>CM051235.1:37015129-37615129 GCA_027917425.1 Gastrophryne carolinensis | reverse complement strand
ATTTACAACCAGAGAGACAGAGGTTGCCACAGAATAATGACGGGGCCGCGATCAGGCATTCTGGACTCACGGACAGGATGATGCCATAAAAATAACTACACCAAAACCGGAGCTGCTGCCACCACCAGAGTCAGGGGGAGACCTGCCTACGATAAGTACAATGGCTGGCGCTGGAAACAGGAAGTAGGTGATTTTTTTCTAACTTTTGGGGTGTGTTTGGGGGACACATTGATTTGTTGCTACAATGCAGCAATGGTTTTGCGATCCTCCCTTTTTTTCCCAGCAAAATATCCGGCAATTTCCCCTAAGACCCAGATTGCCGGGGTTTTAAGGGGCAGTAGCATCATGACCCAACACCTGAGATTTGAACATGCCATTGGTGCTGCAGGGACTTCTTTTACTATGTATGAAATGCCAGCCCCATGTGATCTGATGATGTAAGAGCCAGGGAATTGTCTGGCAAAAAATGGTTTACAATATGTCAGAGCAAGAAAAAAAAGAGATTTAATGTATACTTCCAGCCAGAGAGATAGGCTATTTTTTCGCATCACTGGTGGGTTTTGGTCGACTTTTAGGTCCCTCATTAAAAATAAAAAAACATGAATACTCACCTTTTCTCCCTCGCAGCCTCTCTATCCTAGTCCGGCCCTGTGTCTCCCACTGTCCCTTCTCACTGGCAAGCATCATGACGAACGGTCCCTCAATCACGCTGACTGGACACGTCCACAATGACAACCCAATGTTATTTAACAGGACTGGGATAGAAAGGCTTAGTAAGGTTGGGAGAAATGGTGAGTGTTGATATATATATTCTTTTGCCTAAGCTGTTCCTTTAAGGCTGACCTTAACCCTTCCTTGTATCTCTGTGCCAGGGGGGCCCTAACGGCCACCCCGACCTGAGACCCGCAGCCTGCCACACTATTGCTGCTGCCATTGATGATAAATAACGGTGCCCCCCTTCTCCCAGGCTGGTTTTCCTTGGGGCCAGTTTCAACTAGTGGCCAAGCCATCACACATTATTATAGAGGGAGTCAGACTGTATAATGCTATAACTGTGTCTGAGCCCCCTATATTGTGATATATTGCTGTTTTTCAGTTTCCTTTATGGACTGAATAAGAATATAAGCATGAATGCCATAGGGACCAAGTAAGGTCCCAACCATCATATATAGGTTTTAAAGGGATCCATTCTCTACACAGCCTATATTGTATCTGGGCCCATCATGACCTTTAATGTGATGACTGTGCAACTACTACTATTACTTTTCCGTTTCCTTTATGACCTGAATATTACGGTAAGCATTCTCTTCACCCGAGGGCCATCCGAACCATCCCCCAGGGCTCTTCTGGCATCAGGAGAGTACATTTACTCACCTGCAGTCGCAGTCCCTCCCGTCGGGTCTCCTCTTCATGGGGGGGGGGGGGGGCCTCCAAACCACCCCTGGGCTCATCCATGGTGAGGAGAGGGCGAAACAGGCCCTCTCCAGCACGTCCGCAAGTTATCCACATTGTACCAGCTGTCAGTGGGCCCCCCTGGGGGGTGGGGGCCCTCAGCAGCTGACCGGGCTTGCCAGGTGCTGACGCCGGCCCTGCATGTATCACTTATATTCCTGGGGAGCATGGAAGTCAGAGGCTGGTAAGCCGAGTGTGGTTAACCTGCATGCTTCTCCACCTGCTAAATATGGCCAATTTCCACCTCTTGGGGCATATGGAAACAGTATATTTTGGGGGGTGAGGGTAGAGGAGCATGAACTATGTTTATTTTTTGGGGAGCTTAGAGGGGATGCCTTGCTGAAATATCAAGTTTGGATAGTTCAAGTATTTCCCTGTATTCTTGTTTGCAATGATTGGTAGTTGTATTCTATGGCTTCTACAATATGTCAAGACAGATGAGGTTTTCAGTCCCATATTAAGAAAGTTTGGGGACCCCTGCATACAGCCCTAAAAAGATGCAAGAGATGCTGCCATTGTGCGTGCTGTGGGTTCATTGGTGAGGTAACAATATTGGACAACTAATGCAGTTTCACACAGGAGGGCATCCCAAATCAGGATGCCCCAGGTGGAGGTATCTAACCATACACACACGGTCCAGTTTTGGTCCACTTTAAAAGACAATACTGTTCCTTTTTTATTTATAACTCAACAACACAACAGAACTCAAAGGCGTAACAGCTCACACCAGTAGGTGGTGATGGAGAGCTAAAAACCTTCCTTTCTGATCTTGATTAAACTTCGTCAGCTCTAAAAACGTATTACACAGTTCACAACCTGCAGTACAGGAATAAGACGCATAATTATCCCTCATGTGGAGTTTGGCCCACTTTCACTTGCTATTCAAATTGCTAGTGGGGGTAAAGGCATCAGCTGGGAAGAGTATCACAGTTATCTGAATGCTCCCCCGACCCCCCCCCCCCCCCGCAACGAAACAACGTCATTTTTGCAAAAAGGATTGTTGATCTACTTTAGATTCAAACATATAGACAAGGACTGGTCAAGAAATAGTTAACCATAATTAGCTAAAGTATTTTCCGCCCTGTAAGACTCCCCAAAGGTGTGGGGGGAAATGTCAGTGTGTCTTATCATGCGAATGTAAAAAAAAAAGAAAAAGGAAGTAAACTCTGCGTTGCTGGCAGTTGCCGGGAGGCCAGATGATAACTGAGCTAATTGACCCCCATTGTGGGTGGTGGTGCCACCACTACTTGGATGCACGCCCTACACAAACATGCGCACCCACTGCATGGACCGGGTGGGGGGAATGGCTTGGGGAATGCCAAACTGCCTATGGGAATGGGAGGGGGGAATGTCACACTGCCTATGGGAGGGGGGAATGCCACACTGCCTATATGGGGAATGGAAGGGCAGGATGCCACACTGCCTATATGGGGAATGGGAGGGTGGAATGTCACACTGCCTAAATGGGGAACGGGAGGAGAAATGCCACACTGCCTATATGGTGAATGAGAGGGGGGGATGCCACACTGCCTATATGGAGAATGAGAGGGGGGAATGCCACACTGCCTATATGGGGAATGAGAGGGGGGAATGCCACACTGCCTATATGGGGAATGGGAGGGGAAATGCCACACTGCCTATATGGAGAATGGGAGGAGAAATGCCACACTGCCTATATGGAGAATGGGAGGAGAAATGCCACACTGCCTATATGGAGAATGGGATGGGGGAATGCCACATTGCCTATATGGGGATGGGAGGAGAAATGTCACACTGCCTATATGGAGAATGGGAGGAGAAATGCCACACTGCCTATATGGAGAATGGGATGGGGGAATGCCACACTGCATATATGGGGATGGGAGGGGAAATGCCACACTGCCTATATGGAGAATGGGAGGAGAAATGCCACACTGCCTATATGGAGAATGGGATGGGGGAATGCCACATTGCCTATATGGGGATGGGAGGAGAAATGTCACACTGCCTATATGGGGAATGAGAGGGGGAAATGCCACACTGCCTATATGGAGAATGAGAGGGGGAATGCCACACTGCATATATGGGGATGGGAGGAGAAATGCCACACTGCCTATATGGAGAATGAGAGGGGGGAATGCCACACTGCATATATGGGGATGGGAGGAGAAATGCCACACTGCCTATATGGAGAATGAGAGGGGGAATGCCACACTGCATATATGGGGATGGGAGGAGAAATGCCACACTGCCTATATGGGGAATGGGAGGGGAGGAATGCCACACTGCCTATATGGGGAATGGGAGGGGAAATGCAACACTGCCTATATGGAGAATGAGAGGGGGGAATGTGACACTGCCTATATGGAGAATGAGAGGGGGGAATGTCACACTGCCTATATGGGGAATGAGAGGGGGAATGTCACACTGCCTATATGGGGAATGGGAGGGGAGAATGTCACACTGCCTATATGGGGAATGGGAGGGGGAATGCCACACTGCCTATATGGGGAATGGGAGGGGGGAATGTCACACTGCCTATATGGGGATGGGAGGGGAATGTCACACTGCCTATATGGAGAATGGGAGGGGGAATGCCACACTGCCTATATGGGGAATGGGATGGGGGAAGGCCACACTGCCTATATGGGGAATGAGAGGGGGGAATGCCACACTGCCTATATGGGGATGGGAGGGGAATGTCACACTGCCTATATGGAGAATGAGAGGGGGGAATGCCACACTGCCTATATGGGGAATGGGAGGGGGGAATGCCACACTGCCTATATGGGGAATGGGAGGGGGAGGGGGAATGCCAGACTGCCTATGGGAATGTGAGGGGAGAATATCACACTGCCTATATGGGGAATGGGAGGGGAGAATATCACACTGCCTATATGGGAATGGGAGGGGAGAATATCACACTGCCTATATGGGAATTGGAGGGGAGAATGTCACACTGCCTATGGGGAATGGGAGGGTGGAATACCACACTCTCTATATGGGCAATGGGTGGGGGGATGCCACACTGCTTGTAGCGGGGGATTCTGCACCTTGCCTATTATTTGGTTCTTGGGGTGATGGTGTTTTAACACAACATTTGGTTTAGAATATGTTTTTTCTTGTTTTCCTCCTCCAATGTTTGAAGCCCAGCATTAGTGACATGATCAGGGAAGAGCAACAAGAGCCCTATGGCTAAAACTTAAAACAATATCTGCAGATCATCAATAAAAACAATTTCATCTTGATCCCTCCTTTATATCCCAGGCATTTCAAGGGTTTTCCTATATGTATTTGAGAATTTAAAGTTAAAGCAACGCCATTTATGGATAACTCAGTAGATTCTTTAGACACAATAGACTTCTGAATTTTACAACCACACATTTGTACTTAAAACAAAGAGGCACACATGGTAATGTAAAGGGTTTTCAGTTTTACCTATATGTGATAATACTTTAACGTATTTCTGCTTCCATCGATGGCTAACACAGTATAACAATGCTAGTACTACGTGTGAATGTTATTGCCCTGCTTTGCCATAGGGGGGCATTTTGTATTGGTCGCTTGCTCCGTTTACTCACCTTAACCTTATTCCCAGATACAGATTCATGACTCATGTGCTTTTTCACATGTACGCATGTTTGTAGACCTGGCAGGTGATTTGTATTGGTTTATTTTTCACTTGTCAGTTTTTAGCTGTTAATTTTATCTAGGTAGGAACATTCAAATAGAAAATTGCCTATTTGTTCCAGTTTGGACAGAACCAAAGAGAAACAAACTTGAGGTCAAACTATTCCTCCCTTTTTCTTTTTGCAACTATATGCCTCTCCCCCTGGGACCATTAGCCCAGGCCTAGGTGTTGGTATCCCTAAGGCTTGGAGGCAGCATACCAACCCCTATGTCCTTATTTACAGGCCTGGTGCTCTGTGGAACTTTTGAAAGAACATTGGGCCCATTACCAATGTCTACCAGCTCTACTGCGCATGCACGGGTTCATTTGACATGCTTAAAGAGAAATTCCAGTTCAAAACACCCCCCCATTTTGCCATCCTTTTCCGGTGCTGAGACAAACCCCCCCCTTACCTCAGCCACGGACACAAGGTGGTATCCACCCCCCGGCATTCAAGTAAATGGGTGGTGGGCAGGCACGTGTACAGAACTGGGGGATGCAGATTTATGTCTTTCTGTGCGGCTGCCACCCATGCCCCAGAGAGTGGCGCTGGACCACGGCTGAGGTACAGTGTTTTTTTTCTCTGTAACCCCTCCCCCACGTTGTTTTTGACTGGACTCCTGCTTTAATGCTTGGCAAATGCTTTTGTGCTCAGCAATCGGGAAAGAAAGTGGGCTGAATGGCTGGGCGTGGGAGCCCAGAGATGCTCGGGATCCAGCTATTGTTACATTGCCAAGGAACCCATCAGGTGAGTTTTGGCACCTGGGGTGTTTCACACAGGGGGGCATCCTGATTTGGAATGCCAAAAGGAAGGCCTGCGGCCGACCCTGAAGTCTTTTAGATTGCAGGGCCGGCCAGCTTAGGTTTGTTTTCGCTTTAAGTTAATCAAATTGCAGGTACGGTATTTGCAATTCAATGTTAAGTCTGGGCTTTAATATGAAATGTCTTGTTTGTCATTTTTTTGGTGTAATCTATTTTTTACCGTTTGTAGTGTCTTTTGTGTAATGAAAAAAAAAATTTCTCCCAGTTACAGCGGTACCACATATGTATTGGTAGACACCCTTTCCTGCCCAGGAGACTCCCCCAAATTGAGTGCTTTATAACATTAACAAATGAGATATAATTACTATCCACACTATAAAGAGTTAAATAAAAAAAAGAGCGTGGGGTCCCCCATCTTTCATCTCCCAGCATAACAAGCCCTGGGCAAAAACTATGCAGGCTTGTAGATTAGGACGCAGAGGCCAGCTTCAGTGGCCCCCGGCCCTGAAAGCTACAAGCCCATGTAGCCTTCATGGCACCCGGGCTTTGGAGAGGCAGGTAATTGGGGGGGCTGGGGGCTGGCTGCAGATGATTTGCCAGCCCCCCCTAAGCCTTGTGAACTAGTATAGGGATCTCATGGATGTCTTACCTTCGATCCGAACACTGTGTCCCAGGTTGATCACTCTGACTTCTGCTCTCCTGCTGCATCTGGAAGCCTTTTATACCTGCTGAGTGATGGGACAGCAGGTAGAATTGGCGTGGGGTCCCCCCTTCCCAACATAACCAGCCTGTGAACCAGCTATGCAGGGTTTGTCGAATAGGATGCGGAGGCCCTGCCACTGTGCCCCTCACTGATCCAATGACAGATGCGGTGATCGGTGAATGGGAGGTGGATCAGAGTCCCCTGCCCCTCCACCTCTCTCTACCAAACACCCCATCTGAAGATTTTTGCAGGAGGGCTAGAGGCAGCGGTGGCAGCGACTGTGGAAGTGGGAGGAGGGCCTGTCTCCTGAAGACTGAAGAGCCGAGGGGGATGCGCGGTGAAAAAGACAGCCCTTGAAATGTTTTAGACTCCACGCCGGCCGCTGCTGGGTTTTGTTACGCTTTAAGGCCACAGGGAGCTGCTTTTATATCCCAAAATCCGCTAGCATCCCAAGGGACTCTAATCACACCACAGAAATAGGACCAGAAGATAGGAAGGGCATGCATTTATTATAGGGACAGTGCAGGCAATGCCAATAATTAGACAGCAAAGAGTTCACCTGAATCCTGTCCCATGTGCCTCCCCTCAATTTCCGTCACATCGCTGTAGATGCTGTAACAGGTTTCCCAAGTTTGCTCTTCTTTATATTTTACATTTTTCCACGACCACGTTCCAATATTCAGTTTGCCCTGTCCCTCAGCACTCTCAATGTAGGAGAGCCCAGAAAGCCACGGTTGTCACTCTTCCTGGGCTGGCTCAAGACCACATTTGGAGACCTGCTACAGAATCTACAGAGCGCTGCAGGAAATTAAGTCACAAGGCACAAGTGACATGGTTCAGTTTAATCGTTTGCTGTCTTATTATTGTCATTGCCTCGACTGCCTTTAAAGCGGATAAAAACCCTGGAATTTGACCCGGGCTGTCCCTCTGTGTGAAACCGCCCAGAAAGCCCTAAACAACTCAACTCTTCTGCATACCAACACGCATCCAATAAGAGCCGTTTACCGTGTTTGCCTCCTTTGGCAGATGGCTCCTATTTACTTCAGCGAGGAGTATGCACTGATGCATCCCCAGCCTTGTGCGCTCTCCCACCCCAGCCTATCTTAATGGTGTGCACAGGTTGCCGGGGATGCAGGTGATGTCAATGAGAGCTGCCTGCCAAATGATAGAAGAGGAGAGTGGTGGATCTCGACATGTATTCCTCTAGGTAATTCGGGGGGTCTGTTATCTAACTTCATTAATCTTTTTATTGTGTATATTCCGAACATTATTCTATAAGCATAATACTGTTCATACACAGAATTTATAGATTACAGACAACTTAAGTCACACTCAGAAGCGTATTCACTGCATACAAGAAAATCGAATAAAATTCATGAGTTACTAAAGAAGGTCATCTAACTTCATTATATTATCTTACATCATTCCATCATGTGACCTTAGCTGCAGAGGTGCAACATAACTGTCTGCAATAGGATTATGGTCACAAGCCTGGTTAAGGGAGAGACCCATGTTAGGTGGTGGGACTAAAGTGACCATAAAGCCCTCTATTTGAAGGTACAAGGCTTTCATAAAGTTGGCTTTGCATACAAGTCAAAGGTACTGGAATGTGCAATGTGTTCACCAAGAGTAAAAAGAAGATCAGAATGTTTTTTTGTTGCTTTCCTATTTTATCCAGAACTAAAACTGATGACTTTAGCAAGATTTAGACAATGGAGGTGATTCAGAATGTGCCTTTCCTTTATATTTGTTCTGCTTTCACCTTTAGATTCAGGCTGTTAGAAAAAGCCTTCCGATAGCTGCTTTTTTCCTACGTCATTTTTCTGTTCCAGTTGTTGATAAAAGAATATATGGGTGTTTCTAACTTCTGAGGTCAGAACCGTCTCTCATCTGAACTCCACCAAACTCAATTATGTGACTGCTGGGTTGATCTTAGTATTTGGACTGATAGGGTGCCATGTTTATTCACAGCTCAGATAAGGTCTCTAGTGAGTTCCTGTGGTGCCAGCCATCTCAATGGAAGTCCCAAGACAACCAGAAGTTGATGTTTGGGTTGTCATGGAATTTATCATAAGACATTGATAAGCAAAACGCTTTACCTTCAACACTGTTTATTGCTTGAAAAGGTCCCAAAATTTTAGGAACATTGACGTGGTGGGAACCCCAAACTGATTCTTCAGCTTTGTAAGGCTATTCACAAGTAATGTATTAGATTTTGTACAGCCACTCCTGCCATTTACTAAGTACTAATTGTCCAGTGATTTGTAATAAACCAACCCACGCAGATTGGGTATTTCATTAGTTGATAATTTAGCATTAACATATAGACTTAATTCAAAGGGGTATTTGCTAAAGCATGAAGAAATCGTCTCACAAGTGTGAAATGATGGTGCTGTATAAATATGCAAGTGAGTCAGGACTTAACAGTGATGTGCCACGCAAGGAAGCTATTTGATCACGAGGCTAGGTCCTACTGGCGGTATATCCTTTTTTCTATCCTATTTAGCATGATCGGGGGCACTGTGGATTGTTTGTGTATTTAAATAGTTAGATCTCCTTTGCCAGAGCTGTTGTCAGCGTATAGAGGTTTTAGGTTTGCAATTATCAAGGTTTTAGGTTTGCAATTATCAGCTATTTGCGCTTATACCAGTGTGTTTACACTTTGTAGTTGCTATCCATTCACTATTAGAATGTATAGTACTATTTAGAATATTTAGAAGGAATTTAGTAGTAGTTATTAGAAGTATTATTAGCTTATTATACACTTGCACTTTATTGGCACACTCTTTATCCTGCCAACAATCCTGTCTTTTGATCCTTTGATATTGAGATAGTATACAATAAATTGTTGGACACCCCCCCCCCCGGGTGTGGTCTGTGTTCTCTTTTTGGTGTTTTGATATTAATTCAGTATATTATATAATATATATATATTTAAGTCTGGGAATGACTTGTCCTGATTGTTTTTTTCAGAGGGTATAAATTGTGTATTGTTCATTGGCCAATAAGAGACCCCAGGTTTATTTATACAATTATTCACTATCTTTGTCCTTAATATATGGGTTTAGTTGCTGTGTTTAGATTCATAACCTGTTGATCAAGGACTGTTAGTACACACAGCAGTAAATTTGATTTAGGGGTTGCAGAGGATCAGTTGAGCCCCTCCCCAAGTGAATTCAGACAGATTTGTTACCAGCTAAAGATGGCGCACAAGAAACACATTAAAACATGGTGGAATATTCAGTATTTCCAAGAATATATTAAACATAGGATTGTACCCCAAGGTCTGCACAAGTAGTTTATTCCTGACTGGGAGGTTCAGGATACCTTCAAATCAGAATGGGACGAGGCTCTAAACCAGTTTTCTTATGGTTTGATTAATTTATTGATCAAACAAAACCAGGTCATCTTGATAGACATTAAGGGGGATCTGAATCGTCTGTACGAGCGGTTAAATAGTTCTAATAGTGTGAAACTTGTGCTGCCATTCCTGAAAGATCTTAAAGATTTTATAGATAACTTTGAGGATGATCTAATTGTGAACAAAAAACAGAAATAAAAAAAATAGATTACATTCAGGGTCAGACGGAAACATAGATGCAATGCGAGAAATCAATTTACTTGCATCAATGGGAATAGATGACCTCGTACACAGAATCAGTATGCTGGCGCTGACCATTGTTTATCTTCAGCAAGCAAGAGCGAGAACAGCTCAGTCTGTCACACCTCCTCACAGGGGTCTTCCCGCTCATGAACACCAACCTGGCAGGAGCAGAGGGGCTACAATCCCAGTCACAGAAGAGGCCGTGTCTGGAGGGGTTGTACAGCCCACAACATTAACGATAATTAATTTATCCACCTATACCCTCTCAGATGTGGAGAAGTGGGTATTATATAGGGGGTTGTCCTTTTCTCCCTTAGCCCTCTTTTAAAATTTTGGGCCACCTAACCTTATTCTGTTGACAACTTAAGAGCTATTTTCATGGGTAAACTCAGGATAGTGGCCCCCCAACTTCCCCCCCCCCCCAAGCTCGGATAGTTTCAGAGATTTGTTGGAATTGTATCATAGTTGATTTGGGTGATGAGAGACAAAGGCGATTTCCCCGTCCTTCTACTTTCACCCCCAACTCTCATCTACATCAAGCAATACAAGCTTGTTAGTAAAGACATCAGGAATTTAATTGCAATTTCTAATTTGGGACATAATAGGCTCGATTCAGAGACACATTCGTCTGGACTTCCGTAGCTGTCTGTGAAAGTTTTAGTGGGTGTTTGTCATTTTTTTGCTTTTTTTCGTTCATTTTTCATTCCTACGAACGTTTGGGAAAATGTGTATATGTGCTTTCTATGAATGGAAGCAAATCAGATCATTTCCGTTAGTTCGGATCATTTTCCAAACAAAATCTGATATTTTTCGTTCGTTCAGATAACTTACGTTGTTGGGATGGGCTTACGTCTGATTCAGAGAGCTGATTTCCGACGGACCACCACCCTATAAATCCGTTTCATTTCCGATCCACTTACGGGACCTTTGAGGGCTCGGATTGCTATTGTTGAACATGTTTTGCGTCTATGTGGAGGAGTCTGCGCGCCTTTAGCACCAAGGCATTGCATGTATCAGCATGGCCGAGGCCATAAATTGTATAGCAATGCATACCTGAATTAATACTTTTCATGTATGCCTTATAGATGCATTTTAATGCTGACCTTAATTAGTCCTTAGCATGTAAACATTTATTTTCCCACACATCCATATAATTGCTATATATTTTTAGACTTAAGTCCTTTTTGAATTATATTTGGATTGTTGAACTTGAATCTTAATTTGTTGTAGGAGTTCTTGTTTTAGTCGGTTACCTTTGCTTTGTGTAATTATTTTATATTTGGTTGCAGGAGCCGCAAGATGTGCCACTCACACAACATACAAGCAGTGTTTGGTCCAGCTATGCGATTCCTCAGTGTTCTTGCAGGGCATCCAGGGTCGTCCCACGATGCTTATATATTGCAGAGCTCCGGCTTATTTCGTCAGTTTGAGTCAGGAGAATTATCTGGTGGATGGCTCCAGGGTAAGTTTGCTCACATTCCATCAATCCATTTTCACTGTATGGCAATGAATATAGTTGATGACTCATGTCTTAACCTATGGTTGTTTTTAGCCCTTGATGACATGTTAAACAATATTGTAGCTTAGAATGTGTATTTTATGTTAGTATTTTTAAATTCTTTCAGGGGATTGTGGATATCCCCTCCTGCACTTGCTCCTGATGCCAGTTCTTTGCCCGCAGAATGTGGGCCAGGGGTTCTCTAATCGGGCACTATGCAAAACCCGGGCCGTTGTGGCGAGGGCTCTCTGGCTTTTAAAGTCCAGATTTAGGTGTTTGGACCATACAGGGGGGGGGGGGCACTGCAGTATGACCCCAACAAGGTTATACCAATATTTTAATTTACGTTTTTTAACAGGGACCACACGTGCCAGAGTGGCACAACTGAGTGTCAGGGTCCTTCAGTTGGTGGGCGAGATGCAGGAGCTGCGCAACTCGTTGGGGACCACAGATGAAGAATAATGTTCAATGGCCTGCCATTGCTATGTATAGTTGTCAAAATGTGAAATTTTCAAAATTTTTTAAAATTTTATATTTTATGATGGAATAAAAAAAAAATGTTACAGTGTCATTTTATTTACAAAATACATTAAAACAAAACTAATGGGCACAGAAATATTTAAAGATGAATATTCACATGATCAAGAAGTGATTTGGGTAAGTTTTAGGGGGCTAAAATGGAAGAAGAACCTAACCGCGTAGTGGTTTGGGCGAGCTTTAAGGGGCCAAAAGGGAAGATGGAGGATAGTGCTAAGTGGTTTGGGTGAGCTTTAAGGGGCCAAAAGGGAAGATGGAGGATACTGCTAAGTGACATTGTAGTAGAAGTGAGGGCGGCAAATATGTAGGCGAGCACTTTAATGAGTTAAGTTTGTAGTGCGCAGGCGCAAGATCGTAAGGATTTCCGTCTGGACGAATATTTATTGAAAAAGGGAAACAGAATCTAACGGGAAACGTAAAGGATTAGTGGGAGGATACGATGGGAAAAGGGCAAAAACGAAAGCCTACGTTGTAACATGTGAAAATGAAACGGAAAAGTTACGCTGGAAAATGACATCCTCGTATTCGTAATCTGCCGTACGAACGGACGGAAACTTTACAGAAGGATAGCAATGCGTGCATAGAATCGCTCGTACACTCATACGAGAGCGGAAATATTTCCAAAAAAAAAACAGATCTGCACTAAAACGGAAGTTTTTTTTTGTCTCTCTGAATTGAGCCTAATACTCTATCGCCAGCTGAACATAGAGCCTTTAGACAACCAACAACTAACTATACGGGAGGGGAACAAGGGGCCGTAATATAGTCATTATGGATACAGATGCAAATCACAGGGAATCACAGCGTCAGCTATCTAATACTTTTTTTTTCTCCAGCGCACTTGACCAGCTTGGATTCGTATATACGTGACTCAGGGGGTTCTTTATGCCAACTTGACTATGTCACTTTGTCTGATAATCCCTTGTTAGTCACATGCGATGTGGAAGCGTAGTACACGAATATTCAACACGAGGATGCCATGCTTTTCTAAGTATGGAGTCACGAGAAAGGGAACTCTTACACAGATTTATTCTGGCTTTACTAGACTTTGTGTTGTACTTAATGCAAACCTCAGGTGTGCCAATGGGCACTAAATGAGCCCCTGAGGTTGTCAATCCTTTTCTGGGGCTTTTCTGAAGTGGTCTTTGGCACATTTATGGAGCTTCATAGATTACAACCTCTTCTTGTGGGATGTGCCTCAGACCTTGTGTAAGCAATTCATTACAGCTCTGAACTGCAATGACCACAATATAACACTCCCATAGCTCCAGGGAAACCATTACATTTTTGGATTTGTCACTATCTCTTACATCTGATGGACACATTACATCTAATTTACATCAGTAAGAGTACTTCAGTAAACAGCTTACTTCACTATACTAGCACCCCCATGCCCAGCCTAAAGCATGGTATCCCATATGGGCAGTACCTACACTTGCGGACTGTTCCGAAGAGGATACATACTGGGCTAGAGATTTGACTACTCGGTTTTGTGACAGAAGATACCCTAAGGATTTATTGAAACTCACATCTAAGAGAGCAGCTGGGGTGGACAGAACATCTTTGATTTCAGGTAATCGTGATGATAATGTCCACATCTAGCTAATATTCCAGAATATTACTGTTCAGTAACCAGACTTCAACCCTGAGGTTTGGGGGTGCAGGAAAGTACTAATATAACCACCCAAGACCCTAGAACTGCAACTCTAAGCCTGCATGGGTGTTGGACCTTGCACTCCTACCATACAAGATAATGGGTAATCATGCATTCCATGGCTTTGTGGCCAATGTTATTTCCCAGTACAAGATGCCGGGGTGGCACTGCTTTGTGAGAATGTGATGCAGAATATGTTCCTAGCTCTACAGAATGATGTTAGTGGCAAGCTTTATCTGACACAGATATGTAATTCGATAAGCTTATCCAGGGGGGGATGTTACATTTCCTCAACTGGACTCTAGGTGAATCTACTGGAGAGTGGGTAGCAAGCAGCATGGGACGTGCCTTGTCACCTTTGTGGTTCTACCAAGACTGTCTCTGACCCTGAAATTTCCATTTCATACAGTATACCTCTTCCCCCTCAACAGTGCTATGCAGTAATATGACAGATGGGGGGGCAGCCAGAATGCTGAAACGCCGCTCGCACTCTTACCTTTCTCTTGGTCTTCCACCAGGAATCCAGCGACACAACTGCCCGCCGATGCTCACGTGGGCAGCACTTTCCAGTGACTGGAACAATGGCGCTGCTCGCTACCTACATGGGCACTAGGCGGCCAGTCACTGTTCTGCAGTCCCGGTGGGGGACTGAGGGAAGGTAAGATTTATGGGTGTTGCGGTGGGTTATATGTGGAAGGGCTCCAGCTTTCCAAATGCCATCCCCTGTCATATTGGCGGAGAGGCCAACACCCGCGTCACGTGGATGTTGGTCTCCTTTAAGTGTGTTTCCCTAGGCCTGTACAGCCACACAGACCAAGGAATGTTTAGTACTATACCTACATTTGGTCCTGCACAAGCACCAGCAAGACCAGGTCTTGTGTGACAGTGTGCCTAACTTGCTAGCTGCCTTTTGCCTTGGAAAACTGACACTGACACACAACCTGGAGGTTCAACACTTTGCGCACAATCATCCAGGTTTTCACCCACTGCTAGATAAGGACAAAAGTATTTGCACGCATCCACTATTGTCACCTCTCTGGTTTAGGAGAATATTCAGAGCCAGTACAGGCTACCCCATTTCCTTTATGCTGCCCCTAAACTGTGTATATGCTGCAGAGGCTTTGCCAGCAACAGAAAGTATGGGAGTGGCATCTCTACCACTGATAGTGAGATGAAGGAGGAGGTGGCCAAAAGGAGGTGGAGAAGGAGGCCAGTGTTTGTTTATTAGAAATGGATGTGAGTACACAAACTCCATTTTGTGTCCACAGATGGTGGTAGCGGCAAGGGGACACTGCCTGACCAAGACTTATCTAGGGAGGTAAACATGTTACAGTACATAAGTGCTTTAATATCAGTGTGTTGTTAGTACACAGAGTTTGTTAATTTTATCAAACCAATATTACAAAATACAAGTTACAGTCTCAGCCATACATACTAAAGTAAAGCTTAACATAAAGCTATTGTTCTTAACATAATCAGAAATGTTATCAGCTGACAGGCTGTAGAATAAAAAGTAAAAAGTCACGCCACTTTAAGCAGCAACCGTTAACAACGCCTACTCAACAAACAACTGATAATGTAAACCGTCAATATTCCCAAACTCACAGGCAGCAGCCCTGGATATTGAAATACCATTCGATTTAAACTGGACCTTCACCCTGAATAAGAGCATACCTTAGATGTTTCTCCCACCCTGTACATACAGATTGCTCACATTAAAAATCATCCTACCTGCACCTACTGCATGTTATGAGCTTTTAAACATCCAAGATGGTGGCCCATGGAGTCTCAGGCTGTCTGCAAACAAGAAGCTCAGCAGGGGAAAGATTAAAAAGTAAGTGACTAAAAACTAATAATCTATAAATTTTAGATGCTGGTGAATAGTTTTTAAAGGTTTGGAATTTTCAATAAATTAAGCTGAAGGCCCCGTTTAATTCAAAGTCATTGTCCAGGCTCCACATATTCCCACTTTTTAAAAACAAAGCTACATCACCAAATTAATTATAAATATAATTTATTATAAAATTATAAAAAGTTTAATATCATGGTGTGCTGTCCTCTGTGGTGGGGGTTGTGGGTTCTAAGTGATGCAAGTAAACTGTACTAATTAAATTGAGCTGAGATTGATTCTAGCCCATCACTAACAGAGGGGGTGCCAACCTGACATGGGCCCCAGGATTGCATTGGTGGTCTGGATCAGGGGTGAGGCACTGGAGGAAGAGGAAAAAGAAATTCCCTGCAGTGAAATTCCCAGTGTGGGACGTCAGGCAATTGATTTTAAAGTTTCACTGGTCAATTCCTTGAACATTTTGAGGAATTGTGAAGCAATCTAACAGCTGATAACCCTAATAAAATTGTATTTTTAATTATTGACTATTTATTTCTTTAAAACATCAAAGTACAGAGGCAGCATCACAACACAAGAGTTTTATACATGGCATTGTGGCAACTCTACTTTATGTTGTGAATTCAAAGTGGACCAAAACCCACCCTGGGGTCTATGACCAATGTGGCCACTGGCACGCTCGGCTGGAGTAGAGTCTTAGATGAACCTTATTTCTGTGCAGTCGAATACTCTGATTGGATGAGAGGCCATGCATGTGCCGCAGGGCTGGGGAAAGGAGAGTTATAGTGGGCGACCTGAGGGGGTGCTCCGGGGGCAAAGACCCAGGAAAGTAAAAATCCTGGTGAGTTTTGGTCCGCATTAACAATCAGAGATGAGGATGACCAGCATCAAGCAAGCCCCTATGCCCTTTGCCAAAGGGCCCATCCAGTAGAGAACCAGGCACAATTTTATACCCCTGGGGTATAAAATTGTGCAGCCCTGGAAGAGCATTGGACCTGTGCCAGAGGACAGAGTTACTAGTATGCCAGCACAGCTGCTGGCCTTCGAACTCCAGGAATACCAGCCCCTATGTCTGATGTAGCAGGCTAGTAGCCTCATAGGGAGGAAGAGAGGGTGTCACTTTTCTTTAAGTAAATTTATTTCAACCTAATGTTTGTCTCTTTTACCAGTATTGGGGGTCTAACCAAGCCAAACTCAAATGTGGGTCAAATGTAACTTTGAGCTGATGTTTGAAATTCATCACTGGTCTAATAGACAGCCCAGGAGCCTCAGAACAGGGGTCTACACCTTACATGTTCCTCTTGAGCTACAAGTTGCCAACCCCTGACCTTCTGCAGTTCAGCAAATAACTCCTTCCTATTTATTATTGCATGTTGAACTGTCCGCATAAGTCAAAGCACTGTCCAAATTTTATTGAATTCCCCTTTGTTTTAAAACCTTTAAAATCACTGTACTTTTCCTATGCTTGGCCCTAGAATGCATTAGATGGAAAGATGGGGCAATATACCCTTTTCATTCATAGGCCATTAATCTTTATAAAGAACCGAACACTTTCTGACAACTTCATCAGATGACAAACAAGGTCTTGTTCATTTTCCAATTTCTGCCATGATATCTGATATAAAATAAATACAGGTAGGCAGAGTCCTTCTGCGTAATCAAATTTATCACACCTTTCCTCAACAAATTACTCACATGACTATATTTAGTACTCCGTACGAAGAAGAGCTTGGACCTGGCTCAGACCTCTAGGAACATGTTCTATTGGAAATATTGGACTGCGGTCATGTGCTCTCATCTACAACCACCCCACCCCTTGCTGGGTCCTATAAAAGTATTCATAGGTTAGATTGTCGGTTCTTTTCTTCACACTGTTCTGGTTGGGATTTTATGTAATCTTGGACTATTATTTTATTAATCATCATGAAGATTTTTGGCATTAACAGCATGAAAATGTGGGCAGTAACAATCCTTATTATCGGTAAGATCTTTGATTATAAATTTGAAACCTAGAAATTAAGAAGTTTATTAAACCTAGATTAATCAATAATAAATAACAAGCATAGATTTGAAGGACATTGGGGGTAATTTATTAGTAACACCCTGATTTTCAACATTTTATAGGATTCTCAATAACATTTTGACAATCTCTCCAAGAGATAGGGGCTGCTCCAAATTTAAATACCTCATAGAGTTCTGTATAAATACACCCCATCCCCAATGGTGCACTGAGCATCACTAAAAAAAAAACATTAGATAGTGTTAATAACAGAAAAGATTTATTATAATGAAATAAGAAATGATGTGCGTGTTATATTTCAATGCAAGTCAGTATAAAGGAGCACAATTGGGTCAATTTAGAAGAATTGGAAAATTATGGTTAGTAAATTATGGTTAATCCAACTACGTTCTATACATTTCATTAAAGAAGGACTTTTTATACAGATGTTTTATTGTGAATAGCTAATGCTCACTTCTTTTACTTTGTAAATGTAATATTCATTAGTTGGTTTACCTGATTCATTTGAAATGAACTAAGAATAAATAATATACTTTTTTAGTATTTTTTTTTGCAATTAAAAATCCAAATTTGACCAATATTCGCATCAAACTAAACCAAATTAGCAAAATTCTGGTGAAACTTAACTTCAATCTGTAGAACAATAAGGAGTAATCATTGAAAAGAGAAACAGATGGAGGGAACATGGAAAAGAAGGTGGAAGAAAAATTATTAGGCAAGAAGGGGGGACAGAAAGGGGGACAGAATGATTAGGAAAAGGAAAGAGAGATGACGATGGTAATGAAGAAAATATACAGAAGGTAGGAGAAGGAGGAGGGAATCTGGACATGAGAAACAGAGAAAAGGTTTGGTTGACCATAAGTGGTGGAAGCCTTGTTCAATTAGACATGTGTCTGTTCATTAACAGAATGAGGTTATTAATATTTGGAGGTATGTATCTAATCACAGATATTAACATGATTGCCATTGCATAGATTAGGTTCAACAACTAAACAGTATTTCATGTGCTTATAAATGGTCACTCAATGTGAATCCAGCCACTATCCAAAGTAACTTAAAAGTAACTTCTTCAGCATTTCAACAGGCTGGGAACAACTAAATATGGTGCTGGAAGTTCTCACAGGTCACAGGAGCCATGCTGAGTGCAGTTCATCCGCAGGGTGGGGGAGAATCTATAGCAATCAAGGTGGTCCTACAGATGCTTAGTTGGGTCTGGGGGGGTCAAGCTAGTACTTAGTCATGTTCATCGAGTCAATGTTAGACATTTCTAGCCGTGTGACATATATCATTTTTTGCTGGAAGGTCCCATCTTCCCCAGGAAAGAGAATCAACATGTTTGGGTGTACATGATATGCAAGGATGGATATATAACCAAGTTGAGAGTGGCTTCCACATGGAGTGGCCATAAAAACATTCCCCAGACCATAACATTGCTACCACCAGCACTGGTTTCAAGGTGTTTGTCCACTGATGTTTCTCTCCTGAAACACACCAACGTCTATTGGTTTGATGAATCAGAAAACGTGACTTATCAGAGAAGGCAACCCTTCAATCAGTGGTGATCTAATTCTTACACCACGAAGAGAATTGAAGCCTTTTTGTGCTGATGCAACCTTTAGGGTGCAGATATGAGTGTCACACCTCGCTGTAAATGGGTGCCTGTAAGCTATGGACCATCGATTCTCATCTCTTCTGCAATACCTCTAGGGCATGTCATAGCCTGCTTATCAGAGGCTTGTGCAAACACTGTCAAAGCTTGGTAAAACAATGGAAAAGGACCTAGGGGTTTTAGTTAACAATAAGCTCAACTGTAGTAATCAATGCCAGGCAGCTGCTGCCAAAGCAAATAGGATCATGGGGTGCAACAGGAGGGGCATAGGTGCTCATGACCAGAGCATCATTTTACCCCTGTACAAGCCACTGGTCAGACCCCATATGGAATACTGTGTACAGTTCTGGGCACCTGTGCTTAAGAAGGACATATCAGAACTAGAGCGCGTTCAAAGAAGGGCAACAAAGTTAATAAAAGGAGTGCGGGGACTAGAGTACCTTGAAAGATTGTCAAAGTTAGGTTTATTTAGTTTAGAAAAAAGACGCTTGAGGGGTGATCTAATAACTATGTATAAACATATTAGGGGTCAATACAAAGATCTGTCCCACAATCTATTTATACCCCAGAGTGTAACCATAACCCGAGGACATCCACTAAGGTTAGAGGAAAGGTGCTCTCCACCGTTCTCCACCGTTCTCCACCGACATAGGAGGGGATTCTTCTCTGTAAGAGCTGTGAGACTATGGAATTTGCTGCCAGAGGAGGTAGTAATGATGGATTCATTAAAAACGTTCAAAAGTGGCCTTGATGCCTTCCTGGCATGTAATAACATTTCCAGCTATGGCTACTAGACCACTGGAAGCTGTTAAGGCTGTACTGGATGGATTAAAGTCTTTATTCAGCCTTACATACTATGTTACTATGTAAAGCTGGCATGGCATCCACATTGGAACAGGATCATTAGCTGTCAGTTTGGTTTGAAATATTGAATATATATATATATATATATATATATATATATATATATATATATATATATATATAATGTATAGGGGTGCTACACAAACCAAAATGTTTAAGATTATCAACTTTTCAACTTTTGGTGCAAGTTAAGCTTATAGATTTTCAATCTAGAAAAAGTTTCTTTAGAAGACTTGTTAGCCAACAAACACAGATATGACAGTGATTCTAAAGCTGTGGAGTTTTAGTGCTTCTTTTCAGCAAGGACAGTGATGTTGGGTTGGTAGGGGAACTCTGCTGAATGACAAAATGACAAGGAATAGGAGATGTTTAGTGGTGCAGCAGATGGTGAACTGAGATTTTATGTACCCCAGGAGCAAGTGTAGTAGGTAGGACTAGTGGGGGGACACTAATAGTGCTAGAGGGTGATCGTTGGACTAAAAGGAGGAACACGCCCATGGGTCTATAGTTAAGAGCATCTGAATTTAGGATAACCTCCTTCATTGGTAATTAAGTTAGGAAGGTAGAGGTAAATTAGGAACAGAAACAGTTAGGGCCAAAACCCACCAAGCATAGTCGCTCCCCCCAGGCACCCCAATCGAGGGGGGTCCACTGTGTGAAATCCCCCAGGTCGGCCAGAAACTCACGTTTGCTCCTGGTCCAACGGTACGTGCGTGACCAGCAACCGATTCCCTGCTTTCCCTTTAGCTGGACAAGTGCCCACGCTGGCCATTCACAAATGTTAGAGGGTAGCGGGGGATATGGCCGTCCGTGCGCTTGGATCCATTAAATGAGCTCCTTGACAAAGGGGCTAGAGTAGATCCAAGCACGTTGATTGGGCAAGTGGGTGCACGTGCGTCGTAGGACCGGGAAGAGATGTTCGGGCGATCTGGGGGGTTTCACACAGCGGGGCATCCCCGATCGGGGGCAAGGAACAAAGGCCAGGATAGTCAAAATCCTGGGTTTTGGTCCACTTTAAAGCAGAAATCTGGTGAACTGGACCTCACTCTCCCTGCCCCCCATCGGTCTGGTTTAAGCATTAAAAATGCACCTTTCCTGACTGGCAGGAACTTCTGTTCCCCAGGTTGCACTGTCCCAAACTTCAATAAGTTTTCAAAAAGACCCTGTAGTTCCTAAGTTATATTTAATAGTATTATAGTATTTGAGATTCATAGAAAAAAAGAAAAACAGGATGTGGCAACAGCCGTGTGATGAGCTAGAGAAGGAATAGGAGGTTGGGGTTTCAGAGCAGCAGAGAGAGTCAGCCAATCTGGACATCTGGGCAGGGAATGGGGAGTGTTTTCATTTTTTCCACTGAAGGTTGATTAAGGACCAGGTCAGCGGGGTGGGGATTGAAAGCTGAATGAGGAAGTGATTTCCTCACTTAAGAGACATACAGAAAAATACAAAAATACAGACATTCACAACGCTTGGTTTCTTGGCGAGGATCAATGCGAAAGGTAAGAATTACAGGTGTTCTGGTTGGTAACGTGCGCAGGGGGGGCTCCAGCATTCTGATTACCATCCCCTGGTACTGTCTTATAACGATGGTACCAATACTCGTGCCCACACGGGTGTTTGTCCGCTTTAACTGTAGATGCACCTCAAACTGGGATGTCCCAACGTAGAGAGGGACATAAAGTCATTTTTAACTGTTGGTCTGCTTTAAATGTACCAACACCCATGGCTGTAGGTACAAGAAATCAGGATGCCCCTCCCCCCTACACACACCAATACACTGCCGCCAGTCCCAGTGTTTCACACCCTTACCCTGTTCCATCAGCAACGTTTGGCCCTGTAATTGGCTTCCAGATCCATGGCTGGGAACTGTCAATTCTGGGACACTTGTCGCATGACTCAGTGACAGAAGTTGCTGCGTGAAAGAAAAGTTTAGTTTTTTTTTCTTTAGGTGTTAAATTGATTAAGCATACACCTATTAAAAGACATAAAAACCTATTTCTGCAGTACATCCAAAGAGGGAACACTCACCCTTCTTTTTTTATGGATGTATGTATATATTTCATAAATTGGTGCGGTTTTCATTGTTTGCACATATATTTGTCCTGGTGGTGCTTATTCAGCCATATTCATGAAATGAATTTCGAGAATGTGCAGTGAGGCATCCCAGCTGCAGGCATTTTTGATGGTTGGAATTGGAAT
Source organism: Gastrophryne carolinensis (assembly GCA_027917425.1). Classification (NCBI taxonomy): domain Eukaryota; kingdom Metazoa; phylum Chordata; class Amphibia; order Anura; family Microhylidae; genus Gastrophryne; species Gastrophryne carolinensis. Next base: position 37,592,732 of record CM051235.1, on the reverse strand, counting down.
TAATCAAGAAATAAATCAACCAGTTACCATAAAAGTGGTGATTAGCGATTAATAACGCTGATATATCTACATGGTCTCTCGTATTTATATTTAACATTGAACAAATTAAAGGAGCACTATTGCAAAATTGTGTAATATTATAAATACATATAAACATTTTGGCTAATGAGAGGAGGAGTCACCTATACAACCCAACTGAATAAAGCTCCCTCCAAGCTTGTGGTTTTCTTCTTCTGGTAGGAATAAAATCCAGCGGTGACAGGTTTAGTCTATCAGGGGTGACAAAGCCTGTCACCCAGGATGTCTTTTTTCTTCCTTTAAAAGAAAGAAAAACAAGCCTGATTGGATATTTCTTGACGCCGGCTGTATAAGTAACCCTTCCCCCTGCCATCCAGCAAATTTATATGGATTTTTATCATTGGCTCATTTTCTCGCGATAGTGCTCCTTTAATGTCACACATACCGTACACATTAGAACTTGTTTTACCCAGAATTATTTTCCTGGTGCCAATAAAATATTTTTTTCCTTTTTCTTATTCTAGGGTTTTTTGCTTCAGCAATACTTTCCAGTGCAGATGTAAGAAAGGTCTCAACAAAATGTAAGAAAACATCACTTCTAGCACACACCGAAAAGAGTATGTGACCATTTTAGCCTCAATTTTTACATTGTTATATTTTACTTTAACATTGTAAGAAGGTCACTTAAAAGAGGCTCAATTGTACCCAATACTTGCTTTTTATCCACCGCAATCTATACCTTTCTACAGCAATACACATCACAGTACTACCTGCCATTTTCTCTAGTACCACCACTACCATCACTAATACAGCTTTTCCTGGGAGGGTGGAGGTTCTATGCTGGCCTAACATTGCAAGCTCTTCTGCAAGTAACGCAGTCATCTTGAGAGGTCTCACTTCTGCAGCCTGTTGACTTGGCCACCTGGCACATACTGTTGCTTGTTTACAGTGCTTCATGTTCCCCCACGTTCACCCCAATGGCTTTGAGTACCACCAGAGGGGAGCATGAGTACCATCAGCAATAATATTACCACTGTGAAAAATGTAGAAGGCTAAAAACAGGCCTCTCTGCCTGGTCTGGTTGAGTGTTAATTTCACACAAATTACATTTAATTTAAGGTAGACAGATGTAACCCAATTGCAAACTGGAATAATCATCCAGCAATAAATGATTCAAACAATCTGAGATAAGTGAACAAATGATAATTGTAGAAGGGTCCTCATATGCTTTACTGAGTTCAGATTGTTCATGAATAAATCAGTTGTAGCAAGTTTGCTTCGGCGATTTATAACACTGCCCTGACGCATTTCGCCAAAGACGTCATCAGAGTAAGGGAGGATTCATCCTGCTGGGCTGAAAGTGGTTCATATTCATTTAGTAGTAAATCTGGGGAACAGTTACAACTGGTGTCATTTAGTTTCACCAAGTGTAGGTGCCCTGTATGATTCTGAGTGGTAGGTGTAACGAGTGTTTGTTCTGAGCCTCAAGGTGGTTAGCCAGAGCAGTCCTTGGGGTAAAGGGTTCGGTACGTAGTATGGCAGCACACGCTGCACCTTCCTCCTCCTGGGATATCACACCTAACCTGGCTTACCGCCTACCAGTACCTCTACCACAGGGACTGCTCCGACTACCCTCCCTGGACATTTAACCACCTCGAAGCTCAGACCAAACATCTTTCAGCCATAATTATACAAGGCACCAACTCATGGCTACCCGTTGAAGCTAACTGACACCAGTTGTAACTCCTACCCAGAGTAAATCTGGGTAGGAGTTACAACTGATGTCGGTTAGCTTCACACACCAATATAAACCACTTTCAGCCCAGCATGATGAATCCTTTCACCCTCTGATGATGCCTTTTGACATAACGCGTCAGGGCAGTGTTATAACTACCACAGCAAACTTGCTGCAACTGATTAATTAAAAAACTGTCAAGAATTGTCATTTGTTTACTTATCTATGTTTAAACAATTTATTACTAGGCAAGTGGTGCATCCCAGTTTGCAACTGGGTTACTTCTGTCTATTATGTCTATGTTTGTAATACATTTACCTTGCACTAAATGTTATTTTTTTCTGAAATTAACACTTAGATGCCCACTGTTAATTTTAACCAGACAGTGACGCCAGTTTTTAGCCATCCACATTTTAACTGTGTCCATTTAAGATGCGTTGACTGGTTATTGTGTGTATTATACCCTTCCCACACAAGGTGACCTGACTTTAAACTCGATGACTAGCATAATATTACCACTGGTTGGAAACCCCTGGTCTATATGTTACCCTTGTCTATCTGGCTAGAGGGCAACACAATTAATACAAATTAAGTCTGCACTTGTCTCTTTAAGAAGAATAAGGGCTGGTGAACCGGCAAGGCCAGGGGATGGAATTATCTGCCCCTATGCTTGGTTTGCCGGGTTGGTTAGTTGACTTAGAACATGGGTGCAATAATTTTTTGGTATGTTTTTAGTGGGAAAATGCTTTAAAAATTAGCCTGCCCCCTTTTTTTAAAAAGAGGGCATTAGGTTCCTCAGGGAATGTGCCCTGAACCCATAATGAAGGGCATAAAGGCTGATAAACCATCATGGCCAGGGGGCGGCAGGCAGGGCCCCTGAGCCTAGGGTTACCAGCCCTTATGCTTGGTGCAGAGGCTAGTTGGCTTTGGAGGGGGTGTGCTTTATTACAAACTAGAGTAAAAAAAGAAAAGAAAAAACTATTAATGAAAGATGCCGGCTAGTGAAGCGGTTGTGTCTCATCAGCTTGTGTTAAAAAACACAAGTTCTTGCACCAAATAAAAATTCTTTTAAAAAATATTCGCTTGCGAAAAAAAGGTCTGCTGGATCATAAGAGAGGGGAAAAGGTGTGAGAACGGGTTTTTCATGCAGAAAAAAAGCATGCAATCAAGCCTTTTGTCTAGTTCCGGGTACTATTTACCTCCCAAAGCCCCCACAGTGTGATAGACCTCCACACACCAAGATTGAACCCCTGTGTATTTGTGTATAAAAGTTTGCAACTATACAGTCTCTTGTAACCAAAAAATCTATGCACTATTCATAAAAAAAGTGCCAGAACTTTGGGCGCACCCATCCGCTGACACCGAGGTTGATCGCTGTGACAGGTACCGTAGCGGTGGCGACCAATGTGCCAGGGAAAGGCTCACCACCAAACCACTAGACTTTACAAGGAGGACAAAAGATTGGTTATGATCATTTGTTTTTCTATTTTTCACTCAATGATGCCTTGTAACAATCCTTTTATAACATAAAGGGAACAAAAGGGAAAAACACTTTTATAACATATAGTGGAGATCTACTATATTGCTTGGAAGTCCCCTGATAAAGATACCTTTTGAAACGCATTGGGACAATAATATATATTTTTGATAAATAGTATATATATATTTTTTGGTTACAATGAACTGTATAGTTGGCAACTTTTATGAACGTTATATGCTATCTTACATTGTCCGGAATTAGAAAATTGCATTAAAATCTTAAATCAAACGCATTCTTTTCTTTTCTTTTTGTACTATGGATGCATATATATATATTTTTTAGATTGACCACAAAATCCATGTTGTAAACCAATCATTAAAGAAGAATAGTTTGACCACCTAAAGGAGCAGATAGTTTCCACCACCCTGGGTAGTTTCTTAAAGCGGAACAAAATCCAGAATTTTGACTAACTTGTTTTTTGCCCCAGGGACATCCCGAATTGGGATGCCCCACTGTGTGAAACCTCTCAGATCACCCAGTACAATTCAATTCTCCCCAGTCCAATGGCGCATGCGCAAGTCCTCATCCATTCAGAGCCATAAGCTGCTCCACTGCAGGGCGTGACCTGAGATAGGCGTCTATTGAAAACAACAGACACCAGCCAGAGACCACGTCTACCCACCACTGACCCAATTGTGTGTGTGTGTGTGTGTGTGTGTGTGTGTTTGTTCTTGAATCCATGCCGAGGAAAAGGAGCAGCAACCACTGTGGAGAAGCAGCAGTGGCAGCCAGGGGGTAGTCAGGCAGGGATCAGTTACCCTGCCCCCTCCCTGCCCACCTTCTGCTTCTCCTATGTTTGGTAGCTGTGGGAGCCCGATCAGCAGTGCAGGAGCACTAGATACAGTCTTTTTAAACATTCAACCCATAAGACGCGCTAACATGTTCCCCCAACTAGGGGGTGTGTTTTATAGAGTGTGTACTAATATAGTACACACTAAATTTAAAGTACTAATTTATCTAAATTTCCCTTTGAGCTGAATCCAAAACTCAGACAAGACCAAGGTACAGAATCCTTTTAAAGAATAATTAGGTAAATTTGTCTTCCTATGTATTTTCAGTTTTACATGCTCCTGTCACTGTAATTTAACTGTAACTGTAATTTAATTTAATTTTTCTGATGAAGATTTAATAATTATTTCTTTTTCTTGTTTTTTTTTCAGCCACTCCAAACATACCAACAGCTACAACAAAAAGAAGTGAGTACATCTGCCCAATATCTGACTCTTTACTGTGTACCTGAAATATGGATGCCCTAAGTGGACCCAGATACTGGCAGTCCACGCTACTTCTTGTACATGAACAAATATCTGTCAATAAAAGTTAACCTCTCTTCTTGCTTTAATTGCTTTTGTATTATTGAAAACAATTTTTATAAATCAGATCTTAAATCTTCTTCAGAGTACTATAATATATATGGCAGAACTGATTTAGATGCCCGACTGCAATTCCCCATTCAGCAGGAAACCAGGTACAACACAGATACTCACCTCTTGTGGTTGTCCAAGCAATGGCTTCTGCCTATAGGATTTGCCCAGTCAGCGGGAGCATAGACTGCATAGCATAGAAACAGGTGGGGCTCCAGACCACGAAAGAACATAGCAGAGGTGAGTATCAGTGTTGTAATGTGCTTCCCAGGAAGAATGTTTGATGCAGGGCATCCAAATCAGAGTTACCTTGTGCTGTCTGGGTCAGGGGACCACAAGCCTATTATCTCCAACACTGTGGCACATATTTTTTTGAGTTGCACAGATTTTACCTATTGTTCTTGTTCACTTTTCTGTGTTTGAAAACAGAGCCGCCTTGCCCGAGTACAAAGCATACCAAGACCACACCAGTTCACCCTTCATCAACCACTTTGACAACTAGAAGTACAACACCAAGTCTTCCAACCACTCATACTGCTACCAGCAACATTCCTTCTACAAGGAGTACTACAGCCACAAGTATTTTTATCACTACACCCAGAGTAAGCACTACCAAGCATCAAATAGCTTCCAGAGTAAGCACTACCAAGCATCAAATAACGTCTAGAGTAAGCACTACCAACCATCAAAGCACTACAAAAGTAAGCACTACCAACCATCAAATAACTTCTAGAGTAAGCACTACCAACCATCAAATAACGTCTAGAGTAAGCACTACCAACCATCAAAGCACTACAAAAGTAAGCACTACCAACCATCAAAGCACTACAAAAGCAAGCACTACAAACCATCAAAGCACTACAAAAGTAAGCACTACCAACCATCAAAGCACTACAAAAGTAAGCACTACCAGCCATCAAAGCACTCCCAGAGTAAGCACTACCAACCATCAAAGCACTACAAAAGTAAGCACTACCAGCCATCATAGCACTTCCAGAGTAAGCACTACAAACCATCAAAGCACTCCAAAAGTAAGCACTACCAACCATCAAAGCACTACAAAACTAAGCACTGCCAACCATCAAAGCACTCCCATAGTAAGCACTAGCAACCATCAAAGCACGTCTAGGGTAAGTGCTACCAACCATCATAGCACTTCCAGAGTAAGCACTACCAACCATCATAGCACTTCCAGAGTAAGCACTACCAGCAATCAAAGCACAGTTACTAATCAACATGTCCTAACTACTACTGAACCTAGTAGGAGCACAGTCCAAGGGAACACCAATTCCATGCCTATCTCCACTACTGAACTTCCAAATACAACATTACCCCTGCATTCTGTTACGAGCAGCATGAAAATGGAAATAAGCACAACAACCAAAAGAAACACTACCAATTACACATTAGCAACTAAGTCCATTGTAACTGACGTTACAGCAACAAATCTACCTAGTGCAAATAACACTAGTGAACATACAGAAAAGATCACAAGTTCACGTATCACTGCAACAACCCCACCCAATGATAAAACAGAGAACATTATAGTGACGACAAGAATACATGATGTTATTAATAAGGAAACAACCACAACTACTGCAAATTACAATACTGAGGCTAATGCAACACAGTCCACTAGAAGTGGCCCAGTGAATGAGGAAAGTACTGTATCCAGTGCAAGAGGAAGTATCACAACTTCAAAAGATAACGCAACAATCCCCTTGACCCGCCCCAAGGATATTATTGAGAAGGTAACACCGGCTACAACTAAAAAAATTCAGCATGTAACAAACTCAACAACATCATCTGTTTCACGTGACCTGCCTAGTTCTACACATCGTTCCTTCACTGGAAGCAGCCATACTGAGAATGAAGTAACCAGTGACACAACTAAAAACACTGGCATTACATTAAGTGGCAACACAGCAACACACAAATGGACTGACAGTGACTCTACTAAGGACAAAGAGATCACCAAAAGCAATAGTGGCAGTACTGTAGATGAAATGTTCACATCAAGTACAAGTAACACTATGGATTCTACTTCTTTTACTATACATAGTTCCAGGGGTTCTACTGAAGACTCACCTAATCCCCATGACTTTACTGATAATACGTTAAAGACCACTTCTACTGCAGATGGCATTACTGATCACTCACCAGTGATCACAGCTCATGTGGGCAACTCTACTAAAGAAACTGCAGCTATGTCAAGGACAAGTCCACCACACATCTACACAGAAGGTAGAACGTTGTACAGCACCATTACGTTTATGCACAAAACAACTAAATCCACAGAGACAACCCAAAAAATGGCAAGCGCTACACCATCAATGGCAACAACATCAGAAACAACTACCAGAACAACTTCCACAATACGACCTAGTACTTCTACAAGCAAGTCTACTGATACAGGTCATAAAATTACACACACAATACATTCAACAACAAGTGTCAATATGACGACTAACAATACCACAACAAATACAACACACCGACCCCATACTCCGGTAGTGCCACCAATCCCATTGCCAACTTCTAGGCCAACAGAGGCTGTTACAACTACTACTACCACTCCTACTACAACTAGGAGCACTAACCACAAATCGTCTACTTTCCACACATCACCAACTACCTGTGTCACAAATAGAACAACCAAGGCCAGATCGTTATCTACCATCTATCAAACAACATCCACAGCCAATAGAACAACCCCTGACACGACAACAAGCAAATCTGCACATGTTCTAGCTACCACTAGAGCTACAACTACTGTCCACACTACAACTTCCACAAGTAAGCCAGCTACTACCACAATGGCATCTACCAAGACTACAACGACTACACCAGAAGTGACATCTAAATCAACAACCGTTACAACTACTACTAAAGATACGACTTCCCACACTACAACTTCCACAAGTAAACCAACTATGTCTACAACGGCATCTACCAAGGCTACAACAACTACACCAAAAGTGACATCTAAATCAACAACTGTTCCAGCTACTACTAGAGATACAACTTCCCACACTACAACTTCCACAAGTAAACCAACTACTACCACAACGTCATCTACGAAGACTACCCCGAAAGCTACATCTAAATCAACAACTACAACTACATCTAAACCTACCAGCACAACATCAAAAACTAAGGCAAATGTCATGACCACACCAATAAAGCCACCACCATCCATGGTTACAGGAACTGCTTCAAGTTCAGGTAGGTTGTATGGTTAAATGTTGATTTAGTAGACAAACGCTATTGTCAGGGGCGGGAAGTGTCTCTGTTTACACTCAGCTGCCTATGACCTGGATATGTTTTTATCTCCACATCTTGCGCCACTTTTGATGCCCATCTTTGTATTTACTCTCATATGTTAAGATTCTGTAAGTGAGGTCTACAGAACTGGGCATGATATTCTACAGTGAGTTTCTGGTTAGTAGGTTCAGGGTTTCCATTCTTCTGTGGTGGTTCTACAGTGAAGTTCTGGTTAGTAGGTTCAGGGTTTCCTTTCTTCTGTGGTGGTTCTACAGTGAAGTTCTGGTTAGTAGGTTCAGGGGTTCCTTTCTTCTTGGTGGTGCTCTGTAGTAATGCATCCCAAATTCTGTTTGCTTTCTGCCTGGCCACACTGTTTACTCATTTTGAATTGGAAAAGATGGGCCCCTGCTTTTTCGCCTGTAGTTCTACTTGCTCACACAGTGTCACAGTACTAGCTATAAAGCTTTGGAATAAACAATGCTGAAACTAGAGGGCTGCAGCCCCCAGGACTGTGGGACTGGCCTGTGGGCTGGTAGGTAAGTGGAACAGATTAAAAAAACAAATATCACAGTTCATAAAAAAAAGATTGCTCTGACCCCTTGCAGGTCACAGCAGCCAGAGGAGTAGCTAGGTTTTCTGGCACCCGAGGCAAAGATTCAAAATGGTACGCCCTATTTGTTCTCAGGCCCCACTTTGGTGCCCCCTTGACCTGCTGCACCTGGGGCAAGTGTCCCACCTGCCCCCGCCCAGCTACGCCCCTGACAGCAGCAGAATGGCACAGCTGCAAGTTGAGTGGCATATGAGACATTTAATCTTTGCTTCCTTGCATAATTAGTATAGTAGTGGATCATGACAAGAGAGTAATTTTTTTAACGATCAGGCAAATCCCCCTTTCTACCCGTTGGTTGGTGGTGCTTTTTAAAGTAATGCTATACCCAGAAAGGAAGATCATGTCTTTACCTTCAATCTAGTGCCCCAAAACAGCTTTTGTTTCTTTTTTTTTTACTAAAGCCTTTGCCCAATAAACCTAACAGCATGAACTGGTTGTATTCGGCCATATTCCTCCCTGGCCGAGCAGCCCCGCCCCCTGTTGCTTTTCAACAGTTATGCATTCAGTTACAGTACACAGCTCAATATTGGGGAGCACTTCAAACAGTATGTGACAGTTTAGTTGTAACTGAAGTAATTAGCTCATGGACGTCATTTGGACATCAGACTGCTTCCTGTTTTTATGAAAATTGGGCAAAGCCTTTATTAAAGAAAGAAGACTGTTTTAGGGCACTATGTTGGGGATATATGGTAATAACATAAACTTCCTTTATGGGTATAGAATCACTTTAAGACACCTTTTTACATTTCTGGAATGCAGCACCTACATGTTTTATGTCCCTTATCCTGGGGACCAGCCTTGCTCAACTGGTAAATATACATGAATAGTGCCCAAACTGAAACTGATCTGAAGTTCTGCTTTAAATGAAATCCTAATTATCCATTAGAAAACATACAAGTGATGCTGCATTGGGAATCTGCCTGAGGTCAAATTGATCCCCGAACTCAGTTACTCTGGGAATTACATTTCTAATGCAAAACATGTAAAACAACAAAAATGAACATTTGGCAACTAATTAAAAAATGAAAATACTTTTGTTTAAACTTTTTTGGGGCTAAAAAGTTCAATCCCCATTCAATGGGGACCCTGGTAATTATTTGGTGAAACAAGTTTAACTTTCGGTGTGCTTTGGAATGTGAAAATTCCAATAAAACATTTTGTTCTTATTTTTTCAAAATTTTAATGTACAAAAATAAATCATCAAAACATCTTTCTTTTAGAAACAAGAGCACCCTATAGGCAAAAGAAAATTAAAAAAATTATCCTTAACTCATTTGAAAAATATGTACCTCACCTGTAAACTATTGAGGTGCAATTTATTTGCGGGTAAAAAAAAGATTAGAACAAAATATTTTTATTGCACTTTTTTAGAGATTTTTAGGTATTAAAGTAAACGAGTGTAAGTTCAGTTCACACACGTAGTTGAACTTGCTTCGCCAAATAGATCAAGGATTTTTTTTAGGCAAACGTTTTAGGCAAAAGTACCTTGCCAAGCGTTCCTCCAGCTATGTGCCTCCTCTCAGCTCAACACCCTTAATGAGGAAATACACTTCCTGCCCCTCTAGTCCTTGTTGCATTCTCTACTGCCACCAATTGTCCTCTAGTCCTTGTTGCATTCTCTACTGCCACCAATTGTCCTCTAGTCCTTGTTGCATTCTCTACTGCCACCAATTGTCCTCTAGTCCTTGTTGCATTCTCTACTGCCACCAATTGTCCTCTAGTCCTTGTTGCATTCTCTACTGCCACCAGTTGTCCTCTAATCCTTGTTGCCTTCCCTATAGCCACAAATCGTCCTCTAGTCCTTGTTGAATTCTCTACTGCCACCAGTTGTCCTCTAGTCCTTGTTGCCTTCCCTGTAGCCACCAATCATCCTCTAGTCCGTTTTGCCTTCCCTATAGCCACCAATCATCCTCTAGTCCTTGTTGCATTCTCTATTGCCACCAAGCACCCTTCAGCCCTTACTGCTTGCTCCAATGCCACTAAAGACTCCATCATTGCTTTCAGTTGTCACCTGATTCTCTCCACCATCTGAGCTTCCATCAGTTGCCCTCCATTCCATGCCACCTTCTCTCATGTTGCTGATCATCCCCTGTTGCTGAAGCCAGCCAAGAGCAGGTCTGCACACAACACCCGACATTCGGTGGTTCAGGTCCACTGCAAAATAATACCATGGCCAAGAGTAAGCCTGAGTGGGCCCCTGAAGATGCCAGGGGCCCTGGCAGTTGCCCAGGTTTGCCCTGTGCTTGCGCCGGCCCTAACCCGGATATCTTGGCTATTTTTTCTTCAATTTAAGACAGTTTAGGACAGTGCCAAGTGTAACACAATGTTGTAACAAATGCCTTTGCCTAAAATATCACTTTAACATGTGTCCCACTGTCTACCTAAAGTGCTATTTTCTATTCTAAAATGAATGTTTGCCCCTGGTGCTAAATCAATATCACAATATGATAGCAGAAATCTTGCCAGGCCGCAATGCACATCACATCCGCTGGGTGGCTACATATGACCTTCTATAGCACACCGTGATTTGTGTTGTTTTTTTAAAGTCTCACGACACATGTGTTGGGATATACTGAGCCAAGAAGAAGGTCCTTAAAGCAGAACAAAACAAGAATTTGGACTATCCCAGCTTTTGCCCCGAGGATGTCTAGCTATTACAAACCCCCCAGAAAAACTCACCTTTCCCCGGAACAAAGAAAAAGATTATCTAAAGAATTTAAGAATTTGGGGATTTTTAAAGGATCACTATCACAAGCATAGTCTAGTATGAAATATTTGTATATCAGGCTGGATATCACTTACACAGCCACAGTGAAAAAAATCCACCAAGCGTGTTGCTTTCCTTTACTGGAACAAAGAAAAAACATGGGTGGAAGCTTTTTGAATGTAGTGTGCCATTCTGCTTCTACGGGGGAGGTCTATATAACATCCTGTGTACTGAGCTAGGCTGTGGGGCATCGGCACACATTAGGAGAATTGCAATAGTGATAACGTTGTTGTTCCCGCACATACTGTGGACACTCCTGGAGGTGTCTGCAACATGGAAAGTGATTTAGCTTTACTGAATAAATGGTCAAAACTGTGGAAACTAGAGTTTAATGTCTCTAAATGTAAAATCCTGCACTTGGGTAGAAGGAATCCCTGCTCTGATTACCGTATGGGCAGCACTGTGTTATCCAGGACCTCGGAAGAAAGAGATTTAGGGATACTGATTACTGATGGCTGCAAGATGAGTGGACAGTGTAGCCAGGCAGTGGGAAAAGCAAGCAGGATGCTCAGCTGCATAGCTCGAGGCATCACCAGTAGGAAGAGGGAGGTTGTGATGCCGCTGTATAGAGCCCTGGTGAGGCCACAGCTAGAATACTGTGTGCAGGTCTGGAGACCTCACCTGCAAAAAGACATTATTCAAATAGAACGGGTCCAAAGGCGGGCAACAAAAATGGTGGAAGGACTTAAACTTAAAACTTATCAGGAGAGACTTAAAGAACTTAATTTGTACAGTCTGGAGGAAAGAAGGGAGAGAGGGGACATGATTGAGACCTTTGCATATGTGAAAGGATTAAATAAGGTTCAGGAGGGAAGTGTTTTTAATAAGAAACTTAATGATAGAACAAGGGGCCCAACCTGAAGCTAGTCGGAGAGAAGATCAGGAGAAATGTTAGAAAATATTATTTTACAGAAAGAGTAGTAGATGCTGGGAGAAAACTTCCAGCAGAGGTAGTTGAAAAATCAACAGTCACTGAATTTAAACATGCCTGGGATAAGCAGTTAAGCACACATCTATCCTAAGATAAAGAGAACATACAGTATACACATAAGGGCCGACTAGATGGACCGTATGGTCTCCTTCTGCCGTCACCTTCTATGTTTCTATGTTTCTATGACTGGCTCGGGTGATAGCGGATCCTCCCCTATAAAAGCAAAATGGTACATTCACAAATCTGTCATGCCTGATTCTTCTTATTTCCAGTAAAATAAAAAAAAAACAGGCTTGAATTTTTTTTTGCATGATTAAAAAGTCTTGCCATCCAGCATGTTTATGTGGGATTGTATTGTTATACATTTTTTGCGATAGTGCTCCTTTATTTTGTCGTCTAAGAAAACAAGGGGAGCACTGGCTCACTGTGTGTAATCTAACCAAAGCTTTTTTCTATTTTAGATACTACCAGGTCAGGACGCGGCCCTATTCTTCCATACTGGGGTATTATTATCATCTGCCTGGGAATTATCATTATTATCGCTCTCGTGATGTGTATCATATTTGCAGTGAGTATATATATATATATATATATATTATCTACCTTGTCTGCTTGACTTGTGAAAGTACTGGAGCTATTTTAAAGGGACTGTCCAGCCACAAAAATGACGGTTGGTGTTGTAAAATTTACTGATCTGGGCCTCGACTCAATAAGAGCTGAAAAAAAATATCATGGTAGTAAAAAATGCAAGTCATGAGAAAAAATCACTGTTACTGAATCACCAGCTAGGAAAACAATGAAAGTCAATGGCACTTTTTACTCCTAAGAAAAGTAGAGAATTCTTTTACTCCTTTTACATTGTAGTAAAAGCTGCCATTGACTGTCATTGTCCTTTAATCTGGTGATTCAGTAACAGTGGAATGGAATTCTTTTTTACTTTTTTTTTAAATTTTTTACTACCATGAGAATTTTTTTCAACTCTTATTGAATCAGGACCCTGGTCTCCATTCAAGGCTTCTGGATGCGTACTGCACTCTTTGCAATGTAGGGGGCAAGCCGCCTTGGTCTCAGCAAGTCATGGCCTTGACTTGCCCCCTCAATTGCAGTTAATGAAGAGAGTGTGGGGAAGGGCATGCTTTCGTCCTAGAGGAGGCAGAAAATGTAGGCTGGTGTTGCATTCGATCAGGCTGATCCATAAGATTTACAGTGGAGCCTTACGGAACAGCTGCTGGACACAAAAGGTGAGAATAGCTGGAATAGCTGGACACAAAGGACCAACACCCACTGAACGTGTGAAATACATTTGGCCAAAGCCCCTGCCAATACTCCATTCTTAGGGTGTAGAACTAGAAATGGATATTTCCACTTTTCAAATGTCTTGGAACATTTTTTTTTATTATTTTTTACTGTCCCTCTCTGTGAGATGACAAGCAATCAGTCATTGCATAGGTGTGGCAATTACATCATTGCCACGCACTACAATGGAGGAAACAGAGCTTTAGAGCTAAGCAGGCGCCATTATCTGTGATTAGGGTGAAGCAGGAGCAGTGGAAATTTGCTAAATGTACTCTTCGCAAGGGGGCCAATTCAGGGGATGCTAGTTAAAAAATGTAGGTTTTGGTCCACTTTAAGTGGCCTATTCATTAGAGATGAGCAAATTGGTTAAAAATTAAATTCAGTTTAAATCGAATTTTTAATGAATCACTGTTACAAATATAAAATAAAGCTCACCTCCACCTTCTTGTTCCAACATCGAGCGAGGTCATCATCCAGGGGGCTTGGCATCTTTAGTGGGTTGGGAGGACAGACACACTCCACCCCTCACAGGGTCCCTGCCTCTTATTTCCCGCCCCAGGGAGGGGCTATTTATAGGTGGGGATTGAGATGGCTTTTCCAGCCCACCTCACTCCCACTCCACCTATAAATATCCCCTCCCCATGGCAGGAAGTAAGGTGGCAGGAGTCCAGTGCAAGGTGCAAAGTGACATGGGACACTCACCGCACTGCTGTTAAATATACCAGACATTTGTGGTTAATTTTTCTTTTCTGTAACCAATTTTTTGTCTAGCTCTCACGTCGGTGTCGGAGAAGGAGGCGGCCAACAGTCTATGTAGTGAATGATGAAGGGTTATAAATGGACATCTAAGGAGGCCTTGAAGAAAAAGACTACATCTACCTTTTATTTGAACTGATCATTCAGCCTATTTTTTTATACTACTAATAAGTCAAGTTTTGTGTAAATAATGTACATTTAGTTAAAGGACATTTCTAGGACAATATTTAAATCTTCCCCTCATCAATATTACATGTAGCTTTGACTTAAGCAACCTGGAACAAGATTAAGGATGCAACACGTCCATTTATGACAAAAAAACAACTAAGACAATACTTGCTGCCCAGTGGATGCATCTCAGCTAACATCCTTCTGAGAGGAGGAAGAAAACACCTGCTGAAGCCAACCAGGAGAGTGAAGCACGTATGGTAGCCGGGTTACTCAATGGAGCGTGGGAAGCTAGCATTGGATACAGAGTCTGGAGTTATCACTTTTATTAGGGGTGAGCCTAAGGCTGTCAAGATATCCACATCCAAGGTTTCCAGAGGCAGCAGTACTCAGAATTGCTATTTGCAAGTTTTCCGGCCATGCTGCTGCCTCTGTATCTCGCTCTGTACAATGTAACAGCAGCACACAGGGCCATTGTTACAATAAAACAAGCAACCTGGTGTCCCACTGTGGTACATTGTAACAGCTGCCGCACATCTAATGTGATGTGTTATGGATTTTCCCAGTGGACTGCCATTCCAGGAAAATCTTGCTAAAGAACAGCACATCTGTCCATATGGGGAGGGGCTGAGGGATTTCAGCAAATGTCATGAGATCTAATGAGGACCCTACCTTATATACAAAGATACAGTAGGCCTTCACCAGCTCTGAAACAGTGTGTCTAGGTGAAGAGGACCCCAGTCTAAAAATAGCTGTAGGTCACAGCCCCCAACCTCAGAGCATCACAATCTGGGGCACACAAAATGTAAAAAGGTTAAAAAATGGGCCCCAGGTTCATGCTCTTATGTTGCACTTGCACCTAACATGACCACCAGGTTTGCCAGATAGAAGAGGAAGCAAGAAAGCGGGCAAAACACTCTTGCCTGGGACTCAGAAGTTCTGAATTCAGATGCCAGAGCTGTGGCATCCCTGATCTGAGGTCTGTTGAGGGGGCAACAAAAGTGAACTTTCCTTTAAAGTTAATGTGCTTTTAGGAACTCTAAAAGTTCTGTATGTGGAATAGAATAGGCACATTCTTGCTATGGAAACAGTTTACAGTGGGAGAGAACATAAATTAAATAAGTTGGGTCAGAACCAGTTAAGTTGAGCAGAGTACAGTTGGCTTGAATACTAAACTAAGTCTATTCAGGGTGGAGTAGCC
Source organism: Gastrophryne carolinensis (assembly GCA_027917425.1). NCBI lineage: Eukaryota > Metazoa > Chordata > Amphibia > Anura > Microhylidae > Gastrophryne > Gastrophryne carolinensis. Next base: position 37,577,082 of record CM051235.1, on the reverse strand, counting down.
AGGAGCAGTGGTAAGCCTAAAGCAAGAAGTAGACAACCATTAGGAACCTGTGGAGGAGGCTAAAGGCCCAGGTACCAACTTGTGTGAGCCAGGCTGTGCTGTGCCAGTTGAAGCTGAGGTATTGGTATTACAGTGTGGAGGACTTAATGACTGGTATTGAAACTATTGCTTCTGTAAAAATCAGATGTGAAACTAAAAATAAAGTAAGTGGAACCTTCCTAAAGATACTGGCTTGGGTGTGTGTTTTGTAGTCCTGCAATGTTGGAATGTATGTTGCACCCACATAATGGTGTGCTTAACAACCACGCACACCAAGTAGATGCATGGGGTCCTCACCTGCTAGGGGGCCCCCAGAGGCAGGGTCAGATCAGTAGCAACTTTGTGTTTAAAAAAAATAAATAACAACACATTGCGGCGATTGAGGGGTGCCATCAGGGGTGCTTTCAGCAACTAGCGAGCTGAAAGATGCAGAGCGAGTCACTGGTTGCATCCCCGCTCACCTCTAGCTGGAGACATGCCCGGGCTGGCCAGTTACAAATGGGGTTCCCGGGTATACGTCTAGCTAAAGGTACAGCAAGGCTGTGAGCATTTGTCGTTGGAAGGAGGTTAGGTGAATGGGTGCAGCGATTTAATACGGTTTCACAAAGTGAGGCAAACCCATAGTTTAGGATGCCACAGGGAGTAGAAATTGGATGGCCATATAGGCAATACCCAGACAATTCCCTATGCCATGGACGGACAATGTCAAAAAGCCTCTCTGTGTAAAACCCTCTGGGTTCACTCATGCTACTACTGAGCATGAGCAGGCGGCCACTACATCCCTGACAAGGTGGGTAAATATTTTATTTCGCTATAAAAAATGTGTCTTTGATTAATCCCCCCAGACACAATTTTGCACGAGGTCCCAAAAATGATAAGCCCACCCCTGCACCTACACTCCACCTGTGTCACACAGGACAACTCACGGTCCCAAAGGAAACACTACTGGCCACTCTGCTGTGCTGAATTAACATTCTGGTTTAAGCCTCTGACTTTCAGTTCTCTGACGTGTTTCAGGGGTTTGGCCTCCTCCTCCTCAGAGCAGATAAAAAATATATCTAATTCTTATCATTAGCACTCCTGCAGAATCCCATAGCATACTTACTTTATAAGGCAACTTACTTTATTAGCCCTGTGCTATGGTAGCTATAGACCCTATTACATTATTCTTCTGTAGACCTTATAGTGAGGGATGGCAGAAAAAAGAATGCACAAGGTTTATATAAACAAAAGTAATTGTTGATCTACTTTATAAAAGGACCTATACAGTTAAAAACATAATCCATAAAGGTTATGAAATGTGCTTCCCATTTTATGGGAGAGAAACAAATTACATTGATATATAAGAATTAGTTTATAAAGTTAAACACGGGTTAAAAAGTACCCTCCCCCCTGGCTATTTGCCCAGCAAACCAGGCATAGGTTTAGTAGTTCAAGCTGACAGCACCTGGGCCTTCCAAGTTACCAACCACGTTGCCCTTCAGCACTGGTCCGAAGCTCTTCCGGAGTTGCACCGCCCTCTGGCCAGAGAGGTGCGGGTAATCATGTTGTGGATTTTGGCAAGCCACCCATTGGACAAACTGGCAAGTGACACACCTACATTATGCTGAAGGGCATAGGCACCGGTAGCTTTTAAGGGTTGGTGGCTGAACACTCTGCCTCCAAACCCTGGGTTACCAGTTTATAAAATAACCAGAATAGCCTGACAGTCAAATAGCCTCCTAACCGTATAGGGGGTGTTCAGCTCTATCCTTAACCTCTATCAAGGATACTAAATAAAAAGAAAAAAAATTGCAAGACCAGACATCATTCTTACAACCAATACAGAGGAAAATAGGGCACATGCCGAACCCTGGCTGAAGATCTGAAATTCCAGCTCAATGGATTCATATCCTCTGCTGGGATTATTATGATGCCAGAGATGGAGCTTCACCCATCTAATCTACAGTATCAGCTTAACAGGCAGGATCAGTGATTTTACTGTGGTACTCTCTTACTTTTTGTCCACCATAGCTGATCCATCTTAGTCTGTTAGTGGCTACTGGAATCGACTCCCCACTCACTTGGGGCCTCCAGGGAGAATGGTTGCCTCTATATTGGTTACATGCCCGTTCCTTTCACTGCACTCAAGGGAGTATTCCGGGTCTCGGCACAGACACCCTACTGAACTAAATGGATTGGGCATGCTGTGACGGATGCGGGGGTGGCCAACCCAAATGGAGGTCACTGGTGGCCGAACAGGGATACTGCGGGACACTAATATTATTTTTCATGCAATATATCAAAACTACAATTACTATACAATTCTTCATTGCCTCAATAAAAAAATATTTGGAATGTAATACTTAAAGAAGAACAACAGACCTTTTCTGATGTTCCTCTCTATCTCTAACATCCCCCCTCCCTCATAGAGATAGTTTGATCTAATTAATTGAAAGCATATTATGACCAATTACCGTATATACTCGAGTATAAGCCGAGTTTTTCAGCCCACTTTTTGGGCTTAAAAAAGCCGCCTCGGCTTATACTCGAGTCAGTGAAAATTTTGGCCGAAATGGAGGAGAAAAAGGGGCAGGGCCATACCGCTGGGTGACACTCCTGAATGGCCTCATGATGCTGATGTCCCGTGCAGCCGCGGGAGCGATGTCGCGCCTCCTCTGGTACAGTGATCCGCCGTCCTCCCCTTCCTCTTCAGCGCGCCGGCTCCGGACTGCGTGTGCGCGGCCGCTTCCTGCGTACACCCAGAAGCGGCCGGCGCAGCTTCAGTCCAGCCTGGCGAGCTGCCGCTTCCGAGCTAGTTTACTGTTTTTCTTTGAAATAAATACGGTATTCAAAAACATTATTGGTATCTATTTTTATTTTTGAAATTTACCGGTAGCTGCTGCATTTCCCACCCTAGGCTTATACTCGAGTCAATAACTTTTCCAGTTTTTTGTGGTAAAATTAGGTGCCTCGGCTTATATTCGGGTCGACCTATACTCGAGTATATACGGTAGATCTCTTTTTTGATGCAAATTTGCAATATTTTCCATTGCCTCACAAAAATGTATCCCCAGCTACCAGTCTTACTTTTTCTTAGAAAGCTTGCCTAAACAGAATGTACCCCACTGTAACAGCAGTTTGGTTCTTCTCTCTATTCAAGAGTCACAGTTTCAACGTGACCCCATTCCACTACTTCATTGCTTAGGTAAAAGTTGGCACTGGCCACCTCAAAAAAGAAAATGAAAAGTGAGGCTGGTCCAGCATTAAATATGCTATGGGACCAAGTGACATGATTAAAGCGGACCTTCACTCTGAATAAGAGTCTATCTTATATGTTTCCCACACGCTGTACATACAGATTGCCCACATTAAAAATCATTCTACCTGCATCTACTGCATGCTATGAGCCTTTAAACATCCAAGATGGTGGCTTATGGAAGCCGCCATCTTATCAGGCAGCCTGCAAACAGGAAGTGCCTCCTTACTGTGCTGCTCTGCATTCTGGGACTACTGACCTTTACCTGACCCCAGCTCTACTCTGTCTGAGCAAAGCACAGCTATAACCCGCCCCCCTGTACCTTATCTCACTCTCCTCTCCTCAGTAAGTGTGATGCTTCTGAGTCAAGATGGCGGCGCCCGTATCCTAAATTCCTGAACAGAGTTGCAGCCCAGTGGGGGAAAGAATAATAAGTTAGTGACTTAAAACGTAAAATATATTAATTTTAGATGCTGGGGAACCGTTTTTTAAGAGTTTGGGCTTTTCATTAAATCACGCTGAAGGTCCAGTTTAAGAGCACTTAGGTGCTTGAAACACGTCATTTCATGAGCTAGGCACTTTTTTAATTTAAAAGTGATGTTTCAGTCAGGGAAAAGTTTTCCAGGACCTCACTATAAGCATTAATTGGGAATTGATTCCAAGCACAGCCTGTGTTCCTTTCCTGGATTGGATTGCTGTGGGATCTGTGTTTGTTTATTATGCTATGGGACCATAAGGACCAATAAGACAATAAAGTACTCTATGCATTCTGTTACTCTGTTACTGAATTATGGAGAACTTGTTTCCATGTCGTTCTTAGGGCATCCAGGCCAGAGGTAGTTTATGTTTTATTTAACAACTTTTCTGATAAAATATTTTTAAAGTGTTTCCTTGTTACCTGGAATGAAATAGTCATTCTGTGTACACGCCTCTGTACACCTTTCTCCAACATATTAAGCATTTAATAACTCATCTCATGCCATGAGTGGTTTGGACCTGGCTTGAGCCACCAGGAAGAAGCACTTTTAAAATAATTGCTCTGAAGAAAATGTTTCCAACACCTTATTTCTTGCTGGAGCAGGGTTCTTGGATATTCTCCTAAATACTTACCAGAGATCAGCAGTAGGTAAAAAAATAACTACTTTGCACTTATGGATCTCTCCCTCTATCCCTTTTATTTTAAATAAACCAAGGCATCTCTTTTGGATGGAATGGTTTGCGCTTTAACTAAATTGAGAGGCAAAAACTGAAAAATAATTTGCCACATGGCACTTTGAAGAAGCCTCCAATTTTGGTCAGGCCTTCTGGCATCTCACCAAGGTGGCCTCTAGGGACCCTCCCATCACAGTAACCTCTAAATGAGTGAGGGACCAATAGCGAATTATGGGAACATACTGCAGCGGCGGCAAGTGCGTGGAGGGGGCAATATAGATAACTTGTACTAGATGAACTAGATGGAACTAGATGATCATATGACCCAGATCTAGAGGTGGCACAGTCTAAATGCACACCAGTGTTACATCTCTTTTTCTGGCAGAACTGCAAAGTCTATCATTATCCATCAGTGGCCTATGTCACAAAAGACATATCAACCACTGTACTTAGTGCAACTTGTGCAACTGGGGACAGTAGGGTTGGGTATAGCCCCAGCTACATGCATCTCACTTTACCTAGAGCATGTGCCGGAATTCATTTCTTGAACTTCTAATACCCCTACCCGGTCCCCTGTCCAGGGGTGTAGCTAGGGGGTAGCAGGGGGGACACCTGCCCTGGGTGCAGAAGGTCAGGTGGGTGCCAAAGAGGGATCTGAACAGGTGGGGGCGCCATTTTGAATCTTTGCCCAGGGTGCCAGAAAGCCTAGCTACTCCTCTGCCCTGCCTTCCATGTTTTCAAACCAACCTCTACTCTTATACCCAACCCCATGACATCACCAACCAAGACACATATTTATGTATCTATGTTCTGCTTCTGCATAATGCTAAAGCCTCAGCATCCTGGTTCTTGGAGGCCATACATATCCATAATCTGTCTCGCTTAAGGACTCAATGGGGATGTCATAGGCTGGCCAGGTTCAGAAAAATCCCAGGTGGATTTTTGGCCCCAGCTGTAGGACAACTTGTCTCTGTATTCCCAGTCTCTGTCTGGGATCTCTGTAACGATATCACATTACAGATCTTGTCTAGAAAGTTGTGTCTTCCGATACTCTTCAGCTTTCCAACTCTCTTCTATGGCTTTGGATAATAATTATGTGCTACCCTCTCATGCCTCTGCTCTCCCTAACCCATCTCTAATACCAGGAGATGTCCAAACTCTCCTGTGTGCTGGATGATCTTGCCTGTCTGGGAATTACTAGATTAAAAATTGTAAAAACTTTGACAAATCGAACCACACAGAAGGTATATTAAAAGACAGCAACTGACCTGACGTCATACGCCCCAGTGACCCGTATAATATGCTGCCGAATGATATAAAGGAATGGAACATGAACAATGTGCCATTAGGAGATAAATAGCTATGGCAGCCAATAGCAGATGGGTGGGGGGTGTGGTAATGAAAACCAGCCCCGCCCAATATAACCCCCTCGTCTATGCTTCGTAACAGTGTAATAGTATAATATGGTGGTTATAAAGGGGATATAATGGCGATGTTTATCCAACCCACTGGTTTGTGGGAGTAGAAATGAAACAATATAGGCAAGAGTACAATTAGAAAATTGAAAGAGGCACAAATTGTACTTGGTTTTAAAGCGGACCAACTGTGACTTGAGTCCATGTGAATTCAAGGTAGAGCAAAACCAGGTGTCTTGAAACGTTAATACAGATATGCTGCCAGTCACATTACTTGGGTTTCTTGGCTCGTTTCAGCGCAAGGGATGACATTTCATAACTTCCCGGTACAGGGCTTGAGTATGCTGTAGTACCAGTAACAAACAGATTCCCTTGTAGACTTGGGATCCTCTGTCATGGTGCTGATCCCACGCTGTTCCTTGTCTTGGTGTGCCATGCCTGACCACACTTGTTCTTCTGTCCCGTTGCTGACCTGTGCCTGCTCGTTGCCCTGTTGGCTGCCCATTCCACATCCACATTAGCTCTACTGCTGTTGGTCATTATCCAAGGTTGGACACACAGTCACATTTCCTATTGCCATTGCTGGGGTCCCTGGTCAACAACAATGCCATGGCCTAGTCAGCAGTGGTTAAAGTGACCCCTGTTCAACACATCAGACATTGATACATCTCATGAACTAATCAAATGGTGTGTGGCTCTATACCCCTTATAATCTGAGCGTGCAAACGATCAGTGCCCCACCAAATTTAGAACATGGTATATGGCTTAATATGCTGTATTAGCAGGTGACCCATTATACCCCCCTACCATCATATTTATAAGAGTTTTGGGTCCTCTATTCTTCCTCTGTCCTGCTGCTCTTATTCCCACCCATTTCATGTCAAACTCTACTGCTGTTGGTCATTGTCTAAGGTTGGACTCCCAGCCTCAACTACTGTTAACTGGAGTCCTTGGTCACCAACAGCAGCATGGCCTAGACATCAGCGGTTAAGACACTGATACTTCTCAGCTTGGTATGATGAGTATGGGGTTTATATGCTTAGAGGGGCCATAGAAGTTTTGGAGTTTTGGAGACATGGATAATAAAAATAATAATAAAAATGTATATTATTCATATAGCGCAAACATATTTCGCAGGACTTTACAATCAGAGGTCTCATGTGCTAGCGGTAAGAAATTACATAACAAAACGGATAAACCAACGAAACAAAAATGAATTAGGGCCCTACTCAAAAGCTTACAAGCTAAGAGGAGAATTGGGGGGGGGGGGTAAATGAATAAAGGGGGGTGGGAGCAGCTCAATCGCTATTATTTATACAAAATTATTATTATTATTCAGGGCCTGGGAACTATTTTATCGCCCAGTTTAACTCTCTCATCAACTAAATATAGAGCACAGGGCGAGTGGTATACTGAAATAAGGGAGGGAATGTAGGGGGGTGCAGCATCTTGGAAAGCTATGTACATGAGAATGAGTAGTTCAAACTGAATCCTATACTGTATGGGCCACCAATGCAACGATTGGCAGAGGGAGAAGGGTCAGAGTAGCGATTAGACAGATGGATGAGGCTGACACAAAAGGTAATAAGTGCTTTGTACCATGGTCCAGCCATCTTAGTAAACATAAGAGTATATACAAGCTATGGGCCAGCCACAAGCTGATTTAGTGCTTTTTGAGAGTAGAAGGTGTAGTGGAAATTGCTTGATTAGTGGATGTGTTAGGAAACCCTAAAAAGATGCATGTTTGTTCAGCATCTAAAACAATTGATGCTGTAAATCGATCCAATTAATGGAGACTGTGCATACTAAAAAATTGGTGCCGTTCAGGAGAAATCTTGTAAACAAAAGTGAGAGGTCCTGATTATGGTGGTTGTTTGTCATAAGTAGTGTTGGGCAAACCCAAACTGCAAAATTTGCACTCGTACCGAAATGTGCGAGTTCGGGTTCCCAAACACGGACTTCAGCCAGAAGTCTGTGTTCAAGTATAGCATTCGGCCCAAACCCAGAAAAGCTGGTTGAGCTGGTTAAGCTTAACCTTAAAGCAGCTGTACAACTTACCTGAGTGCCATCGGCAGTCAGCATTCTGCTGTGAAACAGGCCACGACTGGGACTTCAGAAAGTTGTCCGCCGCTCACATAAGTGAGGACACTGGCAGCTGGTACTAGGCCAGTGTCCTTAGTTAAGAGAGCAGAAGCCATCTTTCTAAACCCCATGGCTGTGGCATATTTGGCAGCAGAACACAGATGGGAAAGGGATTGTGGGGCTCATGTGTGTTGTACAGCCTGCTGCACACTGCAGTTTAAAGCGCCCCCACACTGGCCACCACACAGTCCTGGCCATGATTCTGCCTCTGAGGGCCCCTTGACACATGGGTCCCTCCATCCGGTGGGTGAGGAGTGGGAGGGAGGTGGAGGGGCCCCCAGAGGCAGAATCGCCCTCCAAAGTTTGGTTGCCATTGATTTCACCAGGTTCGGGTTTGGCTCAAGTTTGTGTACCCAAACCAAACTTTTCTTCAAAGTTCAGCTGAACTTGCCAAATCCAAACCTCTAGGGGTTCACCCAACACTAGTCATAAGCCATTTGCCGAGTATAGAGCACAGGGCGAGTGGTATACTGAAATAAGGGAGGGAATGTAGGGGGGTGCAGCATCATGGAAAGCTATGTACATGAGAATGAGTAGTTCAAACTGAATCCTATACTGTATGGGCCACCAATGCAACGATTGGCAGAAGGAGAAGGGTCAGAGTAGCGATTAGACAGATGGATGAGCAGGGCTGCTGCATTCACGAGTTTAATGGGGGGGAATAGTTAGTAATGAGTTACAGCAATCAAGACAACAATAGATCAAACAGAACGAAAAAGCTCACCCACATGTATTCTACAGCTACAACGAAGCAGTCAGTAGACCGCACTGATGAGAGTTATTCATGGACCTTTAGTAAATCAAGCTCAAGTTTATATTACCAAATCATAAAATACTAAGCTAATAACCCCCCTCATAGTGCAAATAACACTAGATTTACAGAGTGTAAAAAAGCACTAAAGCAGGTAATCAGAGGAAGTTACAGAGACTCATTGTCTTGGCTACATTGTGTCTCTGGGTAAGAAGAAATGTCGCCTGGCCTGACAATCTCAGCTTTGTTTGCACAAGAGTCAAGATATCTACGCCTCAGTTGATTTCATGCTTTGCACAAGAGACATGGCTTCCAGTGTTTGCACAAGGTTTGGCATTATGGCGTGATGTCACAAGGCCATAAATATTTGTGAGCTTATTATAACAACGCAAAAAATACATTCAATTCTTCCCACTGGAACGTGTGTAAATATGTTTATGTGTTCTGGTGCAGTTCTGCCCAATAGTTTGCAATATTCTGCTTCTGTGTCACCCAAGTCTGAATCCCATTAAAGTCTTCAATGGAAAATTCAGGATCTGCTTTAAATCTCTGGAAAGCAACTAAAGCAGACAAATGCCCCTGGGCATTAAAATAGAAAGGCCACAAAATCTGGGGTACTGTACAGGGCCGGCTCCAGGTTTATGTGGGCCCTTGGGCGGCATGGTCTCAGTGGGCACCTTTGTGGTGAAGAGTCGCATCACATCACTGAGGAACGTCCCAAATTTGGCTGCCCCCTAAGGATCATGCTATTTGGACCAAAACTCTAGTTTTAGTCTACTTTGAAGCGCACCAAACCCCTTTAAACCTGACCTGAGAAAAGAAAAATAACCTTCTAAAGAAAAGAAAACTTACCTCTACAGTACTTTCCCTCCCAGCTCACGGGGACAAAAGAAGTAGCACTGCCACCTCGGCCATCGCTGGTGCGCCACAAGGAGATGTGGGCACCAGCTGTGGAGGTGCCCTCCCAGTCTGTCACCAGTCAAGCACCGTCACACAACGCAAAGGCTGCCCCTGTCAGTGAGCCCCCCTGGAGGACAGGGGCCCCCGGCAGCTGTCCTGCCTTGCCAGGTGCTGACGCCAGCCCGGGTACTGTACATTGTTTTAATTAACGCCAAAACATCAGGGGTCCCTTTGGATAAATAATGTATCTCTGGAGTAGAAGAATCCCTTTTTAATTTTTTATAATTTAAGATCTGTATGCAAAGGTTTTCCTTGAACTTTAAAATAGTTGCAGGTAAAGCTAGAGCAGGGGTACTCAACCACGTCTTGTAAAGGTCTATTTAAAAGCATCTGGTGAGAGGTGAAGGTCCGGGTGGTGGGATGTCGCGATAGGTGGATAGTTAGAAATCAGCACACTGGGGGAGGGGCTATAGATTCCCCAGGCACAGCAAAAGAAAAGCTGCTTGCCCCCCCCACCCCAAAAATCCTTTTGGGCAGTGCAAAAAACTGAGCTTTTTTTTTGGGGGGGGGGGGCGCAGATCCTACAGCTCTGGCTCATGGCACATTGCTTTAGCTTTAACCCGCCCCCCTTGCATTCTGTTAAGGCTATGTGCAGGGGTGGACTAGGTCTGGCAACAAGGATGGATAGACAGAGATTGGGGGGGAGGGATGAATGGTAGAGGAGCTGTAAGGAAGAGGGATGGATGGATAGAGATGGGGGGGAGGTATGAATGGGAGAGGAGCTGTAAGGAAGAGGGATGGATAGACAGAACAGGAAGTTTTTTAACCAAGTGCAACTAATTTAAATAAATTGCTTTTTTTTTTTTTAAAGCTTTCCTGAAATATATACAGTTATCCTGAAAGATGCAGCTTTTTTCACTTTCTAGTGCTTTGATTGGCTAACACAGTACAACACATTACTACATTCCTCACCTGAAAAGGAAATATGCTTGTCCCTCTGTGACTTCTCTTTCCAAGCCTCATTAATAAAGCCCAAGATCCTCACTAATATGCTATTAGAGAATGTGGCCTAGGCAAGCTTTCTCAAACTGAAGATCTGGAGTATGCTTCCCTGGCACACTGTCAAAGGTAAACAAAATCGAACAGGGTTGCTGTCTTTGCCCTTGGGCATTCCAAATTGGGATGCCCCGCTGAGTGGATCCCCCCTGGGGCGCTGCAACACTCCCTTTCTTCCTGACTCCCTCACTGATGTAAATATCCACAACCCCAACATCTTTGGGTTGTGCGTACACTCCCCCCAGCCATTCATATAGGTTGAGCGCATCTTCTGCTTGGAACTCAGGGTGCTCGCACTCCTGATTGACATAAAAAGAGCCATTTGCCGAGCATTAAATATGCACAGCAAATAACTCTGATTGGACGAGATTCCGTGCATGCGCTAAAGGACTAGGGAAAGGTGACGTTTTTTGCGCGATCTAGGGGGTTTCACACAGATTCACAATGAAGCAGGGAACACAACACAGGATAGTCAAAATCTGGAAAATTAAATTTTTCTAATATTCTCAGAGATACCAAGTCACCCAGTTTTTCAGGGAGTTACCTGGTTTTGAACCCCCCCCTCACCTGGTCACCTGGTCAAACTGCGAAAAAGCCCTGCAAAACATCCTTCCTTCTCCCCACTGATTGTCTGAGTGCGATCCCTAACCGATTTGCTTTTGACTGTCAGCCTTGGACCTGGAGGAATAGTGTGGTGACTTCTGAGCACTCTGCTTGATGCTGCATTTGATCCCCCGCAGGATCCTAAAACTGGGAGAGTATGCTGCATGGCGGGGTTCCCTAGGGATTTACACTGTGGGGCATCCCTAGTCAGGCTGCCTCTTAAGACACATTCTAAGAGGATCAAAAATATATTTAGACTTGTCTGCTTACATTTCTGTGATATCTCGTGGGCATGCTGCCTGAACCTCAGGGTGGAAGGCTGGCACTAATGGAGGGGGGGGGGGGTTCTCCTAACCAGCTGGAAGCCCAAGGGAAGGCCAAGATACTTACCTACATTCTCATTCCCTTGTCCCTTTCTACTGTCCCACATAACCACTGATGGTCAGCAGGGTTTGCAAGGCCAAAGGAAGTACAGCATTGTTGTAGCCTGCCCTCAATGGGTAAGTGCCTCTGCCCATTCTTGGGCTTCCAGCTGCAGTATGTATGGCGGGGCATACCCCAGTGCCTAGCTTACCAGCCCTCCAAAATGACTGGAGGTCCACTGACTCCCCTGCTGGGCATAAAATGATAGGCAAAACTACAACCTTAAAGCATACCCACACCCATTTCCTACCTAATGGTTGTAGCGATCGCTTTGTTACAGTCTCAGGGGCATCAAGATTTCTGAAGCCCCCCACACATCAACCCCTGCAGCACCTGCAATTATTACCCCATCAATCCTCGGTCCCATTGCGGCCTGGTCAATAGGCAATGCCCCTAAACCACACCTACACCATGCCCATCACCCTGTAAACTGATGCCCAAAGTTGGCGTCTCTGTGCACTGTCTAAATCCTCCTTAGAACATCTAACCCAATAATAAAACTGATAGGCCATCATGTGACGCCCCTTCAAGCTATCCCAGGAAGCCCCCCACACATCAACCCCTGCAGCACCTGCAATTATTACCCCATCAATCCTCGGTCCCATTGCGGCCTGGTCAATAGGCAATGCCCCTAAACCACACCTACACCATGCCCATCACCCTGTAAACTGATGCCCAAAGTTGGCGTCTCTGTGCACTGTCTAAATCCTCCTTAGAACATCTAACCCAATAATAAAACTGATAGGCCATCATGTGACGCCCCTTCAAGCTATCCCAGGAAGTTTCTGAGGACTACACTGCATGGAATACCTCGGCCTCAGAACTACACTGATCATTAATATTGCTGTAGTATTTTTTCTTTAGGTGAATAGAATAAGCAGAGGCAGTCTGGTAGTATACAGTATTATCCTGCAGTCTGGTATACACTATAAATGGATTGAACCATTTAACGACTGTCCTTAAAGGGTAATTCTACTTTCTATGGCATTTTTAATGTTTTCAGTCTATTGTGCCAATATGATGCGCTCAAGGTGCCGAGTTTATCTATTATTTTATTTACTTTTCTATGCAACTCGATGTTTTAAAAGAAAACAGTTCTCCATAGTAACAATGTGTTTACCTTAGAAACGTACATCAAAGTGATGTTCAGATGTAAATTTCAGAAGCATCCTCACTCTAGCTTGCTAATGATCTGATTGGCTGAGGCAGACTTGACAAATTTAATCCCATCAGCATTATCTCTTCAGATAGGGGGATCAGTCTTGTGTTCCCAAAGCTTCTGCTACTAGAAGCGTTCTCAGGTAAAAAGGGTGACTGCTGCTTTGTTTAGCCAAAACTGCTAATAAACCCACCGGTTACAGTTGAAGAACACTTGGATTTGGAGTGAAAAAAGGATACTAGGAGCTTTAATGAAGGGCAAGAAAGCCATACTTTAACAAGGCAGATCTATTGGAATATAAGGAACTTGGAAGCAGCATGTTGATAAGTAAATCACAGGTCTGGGGGCACATCCTAACACAAATATTTCTTTTACATCCCAGAAGAGGAAAATAATAAGACAGAACACCATAAACCTGACAAAAAGGGAGTTTTCCTTTAAATGAGAGGATCACGCCTCCCCTCATGCAATCTGACTGCTTTAGTAGCTTTTCAAGGTCTAGAACACACAACCCAGACTAATAATATCAGACTAAGGTCCTCCTGAACTCTCATGTTACAAGATGTCCTGTGCCTGTGACTGAAGGCTGCCCACCCAGGACAAAACAGGCTTGGTGACTCCTAATAAAATATCTAGTGGTTACCGGGTTGATTTCCCTTTCCCCTGAGACAAAAAACACTGCCTGCTCTTCCAATAAACCCTGCTTACCCCCTAAACAGCAATCTGGCAGAGTTTGAGCTAAGCATCCTAAGAAGGTGATCATACTTTCTCCAACCAAGACAGCATGGTCCATTTCCAGAAAAAATGTCCAGTTAGTAAAAAATCAGTTGCTCCTTGGATGACAGCGCCCCGTGCGGCTGCTCCGTCTTAACACGCCAAAGGGCTGCCAGAATCCTGAAATATCAGGTGCAGGGGCGTACATACCATAGACGCAGGGAAGACAGCTGCTCCCGGGCCCATGGCAGAAGGGGCCCCATGCAGGCTGCTTCCACCCCTGTTGAAATTCTAAGAGGAGGAGCACTGTCAACAGGCATTGTTGGGGGACAGGGAGGAACTAAAAATTGCCAGCTTGATATTCATTTATGCTGAATAGGGCACCAGTGTCTAATAGAGGTCTTTATCCTCTGGCTGCAAGATAGTAATGTGCTGGGGGGCATATTTATTTTGATGCTGAGGTGGGCCCACTATGGCTTTTGCTATGGGGCCCTATGAAATCATAGAATTTCTTGTCTAGAATTCACACATGCATTTGGTGCTTAGAAGAAATTGCTACAGTGGTGTCAAACATGTGGCACACCACTTATGAGAGTGGTGCTCCACGCTCCTCCTCAAGGGCCACCAACAGGCCAGGTTTTGCAGATTTCCACACAGTTGTACAGGTGGAATAATTAGTTCTACAACTCTGTCTGAGCCCTAATGACTGTGTGGAGATTTGCAAAACCTAACCTGTTGGTGGCCCTTGGGGAGGAGGATTGAGCACATGTGCTTCATGCCGATCATAAACAATGGTCAACTGTAAGTGACTCTTGAGGTTTGACACTGTTCTGAAACATTGTTTCTATTCTTTGTATTTGTTTTTCATTATGAAAGCTTTGCATTTCTATTGTACATGGACATTGTGGTTGAATAATTGGTTTGGCAGCCTGTTGACCAATAATTGCTAACGCAAGTATCAAAGCCAGCCATGCAAATTGTATTTGCAGTAAAAAGCCTTGTGCTAAGGAGTGACTGAACTGACAATGTTTTGTTTGTATTTGTCTTAGTCCAGTGACTTCTCTGTGCGCCCCTGTTGGTGTGTATGTGTCTGACCTTTGTGGTTCCTTGGCTCCTCCCCTGTGCTCTCTCTGTGAGGTTTTCCTTCCATTCCCAAGTGTTTGTCATCCTCTTATTTCCTTTATATACTTGAGTGTAATCTTGCCTCCTTGCTTGTTTGATGTGTGAAAATCCAGAGTTCCCATGTGTTATCTGAGAGTCCACATCCACATTGCAATGAGCTTTAGTTCCTATGCCCTTTTTATTGGGCCCTAGGCCTTCTGTTTCATGATGGGCTCCAGTCCACCTGCTGTCAGTGTATCTGTGTTTGCTGCAGGTCTAGTTCGCCAGTCTTTCCAAGCGGTCCCCTGCCTGCCGTCTGACATGCTAGAATTATCCAAACTAATTTGTGAGCTATTCTTATGCCTCTGCACAATGGTGACATGGCTAGCTGGTGAATTATGTTGGCTGGTAACAGCAGGGCCGGCTCCAGGTTTGTGGGTGCCCTTGGGCAAGAGAGACTTAGTAGGCCCCAAAGTAATGAGTCACATGATTTAACCTCCGCTGCCACAAATAAGTCATCTTCTGTTGCTAATTGCCCTCCAGTCCTTATTGCCTTCCCTATAGCCACCAATCTTCCTTTAGTCCTTGTTGCCTCCCCTATAGCCTCCAAGCACCCATCAGCCCTTACTGCTTGCTCTGCTGCCACTAAAGACTCCATCATTGCTATCACTTGTCACCTGGTTCTCGCCACCTTCTGAGCTTCCATCAATTGCCCTCTATGCCAGGCCAACTTCTCCCATGTTGCTGATCATCCCCTGTTGCTGAGGCCAGCCATGAGCAGGTCTGCACACAGCACCTGGCATTCAGTGGTTCAGGTCCACTGTGAAATAAATACCATGGTCAAGTGTGAGCCTGAATGGGCCCCTGAAGATGCCAGGACCCTGGCAATTTCCCAGGTTTGCCCTGTGCTGGTGCCGGCCCTGGGAAACAGGCTTAGCTGTAGGAGGATAGATGGACAGCCAGAGCTTTTATCACGGCCAAGGTTGTGTCGTCCGTATTGATTACCTGCACCATCTACTGGGCATGGGAGTGGGCACATCCCCCGCTAGCCTCTAACTGGGAGCGTGCTCATACATATGCCTGGCACGGACACGTGCTAAAAGAATAACGGGGATGTGGCCACTGCTTCTGCATGCTCTATTGGACCGGGGAATGACCTGGGTGTTTCATACAGAAGGGCATCTCGATTGTAGATGCCCTGGGGGAGGGAATCTAGCGACTCTGGAATATATACGTCGGGCTGTAGGTTTTGGTCCTGTTAATGAGGGGCCTGCTACTTTATGACCATCAGCAGGGATGAGCAGTGAAAGTGGCATGGGAGCTCATCAGCACTAGGCCCCGTTCACACCTATGCAGATGCAGTTGCCATTTCTGTTCCATTTGAAGTTCAGGTGCAGTATTCGTACATTTATGAAGGTAGCCAAACTGAAACCGAAGCCGCACCTGCCCCTGATATGCAACTGATTCTGCTTAGTTGTAACCAGCGGCTAAAGCTGGAGGGCTGCAGTTGTTTGAAATCCATGGGATAAAGCCTGTGGGCTGGCAGTCTGGACATGGGCTTTAATTCCTTGCTAAGTCCTTGCAAGTCAAGTTTCTAGGTTATTAGTTTAAAAATTGTCATGGAAACAACTGAACAATTAAAACTCCTAAAATGTTTGGAAATCTTCCATTTTCAAAATATTGAGGTTGCCAAAAAAAAAAAAAAAACTCAGTCGCAGAATTTGCTGGTCTAGAGGGAAGTTTGCCATGTAGACTGAGGAACGCTGTTAAGACGAATCACTTTCTTGTTCAAACACAGCTCTCAACAATGCTTAGTCACACAGCGAAGCCCCGAGGGCACATTAGATGATATGACAACAATACATACAGGAAAAGCTGCTGTTGAGCATGTATTTGTGTTGGAAATGTCCCAGAAATCCCCTTTTCATTTACTCTTTCATCATTGCGGTGTTTGGCAGCGACAGAGCTCCTCCCATGAAAACACATAATGAGAAGCCACTTAACTGTTCCACTACAAATACATTACACAATGACAGCTGTACTTCAAAAAACCTGAACCTGACTCAACAGCTGACTTATTTTACAAGACTGTTAGTAATGCGGAAAGGTATTTCGAGTCTCTAGTTGGGGGGCTATGCATTCTTGAGCATCTGCCTTTTCTTTATCTTGTCATCCACAGCAATTCTTACCATGAGAGCCACAGAACGCACCAAAAGTTGGTCCGATGCCACATTAAACGTAGATCATAGAAGCCATATAATCCTTATAGAACAGGAAACAACTAGAAACCAACCATTCCAAATATTAATTCAACAAAGTACAGATGCAGCTATCTTTAACCGTCCATTTATTGCACTGGTGCATCTTGAAATATTAAATGCTTTTTAATGGCTTCTTTGTGAGATATCACAATTGGATGAGCTGGAATGGGACAGTTAACAATTGCTACATCTGTACGTGAAAGCATGAAATTTAATAGTTAAAGTGGACCAAAACCCAGGATTTTGACTATCCCGGGTTTTGGTCCTTTCCCCCGGGCACCACGATCGAGGGTGCCCGCTGTGTGAAACCCCCCAGGTCGCCTGAACAAACTTCCCGGCCCTACGACGCATGCACAGCCGATTGTCCAATCAGCGCACTTGGATCCGCTCTAGCCCCTTGTCCGGGAGTCTGTCTAATACGAGCGGATCCAACCGCGCTGACGTCTACATCCTCCCGCTACCCTCTAACAGTCAGCGTGCCTGCGCCAGCCATTCACGAATGCCTGATGCGGGAATGCTCGCTGCTAGAGTGATAACGAGGAGGCGTCCGCTGCTTGCGCATACACTGTTGGACTGGGGAAGAAGGTGAGTTTATGGGCGACCTGGGGGTTTCAAACAGCGGGGGCATCCCGACTCTGGATGCCCTGGGGGAGGGAACCAATTTACAAGATTCCCGGTCTGATCTCTGTGGGTTTTGGTCTGCTTTAAACCAGACAATGCGAGGTAAAAATATGGGTTTTGATTAGCTTTAAGACTCTGAGTATCCCCCATCTAAACATGTTGCCAATGCCTAGACATTTGTGGGATGTTGGATGTCACAGTACGCTTGATGACACCTATATGCTCAATTACAATACAATTTTGAACTGGTTGGCCAATACAGCCGATGAGTGCCAAGCCCGTAGAAATTATGGGCTTGGCATTTTCACTGGTAGCGTAAAGAAAATTCTCACCTCTGGCTTGGGTCCAGTGCTGGGAGTGTCCTCTTCCCCTGGGGGAATTCACTTCCATTTCACTGGGAGGCCGATTCATTAATAGCGCCAGGTAGCGACAGATGAGCGACTGAAGTATGGCGCTATGAGCGCCGCTAGCGTACGCCGCGGGCGGTAGCGATTCGCTATAGCAGGCCTCCTCAGTCGCTACCTGGCGTTGTTGGGAACAACGCCTACATTGCTGAATATGATGTTGGAGCTCAGCTTTGTAGGCGCTGTCAGTCAGTTTGACCACGCTATTCAACACAGCGCCTGTACTTTGCTTTGCTGTGGGCTGGGAATCAAGTACCTTCAGAATAAAACACATTGCAACATGTTTCTTTCTTTTTTTTTTTTTTATTTTGGGTTGAAAAGGAAATAAAATTAAAACAGAAATTAGAATGAAAATTAAAATTAAAACAGAATTAAACACATAGCCACATGTATCTTTTTTTTTTTTTATTTTTTTTAGAAAAAGGAACTAAAATTAAACCAGAAATTAGAATGAAAAGGAAAATTAAACCATAAATTAGAATGAAAAGGAAAATTAAAACAGAAATAAGAAAGAAAAGGAAAATTAAAACAGAAATTAGACTGAAAAGGAAAATTAAACCAGAAATGAGAATGAAAAGGAAAATTAAACCATAAATTAGAATGAAAAGGAAAATTAAAACAGAAATGAGAAAGAAAAGGAAAATTAAAACAGAAATGAGAATGAAAAGGAAAATTAAACCAGAAATTAGACTGAAAAGGAAAATTAAACCAGAAATGAGAATGAAAAGGAAAATTAAACCATAAATTAGAATGAAAAGGAAAATTAAAACAGAAATGAGAAAGAAAAGGAAAATTAAAACAGAAATTAGACTGAAAAGGAAAATTAAACCAGAAATGAGAATGAAAAGGAAAATTAAACCATAAATTAGAATGAAAAGGAAAATTAAAACAGAAACGAGAAAGAAAAGGAAAATTAAAACAGAAATTAGAATGAAAAGGAAAATTAAACCAGAAATGAGAATGAAAACGAAAATTAAACCATAAATTAGAATGAAAAGGAAAATTAAAACAGAAATGAGAAAGAAAAGGAAAATTAAACCAGAAATGAGAATGAAAACGAAAATTAAACCAGAAATGAGAATGAAAACGAAAATTAAACCATAAATTAGAATGAAAAGGAAAATTAAAACAGAAATGAGAAAGAAAAGGAAAATTAAAACAGAAATTAGAAAGAAAAGGAAAATTAAAACAGAAATTAGAATGAAAAGGAAAATTAAACCAGAAATGAGAATGAAAACGAAAATTAAACCATAAATTAGAATGAAAAGGAAAATTAAAACAGGAATTAGAATGAAAAGGAAAATTAAAACAGAATTAAACACATAGCCACATGTATCTTTAGTTTTTTTTTTATTTTTGGTCTAAAAAGGAACTAAAATTAAAACAGAAATGAGAATGAAAATGAAAAATCAAACAGAAATTAGAATTGAAAGGAAAATACAGAAATGTGAAAGAAAAGGAAATTTTGAATCAGGGTGCATCTCGGGGTGCCTGAAAAATTAAAAAAAGTGCAGTTAGTATATATCTTTAAATTTGTTTTTTCGCTGTAAAAAAATATTGCATTAATTGTTAACCAACATTTGCGTCAATCTTGCACACCAACCCTAATTGTTATGTTGTTCAGCTTCCACCCCCCCTTAGAGTGGTTTGGGTCATCTTACACCCCCCTTAGAGTGGTTTGGGTCATCTTACACCCCCCTTAGAGTGGTTTGGGTCATCTTACACCCCCCTTAGAGTGGTTTGGGTCATCTTACACCCCCCCTTAGAGTGGTTTGGGTCATCTTACACCCCCCTTAGAGTGGTTTGGGTCATCTTACACCCCCCTTAGAGTGGTTTGGGTCATCTTACACCCCCCCTTAGAGTGGTTTGGGTCATCTTACACCCCCCTTAGAGTGGTTTGGGTCATCTTACACCCCCCTTAGAGTGGTTTGGGTCATCTTACACCCCCCCTTTGAGTGGTTTGGGTCATCTTACACCCCCCCTTTGAGTGGTTTGGGTCATCTTACACCCCCCCTTAGAGTGGTTTGGGTCATCTTACACCCCCCTTAGAGTGGTTTGGGTCATCTTACACCCCCCCTTAGAGTGGTTTGGGTTCATCTTACACCCCCCTTAGAGTGGTTTGGGTCATCTTACACCCCCCTTAGAGTGGTTTGGGTCATCTTACACCCCCCTTAGAGTGGTTTGGGTCATCTTACACCCCCCCCTTAGAGTGGTTTGGGTCATCTTACACCCCCCTTAGAGTGGTTTGGGTCATCTTACACCCCCCTTAGAGTGGTTTGGGTCATCTTACACCCCTCCTTAGAGTGGTTTGGGTCATCTTACACCCCCCTTAGAGTGGTTTTTGCCAAATTATGATGGGAGGTCAAATACATTTACCCAGTAGTGCAGTACTTGGATTAGAGTGAAGGGTAGTTAGCTTACCGCAAAAAAGGAAGTGATCATCCTTTCCCTTAGCTCATCGCCAGTCTGGGTGTCCTCACTTCTTCCTGCGGGCAAGTTGGGGATTTCTGGCACCAGTGCTGTCTCCTCGGGGGATTGAATTCGGTGGCATATACAAATATTATGGAGCACACAGCAGGCGAGGATGATCTTGGAGACCTTCTGGGGGCTGTAGAGCATCTCTCCTCCTGGGCGTGCCAAACAGAGAAAGCGTGCTTTCAGCAGGCCGATGGTTCTTTCCACAATGCTTCTGGTCTTGCGATGCGCTGCATTGTA
Source organism: Gastrophryne carolinensis (assembly GCA_027917425.1). NCBI lineage: Eukaryota > Metazoa > Chordata > Amphibia > Anura > Microhylidae > Gastrophryne > Gastrophryne carolinensis. The sequence goes on along the minus strand of CM051235.1, from coordinate 37,556,388 downwards.
GCGTTCATGGGCAGAGGTCCGTGGGCTCCTGACCGGAGTCATGACCCACGTTCTCTGCCCATATCCCTTATCCGCTGTAGAAAAAACACAAGGAGAGAGGTTTCTGTAATACAGCTCCTGTGCACGGGGAGGGCGGAAAGGGATATGTGTACCATCAACGCACCCTAGCACATTCGGGATCCCTCCCATGAGATAGAAAGCATGTTTTATTTTGGCAACCTCTTCCTCATCCTCAGGAAACTTGATGTAAATTGGGATTAAATCACAAATCGCCAGAACTACTTGGATTAGTATGCGGCTCATAGTAGCCTGGCTTATCCCGCTGAGGAGGGCGGAGGTTGCCTGGAAGGTCCCTCGTGCCAAAATATTCAGCGTGGCACACAGGCGTACTATGCCTGGAATGGATTGAGTGCGTTTGGTGGATGGCTCGATTTTGTGCTTAATCTGATCATATAGGGACTGTAGTGCAGCACGATTCAGACGGAAGCGGCTCCTGATCTGCTCGTCACTTAAGTCCCATACTGAAAGGCGGATTGCAAAGGAGCGGGGTGCCCTAAGCCTCACAAAACCCCGCTCCCTGTCCTCCTGCTCTTTCAGCATACACATACATCCATCCACCCAGACACCATACATCACCCTCTTATCCATCACACACACTCAACAGATATACAAAATCAAACAAACAAAAACAAAAACCACAAACACACCACACACACACAAACAATCACACTCCTCACACACCCGCTACAATGCAGCTCACCACAAAACCAGAACTATAGTGGTCCAAACCACCAGCCTGCTGAAAAACAGCTTTCTAAGTTAGGCACAACCAAGAGGGGAGTTGCTGCACAGCCCACAAAAGGCCCCAAAATCAAGCCTCACTTGCTGTATGCTCCACAATATTTGCATATGCCACCAAAAACAATCTCCTAAAGAAACAGCACTGATGTCAGAAATCACCCAACAAGCCACAGAGAGTGAGGACAGAACCCAGACAGAGACTCAAATGAGCTAAGGGAAACAAGCACCACACCACAGCCTTTGCCACAGTGTAACAATACCAGAAGCTTGCAAATTCCTTCCATTTATACTTCACTTTGAAAAAGGACAGGTCCGCTTTGCCGCCTTTTGCGTTGCTCTGCTATTTCCGGGCGCCAATTAGCCGACCCAGGTGTGCGTAAAACGGAGTGCGCGCGCGCACGCTAGTAGCGCTACTAGCGTACGTGAGCCGAAACTTGCGTGCATTAACGGACATGGGCGAAAATTCAGTGGTGGGCCAATGAAAGGTAAGCTGCTGTTTATTTAAATAGCCGTTAGGCTAGCCACATGTCACAAGGGTTTCAGATACATCAGTCCATTGTTGTATTTGGGTGTGTGTTGTTTGGTTAATGAGGTCTGTAATTAGTTAATTGGCTAACACACATGCTTCAGTCAGTGCAGTGGAGGTGTGGCTAGAAGGAACTGGGCTGTATGTGTGAATCAATTAAGTGGGCTGGTTTGTGATTGGCTGTTAGAGCACATAAAACCTGCCCAACCCAAAGAGAGTGCGATGCCATTCTGTAGTCTGCATGCGTGCTTGTTGGGTGTGTATTTGTGTGTGTGTGCAGCTACAGGATGGAGCCAAATTCAGGACATCTGCCGGCCACAGCAGGCCCAAGTAGGAGTTTGGTGGGTGCTGTGCGCAGACCTCCCTTACGGAAAAGGGCCCAGCCTGAAGGTGGGGCAGCACCCCAGGCTAAGCGCCCAGGTGCCAAGAGGGAGGCTGAATTTAATTTGGCGGAGAATAATCATCTTGTGCGCCTTACACTTGCTAAATGGGAGTTACTCTTTGGCTCCCAAAGCAAGTCCATAGGCAAACAAGAAAGAAGCAAACTGTGGGATGCCATTGGTGTGGAGCTTAGTAGCACTGCTCAACACCCACGTAGTGGCCCATCCTGCAGGAAACGCTTCTACACTTTGAGAGGGGCCCTTATGAAAAAGATGAATCACGATCTTGATGTGGACAGTGGGACCATCCAGGCTCCAAAGAGTACCTACAGGCCGTATGAGGTGATGCTGAAGGCCAAAATTCCACTGGCTCGGCTGCAGGGTGTGGATCCTGGGGATGACACCACAGGTTGGACTGAAGGTACATATTTTCTGCCTTTTTATAAAAGCTAATGTTAATGTATGTGATTAGCATTTTCTCTTTCTGCCCAACTAACAGTAGGACCTGTGAAGTAGTACATTAGACCTCATACATTTTTTACTTTCCTGTCTGTTGCTTTCTGCATAGGTGCACATGGTGCTGTCCAGGATGTGCCTCAGGACACACAAACTCCTGCCCTTCAACCAACCTCAAGCCTAACCCAGTCTGCCATTGAAGGTATTTACCACTAATTTAGGTGCTGGTTGTTTGGGGAACAAATGGGTGTGGGAGCAGCTCCAACAATCGAGTGGGGCACTGTTGAGTATTAATAATATGGACCTGCGGCCTAATTTCACGGCCACTTTAACACTCACAGCAACTAACTAACAAGGCCCTAACATGTGTAGCTATGTTGGAAGGCAGAGATGTGTGGCCATATATCTGCATATAAATGTGGAAGCCACACTGGCCTTGATTAGTGAATATTAGTGAATGAGCTGCTCACACACACCTTAATGCATGTTGTATTTTTGCACGCACATTAACAATGGCTCAATGTTTGCTTGATTTTTGCCTAGCTGCCCCGCCATTGGCCCCAGCATCTCCTCAGGAGCCAAGCTACTCTTTGGATGTCGGTAAGTGCATGTGTCAACCTTGCTTTATCCACTTTAACCCAAGTGCATGTGTCTCATTCCTCTTTTTTATTGGTAGGCCAAGTGACTGGTTCATCTTTGGACCCCACTTCCGATGTTGCAGGTCAACAGGACCCTGTTGGTGTGTATAGCAATACATAATGTATCCTTTATGCTGTTTCTGTTACACTGGTTCGATTTGGTTAGTCTAATAATCTACATGTTTGCTCTGTCAACTTGAAGATGCCTCTTGGGAGTGCTTATTCCCTCCCCAGGGTCAGTCTAATAGTTCTTGGAGTGATAGCAATGCATTTTGTAGGACATATTTTTGGACAAACATTCACCGTAGTAGTTTGATGAATATTTAGAGCCATTACTTGTGTTTTTTAGTTGACCAGAATATCGGAAGTGGCTGTCCGGAAAGGGCCCCTCAAGTTCAGGCTGCCAGAGATGAGGGTAAGTTGTTTTGGCTTGCTCTAGTCTGTATTTTGGCTCTACTTTTGTGGCACTTGCTTCTGGCAACTTGTGTGTCCACATGTATTTTAAAGGTCCAAGCTCGAGTGAGGGCCCCACTCCAGACATCTGGGAGATTGCGGGTATGTGTAATTTAAGCAATGTGTCTGATCTTATTTGCCCAAATTATTGCCTCTTAGTCCTCTAACATACATGTTAACAATCTGAGTTTAACAGATCCCTTTGGTCTAGTGTGTAATTTGGCACTTTGTGGAGGTATGGCCTCGATAGCCATGTTACATTTGAGTTTGGTCCACTGACCTACTAACCTGACTTTCCTGTTTAGCATATGCCAACTTGCCGGACATCTCTGATGTTGAATTGCCCCTCTCTGGCAGCGATACCTCGCTCCTACCTGTGGCGGACGACACGGAGGTAACATGGCTGATTTAGAGGACCAATAACCACATTGCCATGTTCGTGGGTAGTGGATGAAGCAACATGTCACATTTCCTTTCTTTGTCGTTTTGGCAGGAGGCGGAACCAGAACCCCAAGCTGGGACCTCTTCCCAAGTCCCATGTGGCCAAGCTTCCGAGGCTCAGACAAGGGTAAGTTGTATAGTGACTGTTTTGGCAAATGATTTTGAGGGGCATACATGCATTGTTTATGTTTGTCTAAAATGTTGTTTTCTATTTTGTTAGCCTCAAACCACAGCAAGAGGAGGTGTTGCACCAACCAGTGCCGATTTTTACCAGCTAGGGGTCCGGATGCTGGAGGACTACAGTCGCCAACAGCCGCGTGATGGAACTAATGAGCGCATTGCGGCGTTGGAACAGCAGGTGCTGATGTGTCAGCAACAAAATGAGGCCCAGCAGCGCCAGATCGACCTGTTGATGCATAACCTTCACCAAAACCAGGAACTTGGTTGGCTGGCCAATGCAATGGAACAATCTATCCAGCAGCAGCAAGAAGCTATACAGCGGCAGGACCAAACTTTGTTGTTGATACAACAGCTCATACAACAGCAGTCTATATTTTTTACTGCACTGTTGTCCCCCAACACCGCCCCTAGCAATGACTCCCAACCTCCCCGGCCACCCAGCCAAGAATATTAATTTTGTTTGTTTTTTTTTTTATGTAAATATATTGGCTTAACCCACCTCTAAATTGTGTTTTTCCTAAGACATAGCTAATAACACAGTCAGGGATGAGTATCTTGATCTAGATATGTCAATGTATTTGTAAATTTAGGCCACACATTTGTGATCATAGCTTACTATGGTTAACACATGAAATGGCTCCAAAGGTATGGCTAAATTTACACACAAATGGGTTTTGAGACAGTTAAACTATGCTTGGCAAGGCACCACACTGTAATTATGTAAATCGAAAATTTTAATTTTCAAAGGTGGCCAACAGGGCCAACATTGCCCAACAAAGGGCGTCAACAGGCCAGGCATCCCCCCACCCTAACGACGCCGCCGCCGCCTCTTCTTGGCCAGCAGCATCAGCTTCAGGTGCCTGATCTCCCGCCACAGTCTGCGATGCTGGTTTTCACAAGCTGTAGAGATGTATAAACAAAAATTTATTAATAAATGGAATGTGACCTCAACAGACACAGATGTAGCAATGTAATGTCAGTGTGTCCAATTAGCTGACACTCACATTAACATTGTTGGCCACTGTGCGCTTATTTGTTAACATTATATGAGTACTATTGACTGGCAGGAATTTGGACAACACATCCCAAGCATACATTTACTCTTAAAGTGTACCAACACCCACCGGTGATCGGCCCTGGAATCTATCAGATTCCCGGCCCAGTCACCTCCCTCCCCGCGGGACATCCGAGATCGGGATGTCCCGCGGGGTGAAACCCCCCCAACACCCCAAACTCCCTACCTCAGTTTCGGTGGGGCACGGCCGCCGGCCCCTCCCTCGCGCCCCTCTAGACGTGGGCGTGCCTGCGCGGGCACGCGCGCATAAAAAGGGACGTGCGGGAGGCGGAGGAGGAGGAGCCGCTTTGCCGCGGCTTGTCCGTCGGCTCGAGGAGAAGTGAGTTCAGGGGGTTGTCACACAGCGGTGACGATCAGGGGTGCCCCACCGTAGTGGACCAAGACCCAGGAAAGTCAAAATCCTGGTTGTTGTTCCACTTTAACTCTTGGGAAGCAAAGAAGGTATAAGTCCCAGTGTGTACATTTATGTGTTTAGTCACAGCCAAACATCAGGGCCTAAGTCCTAACGAGTAAACTAGTTTGCCCTATAATGTTACGACCTAATCCGGCCCATTTGGTTGTGTCTAAGCCACAAATAGTCTCTATGTGGCCAAATCAAGAATGTGAGGCAACAATCAAGCATGCAGACAGGCATGTTGGATTATTGTACAAACACATGGAATCTAGACATGTGTGAAATTAACACATAGGTACATTTTAAATGTCTGCAGATGTGACTAGAAGACATAGGTTTCACAAGTCTTTAGGCATATGAAGTGGGATGTACTCACCATCGCAGCTGTGGCGGGGGCCCATGCTGCTGGCCGTCCCTGGAGCTGGGGTGGGGAGGAGGTTTTCTGGCTCCGTCTGCGTAGCAACATCTGTCAACAGAAAGCAAAAGACAAAAACAAAATTAGTGGGCCAATGACACCTGACTATTTGACATCCATCTGGTTATGGAGTCTGAAAAATCAAATGCTTGCATGGTTACATACAGGTTGACCAAAATTAGCATATTTCCTGGTCCATGAGTATAATGTAAATTAGTTATGGTTGCAACATGTATCCCTAAAGATAATGTGCAAATAACATTAGGAAACAGAGCGCAGGCGCACACACATCTAGAGTGGCACACAGGAGGCTGGGACGGTGGCTTCTGCCACCCCCAAAGAGGTAAGGAGTTTGTGGGGTTTTTTTGGGGGGGGGTGCCCTGGGTGAGGGATGTGATTTTGCAGGGAAGCTTCGAGAATCAAAGCACTATCAACAATGTTTGTTGGTCCACTTTAAGGAATGTCATAACATAGGGAATGTGATGGATAACAACAAACACTTACCACGACTATGCCCGTGGAGAATGCTTCTCCAAAAGGCCATGGAGGTGCCGCCTATATGATGCCCTGCAAATTAGAGAGGAATGGCAAGGGCTAAGTACAAATGGCCAGATGAAACCTGTCACAGACTAACAATGAAAAAAAGTACACTCACCAGGGGATGATCCGCCACTTGAAGCCCAGGGAGGGCTCTGAGGAGGAGGCGGGGAGCCTCGGCTCCTCACACTCTGATCGGAAGATCCACCAGGCAAAGGGCCACCCTCCTCCCTCTCACTCCTTCAGGGAGTGTGGGAGAGTCCATTTCTACCACCCCACTTGGACTCCCCACTTGAGAGTGGCCCCTTGCCTGGTGAGACTCCTCAGACTCAGAGTGTGAGGAGCTGAGGCTTGATCCTGCCAGCCCCCCAGCAGCACACTCCTCTGGGGCGTCATCCCCTTCCTCCCCTGGGTCCTCTAAATAGGACCCGCGGGAGGGACCCTCCCCCGATGACTCCCTCGAGTCCGCCTGCCTGGTTCGGGGGAGGAATCCCTTCCCACGTTTCCCCAAGGGAGGACGCTTATCTGTGTTGAGGGGGTGAAAGAAAATAATTAATATAAAGAGCACAAATGGACACAGCTTAGCAGATGATTAGCCAAAAAGTATAAACATTGCATAAGCTTTAACTTACCTGATACGTAGGCATCATATAGGCGGTACACGCCTTCAGGGTCCCGGCGCTTAAAGTCCGACCACTTTTGCTGGATTGCTCTTATGGAGAGCTGGGTGTGGAAGCGCCGGGACACTGTGGCCTTCACCTCCATGGCGATTCTTTTTTTTCCCCCACGGGCATAGTCATACTGCATGATGCAGAAATCCTATGAGAAATGAAAAAGAAACACTAATCAATACATGACATCAGAACAATGGCATAAATAGTTATACAGAGACCAGATCAAAGTGGACCCACACCCAGGATTATCACTATTCTGGGTTTGTGTGCACTTTGGTGGGCCACACCAATTGTGGGTGGTCCGCTGTCTGAAACCCCCTTGGAAGGCCACAAATACACCACTGACCACGCTCCCACGTGACTGCGCCAGCCTAGCACAGCGCTCTGCGCCGCTGTGGTATGCGCATACAAGGCCGTTTGGACGTGCATACCAGCTCAGCTGGCTCTGCGCGGCAAAGTACGCATGTGGCGTTTGACTCTAACAGGGAGTGCGCCTGCACACAACATTAACAAATGTCTTACGCAGGGGTACACCCTGCTAGAGGTAAGCACAAGAGGCATCCGCAGCTCACGCATGCACAGATGGGACGGGGCTGAGGTAATTTTTATGGCCCTCCAGGGGGGGTCGTCCCCGCAGGACATCCAGAATGGGGATGCCCCACGGGGAGTGATCCAATTGGGCCAGAAAAATTTGATATTTCCGGGCCAATCCCCCCTGTGTGTTGTTCCACTTTAAACATAAAATACCAAAAAAAAAACTCACTTTGACCACCTGGCCATTAACGCGGCTATCCACTCTGAAGCGCCTTTTCTTGGGCTGCCCAGGAGGGGAAGGGGTGGGAGGGGTGCTAGGTGGGGGAGGTGAGGTAGGTGGGGGAGGTGGGGGAGGGGTGGTGGGGTCGGAGGAGGAGGAGGAGGAGCTGGGGAGGCGCATTACTCTTCTTCTGGGAAGCATGGTGGAAACACTAAGGAGGAAACAGGAACCGGAAATGACCAAAGCGACATGGGGAAAAAAAAAAAAAACGCTCCGCGCACCAGGAACAAGCTATTATCAGCTATGTGCAAGCTAAGTGGCGGAAAAAGTAAAATGACGCTTTAAAACAAGCTATTGCCATAAGCGCTAGACATTTTTAGCTTTAGGTGGCTTTGAAACGCAAAGGAGGGCACCGGAACCGGATATGATGAAAGCAACTGTGATTACAATTTCAAAAACAAAGATGCGCGCAACAGGGACAAGCTAATATCAGCTATGTGCAAGCTAAGTGGCGGAAAAAGTAAAATGACGCTTTAAAACAAGCTATTGCCATAAGCGCTAGACATTTTTAGCTTTAGGTGGCTTTGAAACACAAAGGAGGATACCGGAACCGGATATGACAAAAGCAACTGTGATTAAAAATTCAAAAAAAAAGATGCGCGCACCAGGGACAAGCTAATATCGGCTATGTGCAAGCTAAGTGGCGGAAAAAGTAAAATGACGCTTTATAACAAGCTAGGGCCCAAGGCGCCACGAATTATTAGCTTGATTTAGCAGGGGGTTCTACATACTGTAATGCATAGGTCCTTGAAAAGCAAACAAAGTTGTGCTTAAATATACAAATCTTATTCCTTCCTAAAATCATCACAAAATAAAACTATACAACTACATGATAATGTGGCACACATGAGAATGCATAACGGGTTGTTATGAGCTTGTACGACTGAATGTTAATCCTGCAATATGTGGCCATGCACGCTCACAACTACAGTGTATTCATTAAGAACGACTGGGGTCGCGGGAAGTGAATTCCTTGCAAATGGCAGAAGGGCACATGTATGAACAGCACAGCGCCGCACAACGCAGCACAGCGAAGCACAGCGACACTCGCGCCGCCACATAGCGAATTAAAACAGCGACTGCACAAACTCTGACCACCACAGATTCATCAAGGACAGGGCTGCCGAATAGCTTGGGCGCTGACAATTTCGAAGAGCGAACGTGACCGCCCAACATGACAGGCTAAAAAATAGCTTTACAAGCCCCGTGTGTGGTGAAAACAAGCGATTTTGATGCCAATGAGTTTGGTTGGAGGAGATGCAATTTAGATGTCACTCACAACATTACATTGTAAAAATTAATAAAAACTTAAAAAACATAAAAATAACCAGCCAGATTAATAAAACATATCACTATAAACATGTGTTGATTTTTGTGCCAAAGAAAAGAACACAAAAACCACTTAAAACAATCATTGCAGCGTCTGCCATTGAAATGTATGGGAGAGCGGCAGGTAGCGCCAGGTCATACCTGTCGCTGTGATGGGATTAGCAGCGGCGCTGTTTGTTGCAGTCGGCTTCATGATGAATGCCGCGCTTGCCGTCGCTCTCGCCGGCGCTAGCCTCATTTAGCTTGATAATTGCGTCATTGTGGCCGACGCCGGGCGTACTTGAGTCGGTAGCAGACGTTAGCTGGCGGGACATGGCGCTCGTCAGACACTACCTGACGCTATCGCTTGATGAATAAGGGCCTATGTATGAGAGGTTTCCTCTGAAACGTGTTACTTGACTTTGCTACATAGCCCTGTAATTTGTCAAATTCACTCTTGTGTTGCATTAGGCAAGTGACTGTGTTTCTTGAGTAGTCATCTATAAAGGTGAATGTACCTGTTGCCTCCAGGTGTAGGTGGGTTTAGGGGACCACATAGATCAGAAGAAATGAGGTTGCCTACCCCAAAGCCCTTTACATATAAAACCTCGCTCACAAAGCTGCAATTTTGTTACTCTTTATTATTTTTTTTTCAAAAATCTTTAAAATATGTACATATCAATAAGTTTTTAATATGGTGATTGTGGTACTAATTTTAAATAAATGCAGAGTGACATTTAAAAAAAAAAGAAAAAAATGTATTAAGAAGTAACAAAATTGCAGCTTTGTATGCGAGGTTTTATGTGTGAAGGGTTTTGGGGTGGCCAACCTAATTTTTTTGGTGAAAATGATCCCTTCCTAATCAGCCCAAATTTTTGAATATATAGGAGGGTGTCTATTTTTTCTATAGATACTGGAAAATGGAAAAATGGAAAAATAACTGTGACCACACACATCAGTGGTCTTGAATCTCTATTCTGAATGACTCTAGGAAGTGTTGCTCTTGTAGATAGATGCAACATTCACACCTAAAAGTAACTGGACAAGGGGATACTGTTAGATCCTTTTGTCAGATTCCTCTTTTGTATTTATTGTATGCATTTTTTCCATCTGTGACCTAAACACCTGTGCCACATGTATACAGTCATTGTGTTTATGGGTGCTTAGTCTCACCTTTTCCTTCACTGTGCTGAGGTGATATAGATGTTCATCCAGCTTGGCACTCGCTATGGTCTGCTTGCCGACCAGGATAGAACACTTGTCACCTTATACAGCGAGTCTTTTGGCTGTCAGAAACTTCACAGATAAGTGCCCTCCTTCTAGATTAGGAGCATAAAGCACATCTTTTACTGGTTTGGCTAAATTGTGTCCCGCATCATTGGGGCATACAAGGGTTCCATGCCCATATCCCTCTGCATGTATTTTACTTCCATCTGCAAGGTAAATAGTCTCATGTTATTCAGATTAAGTTCTGTGAGAAAGCTTTTATCATTTTTCATGTGACTTGTTGCTCCTCAGTCATTGCACCAGCCTTGGAATGTATGGTGGCCTGTCACTTTAAATATTGCATTTCGGTTCCCTTCACATGGATCAGAAATTGCGGTTTTGATAGTCTGTATTTCTTTAACCGTTTAGTATAAGAGAGACGCTGCCTCATTTGCTCTGCTTTCCATATAGTACAGTCTCTATGTGTTCCTATTTGTGGAATATAAAGCACACCCGGTTTTCTTCCTGTTTAACTTTGTGACTGTAGCTTTAAGAGCAGTTTGGTGTCAGTTTCTGTGGTGTCATCCGCAAGCTGATACTCATCTATGAGCTTCGTCTTTACAAATGCTAGTGTCAGATGTCTCAGGTCAAGTCTCCACCGCATTAATCAGTGCAGTGTATATATCGGGTAAGCTGCACAACAACATGGCAGCAGCGTAACTGTCTGTTATATCCTCACCAACTGATCTGAGTGCGATCACTTCCATCATGGCATTTATAAGTTCCTGCATGTCCCGTTTTATGATAAGCCTCATTTTGTAAAGTTTCCTCAGCAGAAACAACTAGATCTATCATGCAGTCTTTTCAGTACATCCCACATGCCTTTCACTGTATTCTCACTGCGTATGTGAATACACAGATCGTCTTCTACCAGTAAGCTTATGGTGGCCTGTGCCTGTCTGTTTTTCCTGTCCCAGTCCTGATTATTATCCTGTAGCCTTTCTGTAGTGATAACCTCCCACAAGTCCTCTCTGGATAATAGCATTTCCACTTTAAACTTCCATAGCTGATAATTGTCATTGTTCAGCTTGGCCACTGAGAGTTTTAGCTGTTTGTGCTGTAACAGGAACTACATGAGTGCAGTAAGAGAATGTTGCCTTACATGGTGGATAACTTAGACAGGAAAAAGAAGATATAGAGATCACCTCAATGTACAGGAAACACAACATGCAGCGGAGAATGAACAACGGAGACTGCACATAGATATATGTAACAGCACCATCTACTGTCATAAATGTAAACTGCATTAATCTAGCAATATAGTTGCAGATCATACACAGAGTCAAGCATAACCATAGATGAAGAAAAGTCTAGGTTCTTGATCATACAATGCTTTTTGTTAGCAAGTGAGGTCTATATGGAAAGGGAGAGTAGCTGTTAGAAATCATACTAGCAACACGCCTAGTTTTGATAAGGAAAGGATGTCACCTGAGAGCTTGGTAAATGTTGCGATCATGTACTTAATAAAAGAGGAGGACACTTGAGGCTAGGAACTAGACGTGCTGTTGGGATGAATTTTGATGTATACATAGGTTTGTGTGTTGGATAAAAAGGTGAGTAATAGGATGGATATATCAGGAGGAGTCTGAAACATGGGAAGTTATTTGGCTTTACTGAAAAAGTGTTCAAAACAATGAAAACTGGAGTTTATTTTAAAAGTCATGCATTCGGGGAGAAGGAATCCCCTCTACTGTGTTAGGCAGGACTTTAGATTTAGGGGTACTGATTACTGAGGGCTTTTGAATTTATGGACAATGTTGCGGAGGTTGGCTTTAGTGGATGGCAAACTGGCTAATTGTAAAAGAAGTCCTGGGGAATATTCCTCCATATTCCTCCCTTTCATTGATGTAATTAGTTACATGGCAGAATCCCACAAAGGCTCCACCTCTGTGGTACAAAAAGGTTTCTTCCAATGCAAGCACTTGCTTGGCGGGCCGCAGTAGAAAGAGGTGGGGGAACCGGCGTCCCCTTGACTACTGCAGCAGCTACTCCCTGGCATAAAGGGGATGACTGCTGCCAGAGCAGGAGAAAGCTCTCAACACAACAGACCTGCAGAGAGGACACTGCCCAGCAGGGGACAGATGAGGAAAGACATGGCGAAAGTTTGTTTTTTATTTAGAATAGTTTTTTTACATTTTGTAACTGCTTGTGAACTGGTAATGGACCCAAGAGGCCCTTATACCAGTTCATAGGGTAGTGGGAGCTGGAGCTATAGTATCCGGCATTGAGAATTACCAATTGCCAGAAACGGTGGTCTATCCAGTTTGATGGCTTGCGAACTGGATAGACCCACCCCAACTCATCCCCAGTGAAGACTAGTGTTGGGCAAACCTCTAGTGTCTGCTGCCAGTGTTCTCACTTTTCTTTAAGCCCTGGCCGTGGAAATTTTGTGAGAGAAAAGAATGCCAACCCCGATCACCAGCTCAGGTAAGTTTACAGCTGCTTCCTATGTGCTGCACATTGGGTCAGAGGGGTATGCCTAGCTGCCAAGGACAGTGGAATTTACTACATGTTACCTCCCTGCCACTTAGGGGGTAACAGTTAGTGTGTCATAAGTACAGCCTACTGCCTTTTGCTATTGGTTCCTGGAGTTATTAAGGAGAAGACTCAGGAAGTGCTTGGGCTGGTTTTAGGGCCGGATTAAGTGTGGTGGAGGCCCCCGGGCACAAAAAAGTGTGGTGAAGGCCCCAGATACAGTATTTTATTTCCTAAAATAATGGTCCAGCCAAGTAACTGGAACATCAGATTGAGTTCCTTGTGCTTCACTTGTGCATGTGCGTGCTGCTTGGGAACTCCTGCTATGCCATTCTGGGCGGGTGGTTAGTGTAGTCATCCAGCAGAAAACAGTTTCCTGCATTGAGCTGCCAGCGGCTGTGATTGGTGGCTTATGTGCAGCGACAGCTCTGCACCCATCACTGTAGCGTTGCTGCCGCCAGAATTGCTGCTCTAGACGCTCTGTCCTGCCCTGTTTTGCTGCAGGTTTGCTAAAACAAAGGCTTGCACAGGCACTTGTTCTGCTTTCCATAGGCACTTGTCAGACCAAAGACTGAAAAGCCTACTGGACCAGACCAAAACCCAAAGGTTGGTGGAGGCCCCCTTTGCAGGGCAAGTGGTGGAGGCCCCGGGGCTCAAGCCCCTTGCGCCCCCCTCATAATCCGGCCCTGGCTGGTTTGACATAGGAATAGCATCCAGCAAGTCTGCTGCAGAGTACCCTATGAGTGCTGGACCAGTGAGTGGACAGTGGACTGACCAGTGTCAATCTGTATGGAACATTGGGGTGGGTTGGGTGCTACCAGAGAGAAATGGGCCTGTGAGTGGCTGGAGAAGTACCACGAGGATGATGGGCCTGTGAGTGGCAGGAGAAGTACCATGAGGATGGTGGGCCTTTGAGTCGCGGGAAAAGTACCATGAGGATGGTGGGTCTGTAAGTGGTCAGAGGATGCCTGGAGCCAGGTGCCCCTTTATCTAGAGAGGGTAGGATTTTGCAGGCTGGGACCTTGGAGTTGGGGGCATGAGGAGGTGCCCTGGCAGCACTACTCGCCAGAGACACCTTGGTTGACCTGTTATGAGAACCTATGAATACCTAGAATAATTTAACCGATTTTAGCATACCGTCTTAAAGATACAGAATATTATTTTAAATCCAAAAGAAAGGACAGATAAATAAAAGTTTGGAGAACAGAGAAAATGAAGAGAAAATTGTAGGCTGATCAATTAAAACAACAAGTAGAAGTTTAGATGTGTCCACCCTTACCTTATCTTGATTTTGAATAACAGCTCATAATTCCCATATCTATTACCAGATACGGAAGGGCACATCCAAAAAGTAATTGCTTCATTCAGTAAAATTTCTAACAGAGTATGTTCCGGGATACCCTAGAGCTACATTTCTTGTAAAAGGGAAAGAAACCACAAGATTTGCCAAGTTCAATGAATCAGTAAGTTTTGCAATTACTCTTATCTGTCATAGTGATTCAGAATTATAACATGTAGGGGAGTAACTTGAGGGGATGAAGGAGATGCGGCCACACCAGGGACCAGACAGTTAAGGGGGCCCCACTATTGTTGCTCCTACACCTTATTCATCACTTGACATCATTTAGAGAAAGGGAACAGCATTTATATTTGATGTTTCCATCTTTAGTTGTCTAGCTGCATCCAGTTGAAATAAAAGGCAGAAAAATGTTTATTGTATGAGCCGTTAACGGGCCTCATTTAATGTTCGCACAAGGGCCACCTCACACCTAGTTCCTTCACTGATAACATGAAATTGTGGATTGAAAATTAGGGAAAACATGCACGTCTCAGATTTCCACATGTTCTCCCAGCCCTCCTCTGTTCATCTTCAGTGTAATACCCACTATGATCCGATAATCCAGCCTCCTGTAACCACAACGATGGCATGGGATCAATATGTAGTGTAATGGTGTGTGTCCTATTCTCCTTATATTGCACCTATCTCTCTTTCTCTCTCTGACCATCTGCCCTGGTAGCAGTGAAGCCCATCTCTCCAGCCACCCCTCTTCATGCTCCACTTACCCCCCACTATCAGCTTGCTCATCCACCCCCCTACCAGCTCCATTCATCCAACCCCCATCCTCACTCATAACCTCTGCATAAGGGGGTTCACAAATGTGGGTTTTATGAGGCCTAGAAGTATTTTTATTATTTGTTTGTGCATATATAGGCATTGTATGCTTGCACACACACAGGAATTTTTTCTCCGTATTTAAACCATATGTGCACTTGGGAGCAGTTGGTCGTTAGGTACCCTGCTCAAGAGTACTTCAGTCATGCCTTGGCCCAACACAAAAGGGGGGGGGGGGATAATTTCAGTATCTGGTGAATGTAAAAAAAAAAGTAAAGTAAACTTACCTACGGCGCTCCCATGTTGCTGACAGCTCAAGAGGCCAGACAATGGATGACATGTGGCTCATTGTCTCCGGCGCCATAAGCAATGCTTCTCTTCTCAGGTGGTGCACATCCTACACAAACACCCAGACCGTGCAGCGGAGGGGCCTGATCTGTGTCCGATCTGTGTAGTACCTACCCTAAAGTAAGGAGGAGGAGGTTTGATGGTGGGGTGCTTTGATCATGACACTGTTTATTACTGATTTATTCAAAATTCAAGGTACACTTGAATCATTTTCAACAGTGTCTCTAACACACTCACAGGGTATGTAAAAGCTATTTGACCAAAAATAAAAGTGAGGGTGTGCTTTGTCGGATGACACGGCCTCCAAAATCAGCCAAAGCATTTGAGATTGTTTCATTTGAACTGGATCACAGGTTTAACACATCAAGTTTGCTGGAAACCATTCCAGGTCACGAATAGAATGCCAAGAGTGTGCAAAGCTGTCATCAAAGCAAAGGGGGGGGGGGCTGAACAGTCTAAACTCTAAAACATATTTAGCTTTGTTTAAGGCTCTTTTGTTTACTACCTTATTCAAATCAGTTTCTTTGTAATTTTCATGGCATCAGTATGTATGGGCAAAAGATAAAGCAAGGGAAAGATGCAGACTAAAAGAAGCCGCATTTAGCAACAAAGACACTTACTGTGCCCACATTGCCTTTTAAAAAGTGTTCATACTGCCCCAAACTTCAATGTTTATTAATGAGATTTTATGTGATAGAGCAACACAACATAGCAAGTATTTGTGAAGTGTAAAAGATGATAACTTCTCCAAATGTGAATAAAATAACATGAAAAGTGTATCATGCATTTGTATTCAGCCCCGGTACTTTATAGCTTATAGTTTTAGCTGCAACTCTGTTGGAGTATGTCTCTACCAACTTTGCACATCTAGAGACTGACATCTTTAACTATTCTTCTTTGAAAAGTGTCTCTAGCTCAGTTAGATTGGATGGAGAGCATTTGTAAGCAGCAATTTCCAGATTCTCTATGGGATTTAGGTCTGGACTTGGACTGGACCATGAATATGATTTGAATAAAACCATTCCATTATAGCTTTGGCTGTATATTCCTCCAAACAAAGTTAAGCTTTGCTCTCATCTGACCAGAGCACCTTCTTCCATGTGTTCTCTGTGCCCCCTACAGACGCTGTTACAAGCACTTCTTATGGCCTGCTTCCAAAAAATGCTTTCTTCTTGCCACCCTTCCATAAAATAATGCATCATTCTAAACTGAAAATCACATAACACATACTAAGACATCACAGGAAGTTGTGTGTCATCTGCAAGATGTTTACATTTAATAACAAGTGCATGGTTGCTCTGCAATATATCACAGCAGGTATATCACTTATTAAATTCTTATTCTGCAGGGAGTCTAGCTGTTACAATAGGGTCAATTCATGGCTGTGCGCCCAAAAAACTCAAAACTGTGCGCAGGTGTTTCTGCATTGCACTTCAGCATCTGCGCATGATTTATGGCACCATGTGCAGGAATGGTGCATGTATGCATCGCACAAAATGGCATGCGCAAAGTGCAAGCAGAAGTTTCCAACTCATGCGCAAACTTACTTATTGCACATGAAATTCAGCTCTTTTTATGCGGAGAAGGCCTAGCTCCATGTACATTTTGCTGGCTAAGCTATTCACTGGTCCCCATGGCTCCCATGTTTCTCCCCCATCTTACTGTTTAGCAGTGGCAAATGTGTCTCTCCAGCTTCTTTGGGGCAAATCTCTATTCTCCAATCTGTAATTAATTCCCTTTGCCGTGTGCGTGTTCTACTTGCTTTTATGTGTAGTGTTTAACTCAGCAATATTTTGATTCCAGTTGACCTAGAGTATTGTGTTTCCCAATGTTTGGTCCCTCATGTTCTCTATATTCCTCCCTCTCTGCCTTGTTTAGTGGCTTAGTGCTTAATAATTGAGCTACTAACATATTTCTTTTTTTTTGTCTCAAATGTCCACCTTTTTGATTTTATTAGCTTAAAACAATATTATATTTGTTAACTTTTCAAATTAGTTAAAAAAATTGGTTTAGACAAAACATGAAAAATAGGTAAAAATACTGAAAAATGACTTGCAGATGACACTTTCATTCATAATAAACATTCCGGCTATTGTCGGCATGTCATTGATGAATGAATTAAGCATGTGGGTTAGCAAAGTCTGCATTTTCCTCCTGCTTTTTGCTGGAGGAAAATGGCACATGAAATAGACACATATGAGCACACTTCGAATCCCTCAAAACAAACCCTAAATCGCATGCAAATTTACTCTTGGGAGTAAATTTGCCAATTAAATCTTATTCAACGTGCAAAAATAAGCACACAAAAAAGTGTCTCATGAATTGGAAGGAATAGGAAAAACATGAGTAAACCATTTTTGTGCATGAAAAGTCTGTGCAAACACTTTGGCGCATGACCATGACTCGATCCTAACGTGTTGCTAGCAGGGTGCTGCCTGGATTTTACTTTGGAAGATGAGGACTCTTTGCTTGATACATTAAACAGCTGGAAGGAGAGATGTTGCAGTGCGAAGTAAAAACCTCTTAGCTCAATAATCAGTGCATTTAGTAATTCTGCCTCTGTACACGACTAATAGTTGCCCTGTCAACATATTCTCCACCTGAGCTGTGGATCTCCAGCAGCTCCTCCAGAGAGACCCTGGGCCTCTTGGTTGCTTCTCTTATTAGTTCTCTCCTTGTCTGGGCTTTCGAGAAATCCTGGTTCTCTTCATCAGACCTGATGTTGTACCATCAAGAGAACTAGATATTCTTGAAAAGCTGACCTTAAAATATACTCAGTTAGCCTCCAAAAGGTATCGCCTTATTTCCTCACTTTTCTACTTTTCTCAAAGGCTAGTACGGTACAACACAATACTGGCCCGGGCTGTCAGTTTATATGGACCTTCGTGTCTTTGTAGGCTTGCAGTTGTGCAATTCTTAATCCATTTACAGGTAAAGGATTGAATGGTTCTCTGTTCAGAGCTATAATATAACCTAACCCTGTAATACACTTTGCCACACTATTATCCCCAAACTCTCTGATGTGGTCCATGGTTTTCATGATGCCATTTATTCACTATTTCTATTCACTATGCCCTCTAATAAAGCTTTGAGAGCTTCACAGAATGGCCATAGTTATACAGGTGGACTCAATATACTATACATATGCATAACACACATAATACATTCCACGCTTTTTGATATTTAGCTCTTTTACAGGGGTTTACAACCAACAGTACATGTACCACTGGTGGTATGCAAAATCAGTAGTACGCAAAAAGCTCCAGACTGAGCTCACCCATAACCTTATCATCTGTCACCTGATGGACCCAAATTTGCTACATAAGGGTCGATTCATGGTCGGTGAGCTGGTGGGTTTGCGCAAGCCATTTGGCGCGTCAAGTTGCGCTTGGGTTTCCATTCATGGTCTTCAAAATGGGATGCACTTTCATTTTATCGTCAATTTGAGCACTAGCATTCTCCAATTTAAATCTGAAATTTTCTGCTAACGTCCTTTTTGCGCACCAAACTGTCTCCTAACCTAACCGTCACCTAAATTATGGTTTGTTTAGAGGGCAGCAAATGAAAGTGAATTCCTGCAGCAAATAGGTGAAGGAAACTGCTGATTCCTATGAGTAACAGGCTAATTTCATTCCAAAAACACATGCCAGCAGTGTCCTGCATGTTTATGAACAATGAAAGTGTCAGCCGCAAGTTCTTTTCAGGGATTGAACCATCTTTTTTGGTTTGGGTTCCTACAAAAAAAATGATAAAAAGTTTTCCCAAAATTTTTTTAGCAAAAACATTTAGCATGCAAAACAAACAGGGAGGACTAAAGAGAACATCTGGCACATAACAAAAAAAGCAAAAAAATGTTAAGGGTTAATTGGAATCTGAATCCCCCTCCCAAAAAAAAGGAAAACACAGGTTCTCCAGAGAATGCGCTCCGAAGTGATAAATAGATCTTCGCAGAAAACACAGAAACAGGAATGATCAAATCTCTATGGAGAAACAGTAAAGGAAAGGAGAGAAACATGGGGAACCATCCGGAGCAGATAAATTGGACCAACAGCCTGTCACAGTTGGAAAAGAAAGGTGGGGGCCATTTTGGAGCTTCCTCTCCCAGCATCTCAGCCATGCTGCTGTCTGGATTCAACAAACATAACTGACAATGCACAGTAGCAGAAAACCCATCAGCACTTCCTGTTTGCATGTGGCCTGCACATCCATGAGCCACCATTTTTTTTCTAAAATTTACCACAGCAGGACTTAGAAAAGGTAAATGAATTTTTATGTGCAGCAATCTAAATTCCCCTTGAGAGGGATGCATATGAGCGTGCGTGTGTGTTGTGTTCGTCTGGTTTAAGTCATTTTGACTGTTGGTCCGCTTTAAGTGCTTAGCTGGCCAAATGTGCATGGGGCAAGGCCGCTTCAAAACAGCAGATTTACTTTGCAGAAGGCATAAATTGCACTACTTCCCAGTGCTTGCCTTCGCACATGCGGCCAGGGTGCGCACACAGCTATAAATCATGTGCGTAGGTCCATGCGGAATCGTTTGCGCTCTGCCTGAGCATTTTTGCGCACTGACCATGAACCGAACCCTATAATGTTCCAAAAGGTAATTAAGACTAATTGTGACTATTACTGTGCAGATAACTGTGCTTTGGGGATTTTTAGGTGATTGACAACTTATACAGACCACGCAAGTGGTACTTAGAATGGATCAAAACCCTACTGGTCTCTGATTATACATACCTTGCTTGCTATTCCACGGTGCAGACACAGCTCTTCTCCATTTTTTAGCCATATATATAAGCTAAAAAAGCTAAATGGGAGCGTAGCCAGCAGTGCAATCAGCAGCGCATCCCCTGCATCACTCTATGGCAGTGCACAGCCACGCACAAGCTAGAGGAATGCAGGTGATGCCGCCAGTCATGACTGCACCGTGGAATAGCAAGCAAGGTATGTATAACCGATGGGGGTTTCACAGAGCTGGGCATCCAGATTAAGGATGCTCCAGGGACAAGGTCCACAACCTAGGATAGTGAAATACCAGATTTAACATAATTACAAAAGGGAAAGTAGCAGCTGATGAAAAATGTTGGGAACCCCTTATCTATCATTAATTTTTCAATTTTTAATGTTCATCAATTTCTATCTATCTATCTATCTATCTATCTATCTATCTATCTATCTATCTATCTATCTATCTTTTGTTTCTCTATCATTATCTATCTATCTTGTCTTTATTTCATTATCTATCTATCTATCTATCTATCTATCTATCTATCTATCTATCTATCTAACTCTGGTCTCCATATTATCTATCTATCTATCTATCTATCTATCTATCTATCATCTTATCTATCTATCTATCTATCTATCTATCTATCTATCTATCTATCTTCTATCTATCTATCTATCTATCTATTTATCTATCTATCTCCTCTCATAGTCCTCCATTCACACTGTGACGAGTATATAAACAGTTACACCCTACTCGAGCGATGAGGAGCTCTATTCTGGGAGCTGGAGAGCTCTTCACCTAGGACACTCCCAGCTCTTCTTGTGTCGCCCATTGTGTGGTGAAGTGGGCTCTGTGCAGCTTGCAAAATGCTTGTTTCATCCTTTGAGATCAGCATTGAGGTCAGCATGATGTCACCTCCCCCACCCTCCCAATTAATCATAGAATATAAAATTCTAGTCAGGGATCTGAGGATCATTTCAAACATTGTAAAGTGTCATCCTTAAATTTCCATGAAGTCTATGCTGCTGCTGCTGGGATTACAATGAAGCATCCTCTGTTACATGTTGCTGCACAGCTGGGGCTGCTGCTACTCTTAACTGGTGAGTTATTAGACTGATTCTTTTTAATATATATATATATATATATATATATATATATATATATATATATATATATATATTAGCCGTGTATCTGGTGATATTTGTGAATGTAGGTGATTAACAATTTTTAAATAGATGGGGCAGCAAGCAAATTATTATTATCGAGGCGATTGTCGGTAAACTCAGTTTTAGAGGATGTCTGGCTAATGTTGTATAAAGTTTATTCTAAATAAAGTTTTCTTAGTAAGCTATATTTTATACAAAAGGACGTCTCTCCTTATTCTATAGTAAGGTTGGCTAGTGAACTTTTTATATATAAAAAAAAGGAAGAATGAATGTGGGTTCCAAAATCACCTCTAACAGCCCTCTTAAATAAACCAGCTATAGGGGTTCCCAAAGTGGTCATGAAATGTATCTTTTTTTGTCTGGGAGCCAAATTGAATGCCATGGAAATTCCATCCATGGAAATTTGGGACATGATGCAAATTCTAACTTTCTTTCTTTCTTTCTTTCTTTCTTTCTTTCTTTCTTTCTTTCTTTCTTTTTTCATTAACTCTAACTTCTTTTCAATCACCTTTCTCTGGTCTAATGATATAAAGAAAGTAGGGATGATTTATTTTTCTATTTTAGATGACTATAAGTGTAATGGTTGCTAATAGCTAACCGTTATTAATTATTGTATACATTTGAATGTTCTCCATTGTTTGTTTTCTTTCAAAATTCTCTTTTCAAAATTTTCTTTTCAAAATTCAATAATAATTACTGAAATATAAAAAAAGAAAGAGTGGTTTTGTATAGAAGGGTGACTAGTGAATTCAGAATTTTCGGTCAATAGTAGCTTATTATGCTTGAAAAATTAAATTACCTTCTGACACCCTGCTCTAAACGGATAATATTTAAAAACTATGGGTATACTTGATTCTAGAAAAAAAACTATTAATGCTTCATCGATTTTGTAAAGGCTACCTCAATAGTTAGGGCATTTCAAGGTAAACTTTTCCTTACCATAAGATGCCTCTTCTTAACCTCATGGCAGAATAGCTTCTGCTCCATACATAACTAATGTCCCATGCCTTAGAGGAAAAACAAGTATTTGGCAGTTCATTGTATTGGTCATGTATGTCGGTTTACATACATATTAGATCTTCTTTAGGAATCTGTTTTCTAAGCTACTGTAATGTTAATTATCTTTAATCTTTCATTGTAGGAGATAATTAGTACTCTAGCTATCTTTATTTGCACCATATTCAGTTTGAATGCAACCTTTATCCAATAAAGGATCTGAAACTGACTCTAAAAGCTGAGGCATAATTTGCAATGAGCTTTGGCTTTAGGTCAATGTTACACTGGAATTTTGCATTTCTGGTTCAGATTAGCCGGAATTAGACAGAGGTAATATTGGGGTCCAACATATTTTTTATTGCCCCCAGCCCCCAGCACTATTAGCCTGGTGCATCAGGCATAGGGGCCGTAATATGTAACAGTTATTTTATGGTGGCCTCTACCAACTGACTCACTCCAAAGCCAGAACTTTATGGTAGAGAATAGAATGAAAGGGTGAGTTTAGATTGAAATGGGAAGAGGAGCTTCAGATGGCAAACCTGGGAGAGAGGAGGATAAGATTGGATGCCTGGGAGATAACCGGATCAGAATGGGAGCCTGGGAGGAATGGGAATCAGACGGGAAGCCTGGAGAGAGAAAGATCAGACTGGGAGCATGGGAGAGATGTGAATCAGACTGGGAGCATGGGAGAGATGGGGATCAGACTGGGAGCATGGGAGAGATGGGGATCAGACTGGGAGCATGGGAGAGATGGGGATCAGAATGGGAGCCTGGGAGGAATGGGAATCAGATGGGAAGCATGGAGAGAGAAAGATCAGACTGTGAGCATGGGAGAGATGGGGATCAGACTGGGAGTATGGGAGAGATGGGGATCAGACTGGGAGCATGGGAGAGATGGGGATCAGACTGGGAGCATAAAAGAGATGGGGATCAGACTGGGAGCATGGGAGAGATGGGGATCAGAATGGGAGCCTGGGAGGAATGGGAATCAGATAGGAAGCATGGAGAGAGAAAGATCAGACTGTGAGCATGGGAGAGATGGGGATCAGACTGGGAGCATGGGAGAGATGGGGGATCAGACTGGGAGCATGGGAGAAAGAGGAGGATTAGACTGAGAGGCTGTGGCGAGGAGAGGAAGATCCATTTTGGAGTTTGGGGGTCGAGGAGTATCAGATTATGAGCCTGCGGGAGGGGGACAGTCTGGACTAAAGAGGAGGCTCAACTATGGAGCCCAGGAAAAGTGGAGAATACATTTGGAAGCCTAGTGCTAGGAGTAAATTTAGACCGGAAGAGAAAAGGTGGCCATAGTGGGAGAGGGAGGGCCAGCAGAACCAGATAATAAATAGAAAAAAAAATCTTCGCCGCTCAATGGTCCATTTGGGACACAGCTCTGCTTATAAACTTAGAAAAATTACGCTTGGGGTCATAGTCCCCCAAACTGCAGAGACCAAGTGCAGCTGTTCCTTTTCATGAATAATATTCTCATCCCCTGCTCAGAGCCCTTTAGCTATGGTGGCCTACCAGCAGGGGCGTAGCTAGGGAGGAGCGGGTGGGGGGGCACTGGCCCCGGGTGCAGCAGGTCAGGGGGGCACCAAAGGGGAGCTTGAGAACAGGTGGGGCCCAGTTTGAATCTTTGCCCTGGGTGCCAGAAAGCCAAGCTACTTCTCTGCCTACCAGCCTTATGAACTTCAGCACCAGGCCCATGAAGATGAGCTTCAGGCTGTTTCACACGCTTGGTGCACAGGAGGATGTGTAAGTAATGTAGAAAGGAGATCAGCAAGCTACCCATCACATGCCATTAGGGTGGCTTTCCTACGCCCCTGCTCTTTCAACTGACACCAGCTAATTAGCAGTGAAAAAAGACAAATCTCTCCCCTTTATTCCATTCCCTTTCAGTTTCCCCCATTACTATCTGTGGCATCCTCTAGCAGTTCCTATAAAGGAAGGAGCAGTTCCTTTTTTCTGGCCCCCACCATAGGAATGACATGATAGCTGCATGGAAAGACCATTTATACCTTGGGATTTATACCAGTGGCCCCTTGCCAGTGCCTACAGGGACACAAATTAATTCAGATAATTTTTCAACACAGAAGTAGGCAAGTGCCTCTGTCTGGTATCAGCCATACAACAGCAGTATATGCAGCTTGGCATACTCCATCCGAATGCCCCCCCCCTCCCCCCACTGTATTGTTTAATGACCCTCCACTGTCTTGGGTCAGTTAAATACAAGAGAAATGCTAATAGTGAATTATTAAAACTACAATGTCCATATAAATCATAAACATCATAAAAATATCAAAAAACCTTGCATTAGACTCTTAGTACCTTACCTTTGCAAATCTATGCCTACACGGAAATGAATGAATTAAGAGTTTGCCAACAATTAACTGTAATGTATTGCAGGTCACCATGCTGAAGCCCAGTCCTGGGGGTCATCAGTCATGAATACGATAACCAACTATTTATTCCCGACATCACAACCAGCAATCATTGACCCCACAATTCCACCAGAAGAGATCCTTACCACAGTTTCTTTGTTTGAAGACACCAGTATTCTACTTGATGAGTTCACAAATACAATGTCTGAGACTTCCACTACCAGTGACCAGACTGTATCAACCACCAGAACAATTTCATCTTTTGGGTCAACAGAGGTATCACCCAGCCAAAACACCGTAAGTCCATCGAGTATAACAAACATTCCCAGGACATCTTCCATCACAGACTGGAGTATGAGATCGGCATTAACCGCTTTCACACCAGAGACCAATGAGGGCACAAGTCCACCTATTAATATACTACCTGGAACTAATGGAAGTGAACCAACATATCCTGAAACGGATGTCACTACTCAGCAAATGTCAAGCCTAAAACCAGCATTGACAAGTGAAGGACCAGCATCAAGTAGCAGCCCAGGTATGCCTATCCTTACCACTTCTCCTAATATCTGTAGAACACTACTGTACCATCATTGACTGTAACTGACTAAGTGTAAGTCAACAATGCATCTAGTGGTCAGCTAGACTCAATGCTTGAAAATGCAGCAACTTCTTTCAATTAAACAGGCATGTCACCACCATTAGCATTGAAGGGGTCCTACCCACTAACCCACCATCAAAAAAAAAAGTACATCAAGGATCTGTATATGCTCCTTTACGCTAAGCGTGAAGGAACAGTATATACCTGTTTCTTAGACCCGTTTTTGCGATTTACCTGATTTAAAATATTGCACTCTGTGTCATCTTGGCCTCCTCAGGTTTCCTCATTGAGTTCATTTAGCTTAATGGTGAACAGCAGGTAAGAAAATATTTATAGGACGTATAGATAACAGAAGATTTAAGAAAGCATACTTAGATGGGGGGGAGGTGGACAAGATTGTGGGGAGTAAGGGAAGGGGAAAAAAACTCTCACAATGCATATACAATATTAATCCACTATGACAAGAGAGGGAGTCCACTAATCAGGTGGTATTATATGTGACCAAATTGGACACCCCAAACAGCCAGCCAACCACAGACCTAAGCAAGGAAGGCCACAATAAAATAATAAATAATAATAAAAAAGAAATGTAACCCCCTGCACACTCATACTATTGAAAAAGCTAGCTAACTTGTTAAAAGCATGGACTGTTAGTTAACATAGATTTGCAATGAATGTAAAAGCGAGGTAGCCAGGACAAGGCCATCCAATTCATACCCCGTCTCTAACATTACTAAGCCTAAAAGAGTTTGTGCAGTGTTTGTACAATAATTAATAAATACAATTATCTGGGGGCACACAATAATAAAGCAGGGAAGCGAAACTTAGAATAAAAGGTGTGGGACCGATTTAATCAAGAATTAACCAAGAATACATCAGCACTTGACTCTTTCCCCAGTGACGCCTAAACATTTAGCAGCAGCAATCAAAGGTCAGCACAGATGGTGCTAGAGGTGATGTAGTTTCACTTTATTACATCATTCATGATGATGGTAAATTATTCAAATTAAAATTAAAATGTCCCCAGAATTGGTTAACATCATATAAAGATCATCACCTATTAATCCCTTAGTATCTTACTTTTGCAATTTTATGAGTTAGGTAGATAATTATTGATAAAAAGTTTGCAAGCAATTATCTAATTGTAATATATTGCAGGTCGCAATGTTGCACAGTCCTGGGGGTCATCAGTCATTAATACGATAACCAACTTTTTTTTCCCGACAACGCAACCAACAATCAGTGATCCAGACATTACACCAGAAGAGATACTTACCACGGTTTCTTTGTTTGAATACACCAGTAGGCCACCTGAAGACTCCACAGATACAATGTTTGTGACTTCCAATAATGACCAGACTTTTTCAACCATCACAACAGAGGTACCACCCAGCCAAAGCAGTAGAAGTTCATCAAGTTTAACAAGCAGTTCGAAGACCCCTTTTATTATAGACTTAAGTGCGAGACCAGCATTGCCCACTCTCCGGCCAGAAACCAGCGAGGGCACAAGACAATCTATCAATATACCTACATTTAGTATAAACTGGCCAACAATTACTGATATGGATGTCACTACTCAGGAAACATCAACCCTTCAACCAGCATCGACAGCTTTTGCACCTTCCACCAGTGATCCTAAAACATCTATGAGCACCCAAACTGTAACAAAGATGAGCACAGAAAATGCTGTGGCTACTAAAGACAAGTCAGCTACTACTAACAGTGATGAAGAAAGATATCCAAGTACATCAGGTCCTTGTACTACCTCTGATGTAGATTCCAGCATTGCTCCATCATTATCTAATAGTCCAGCCCCCCTATCCAGCATTTCTCCATCACCATCTAATACTGTCCCACCATCCAGCATTGCCCCATTGCTATCCAATAATTTAGTGCCACTATACAACACCGCTTCATCACTAGCTCCATCCCTGTTTAATAATCCAGTCCCAACATCCAGCATTGCTCCACCACTACCTAATAATCCAGTCTTACCATCCAGAATAGCTCCATCTCTATCTAATAATCAGGTCTCACCATCCAGCATTGCCCCATCCTTGTCTAATAATCCAGACTCACCATCCAGCACAGCTCCACCACTCCCTAATAATCCAATCTCACCATCCAGCAGTGCTTCACCACTACCTAATAATCCAGGCCCATCATCTAGCATTGCTCCACAACTACCTAATAATCCAGTTTCACCATCCAGCATGGCTCCACCACTACCTAATAATCCATTCTCACCATCCATCATAGCTTCATCACTACCTGATAATCCAGTCTCACCATCTAGCATTGCTCCACAACTACCAAATCTACTATCCAGCATTGCTCCACCCCTGTCTAATAATCCAGTGCCACCATCTAGCATTGCTCCCCAACTACCTGAGAATTCAGTCTCACCATCCAGCATTGCTCCACTACTACCTAATAATCCAGTCCCAACAACCAGCATAGTTCCATTGCTGTCTAATAATCCTGTCCCACCAGTCAGCATTTCAACATCACTGTCTAATAATCCAGTCCCACCATCTAGCGTTGCTCCAGCACTACCAAATAATCCAGTCCCATCATCCAGCATAGCCTCACCACTACCTTATAATCCTGTCCTAACAACCATCATAGTTCCATCATTACCTAATAATCCAGTCCCCCCATCCAGCATTACTCCATCCCTATCTAATAATCCAGTCCCATCATCCAACATTGCTCCACCACTGCCTAATAATCCAGATTTTCCATCCAGCATTGCTCTACCACTACCTAATAATCCAGTCTCACCATCCATCATAGCTCCATCCCTGTCAAATAACCCAGTCCCACCATCTAGCATTGCTCCACAACTACCTAATAATCCAGTCTCACTATCCACCATAGCTCCATCCCTGTCTAATAACCCTGTCCGACCATCTAGCATTGCTCCACAACTACCTAATAATCCAGTATCACCATCCAGCATAGATCCACCTTTACCTAATACTGCAGTCTCACAATCTAGCATTGCTCCACAACTACCTAATAATCCAGTCCCACCATCTAGCATTGCTCCGCCACTACCTAATAATATTGTCCCAACCACCAGCATTGCTCCACAACTACCAAATAATCCAGTTTCATCATCCAGCATAGCTCCATCTCTTTCTAATAATCAGGTCTCACCATCCAGCATTGTCCCATCCCTTGATGGAGCATTCCTGTCTAATAATCCATCCCCACCATCTAGCATTGCTCCACAACTACCTAATAATCCAGTCCCACCATCTAGCATTGCTCCACCACTACCTAATAATCCAGTCCCACCATCTAGCATTGCTCCACCACTACCTAATAATCCAGTCCCACCATCTAGCATTGCTCCGCCACTACCTAATAATCCAGTCCCACCATCTAGCATTGCTCCACCACTACCTAATAATCCAGTCCCACCATCTAGCATTGCTCCACAACTACCTAATAATCCAGAGTCACAATCCAGCACAGCTCCACCACTACCTAATAATCCAGTCCCACCATCTAGCATTGCTCCGCCACTACCTAATAATCCAGTCCCACCATCTAGCATTGCTCCGCCAATACCTAATAATATTGTCCCAACAACCAGCATTGCTCCACCACTGCCTAATAATCCAGATTTTCCATCCAGCATTGCTCCAACATTACCAAATAATCCATATTTACTATCCAGCATTGCTCCACCACCACCCAATAATCCAGCCTCACCATCCAGCATATCTCCATCCCTGTCTAATAACCCAGTCCCACCATCTAGCATTTCTCCACAATTACCTAATAATCCAGTATCACCATCCAGCATAGATCTACCATTAACTAATACTGCAGTCTCACAATCTAGCATTGCTCCACAACTACCGAATAATCCAGTGTCATCATCTAGCATAGCTCCACTACTACCCAATAATCCATTCCCACCATTTAGCATTGCTCCAAAACTACCTAATAATCCAGACTCACCATCTAGCATAGCTCCAACACTACCTAATAATCCAGTCTCACCATCCAGCATAGCTCCTTCCCTGTCTAATAACCCAGTCCCACCATCTAGCATTGCTCCACAACTACCTAATAATCCAGTATCACCACCCAGCATAGATCCACAATTACCTAATACTGCAGTCTCACAATCTAGCATTGCTCCACAACTACCTAATAATCCAGTCTCACCATCCAGCATAGCTCCTTCCCTGTCTAATAACCCAGTCCCACCGTCTAGCATTGCTCCACAACTACCTAATAATCCAGTATCACCATCCAACATAGATCCACCTTTACCTAATACTGCAGTCTCCCAATCTAGCATTGCTCCACAACTACCTAATAATCCAGTCTCACCATCCAGCACAGCTCCACCACTAACTAATAAACCAATCTCACCATCCAGCAGTGCTTCACCACTACCTAATAATCCAGGCCCATCATCTAGCATTGCTCCACAACTACCTAATAATCCAGTTTCACCATCCAGCATGGCTCCACCACTACCTAATAATCCATTCTCACCATCCATCATAGCTTCATCACTACCTGATAATCCAGTCTCACCATCTAGCATTGCTCCACAACTACCAAATCTACTATCCAGCATTGCTCCACCCCTGTCTAATAATCCAGTGCCACCATCTAGCATTGCTCCCCAACTACCTGAGAATTCAGTCTCACCATCCAGCATTGCTCCACTACTACCTAATAATCCAGTCCCAACAACCAGCATAGTTCCATTGCTGTCTAATAATCCTGTCCCACCAGTCAGCATTTCAACATCACTGTCTAATAATCCAGTCCCACCATCTAGCGTTGCTCCAGCACTACCAAATAATCCAGTCCCATCATCCAGCATAGCCTCACCACTACCTTATAATCCTGTCCTAACAACCATCATAGTTCCATCATTACCTAATAATCCAGTCCCCCCATCCAGCATTACTCCATCCCTATCTAATAATCCAGTCCCATCATCCAACATTGCTCCACCACTGCCTAATAATCCAGATTTTCCATCCAGCATTGCTCTACCACTACCTAATAATCCAGTCTCACCATCCATCATAGCTCCATCCCTGTCAAATAACCCAGTCCCACCATCTAGCATTGCTCCACAACTACCTAATAATCCAGTCTCACTATCCACCATAGCTCCATCCCTGTCTAATAACCCTGTCCGACCATCTAGCATTGCTCCACAACTACCTAATAATCCAGTATCACCATCCAGCATAGCTCCACAACTACCTAATAATCCAGAGTCACAATCCAGCACAGCTCCACCACTACCTAATAATCCAGTCCCACCATCTAGCATTGCTCCGCCACTACCTAATAATCCAGTCCCACCATCTAGCATTGCTCCGCCACTACCTAATAATATTGTCCCAACAACCAGCATTGCTCCACCACTGCCTAATAATCCAGATTTTCCATCCAGCATTGCTCCAACATTACCAAATAATCCATATTTACTATCCAGCATTGCTCCACCACCACCCAATAATCCAGTCTCACCATCCAGCATATCTCCATCCCTGTCTAATAACCCAGTCCCACCATCTAGCATTGCTCCACAATTACCTAATAATCCAGTATCACCATCCAGCATAGATCCACCATTACCTAATACTGCAGTCTCACAATCTAGCATTGCTCCACAACTGCCGAATAATCCAGTGTCATCATCTAGCATAGCTCCACTACTACCCAATAATCCATTCCCACCATTTAGCATTGCTCCGAAACTACCTAATAATCCAGACTCACCATCTAGCATAGCTCCAACACTACCTAATAATCCAGTCTCACCATCCAGCATAGCTCCATCCCTGTCTAATAATAACCCAGTCCCACCATCTAGCATTGCTCCACAACTACCTAATAATCCAGTCTCACCATCCAGCATAGCTCCACCATTACCTTATAATCCATATTTACTATCCAGTATTGCTCCCCCACTACTCAATACTCCAGTCTCACTTTCCAGCATAGCACCATATCTATCTAATAATCAGGTCTCACCATCCACGATTGCTCCATCCATGTCTAATAATCCAGCCCCACCATCTAGCATTGCTCCACAACTACCTAATAATCCAGACTCACAATCCAGAACAGCTCCACCACTACCTAATAATCCAATCTCACCATCCAGCATTGCTCCACCACTACCTAATAATCTAGTCCCATCATCCAGCATTGCTCCACCACTACTTAATATTTTCCCAACAACCAGCATTGCTCCACCATTGCCTAATAATATTGTCCCAACAACCAGCATTGCGCCACCATTACCTAATAATCCATATTTACTATCCAGCATTGCTCCACCACCACCCAATAATCTAGTTTCACCATCCAGCATAGCTCCATCCCTGGCTAATAACCCAGTCCCATCATCCAGCATTGTTCCACAACTACCTAATAATCCAGTCTCGCCATCCAGCACGGTGCCATCACTTTCTAATGATACTCTCCAACTGCTTAACCTTGCTTCATCACTGTCTAATATTACATTTCCACTATCCAACACCACGTCATCACTAGGCAATGTTACTGCTCCATCATCTGGCACTGTTCTGTCTGTTCTAACATCCAGCGTTGCTCCATCATTAAACAGTACAATTCCATTATTCGCCACTGCTCAGTCAGCTTCTAATAGCACTGTTGTATCATCCAGCACCGATACAGTTAACACAAATATGCTTTCCATTACAGGTTTCTTACACCAGATTACAACAGTTGACAATTTTTTTTCTAGCAGTGCTGCTGTTGACCCACCGGTGACTAAAGAAAGCAAGGTGTTGCTGTCACCCTCATTGCCGTCAGTGACACCATCTTCTACTAATAATACTATAATTCCGCCAGCAGCAACAAGTAGAATTTCACTTTCCAGCACTGTTATCAGTGTTGCTAACAATAATAATGAAGCTTTGATTGACAGCACAATGGTGTCACACAGTAATGTGACCAGTATGACAAGTTCACCTATGTCTTCATCAGCTCCACCACCATCCATCATTGTTACCAGTAAACCAGGCTCTTCTTTTTCTTCAACTCCAGCACCATCCAGTGATGCTACCAGTATTCCAAGATCAACTTCTACATCAACTTCAAAGCCATCTAATGATGCTACCAATGTCCCAAGCTCTTCTACATCTTCATCAGCTCCACCACCAGCCGTTGAAGTTATCAGTATGCCAAGCTCTTCTATATCTTTATCAGCCTCGCCACCATCCAGTGATGTCACTAGTATTCCAAGGTACTTAACATCTTCATCTATGACACCTCTATCCAGTGATGTTACTAGTATCCCAAAATCCTCCACATCTTCTTCAGCTACATCACCATCCAGTTATGTTACTAGTATCCCAAGATCTTCTATATCACCAGCTCTACCACCATCCAGCGATGTTACCAGTATCCCAAGATCTTCATCGGCCTCACAGGCAACGAACGATGTTATCAATTCCCCAAGATCTTCCCCATCTTCATCAGCTCCATCACTAAACATTGATGTTACCAGTATCCCAAAATCTTCCACATCTTCATCAGATTCACATCCAAACAGTGATGTTACTAGTTTTTCAGGATCCACAACTACATCAGCTCCAAATCCAAACAGTGATGTTACTAATGTTCCAAGATCTATACCTACATCAGCTACACTACCAAACAGTGATATTACCAATATGCCAAGATCTTCCACATTTTCAACAGCTTCACCACCGTCCAGTGATGTTACCATTATCCCAAAATTTTCTCCATCTTCATCAGCTCTACCATCAAACAGTGATATTCCAAGATCTTCTACATCTTCCACAGCTCCACCATTATCACTCCAAAATGTGAGGACTACTTCAAGTGTAGCTCATAGTAGTTCAATAACTGAAGATATTATTACCAGTGCCTCAACAGTGGCTATCAGCAGCTCTACTTCTAGTGCTCTGGGAACACATTCAACTGTGGAAGAAACATTAAATAGCAATACCAAAACCCTGACACCAGAAACCAGAAGCTCATCAGCAACCTCAAGTAATGCTATCAGTGATCCAAACACCACTATCAAAAATGCACCAGTTTCAGTAACCACAACTGCACTGGGTGATATATCCTCCTCATCCAATAACAGCACAGTTCTCCATCCAGTACAAACATCCAGCCCAGCAACACCTTTCAGTACAAGTAAACCAGAAGTTACCATGAGCAATAGAACCTTATCAACAACTTTAAATCCTTCCTCACCTTCAGCCAGGAGTACGATGGCATCTTCCACAGCAGTCTCAAGTCCTTCATCACTTTCTGCCACCAGTACAACCACATCTTTCAGTGACCTTGTCACAGCAGTGTCTTCATCTAGGCCTGCCTCTAGCACTGTGTCTATCAGTCCTACAAAATTACCCGAGACCAGCTCTTCCACCAGCAGCAATCCCGGGAATGGACAGAATACAGGTATAATTTTACATATTCACTAAAGTGGACTCAAAATAATTCCATAAATTGTTTTTAATAACCAAGAAACATTCTAGAATATGCGGCCAACTGAAAATTACACTGAGCATTCATTAAGACTCTATTCACACGTCAGGGAAAATGCTGGCCATTATTTTTAATGGGCCAGTTTTAACTAGCCCATAAAAAATAATGGTCAAAATTTCACTTGTGTTGTGACTGCGTTGCCCAATGCAGTGCAAGTGGAGAGGTCTGAATAAGACCCTAATTGTCAGAAGACATTTCACATTTCTGAAAAGCCTACCTCACTTGCCTCTGTCCCTCAATTATCTGGTATTATAAGTTATCTGGTATTACCTTTGTTTTTTTTCCCAAAACACAATAATGTGCTGAAATAAGCATCTAAGTTTTGTGGTGGAGAGTTTCTCCAGTGAGGTGCAGTTATCCAATGGGAAAAGGGAATTCTGTACAAAAACTGTAAATAACATTATACATACTGTCTAGCGGTTCTCCTATAGGGTAGAGGAGTAATCTGTTGTAATGGTAATCCCATTAATATCAATATCTATCTATAAGAATCCCGGGCTGATTGATTCCCTCCCCCCCGGGGCATCCAAAATTGGGATGCCCCGCTGTGTGTAACCCCTTAGGTCGTCCATAAACTCACCTTCTTTCCCGGTCCAACGGCGCATGCGCGAGCAGTGGCCGCAACCCCGCTCTCCCTCTAGCAGGGCC
The DNA here is from genome assembly GCA_027917425.1 of Gastrophryne carolinensis. Taxonomy (NCBI): domain Eukaryota; kingdom Metazoa; phylum Chordata; class Amphibia; order Anura; family Microhylidae; genus Gastrophryne; species Gastrophryne carolinensis. The sequence goes on along the minus strand of CM051235.1, from coordinate 37,522,035 downwards.
CGTGCCCGCGCCAGGCACTTGTGAATGGCCGATGTGGACACACTCCTTGTTAGAGGGTAGCTGGGGATGTGGCTCGCTTTAGACGAAGGCTCAGACGAAAAAGCCGGGAGCGGAAGCAAGCTGATTGGACGAGAGGCTGCGCGTGCACCATAGGACTGGGAAGAGGTGAGTTTGTACAGGCAACCTTGGGGTTTCACACCGGGGTGCCCTGGGAAAAGGACCAAAACCCAGGACTATCCTGGTTTTGGTCCTTGCCCCAGGGCACCCCTGTGTGCAACCTTCCAGTATAAACTTTGAAGAGGTTTTTGACATTTTAATGAATATCCTATTTTACATATACATACAGTATGTACAGTAAGATAATGATGCAAGTAAAAGTGTCCCCTGAACTAACCCAGGCAACATCCTTTAGTTACCACAGCATCTGCACCAGCTGACCTATTGGCTCCATGGCAGATCATCCTCCTTGCCCTGGCTGTGACCTTCGGAACGTTTATTCTAGTTGGAACCATGCTAACGGTGAGTAGCTCCCTTGCTTTTAAATTTTCCTGGTTCCCTCCTACTCCCTGAAGAGATGTCCCGCTAAACCCCCTAAAAGCAAAACAATCCCCCCAATTTCTCCAGTGGGGTACTCACAAAAGAACTTGAACTTTCAACGCACCCACACACCAGTCAGCTTACATTCAGCAGCTGGGAATCAAAGAACCTCTACCACACTCCCACTTAGCACTCAGCGATCTTCTATCTATTTGGAAATCCAACCTCACTTAAAGCAGAACAAAAACATGGCGGGCAGGCCCTGGAGTATAAAACACTCCAGGGATGGTTGCTGACCTTCATTCTGAGACTACCCCGAGTCACCGTAAAACTCACCTTTGCCCTGGCTCCAATGGCAATGTAAACATCGGTGGTCACATCCCTCTGGGCTAAGGTGCGCTCCCGCACCCAGCCATTCAGAGGCACCTAAAGGGAAACGTGGGATGCGCCTGCTCCCACTCCATATTGTCAAGCTCTTCATCAAACAGGGCTGTATGCCGATCATTAATATGCAGGTCATAGAGCCAGAGGAGTAGCTAGGCTTTCTGGCTTCTGGGGCAAAGATTTGAAATGGCGCCCCTCACCTGTTTTCAGGCCCCACCTTTGGTGCCCCCCGATCTGCTGCACCCGGGGCAAGTGCCCCCCTGCTCCCCCCCTAGCTACGCCCCTGCAAAGAGCACTCCAGGTGGTACTCAGCAATGTTCAAGGGTACACCAACAGAGTCGCTCTGATAGATCTGCTATATTATTGTAACAATGACACATTATTCTTTCTTGCTTCAAGGAGTTCTTCAAGGCCACTGACCTACTTATTTTGGTAACATTAGTCAGGGTCGGCTCCAGGTTTATGTGGGCCCTCGGGCGTCATGGCCTCAGTGGGTCCCTTTGTGTTGGGGAGTCACGGGTCAGGGGTCTATAAATTTCATGGTCAAAACTAAGATGGATTGCCTGCCCTCCAACCCCCTATTGGAGCTGTTTTTTAATTTCGCCCCACATGAGTGGACAGAGCATTGAGGAAGAGGGATGGACAAAACAGGAAGGGCAGGAATGGATGGATGGATGGATGGATAGGAGAAAGAGGGATGGATGGGCAAAATGAAAAGGACAGGAATGGCTGGGTAGAGCTGGTGGGGGGGGGGGGGTAGGTGGGCAGAGCTGGAATAAAAATCGATAGACTGGGAGAGCTGGAAGGAAGAGGGGTAGATGGCAAAGCTGGGAGAACAGGAATGGAGAGGTATAGAGCTGAGGGGATGGGGCAGAGGTAAGGGTAGAGGGGTATATGGGGCAGAGCTGAGGGGACAGAGATGGATGGGGCAGAACTGGGGGGGCAGGGATTGAGAAGAGCTGAGGGGGAGGCAGCGCAGGGGCCCGAAGCAATGTTAGTGACAAATAAAGTTTGACCTGGCTTGCCGGGTGCTGACGCCGGCCCTGACATTAGTAAATTATTCTCCCCTTTTCAGGGTACTCGGTTGCAACTGCTTGTTGCTAGCAGGTACTTGGCATAAAATAGCTGATAAACACTGACATATAGGACTCATTGGATAAGAGCCTGCTCATGTACTGTAGGACCAGGGAAAGATACATTTTTATGAGAATCCTGTGAAGAAGGGTGAGGGTTATTGAGAAATATAAAGCAGGCTGAATTAAAGATGCCGCCCCTGACAGCCAGCATGGGGGAAGAGAAAGCAGGCTAATTTAAGCTTTTGTCTATAATGTCCCTTTAATATTATTAAATGTCCCTGGACAAAGTGGTGGAACTCCAGGTTCTTTTGGTACCCCTAAACCTTAGTCCTCCTCATGTCATTCCTCCTAGCTGAAATAGATCGTACTTCCTGAAACTCATCCCTAACATTCAGCCTAATCATTCCCAATACCCCCCCTTTAAGCCAGATCTCCTCTAGCCGTGCCCTGAAAATATATGCGTGGGTAGTAGTACATTATACAGGAATATCCTCCAAATCAATTTTTCTCTCTATTCGATTGTAGCCCTACCTTTCTCTTGCCTGTCAGGTATTCCACCATATGGCACCTTGCCTGGGCAACATATCAGGAGCACCGCCAATAGGTACCATTGGAATGGCTGTCTAGACATGTAGCTCCTGGTACAAGAAAACAAACCCTCCATTTACCTGAGTATTTTTGCAATCACTGTCCAAATCAGGTTTAGTTTTGGGGGAACGGGGATTTTAGTAAAGAGGCAGTAAAGCCTCTTAAAGTTTAAAGGATATATACGAATGTGGTCAAACTTTGTGTCCCTCAGCATTCCCTGCGTGAGCATGGCTGGCATTTGGGATGTTCAGATGGAGTGACCCACACAAGGTACAATCATCTCATGGGAGTGGATGGCAATGCCTAACTGGCTTGTTCAATGGAACATATGTGTTAATGACATCATCACACAGACAGGGTCCTGCCTATTGATCACTGACTTGGGGGAGACATATAAAATCCATAACAGAGGGGAGTTGAGTGATGTAAAATATTTTTGTAGACCACAGCACGAGGGGTTCAAGCTCTTACCTTACCTTACCTTTTCTCATGAAAGTGGACCAGCGGTTCAATAATGGGGCCTGGTTTCACAGAGGGAACAGGGAAGTAAGAGTGTTCTGCTTGGAACAGGGATTGCAGGGTGGGGGGAATTATCAGCAATTCGGAACCCCCTTCTCCCAGGTGCCTTAAAGGGTAAATGGCAACACTAGACTGCAGACTTCCTACCACCCTTTTAAACTAATACCAGCTTTATGTTACAGATTGTGCATTACCTACGAAGAGGATCAAATCGCTACGTCGTTTCTGTCTCTTCAGTATGAGCGCTTTCATGGATCGCCCTTCCAGACTCCTGAGTTAGCTACAGTGTTATTATGGGAAAGTGCCTAGAGATCCAGAGCGCATTCTGCCTACTAATGTTTGACTTGAAGGACAAGGCACCAGCAGAGGCACTGCAGAGGCAATAGCTCCCAGGCATCCTTCTTTTCAAGGGGCAGCTGACCTAGTAGATGCTGTTGCCTGCCAGAAACTTGGTGCACACAAAGGTGACAGTGCTGGGAGTAATGCGACTGGGGCTAGGAGTTGTGTTGCGGCACACTGTACAATGTAATAAACAGAATGAGTTATGCCCTTACATTGTAAAAAGCTTGCCAGATTTCTCTTGCGTGTTACAATATAAACAGCCTGGCTTGTAGCTGCTATATATTGTAATAAAAGATGCACCCTGCTGTTGTGCATTGTATAGCTGCCACATTGTAGAACAGCTTAAAGTTCACTGTTGGGTGTCAGGATAGGTTTTATGGATTCTACTGACCCCAGACGTACATTGATGATGACAATATGTCATAAATGCTTGAAGACCAGCAATAGTTTTTAGCTTAGATAAGTTAAGTAGAAGGTTTACTTCTACTTAACTCACTGCTCACTCATCACTCATTATTTTGTTTCTGTGTGGCCACCAGAGATTTCAGCACTGGGCAGCATTGGGACAGAAATGCCAATGGCCCCTCTGTGGCCCTATGTTTTATCATAGGCATATTTTCAGTAATTTGTGGGCACCTTACAGGAGAACCTGTTAATTTTTAATTTTCATTAAAGTAGCAGTATCGCAAATTTTTCTTGGTGACATATTTAAATGGTACTTTGAATGTAGGTAAGTGTTGGAGTAAGAAATACAAATGTAGAAAAAAATGATGACTGTGTTGAGCAGCTGGAGACTAATAGCTCATGTTTATGTCTGCTGAGTGTCGGGAGCCGACACTCTGGCCTGTTCCACGCTGAGGAGAGGGGTGAAACAATGTATCAAAGTACCAGCTGTTCAGTGCTGGCAGCCGTCCAGCATAAGATAACAACATTGCAGCATTGCCTGGCCAGAACTTATATATCTAAAACAGAGAGAAAAGCTCTAGAAGTCATTTAGCTGATTTTGACAGTTTTCCCTTCATGTTGGCTCTGCTGCAGAATCTTTTTTTACCATTTTCTCTCTTTTTTCCATATGATCTTTCTTTCAGCTTTGTGTGTTTTGAGCAAAGCCCAACCCAGGATTTTCACTATCTGGAGTTTTGTTTTGTGCCCCTAGGGGCATCCCCCCTTGGGATGCCCTGATATGTGAAATCCCCAAGTTCGCCTGTAAAAACGTACCTTTCTCTGTCCCACAGCGCATGCGCGGGCTCTCATCCAATCAGCGCTGTTTGCACGCAGATGGGGAGCCTGAGCAGTAACCTTCCTGGCCGCCCGGCCTGTCTAAATGACTATCTGCGTGAGCGCGCCAGAAAAATGGGGGGGGGATCTGTGGTTATCCAGGGGTCATTTCACACAGTGGGCATCCTGATTTAGAATGCCCAAGGGGGAAGGTCAATGGCCGGCTCTTATAGACTTCAGGGTCGGCCACTCAGGGTTTTGTTCCACTTTAATACCTTTAGATTTTCCTGCACAGTTATTCAAAGAAGAATTTCAGTTATTTTCAGTCAGTTTAGTTTATTTTGTATAGATTTTACACATTTGAGTCACCTGGTCTCATAACAAAAGCAGCACCTCACACACACACAGCCGTTACCACTGATTACAGTGTCAGCCTCTGAGGTAAAGTGTTGCTAGGAGACCAGTGGGCTAAATGAAGCAGCTCACTAAATACAACCCAGCAGATCCCCCTATTCAGCAAATGGACTGAGCCATTGGCATTATACAATTTAAAAGAGAGGCATATATTTTTTTCTTTTTCTATCGCCAGATTATTTATACACATGTTAGAAGCTATTGTTTGGCTATTTAATTATTTATCTTTTTTAATGCAATTTTTCACGATACTGCTCCTTTAAGGGGCTTTTGCACATCAAAACACAATCAAACCCCAACATGGGTGCCCATACTTCTATTCTTTATCTTGTTATTCCTTCCCAACCTCAGCAGTACTCCCAAATAGTAACTCCCCAATGTTAACCTTCAGTTTTATTTTGCTTCTATACCTGCTCTCAGCTCGAATCTATGTTACTGTAGCATTGTTAATTTGTTTGGACCAGGGACCCGCTCTATGTGGCACCTTGGTAAGTTGCTAAACTGCCTTGCAGGAAATGGAGGAGCGGCAGCTAAGACAAGCTTCAGGTGCACTCCTTATTGCCTTAAATTGCTGCTATTGGGTATATACATGTAATGCTTTTTTATTTTAAATCGGCATAGCTAAGGATTAGTATTTAATACGGTAAAAGCAGCTTAAACAATGCAAGGCCTGATTTTTGGGGTTAAGACTAGTGAAGAGTCGGACTGGGGATAATCAGGTTCGGAAGCCCTGATAGTCCACACAGTATTTGACTTTTGGTATCAGATAGCCCAGCCACCACTACCCTGTACTTACCTTGAACGCTTTACCAGTACACTAACAGTTTAAAAAGCAAAATAAAGACAATACATTTTTAAAGTTAAAGTAAAACCTCACAGTTGCCACTTTCTCCATCATCTGCCCCCCCCCCCCCCGCCAGGCTGCATCCTCTCTGCAGATCAGCCTGGATGGGGGGCTCAACCTGGTCCGGTGAGCTGTGATCTTCTTGATGGCGGGGTGCTGCTGTTGTAGCCGCCATGCCAGCATCTGTAGTGAAGGGTGGGAAGACCCTTGTCCTTTTTCCTTGCATGGCGCTCCGCCATGTTAATTCAAGCTGGCTGGGGCAGGGAAGCTTTCATACCACGTAGGAGGAGCCTTTGTGGATTCCCCCCATGTGACTAATGACATCACTGGGGAGGGACATGGAGGGGGATTCCCAGGATTCCCTCACTACAAAAGACAGTGGGGCAGCTGCAATAGCAACTTCTCTGCAACAAGAAGAGCAAGATCAGAAGTGAGCCCCGACCCAGTATGCCTGCTTAGAGAACGACGCCCGATTAAGTAACAAGTGGCAACAGTGGGGGTTTTTTTTATGTATTTTTTTTTTTCACAGGGTAGTTACAGCAGGCAGAACCAGAGCGAAACAGCAAAATCAGGGATGAATCTAGCTTTGGCCCAGATCTAGAGAAAATATCACCCTGTGATCATTCTTTCAGTAACTTAGGCCCTTATTTATGAAGGAATAGCGACAGGTAGCGACTGGTGAGCGACCGGTAATGACAGGCCCCGCCACGAGAACGCCGGCTCCCCACCACAATCACACATTTATCAAGCCGATCCGGCTTAGCGACTGAGATAGCGCCATATAGCCACTCATTCATCATTATTCCAGCCTCAACCCACAGCGCCAGCGTCCGACCTTGAACAGCGACAGGTATGACCTCTTGCTACCTGGCGCTCTCCAATGCATTTCAATGGAACAATCTTTAAATATTCATAATTAATTGTTATTAATGTTTTTTTTTTTTTTTAATGTGAAAAATTCTGTGACCACTTCTGCCATGTTAGATAATTTTTTTAAGGTAAAAAAAAAAATTGGGCAGAATTGATATTACAGGTCTGATATTATTGTATTCATATTACTAAATTCTTAAAAAATAAACATTTATTTTTGGTTTCCAAAAATATGGTGGTTTGGGGGTTAAAAAACTACTTTTAACACATCGCCGCCAGCGCTCTGGGGTTTAAACATGCATTTCACAGCGCGAGAATATTTTGAGCGTGATTTTTTGATGAATATGGTGGGAGCCGGTCGCTCTGACCAGTCGCTATCATGCGCACCCATGCATCGCGGAACCTGTCAAATAGCGACTCGTCACCCTGTATTCAACATTACGCCACACCGACTCAGTCGCTATCAACAACCGAACAATGGCCAAGCACAGCGACTACTAGCGGGCGCTGTGAAAATACTGCTACAGTCGCTCAACTGTCGCTACCTGCCGCTATTTATGAATCGGCCTCTTAGAAAGTGTGAGGGTGACATCTAGTGGCTATTTTGTATACAGCAGTTTGAGGATTCTGTATATGTATGGTATATACTGAACAGTATAATACCAATGTTTCTTGTGCGCTTTTTATGCAATTCTGATATATGAAGTATGTTCTTCTGCACTTCTGATTACAGTGGACAAGCATTGCTGGACAATGTGACATTTGCTGAATTGTATAGTTTGAAAAAGAGCCTATTAAAATAGATATATTTAATTTCTATAAAGTGCAATTTTATATTATACAGCTAAAAAATAAAATATTCATTAAAAGATCATTTCTGTTTCATCAGTCATTGTTATCCACATTATTTTCAGTGTATTTATGAAAAGCCTAGGAGTGAATGTTTGCTAGAATTAACTGATTAACACCCCAAAAAAGACAATTGAGTGTCCATGACAATCCATCAAGCTGGCCAAAAGTCCTTTGATTCCTGTAGAGGCTCATCTAATGACACATGCACAGAAGCCTGTACCTGTCATACTGACCCTTCCTGGAGAGAGACTGACTTTATCGTGTACAACTTTTGGTCCACTTTTATCAAAGCAGAAAGAAATTCCCAGGTTTTGTTCCATGTCCACAGAGCATGGGGCAGATTCAAGGGTGTGCTGCCCGAAACGCGTCGACGCAATACTACAGTTTTTATGCCTGTATGTACCGCTGCTGGAATTGAGCATTTTAATTGAGACTTCAAATAAAACTGGATACTTTTATGGGATTCCGGATGTCGGCTGGCTTTACTTTACGCTCTGGGACTGTGTCAATTGGAGGTGAGCTTTCATAGCCGTGCTGCTTCATCTGTTGCATGCAGATTCATTCTGGTTTAAAGCTGGCAATCTACTTGTATACATGGGGCAGACTCACCTCCCTTCAGTCCAGCGGCACATGCACGGGCTCTCATCCAATCAGAGCCCTTTGCCTTGTTTACATCCTTCAGCAAAGAGCTCTGATTGCCTTTAATGAGGAGCGTTTGCTGCTGCATCTAGAGATGAGCGAACTTCTTGAAAGCTCGATTGGGGCGATTCGCCAAATTTCCCCAAGAAATTCGGATTCGCCCGAATCGAACTTTCACGGATCATGAAAAAAAAAATGCCGGCATGGAGGGAGCGGGCTCCCACCATGCCGGCATTTGTTTAAAAAGCAAACACTTACCTGCACGGTCGGAGCGTGGAGGCCGGCGCCGCTCTCAGCTGTCATCAGAGGACGTGTCATCAGAGGACGTGTCATCAGAGGACGTGTCATCAGAGGGCGCCTGAGAGCGGCACCGGCCTCTACGCTCCGACCATGCAGGTAAGTGTTTGCTTTTTAATCAAATGCCGGCTTTTTTTTGTTTTAATTTCAGGGAAAATTTGATCGGCACGAACCAAAAAAAAATTCGGGTTCGTGCCGAATCGACTTTTCCCTGAAATTCGGAGCGAATTCCGGTTCGTCCGAACCGGTTCGCTCATCCCTAGCTGCATCCCTTACAGCCTTCACACTCCCGCCCATCTTGGTACAACTGCAGCATTTCATCAATGAAAAGCTAGGTCCATCTTAAAGCGGACCAAAAGCCACTGAACTTGTAAAGTAAATTTGGCCAAAACCCTTGCCAACACTCTCTTCTTAGGGTGTAGAACTAAAAATGGATATTTTTGCTTTTCGATTCGCCCTGGAACACTGATTTCTTTTGCTGTCCCGCTCTGTGAGATGGCAGGAGATCAGTCATTGCAGGGGTGTGGCAATGACATCATTGCCATACACAACAGTGGCAGTGAATGGAGGAGGCGGAGCTTGAAGCTAAAACAGGCGCCATTATCTGGAATTGAAATGAGTGAAGCAGAAGCAGTGAAAATGGGCAAAAGGTTCTCTTCATGGGGGGAGCAATTCAGGGGATACTAGTTAAAAATGTAGGTTTTGGTCCGCTTTAAGAGCTAAGGGTTCAGTTAAACCGGACCTTCACCATGATTTATTGAAAAGCCCAAACCCTTAATAAATGATTCCCCATCACCTAAAGTTAATATATTTTAAGTTTTTAGTCACTCACTTTTTTATTCTTCCCCCCACTGGGCTGCATCTCTGTTCAGGACTCTAGGATACGAGCGCCGCCATCTTGACTCAGAAGCATCACACTTACTGAGGAGAGGAGAGTGGAATAAAGGAAAAGGGGGTGGGTTATAGCTGTGCTTTGCTCAGACAGACCAGAGCTGGGGTCAGGAAAAGGTCAGCAACCCCAGAATGCAGAGCAGCACAGTCAGAAGGCACTTCCTGTTTGCAGACTGCCTGATGTTGCATGAGCCGCCATCTTGGATGTTCAAAGGCTCATAACATGCAGTAGATGCAGGTAGGGTGATTTTTAATGTGAGCAATCTGTATGTACAGAGTGTGGGAAACATATAAGATAGGCTCTTATACAGAGTGAAGGCCCGCTTTAAGGTTTAGGGTTACGTTTAAAGATTAGAGATAGAGTAGCCTAAGCTGAAAGTCGCTGGGTTCTGGGTTCACCTATGAATTGCTACAGAGGAAGTTATGCAAAGTGTAACTATTATTATACATATTTGTAATTCAGGTATGTAATCAGGAAGTACCTTTGGCCAACCCAAATTACCATATGACAGGAGGCCAAAACAAGTGGCATAACAGGAAACGCCTTTAAAGAAGGTTTCCATCTTTAGTTCTCTGTTATTAGATTATTTTAGGGCAGGCTGATGTCTTCACCCTTGTAAGGATAATTGTTCCTTAAGGAAGTGTGGATAGAATTTTGGCTTTAGCTCACATAACCCATAGGATGGCTGAACTTTGTGGATGTAACTGCAATGCAGCTAAGGTTGTCACTTGCTCAGTATTCTTTTTACTTTACTGGCCACTGGCCTGGTGATAACTCTTGTAATCACCCAATTACAGGCAGTGTGCGGCATTCCTCATTAAAGGCAGTATGAAGTGTCCCCCATTACAGTGAGAAGTATCCCTCATTATAGCCACGAGAGGCATCCCTCATTACAGCCAGTGAGAGGCATCCAACATTACAGCCAATGCGCGGCATCTCTCAATAAATCCAGTAAGTAACATCCCTCATTACATGCAGTGTGCAACATCTCCCATTATAGCCAATGAGCAGCATCCACCATTACCACCAGTAAGCAGCATTCCTCACTAAAGGAAGTGAGTGACATCCCTCATTATAGGCGGTGAGCAGCATCCTTCATTACAGGCAGTGAGCGACACCCCTCATTACAGCCAGTGAGACACAGTGCCTCTAGTGTCTACCTTCAGTATTTCTTATTCTTCATTCCCTCTGTTTTTCTTGCCCCTATTTCTTTGTCTCCCCCTTTTTCATGTTTCACCTGTTGCTCGCTCTCCATTTGTTGTGCATGTGTCTGAGGGGCACCAAGTTGAATTTTGCACAGAGCACTCTTCATTACATGCAGTGTGCAGCATCCCTCATTACAGCCAGTGTGCAGTATCCCTCATTACAGCCAGTGTGCAGTATCCCTCATTATAGCCAGTGAGCAGTATCCCTCATTACAGCCAGTGTGCAGTATCCCTCATTACAGCCAGTGAGCAGTATCCCTCATTACAGCCAGTGAGCAGTATCCCTCATTACATGCAGTGTGCAGTATCCCTCATTATAGCCAGTTAGCCGCATTCCTCATTACAGCCAGTGTGCGGCATCCTCTCCCCAATCAGAGAGTGCAATGGAGGACCAGTGGGCAGGAAGAAGATATTTACATTTTTTCCCTCCTTTTTCTTTTCCAGATTTCCTCAATATTATCTCTTTCATCTTCTCTTCATTTCATCTCTCAATCTATTTTCCATGTTTCCTCATATTTCCCTATTATCTACCTTTAGTATTTCTTATTCTGCATTCCCTCTGTTTTTCTTGCCCCCATTTCTCTGTCTACAGCCATCCCTCACTACAGATAACTCATTACAGATAACTCATCCCTCATTACAGCCAGTGAGCAGCATCCCTCATTACAGCCAGTGAGCGGCACCCCTCATTGCAGCCAGTGAGCGGCATCCCTCATTACAGCCAGTGAGCGGCATCCCTCATTACAGACAATGACCGGCATCCCTCTCCGCAGTACAGCCATTGAGCATCATCCCTCGTTACAGCCAGTGAGAGGCATTACTCTCCCCATTACAGCCAGAGAGCAGCATCCATCATTACAGCCAGTGAGGGGCATCCCTCATTACAGCCAGTGAGCAGCATCCCTCATTACAGCCATTAAGCGCCATCCCTCATTACAGCCAGTGAGCAGCATCCCTCATTACAGCCAGTGAGCGGCATCCCTCATTACAGCCAGTGAGCAGCATCTATCATTACAGCCAGTGAGCGGCATCCCTCATTACAGACAATGAGCGGCATTCCTCTCCGCATTACAGCCAGTGAGCATCATCCCTCGTTACAGCCAGTGAGAGGCATTACTCTCCCCATTACAGCCAGAGAGCAGCATCCCTCATTACAGCCAGTGAGGGGCATCCCTCATTACAGCCAGTGAGGGGCATCCCTCATTACAGACAGTGAGCAGCATCCCTCATTATAGCCAGTGAGCGGCATCCCTCATTATAGCCAGTGAGCGGCATCCCTCATTATAGCCAGTGAGCGGCATCCCTCATTACAGCCAGTGAGGGGCATCCCTCATTACAGCCAGTGAGGGGCATCCCTCATTACAGACAGTGAGCAGCATCCCTCATTATAGCCAGTGAGCAGCATCCCTCATTACAGCCAGTGAGCGGCATCCCTCATTATAGCCAGTGAGCGGCATCCCTCATTACAGCCAGTGAGCGGCATCCCTCATTACAGCCAGTGAGCGGCATCCCTCATTACAGACAGTGAGAGGCATTCCTCTCCTCATTATAGACATTGAGAGGCATTCCTCATTACAGCCAGTGAGTGCCATCCCTCATTACAGCCAGTGAGTGCCATCCATCATTACAGCCAGTGAGTGCCATCCCTCATTACAGCCAGTGAGTGCCATCCCTCATTACAGCCAGTGAGCGGCATCCCTCATTACAGACAGTGAGTGCCATCCCTCATTACAGCCAGTGAGTGCCATCCATCATTACAGCCAGTGAGTGCCATCCCTCATTACAGCCAGTGAGTGCCATCCCTCATTACAGCCAGTGAGCGGCATCCCTCATTACAGACAGTGAGTGCCATCCCTCATTACAGCCAGTGAGTGCCATCCCTCAGTACAGCCAGTGTGCGGTATCCTCTCCCTAACGGCATGTGTGAGGAGAGAGAGAAATGGAAGACCAGCAGGCAGGATGAAGATAACTTACACTTGCTGCCTGCTGATCCTCCAATGCCCCATGCTCCACACACAGGGTCTCTAGTGTCTACCTTCAGTATTTCTTATTCCTCATTCCCTCTGTTTTTCTTTCCCCCATTTCTCTGTTTCTGTCTTTGTTGTGTGTGTGTCTAGGGGGCGCTACAATGGATTTTTGCACAGAGCATCACTTACCCTCAGGCTGGCCCTCACTGTATGAGCTGTACATGCTACGCCGAGCTCTGCTGACCCATGCCAGCAATGACCCAAGCATTTCAGCTTTCGTGAATCAGTGCTTTATCGTCCACTTTAATAAGTATTCTCCACCATCTTCCCATCTCAACAATAAGAGGCAGATGGCCAAAAATACCTAGAAACAAAAATACTGTCCCGTTTGGGAGAATTGCCTTTGTGGGGACCAAACAGAAAGAGAAGCACAACTGGAGACCTGACCTTCCCTCTCTAAGGTCAGGAAATAACTTTGTAAATAAACTGCGTAACCAGGTGAATCCAGCTCGCACGAGGCGGCGGGTGTGGGCATAGCTGCATATATATGTGTAAGTAGGGTTGCGGCATCAAAGGACATGTTTTTTGGCTTATTAATATCACTGCTGACTCCGCGCCAAGCCTCACCCAGCCCGCAATTATCTGACAAAACAATAGCAGCTCCTTCTACAAGTTTACTCAGCATAGAAATACATCCGCTGGGAACGGCTTCTGCGCTCTAAAAGCCAAACTTGGGTCAACTTTTTTTTTCTTCCTCTTATCTGGTTAGATTAGATTTTTGGAATGAATGTGATGTAGTAAGGTTGCGCAACCCCTGTTGGAAAGTTGTGGGCATGCACTTACTTGGGATCAGGGTGTTAAACCGGAATTTCATCCTAAAAAAGAGCCTATCTTGTATGTTTCCCCCACCGCATACATACAAATTGACCACATTAAAAATCATCCTACCTGCACCTATTGTGTTTTTTGAGCCTTTTTACATCCAAGATGGCGGTCCATGGAGTCTCAGGCTGCCTGCAGACAGGAAGTGTGCCACTCTGCATTCTGGGATTGCTGTGCTTTTCCTGGCTCCAGCTCTGCTCTGTCTGAGCAAAGCACAGCTCTAACCTCACCCCTGTTTGTTTTTTACACCTCTCCCCTCCTCAGTATGTGATGCTTCTGAGGCAAGATGGCGGCGCCCGTATCCTAGAGTCCTGAACAGAGTTGCAGCCCAGTGGGGAAAAGAATAATATGTAAGTGACTAAAGACTTAAAATATATTAATTTTAGATGCTGGGGAATAGTTTTTATGGGTTTGGGCTTTTCATTAAATTGTTTAAACCGGACCTTCACCATGATTTATTGAAAAGCCCAAACCCTTATAAAATGATTCCCCAGCATCTAAAATTAATATATTTTAAGTTTTTAGTCACTTACTTATTATTCTTTCCCTCACTGGGCTGCAACTCTGTTCAGGACTTTAGGATACGGGCGCCGCCATCTTGACTCAGAAGCATCATACTTACTGAGGAGAGGAGAGCGGGATAAAGTACAGGGGGGCGGGTTATAGCTGTGCTTTGCGCAGACAGAGCAGAGCTGGGGTCAGGAAAAGGTCAGCAATCCCAGAATGCAGAGAAACACAGTCAGAAGACCCTTCCTGTTTGCAGACTGCCTGATGCCCCATGAGCCGCCATCTTGGATGTTTAAAGGCTCATAACATGCAGTAGATGCAGGTAGGATGATATTTAATGTGAGCAATCTGTATGTACAGGGCGTGGGAAACATATAAGATAGGCTCTTATTCAGGGTGAAGGTCCGGATTAATGTGGGCAATCTGTATGTACAGGGTGTGGGAAACACATAAGATAGACTCTTATTCAGGGTGAAGGTCCGCTTTAAAGTGGACCAACACCCAGGATTTTGACTATCCTGGGTGTTGGTCCACTCAGGTGGGGCACCCCGATCGGGGGTGCCCCGCTGTGTGAAACCCCCCCGATCACCGCAAAAACTCACCTCTCCCCGCTCCCACGTGACCTCGTCCGGCCAATGACAGCGCTCAGAGCCGCTCTGGTATGCGCGTCCAAAGCCGCTTGGACGCGCATACCAGAGCGCTGTCATTGGCTGCGTCTCTCGCTTCCCTCTAACAGGGAGCGTGCCTGCGCCGGCCATTCACAAAACGGCCGGCGCGGGAGCGCGCCCTGCTAGAGGGAAGCGAGAGACGCGACTGCGTCTCGCGCATGCGCCGTTGGATCGCCGGTAAGGTAAGGATTGTGGGCCTCCTGGGGGGTTCCTCCCCGCGGGACATCCCGATTTCGGATGCCCCGCGGGGAGGGATCTGATCAGTCTGGGAATCTTATAGATTCCCGGGCCGATCCCCCCTGGGTGTTGGTCCACTTTAACTACAGGCCTCCAGGATCTCCACCACTTGTTGAAGGACACCTGTCATATTGTTCCTCCTGCTGACCATGGGGCTGTGGATATGTTACACAGTTGCTTCTGCCTCCAGCAGAGAATGTAACAAATTTTCTATTAGCCAGAGTATCATACAATGTAACAGTCCCTCAGCTATGTTTATACAGTTGATAAAAGTTTGTTGCATTCTCTGATGAAGGCAGAACATATTTTCAGAGCCTTTGGTGAAGGAGGCAGATGACAATGACACTTGGGCCCTTATTTAACAAGGGATAGCGACAGGTAGCGACTGGTGAGCGGCCGGTAATGATGGGCACCGCTACGAGAACGCCGGCTCCCCACCACAATCACACATTTATCAAGCCGATCCTGCTTAGCGACTGAGATAGCGCCATATAGCGACTCATTCATCATTATTTCAGCCTCAGCCCACAGCGCCAGCGTCTGACCTTGAACAGCGACAGGTATGACCTCTCGCTACCTGGCGCTCTCCAATGCATTTCAATGGAGCAATCTTTAAATATTCTTAATTAATTGCTATTAATGTTTTTTTTTTTTTTTTTTTTTAAATGTCAAAAATTCTGTGACCACTTCTGCAATGTTAGATTTTTTTTTTAAGGTAAAAAAAAAAAAAAAAAAAAAATTGTGCAGAATTGATATTACAGGTCTGATATTAATGTATTCATATTACAAAATGTTTTGAAAAACTTGTTTTTTTTTTATCCAAAAATATGGTTGTTTGGGGGTTAAAAACTACTTTTAACCCATCGCCGCCAGCGCTCTGGGGTTTAAACAAGTATTTCACTGCGCGAGAATTTTTTGAGCGTGATTTGTTAATGAATATGCTGGGGCCATTCGCTGTCATGCGCTCCCATACAGAACCTGTCAAATAGCGACTCCTAACCCAATATTCAACATTACGGCAAACCGACTGAGTCACTATCAACTACAGAACAACGGCCAAGCACAGCGACTACTAGCGGGCGCTCTGAAAATGCCGCTACTGTCGCTCATCTGTCGCTACCTGGCGCTATTAATGAATTGGCCTCTTACCTTCTTTCCCAGTCCAACAGCGCATGCGCGAACAGCCACCCATCGCCGCTATCCCTTTAGCAGGGTGAGTGCCTACGCCAGGAATTTGTGAATGGCCGGCAAGGCACGCTCCCTGTTAAAGGGTAGCAGGTTATGCCGCCGCCAGTGCGCTCGGATTGGCCTGCCTTAGACGAGCTCTTTGACGAATGGGGGGAGCGGATTGAAGTGCGCTAACTGGACGAGAGGTTGCACATGCGCCATAGGGTGAGTGACATCGGGCAATCTTTCACTCCCGACCCAGTATAGTCAAAATCTCCCTTTTAATATACTATATAATATACTTTAATATACTATATCAAAAGCATTTGTGAATGTTAGGAGAGGCTGCATTTGCAATTGTGTACAACTGAGACCCTTGATTTTTAGACAGATTTTAGAGACTGTTTGGGGGAATGGCAACAGGATTTGAATGATGTTGTCTACGTCGTTTTGCCTTACGCACATGCACCACCAGTAGCGCACTGGTTAGGCAGCTGCAATATTTTTGGATATTTCTAAGCACATTGGGTGGGCCTTAGCTGTATAAAGTGACTTCCACCCCCTCTCTTAATGTGCTGCACTGAAGGTATAGGTGAACATCAGGTAAGATAACTACAAATGTAGTCCTCACTGCTTTGGGGCAGTCTGGGCTGCTACCTTTACTAACACTCCCATCCAATCCCAGCCCTGCATCCCCTTCACCACTCTATCCCCTCACCCAAGCAGCCCCAGCACCTGTCCTCACCCTAATGATATAGCCCCAGTCTTAGAGAAAGCTGGTTGACTGGCCAGGAAGCAGCAGAGATGCCACTGGCTGGTCATGGGAAGGCCAGCTACTGGTAAAATCCTGGGCTGATTTTTGCCCCAGTCCTACACTGCATTGCTGTGTACATCCCCAATACAGGACTCTCATCAATTAGACAGATTAGAGGAGAAATGCACAGACACAGGGGTGTCTTGGCATTGTGTGTGACTTCCACATGCATTTGCAAAAGTGTGCAACCAAGAGCCCATTTTTAACCAGATTTTAGAGACAAATTACAGGGTTGCCTAATAGGGTTTCAGTGCTGCAGCTTCTTTTAATTTTGACCTATTTGCCCTGCACACTTGTACCACTTTGTGTAGGTCAGTTATGAATTGGCCGAGCAGTTGCAATCTTATTCATTTAGCACAAAAAAGACAAGATACCGCGCTCAGCACTACAAGTAAAAAAGCTCAACGTGTAACGAGTCCTTCGTCTAAAAAATAGTCCAAAAATGTAGTAAAACACAGCTCTGTGTTTTACTACAATCTTATTCATTTGTATTTTTTTCTCTTTTAGCTCCTCCGATTAGACACCCTTCTAGTTTCAGCATGAAACACTAGTTAGGCCCTTATTTAAGAAGGGATAGCGTCAGGTAGTGGCTGGTTAATGACAGGTAGCGACAGGTAGCGACTGGTGAACGACGGACACGGTACGCAATTACACATTTATCAAGCAGAATCTGTTTAGCGACTGGGATAGCACCATGTAGCGTCTGATTCATCATTTTCACAGCCTCAGCGAACAGCGCCGGCGTTCAGCCTTGCACAGCGCCAGGTATGACCTCTCGCTACCTGTCGCTCTCCCATACATTTCAATGGACGAACCTTTTCTTCTCTTTAAACAGGTATTTGTTTTTTTTTGTTTTTTTTTTCAAAAAAATCACAAATAATTCTGTGACCTCTCCTGGCATAGAATAAGCAGTTTTTTCACATTTTTTTTTATTTTTTATATATTTCTTCAGAAATGACATTACAGGTCTGCCATTAAAGTGTTCATGTTACAATGTTGCTACAATGTAATTCCATATGTTTTCGCTTTGTTACTAGTTGATAGATAATGAAAAACAGACTTTAAACACACCGCCTCCTGCGCTCTGGGCTTCAAACAAGTATTTTTCAGCGCCAGAGGCAGCTATGAGCAGTCGCTACCATGCCCTCCCATACAGTGCTGTACTGGTCAAATAGCGACTCCTCACAATGTATTCAACATTACTGGACAGCTATGAAGTAGCGACCCACGGCTGAGCACAGTGACTACTAGCGGGTGCTCTGAAAATGCCTGCTACAGACGCTCATCTGTCGCTACCTGGCGTTAGTGATGAATCAGCCTGCCCACCTCAAAGGATAGATGGAAAGAAAGTGAGATACAGAAATAATAGAAGGAAAGAAGAGAGAAAGAAAGAAAGAGAGAGAGAGAGAGAGAGAGAGAGAGAGAGAGAGAGAGAGAGAAGAAAAGGAATGGCTGAATGTGCAGATAAAAAAATAGAAAGAAAGAAAGGAATAGAAGAACTGACAGAATGAAAGGAACAAGGAAAGGCACTCCCAATGGCCAGTCTGTTCCTGGGTTAAATTGCTGTCATGGGTGTCGCCTGTATCTTTAATAGACAGCGAGGCGAGGAAGCTCTCTGGGGCTCTGTCAGTGTCTCTTGCAGACCGGCCGGGATGGGAGCGGTGATACTACTGACTCATAGCTCAGCCATGACACACAGAAACCCGCTTCCCAAGCTCACCCTGATCCCTAATCCGCAGCCAGCGAGCATATGCCGTCTCTCTCTCTTAATGCACACCACTGCTTCAGCCATGTGACGCATGAGCTACATTCATAGTCTTAAAGTGGACCTAAACCCACCCTGGAGTCTATGATAATCCAGGGCAGGTATACTCCCTCCCCCCCGCAGAATCCATATTTTGGATGCCCCACTGGGTTTACAGGTTTCCCAGTAAACTCACCTTCTCCTCAATCTAACAGTCCATGCACAAGCGGCGTTGGTGTTCCCTGCTCTACCTTTAGCAGGGCTCGTGCCCGCACTGGCCTTTTGTGAGTGACCGGTGCAGGATAGCGAGGATGCGGCTGCAACGCACTCCAGTCCGCTCATCAGCACTCTCGGCTGAAGCCAATCCTAAGACCAATAGGTGGGAGTGGATCCGAACATGCAGAGGCTGAGCATGCGGTGTAGGACCGTGGAAAGGTGAGTTAGATTGAATGACCTGGCGGGTTTCAAACAGCGGGGCATCCCGGTTTTGGATGCCTGGGGGGGGAGAAATCTCTTATAGATTCCCAGGCCGATCATGCAGGGTTTTGGTCCACTTTAAAGTGGAACAAAACCTGGGATTTTGACTATCCTGGGTTTTGGCCCTTGCCCCCGGGGCACCCTATTTGGGGATGCCCTGCTGTGTGAAACCCCCCAGGTTGCCCCAGTCACTTAGCTAGCTTCCTGGTCCAACGGCGCATGCACGGGCTGCATCCCTGCTATCCTTTTACCAGGCAGCATGCGGCGATGCGGCCAATAGTGTGCTCGGAGACGCTGGCCTTAGACACCAGCGGCTCCGAGCACGCTGATTGGATAATCGGCCGCCCAAGCTTCGTAGGACCGGGGACAAGACAAAATTGGGGGCCCTAGACCCGCCCCCTATCCCCTGACCCACTGGCGTACACTAAAGCATATACTCAAAAAATGCATAAAATGTATATTTATTTGGTCAGGACTTAAAATTACAGACAAAACATAAAGGACTCTTTAAAAAAACATATAGACAATTCAAACGCTGAAGAGGTGAACCCTCTAAGTGGCTCTATTATCCTCCAATAAAATCTATTGGTTTATAAAGTAGAATCAATTATCCGTTATGAATGGGAATGGCGTATTAACCAGATGTATAAAACTATTTACCAGATGTATAATTTCACCCTGGCGAAGTGGCAATTTGCCACGCAACGCGTCGGTGGCGGGCTGCTGTGAGGGGACCCCTAAGGCTCCTATTACTGGTGATGTAATTCTATTCATTGTATAGTAATTGTATAGTTATTGAATGTATTATGGCGGTGACAACATAGCCATCACGTTTTTTGCACTTTGCACTTTGTTTTTATATATTTAATGTTTTGTGATTAACATAATGGTTAGTTTCAATTATGGCACTCTTCGCACTTTAGTATAAAAATGTTTACTTGATACACCCCAGAAATTTTTAATGACATATGTTTAGCACTATAGAACTTTAGCACTACTCTGTGCTTTCTGTTTTATACATCTGGTTAATACCCCATTCCCATTCATAACGGATAATTGATTCTACTTTATAAACCAATAGATTTTATTGGAGGATAATAGAGCCACTTAGGCCCTTATTTATGAAGGAATAGCGACAGGTAGCGACTGGTGAGCGGCCGGTAATGACGGGTCCCGCCACGCGAACGCGGCTCCCCACCACAATCACACATTTATCAAGCCGATCCTGCTTAGCGACTGAGATAGCGCCATATAGCGACTCATTCATCATTATTCCAGCATCAGCCCACAGCGCCAGCGTCCGACCTTGAACAGCGACAGGTATGACCTCTCGCTACCTGGCGCGCTCCAATGCATTTCAATGGAACAATCTTTAAATATTCATAATTAATTGTTATGATTTTTTTTTTTTTTTTTTTTTAAATGTGAAAAATTCTGTGACCACTTCTGCCATTTTAGATAATTTTTTTAAGGGAAAAAAAAATGAAAAAAAAATTGTACAGAATTGATATTACAGGTCTGATATTAATGTATTCATATTACTAAATTATTTAAAATAGTTTTTTTTGGGGGGTTTCCAAAAATATGGTGGTTTGGGGGTTAAAAAACTACTTTTAACCCATCGCCGCCAGCGCTCTGGGGTTTAAACATGCATTTTACTGCGCTTGAATTTTTTGAGCGTGATTTTTTGATGAATATGGTGGAAGCCGGTCGCTCTGACCAGTCGCTATCATGCGCTCCCATACATTGCGGAACCTGTCAAATAGCGACTCTTGTATTCAACATTACGCCACACCGACTGAGTGGCTGTCAACAACCGAACAACGGCCAAGCACAGCGACTACTAGCGGGCGCTGTGAAAATACCGCTACAGTCGCTCAACTGTCGCTACATGTCGCTATTAATAAATCAGCCACTTAGAGGGTTCACCTCTTCAGCATTTCAATTGTCTATATGTTTTTTGTAAAGAGTCCTTTATGTTTTGTCTGTAATTTTAAGTCCTGACCAATACAATTTATGCATTTTTAAATATATGCTTTAGTGTGCGGCAGTGGGTCAGGGGATAGGGGGCGGGTCTAGGGCCCCCAATTTTGTCTTGTTCCATTTGGGTATTTTCCCTCACCACTGCCAGCACCTTTGCTCAACCACATACATTTTTTATATAGCTGTGCATACCCGAACATTTTGGTCGTAGGACCGGGAAGACGTGAGTTTCTTCGGGCGATATGGGGGGGTGTCACACAGCAGGACATCCCCAAACGGGGTTTCCCCGGGGGGTAAGGGCCAAAACCCAGGATAGTCAAAACCCTGGGGTTTGTTGCACTTTAAAGTGGACTAACACCCAGGATTTTCACTATCCTGGGTGTTGGTCCACTTCAGCGGGGCATCCGAGATCAGGATGCCCTGCTGTGTGAAACCCCCCCAAAAGCCCCAAAAAACGTACCTTTTCGGTGACGGACAAGTAATGGACAAGCCGCCGCCGCCTCTCGCACGTCCCTCTTACAGGGCGCGCGCCCGTGCCGGCCATTCACAAACGGCCGGCGCGGGCGCGCGCACTGCTAGAGGGGCGCGCGGGAGGCGGCAGCGGCTGATCCGTCGCCGATAAGGTAAGGTTTTTTGGGCCTTTTGGGGGGGTTTCACCCCACGGGACATCCCGATCTCGGATGCCCCGCGGTGAGGGAGGTGATCGGCCCGGGAATCTATAAGTCGCTGTTCAGTAATGGTGAATACATTGTGAGGAGTCGCTATTTGACCAGTACAGCGCTGTATGGGAGCGCATGTTAGCGACTGCTCATAGCGACCGACTCACACCATATTCAGGAAAAAAACAGCTGCAAAAATCTCTGGCACTGAAAAATATTTGTTTGAAGCCCAGAGCGCAGGAGGCGGTGTGTTTAAAGTCTGTTTTCCAGCATCTATCAACTAGTAACAAAGCGAAAACATATGGCATTACATTGTAACAACATTGTAACATGAAAACTTTAATGCCAGGTCTGTAATGTCATTTCTGAGGAAATATTTTAAAAAATGAAAAAATTATGAAAAAACTGCTATTTCAATGCCAGAAGAGGTCACAGAATTATTTGTGATTTTTTTGAAAAAAAAAAAAACCTGTTTAAAGAGAAGAAAAGTGTCGTCCATTGAAATGTATGGGAGAGCGACAGGTAGCGAGAGGTCATACCTGGCACTGTGCAAGGCTGAACGCTGGCGCTGTTCGCTGAGGCTGTAAAAATGATGAATCAGACGCTACATGGCGCTATCCCAGTCGCTAAACAGATTCTGCTTGATAAATGTGTAATTGCGTGCCGTGTCCGGCGTTGACCAGTCGCTACCTGTCGCTACCTCTCATTAACCAGGCGCTACCTGACGCTATCCCTTCTTAAATAAGGGCCTAATTTTTCTTATGAGTAATAAAGTGCCATTGACTTTCATTGTTCTCCTAGCTGGTGATTCAGCAACAGTGACATTCTCAGGCTTTTTTTTTTACTACCATGATATTTTTTTTCAACTCTTTTTGAATCGAGGCCAATTTGCTGGAGATTTTAATGAGCTTTAATCATTTTATATCCACCTTAAAGGAGCACTATCATGAAATTGTGTAATATTAAAAATCCATATAAACATATAGGCTAGTGAGAGGAGGGAGTCACTTATACACCCGGACTGAAAAAAACTCCCGCCAAGCTTGTGGTTTATTCTCCTGGTAGGAATAAAATCCAGGGGCGACAGGTTTAGTGTATCAGGGGTGACACAACCTGTCACCCCGATTTCCTCTTCAATTATAAAAAAAAAAATATGCCGGGCTGGATATTTCTTGATGCCGGAATGGGGAGATATACTACAGTTGGGTCCGGTTGGGCCCCACCAGCTGCAGCACCAGTGGACTTGAATTTTTTTTTCATGATCTCATTAAGAGCCAGGCCCCTGCTGGCCCATCAAGGCACCATGCTGTGTTATTTATATTATCTTGGTGGTCCTAAACTATGACCCCGCCCAGGGCAGGACTTGGCACCTTTCTATGGTGGGAGAGGTGTTGGATCGAGCTACTGATCATTCAATGGATTAAACAGCATGGCACCATGCTCTGGCACCTACTGGACCACCAATGAGATGTTAGATAAGGGAGGGTGTAGGTGTGTGTGCTTTCCTGTGTCTGCTTGGCTGCAGGGGGTAGGTTGGTATGTGTGTATACATCTGTGGAGAGGGGGCAGAGCAGTGTATTTGTGCTGATGGTTTCATATTGGTGTGTGTATGAGGAGGGGTTGGCAGCTTGTTTTGTGTGCCGAGGGGGGTTACAGATTCGCAAGTGTGCAGGAGGGGGTCATAAATCGTCTGTGCGGGTGACAGCATTTTGAGAGACCCAATCTCGGAAGCATGGCTGCACCAACCCCCGGCCCACCTGACCACTGCTGGCTAATTGCAGTACCACATCTCTCTGGTGGATGAAGGTTCAGGTAAGGATTGTGTGGGGGTCTATGTGCGGGGGGGCTCCAGTAATCTGGCTGCCCCCCCCCCCCCCAAGATAATGCGGCCCCACATCTATGATGTAGAACAGTGGTTCTCAAACTGTTTACCCATGTACCCCCATCAACAAGAAGTTCCAACCAATACCCCCAAGGGTCTAATTCATTATAAATAGTACCAAATTAAGTAGGCCACAGGCCTTGTAGCACTTTTAAAGCAGGGATAAGAAGGGATAAGGTTTGACTTAAAATAATATACCAGACCAGTCAGACACCCCCTGATTTATAATGGTTTAAGGGTGAAGGGATAACCATGTTTAAAATTGATATAGTTCACCAAGTAGATACATGAGCAATGGGGAGGTAATCAGGCCAGGGCGCCATTCCATGGACCCACCTCAGTCCTGGTCCAAGCAGCATAGTAGGGAAAATTTGGGGTATGTTAATGTTGGGACATGCAATGTTAAGTGTTGAGAGATTTTAGGGCACTCAATTTGTTGGGTGCTACCTGCCTAAATAACCACCAGAAGTAGATACTAGGCTCAGGTTGTAGTACAAAAACAAAGACTAAAGGATGAGCGATGCTAAGAAGAATCACTGTGTATTAGACTCCTCAACACGAGCCTCGCGCTGTGGCTGCTGTCCCAGGCGCCATTCTGGATCCAGGAACTCCCTGTATTAGGAGATGCTATTCCAAGGTGCCACCTACAGTCGTCCTGGTTCAGGTGGGACCCATCTGGGGGACCAAAGAGAGGTTTAAGGGCTCAGAGATTGGAGAGATTTCACTTAATTTGGAACTACCTGGGCAGCCAAGCTAAGTATACACTTAAATCAATCATCCAGGAAATAGATAGTAGGGACATTTGGGGGTACACAAAAGAAAGTTAAAGTTAAATCCCAATACTATGAACTGCCTGCACAGATACCGAGGAACCATGTGAAGGAGGAAAGCTATTGGCACAAAGGGAGAAAGCATGGAGCCTTGTTGATACCTTAAGGTTGATACCTTGGCCCTGAAAGTAAGTTTATGTCTAGAGATGGGCGAATCCAAACTGCAAAGTTTGGGTTCGTATCGAGCTTTGCAAGTTCAGGTTCCCAAACCAGAACATGGACTTCAGCCAGAAGTCCATATTCGAGTTTGGAGCCCAGCCTGAACACAGAAAAGCTGGTTGATGGGCTGCTGTACATTCCCTAGTGCTGTATCCGAACCCGAACATTCATTTAAAGTTTGGCCAAACTCGCTGATCATGAACTTTGAGGAGTTTGCTCATCCCTATTTATGTCATCACCTTCTATTCCCAGCCTGTGTTTATTTTTTTACTTAATACCCAATATTCATAAAAATACTAACAGGAAGCAGTATGATGTCGAATGGCATGTCATATGCTAATTAATTCAGTTACCAGCTAAACTGTCAAATAGGAGTCAATTCAGAGTCAGGTGAGAATTCCCACTCCTTTTTTAGTAGACAATGAAAGTTAGTGCCAGTTTTATCTCCTAAAGAAGGAGTGAGAATTTTTTTTCACCTGGCTCTGAATCAACCCCATAATGGCAGTTATTAGAACTGACTCCCAAAGATGAGCTGTGTGTACTTTAACTGAATGTATCATCGCTAGAAGGCACTAGTGGGTGGAGCTGTTTGACCAGGGATAAATATGGCAGACTACATCCAGTTCATGTTGTTAAGAATACTGGGCATAGTTGTAAGTAAAAAAAAGGAACACAGGCTATTTTGGGGTACTGGACTGGGGATAGAAGGTGGTGACATAAACTTCCTTTCTGGGTATAGGATCATTTTAAGGGGTTTGACAGAGGATAATTACATTAACTCCTGAGAATTCTTAGCCAAGTGTGCCAGTTTGTGATCTGATAGACCCAACTTGACTAGGAGGTGGCATAATGAATTGAGTTATGTTTGGGGCTTGGCATCCCATTTACAGATCAGTTAATCTGAGAATTAATCTGATAAAATTACCCATTAATGCCTAACTAGCCAAAACCATTCAGACCTAACAACATCTTGAAACTTGAGATAGGAGGTGCAAAGCAGCAGTTGCTTGCTATCATTTAAGCTATACTAACATTCATGTTTAATATATTTTAATTTGCTTAGACAGAAGCTAGCCCAATCTATGAGGCCGATTCATTAATAGCGCCAGGTAGCGACAGATGAGCGACAGTAGCGTTATTTTCACAGCGCACGGTAGTATTCGCTGTGCTTGGCCGTTGTTCGGCTGTTGACAGCGACTCAGTCGGTGTGCGGTAATGTTGAATACGGGGTTAGGAGTCGCTGTTTGACAGGTTCCGCGCTGTATGGGAACGCATGACAGCGAATGGCCATAGCGAACGGCTCCCAGCATATTTATTAACAAATCACGCTCAAAAAATTCTCGCGCTGTGAAATGCTTGTTTAAACCCCAGAGCGCTGGCGGCGATGGGTTAAAAGTAGTTTTTTAACCCCCAAACAACCATATTTTTTGAAAAAAAAAAAACATGTTTTTCAAAACATTTTGTAATATGAATACAATAATATCAGACCTGTAATATCAATTCTGCACAATTTTCTTTTTTTTTTTTTTAACCTTAAAAAAAATATCTAACATTGCAGAAATGGTCACAGAATTTTTGACATTTAAAAAAAAAAAAAAAAAAACAAACATTAATAGCAATTAATTAAGAATATTTAAAGATTGTTCCATTGAAATGCATTGGAGAGCGCCAGGTAGCGAGAGGTCATACCTGTCGCTGTTCAAGGTCGCTCGCTGGCGCTGTGGGGTGAGGCTATCTGACGCTCTGTCAGTCGCTAAGCAGGATCGGCTTGATAAATGTGTGATTGCGGAGGGGAGCCGGCGTACTCGTGGCGGTGACCGTCATTACCGTTCGCTCACCATTCGCTACCTGGCGCTATCCCTTGTTAAATTAGGGCCTATGTGTCTTTAGTATAATACAATAAGCATCCACTTAGTTGCCTAGTTGGCATGGATATGGGCTACTCATGTTCCCATGTCTTGTGGTCTGCTTAAGCTGTATATGAGCTTCGTTCATACTTACACAGCAACTCTTATCACACCTAAGCACATCTAATCTCTATTTACCTTTTGATCAAATGATTCTCCTATTCATCACACTAATTTACAGTGCTGATGACTCATTGGCCACTATCGCTCCTCATATCGCAAACTCTTCGCCTACAGGTCACCGGCAAGGCCCCTAAGCTCACCATTCATGAACCACCATACCCATTCCCATTATGTGATTATTGCATCACAACCACTGCCCACATCTAGGTGACCTTTCTATAATAAGTGGAACTTAAGATTCTGCCTCGCACATTTTATCTTGGTACACCGCAGGTCAACTACTAATACATCAGTAAGAAGGTTGCTGCCCTCTGCATATGAATAAATCATGAATAGGGAGTTTAATGATAGCTCAACCCAGTCTTATCAGAGATAAGGTCATTATTCAGGTCAGGAAGTAATTAGAAGACAATTATCCTATTAATAGTAATGTGAAATGCAATGTGGCATAGTAATGAATCCACTGAAATTCCAGTTTGGGACGAAACATGATTCAAACTCACTGCTGGGTATTTCTTTTGTTGAATGAGAAATAAAAAAGTGAGAAACTTAACGCGGACCAACAGTCAAAAATGACTTAAACCAGACCAACACAACAAGCAGTGCTTATATGCCTCCCCGGGGCAATTTAGATTGCTGCCCATAAAAATTAATTTACCATTTTCTAACTCCTGCTGTAGAAACCAAAATGGTGGCGCATGCATTTGCAGGCCACCTGCTAACAGGAGGTGCTGCTGGGCTTCCTGTTACTGTGCATTGTCAATTATGTCCGCTGAATCCAGGCAGCAGCATGGCTGAGATGCTGGGAGAGGGAGCTCCAAAATGGCCGCTACCTTTCTTTTCCAATTGTGCTAAGCTGTTGGTCTGGTTTAATACAGTAAAGATAAAGTAATGTCTTATTATTCAGCCCATCATCCCAAACGTACTGGATACCATGGCCTCTCACCAGACCACTGTGTCTACTTCAGTAGCTAAAAGACCAATTTCTGCACTTACCGTATGTCTGTGAATCAGGAGAAGTAGGAGGGGGGTCATAGGTTTTGAGCTACTCATAGAGAAGTAACAAGCTATGCAGAGTTTTTTGTTTTATCCCAAAGCTCCATGTACACATCATGTTGCACTGTAAGCTATCTACATTCCATGAATACTGCTTTAGAAAGTATCACTGCTGATTACAGTAGAAACAATTAATATAATTGAATTGCTATTTGGCTTATAATGTAACACAATAAGCCTCTCAGCAGGGAGTTGGCAGGCTTTTCATACTGACTAACCTTGTTTGTTATAGGGGTCGAGCCTGGTGATAAAACTCACTTTTTTATTAGGAGAGAAAACTGCTATTCACTATCAATGTCTACCGGGTGTAAATTTTCACCTGGCTCTGTATCAAGCCCAAGGTAGACAATGAAAGTGAGGCTGGTTTCACACCAGTGCGGTGTGGAGCACTCACGCTTTCAGACAAGTGTCCCACATCCGCCTGTGAAACGCAGCCAAAGTAATCTATGGGCGCATTCACTTGTTAATCGGGTGTTTGCGGAGCACTCCAAGTGCTCTACAAAAGCCCCGCCTGCAGCGTTCTGAGGGGAGAGCTCTCCCTCCATGTGTGTGGAGAGCGCTAGTTCTGAACGACCTCCACACACTGCACACAGCGATTGCGTGGCCCTTGCCCGAAAGCGCGAGAGCTCAGCAATTGGAATAGTATGAAACCTGAATGGCAGTTTTCTATCCTGCTCTGAATCGACCCCATAGTCTCAGCAGGAGGCAGAATACTTATCCCAAGGTATTAACATTCCACCCCAATATATAGCTCTCTGAGCTTTTTGCCTCTGTATCTCCACTTCAAAAACTGGAAGCCTATGTAACGCCTTGAAATGTATGGCTGCCCGAGTTGGAAGCGCTTAGTACCTCCTTTTCCCCTTAACTCCAATCTATATTCCATTGCTCAAACCCCAACCATATTTTTTTTCTTCTTAGGACCAGGATCCCTTCATGTGGTGCCTCACATTGGAATGGCTGTCTGGATAGGTGGCTGCAAATTCTAGGAGACTTATTTTTCCTAACTCTTATTTCAGTTTTTTTTTTTACTATTAGCCACTCATTTATCCCCTCTATGTGGTGCCTATTGCTCTTCCTTTACCTCTTTTAGCCTACCTGCCACAACAAATTCCTAGTTCATATGTAACGTATATACCTTTCATTAACCACAAGCTCTATTTTCTAACCCAGAACACCTCAATTTCCCCAGTAAGGGTCTATGGGGGAGAGTGTCAAAAATGTTTTCAAAATCCAATTGGATGTTAAAATTACAGGTCTGTAAATACCCAGAGAAGACCAAGAACCCTTTTTAAAAATGGCCACCAAATTTGCCTTTTCCAACCCCTTGGTACTGTACCAGTTTTAGTGAGTCTTTAAAGATCAAGAATAGGATTGATGAAATAACTGAGCAGAGTTCTTTAAGAACTCTCAGGTGAAGTCCATCCGTTCTTGCATATTGGTTCCTTGCTCCTCTTTTGTGTACAAAGAGCTAAAGAACCCATTTAACAGCTCCACCCTTCTATTCATTCCCAGTGACCAATTTCCCATTGCCATTAGTTGAAGTTATACATTTAAACAAATGTTTAGGGTTGGTTTTGTTGCTTTGGCCACATCTTTTACATTTTGTGCTTTTGCAAACTTTATTTCTTTCTTATTTGCTTTATTAACCGTTTCATATTTGTCAAGGGTTACGATTGAAAGCTCAGCCTTGTAATTTTTTAATGCCCTTTTCTTGGACTTTATTGCCTATTTAACTGCAGATATCAGCCAGAAGGGGCTTAATTTTAGCCGCTTTGACTTGCTAGCCATAGGAATACACTTTGCAATGTTGGTACTCACAATTGATTTAAAGCACTCCCATTTGGCATATGTATCCTTATTCATCAACAGATGCTCCCAGGCTATGTCTCCTGGAGTGCAGCCCTAAACCTGGGGAAGTTGGTCTTCCTAAAATTAAGTGTTTTTGCCCTCCCAGACAGAAAATTTTTCTTATAGTTTATGCAGAATACAACTATATTGTCGTCACTGTTACCAAGGTTTTCGTGGACTGTTACAGTCCCTACCAGGTCATCATTATTTGATCACCAGAACCAATCCAGAATCAGTAGAGCATCCAATAGAGCATCCAATAGAGCATCATCCCTAGTAATAATAAAAAAATATGATACCAGGAGCCAAAGGGGCATCCAAGCACCTGCTGTAGGCTCAAATCTGGTTAGGGATTTCAGGTCTATAGCATCTTACTGTAACTTACTGTACTATTTTTTCTTTTTTCTTTCTAGAGACCTATTAAATGTACAGTATGTTGTCCTTTGCCAATATGTATTGTATGATACTTCGATATATAAAAAAAAATGGAAAAGTTCATTGGTCTATTGCTAAAAAAAAAAGTCTATTGCTACAATAGAATAAGATATAATAAGATAGGACTGTATTGTATTCTCTTTGAGCAGTCAGAACAAAAAGTATTTAATGAAAAGATTGGTATTCATTGCTCTAATCCAAAGATCTTCATCACTACCTACGATGTTTCTAAAGAGAATCTGCCCAGTATTCTATAACAAAAAGGAGTTACACTATGGCATTTGATGAGGGTGAGCTCACAGCTTAGACAGTGTAAAAGCCTTTGTTTACATAGAGATTTGCTGGATTCCTCCATCTCACATACAGAAACTAGGAGGTTCCCGTCTTGGAATGTCAGCTAACTAGTGAACTTGGCCAAATATCTGCTGCTATTCACATCATTAGCATCAAGAGTCCCTGAGAGGCACGGGAAACATTTGGAGGGCAAGAAAGTAAAGGAATTTAATACTTGAATGGAAAAGGATTTCCTAAAACACAAGAGGGGGGTCTAAAAATAGCGAAAAAACTCAGATTTCGATTTATAGTTTTACAAGTATATACAGTACATTACCTACTCATAAGAAGTTTAGGGTCTATTCAGCACGGATTGAGATTTTCTTTGTTCAGTGCTAGAGAATTCTCACATGAGAGAATTCTTGCTTACCTGCTTGATTCAGGGACACATGTAGGAAAATCTCTCATGTGAGAGAAGCATGTGAGACAATTTTCCCTGTCATGCTAAATTTGTCAACTTGCATGACAGTTTACTGAATCTCAGTTTTCAAGTTGTGACTTTTTTCATTAAATGTCCGTTGAATGGGAAGAGGGAGGGAAATAATGAGTGGTGAAAGTTTTTCTCACCTAGAACATGAAGTGTTGAATAGACCCTTTGTCTTGGCATGGAGACTAGATACAATGGGTAATTGATATGTACATAGGGTAGGGGTAAGCTAACTTGGTAGGGAAAGAACCTTTTCCTGTCGTAGGAGCCTCCTACCAATGCTGCTGAATGGAAAGTATGTATAGAGAATAGAAATTCAAAACTGTAGACAAAATTAACGTGACAAAAAAGTATGTGACATAGTAAAAAAATGACCACTGGTGTGGGTTGAGCAATAACAACTTGACTGCAGTTAAGGAATTGTATTGATAATACTTCAGTCTTTTCAAGAGGTCTAGTATAACTATTGTGGGCTTACGTGGCCTAACGTGTAGATCCTCTTGGCCTCTGGCCTGGTGGATGTCTCCTAATGCACAGAATAAGGGGAATCCTGGTCTTCATAAAACACTGACTTGCAATAGACCAACACACTTTGAAGACTTGATGTCCAGCTGTGTAAGACCCCCTGAAATTTCTGATATATTGGTGGCCTAACTGGGCCTCTTCACCACATACCACCTGGCTCCACAGCAGCTTAATTGGGATTCTTGGCTCCTACCCCCTGAAACCTGCTAACAGAGAGACTGTTGATGTCCCTGTTACCCACCTCTACTGAGCTTAATGAGACTGCTGCTGCCGGTGCTGCAGTGTGATTTGTTCATGATGGCCACCTCTTGAATGACAGGAGCAAATGCCC
The DNA here is from genome assembly GCA_027917425.1 of Gastrophryne carolinensis. Lineage (NCBI taxonomy): Eukaryota > Metazoa > Chordata > Amphibia > Anura > Microhylidae > Gastrophryne > Gastrophryne carolinensis. The sequence continues at coordinate 37,490,397 of CM051235.1, read as the reverse complement.
TTCCGCTGCTGGAGGGGCTGACTGGTCGGGGCCCCCTTTAACCGCTGTTCAGAAATTAGAGACCCAGGGTTGTCCATAGCCTCTGGGGGTGATTTATAGGCTGCCCTGGGCTAAGTGGTCCTCCGGCCGGTTTCGTGGTGCACTATTTGGCTCCCATGGTCCCCCAGTCAGTACAATCTGATTGGAAGTGTGGGAAAAGGAACAAAAGGCTGCTAAACATCCCGGCACCGATGCCTCATCCCCTCTCATCGCGGGTCACTTTCTGATTGAAAAAATGCCCCTGAAACACACTTGTATAGATTTGGCTGTAATTTTGTTAACGTTTCGGTTTGGCAAACTGCAAAGTTTTGTAATCTCTACTCATTAAGTTTAAGCATCTAGAATGCTCAGCAAGTGTTCTCCTCACTTACCAGATGTTTACAGGCTGTTGCAAAAAAATGTTGGGGAGGTTCCATTAACGTCCCAACTGTGTTGCTGCCATCAATTTTTAGTACATTTTTTCAAATAAAATGATGAAATGGAAAAAATCCTGACTTCTAGTATGAGTCCTGTGTTCTATTGTCAATAAAATATACCATCATTGTATGGGGTTGCATTTAAATGGACCGAAACCCAGGATAGTCAATATTTTTGAATATCCTGGATATTGTTCCTTTCCCCAGGGGCAGTCTAATCAGGGGTGTCGCGCTATGTGAAACCCCCCCAGGATTTGCAGGCAACTCCCCTCTTTCCCGGCCCCACAGCGCGTCCAAGAGGAGCGGCTATGACTCCCTCAAACAAGGAGCATTGTTACAGCACATAAGATTTCAAGGAGGAAAGAAAATCATAAATATGCTGGGGAGCACAGGATAGTATAAAGCAGTATGAAGTGGTGCTCACTAGTGCTGATGTAATCGTCCGGCAGGGACAGCAGACGCTGACATAGGCCAGCAAATACCTAATACTTAAGAGCTAATTAGTAGCATTCTGCGCAGCATCTGCTAGCGCCTATGTAGTGCACAGCACAACCCCAGATAAGACGGGAATGCCGACACGCCGACCCGACGCTATAGCCACAAAAATTATGCTAAATGGCGCACATCATAAATAAGGCCCTAATTTAGAAATGTAGGCCCTTATTTAAGAAAGGATAGCGTCAGGTAGTGGCTGGTTAATGAGAGGTAGCGACTGGTGAACGCCGGACACGGCACGCAATTACACATTTATCAAGCAGAATCTGTTTAGCGACTGGGATAGCGCCATGTAGCGTCTGATTCATCATTTTCACAGCCTCAGCGAACAGCGCCGGCGTTTAACCTTGCACAGCGCCAGGTATGACCTCTCGCTACCTGTCGCTCTCCCATACATTTCAATGGACGATCCTTTTCTTCTCTTTAAACAGGGTTTTTGTTTATTTTTTTTTCCAAAATTCACAAATAATTCTGTGACCTCTTCTGGCATTGAAAAAGCAGTTTTTTTCACAATTTTTTCATTTTTTATATATTTCTTCAGAAATGACATTACAGGTCTGGCATTAAAGTGTTCATGTTACAATGTTGCTACAATGTAATTCCATATGTTTTCACTTTGTTGCTAGTGGATAGATGCTGAAAAACAGACTTTAAACACACAGCCTCCTGCGCTCTGGGCTTCAAACAAGCATTTTTCAGCGCCAGAGATTTGTGAGGCTGTTTTTTGCTGAATATGGTGTGAGTCGGTCGCTATGAGCAGTCGCTAACATGCGCTCCCATACAGCGCTGTACTGGTCAAATAGCGACTCATCACAATTTATTCAACATTACTGAACAGCGACATAAAGTAGCGACCCACGGCTGAGCACAGTGACTACTAGCGGGCGCTCTGAAAATGCCTGCTACAGACGCTCATCTGTCGCTACCTGGCGTTAGTGATGAATCAGCCTGTAAGTCTTCGGAGGCGACAATCGTTTTTTACCCTAAGAACTATAAATCTATGGAATAGCCTCCCACAGAAGCTTGTTACAACATCAACCGCTGACAGCTTCAAAAAAGGATTAGATGCTTATTTAGAAGAAAATAACATTAACAATTACTACTAGCGGTTATCAGTAAAAAAAATAAAACAAAAAATAAAATAAATAGCTTCCCCTATAAAATAAAAAATAACTTCCCCTACCCCAACACCCTTGGTTGAACTTGATGGACATATGTCTTCTTTCAACCGTATTAACTATGACACTTTGAGGCCGATTCATTAACAGCGGCAGGTAGCGACAGTTGAGCGACTGTAGCGGCATTTTCAGAGCGCCTGCTAGTAGTCGCTGTGCTTGGCCGTTGTTCGGTAGTTGATAGCGACTCAGCCGGTTTGCCGTAATGTTGAATATTGGGTGAGGAGTCGCTATTTGACAGGTTCCGCGCTGTATGGGCGCGCATGATAGCGACTGGTCAGAGCGACCGCCTTCCACCATATTCATTAACAAATCACACTCAAAAAATTCTCGCGCTGTGAAATGCATGTATAAACCCCAGAGCGATGGTGGCGATGGGTTAAAAGTAGTTTTTTAACTCCCAAACAACCATATTTTTGGAAACCAAAAAAAAGTTTTTAAAATAATTTTGTAATATGAATACATTAATATCAGACCTGTAATATCAATTCTGTACAATTGTTTTTTTTTTTTTACCTTAAAAAATTATTTAAAATGGCAGAAGTGGTCACAGAATTTTTCACATTTAAAAAAAAAAAAAATTAATAACAATTAATTATGAATATTTAAAGATTGTTCCATTGAAATGCATTGGAGAGCGCCAGGTAGCGAGAGGTCATACCTGGCGCTGTTCAAGGTCGCTCGCTGGCGCTGTGGGCTGAGGCTGGAATAATGATGAATGAGTGGCTATATGACGCTATCTCAGTCGCTAAGCAGGATTGGCTTAATAAATGTGTGATTGTGGTGGGGAGCCGGCGTTCTCGTGGCGGGGCCCGTCATTACCGGCCGCTCACCAGTCGCTACCTGTCGCTATCCCTTCATAAATAAGGGCCTATGACTATTTGTCTGCTGTGATGGGCTCTGTTGTCCTATACCAGACCGGAGCAGCCTGGCACAGCTTTAGTAAATCAGGGCCATAATCCACAGCCAATTGTTTTAGAATGGGAAGACCTGATTTTAGAACTGGGACGCTCACTCCGGGAAGCTTTAATTATAAGGTCCAATCATCTCTGGAAAGATTGATGAAACATTCAGCATACAGTGTTCCATGTTATAATGATAGGCTGTCTCAATTCGTGGGAACGGAACTCCATTGTGACGTACAATATGTCTCATTGCACACACTGCTCCTATTTTATAACACAAAAGAAACACATGTATTGCGTATTAAGCGATGACAGCAAAAGATTATATATATATATAATTATTATTATTATTATTATTATTATTATTATTATTATTATTTATTATTATTATTATTATTATTGTAATTATTATTAATAATAATAATATTTATTAAAATATATTTTTTCAGTAACTTGTAAAAACCTTACAGAAAGGGATCAGCAGATAGATCATTGCCGTATCTGGGCAGCAGTAGCAGATATGACAGAATCTTGTAAAAATTCCATACAGACAATTTGCCAAATTTCCCCCAAAATTCTGGATGATTTGCGCTGGGCTGAGGTAAGGGTTTTTTCTGTGCCGCTCCCCTATTCTTCCTCAGCACTAAGGGGGGGGCAGCAGAGCGGGGGGTTACCCCCAGACTGGACTTCCACTTTAAAGTGCACCTATATTCAGAGGGAAGTTTAAGCAGACCAACACCCTCCACGTTGAGACCTTTATAGGACAGGCGGGGTGGGGGGGGCATACAGAATGCTGCAGCCCCCCCATGCACAAAACCATCCAGGACAGCCGTAATCTTTATCTTATACTCACACTCCTGCCTAGGGTTGCCACCTGGCCGGTGATGTTATTTGTACTTTACTGCCTACTTGTAATAGTGTTTGCAGATATATTTTTCCCATCCCCAGTTACCAGTAAAAAAAAAAAAAATACCGGCACTGCCAGGCCTGTGGCCAGTAAAGTAAAAATGAAAAATACTGGCCAGATGGCAACCCTATCTTAGAAAATAGCCTGAGCCAATATCCCAGGGCTGTGTTTGCTGGAATATCTCTTTGAGAGTTATTTAAGAAGGGATAGCGGCAGGTGGCGCCTCGTAGCGGCAGGAAGCATCTGGTGAACGCTGGGTGCTGTACGCAAAACCACATTTAAGAAAGCAAATCTGGTGAGCGCCTCTAACAGCGCCATGTAGCGTATAATTCATCATTACAGATTGCTCAGGGTATAGAGCTCTAGCTTCCAAAGCGCCAGGTATTACCTTTCGCTCCGTTTTGGTCTCCCATACATTTCTTTGGGCGTTCATTTGCTTGTGTTTAAACAATGATTTTGCTCCAATCATTGTGTGACCTCTCCTGGCTGCAAACAAACACTTTTAGAAACTTTTTTGACTTTTTATATTTTTATGCAGAATTGTCATTACAGGTCTGGCACTAAAGTGTCACAGTGTTAAAACAATGTCATTCCATGCGTTTTCGCTGGTTGTTACTGGTGGATATGTGTTCAAAAACAGACTTTAATCACAAAGCGTCTGGTTCTCTATGCTATAGCGACCAGATTTAAAGCGCTGATGCTATGTGCGTGTCCTTTTTTGATAAGTATGGTGTGGAGCGCCGAGAGTTGGTCTCTCTGAGCTGGCGCTACCTCTCGCTCGCTGCAGCACTGTACTGGTGTTAAAGCACCCAACATACACCACATTCATCAATGCGGGCCAGGTTACTACAGCCACTTAGGCGCTCTGTTACAGCGCCCAACAGCCTACAGCATCTACTAGCGGTCGATCTAAGCGCCGCTATACAGGAGCTCATCTGCCGATACCTGGCTTTACGTGCCTCCACGTAAGATGTAGCAGGGACCAGGCCGATTGTGATAATGAGTAATTCGCTGACATAAAGGAAGGAGTTTATAGGAACTAATTAAAAAAGGAAATGCAAAAGACTGAATCAGGACCGGCCTTGGGTAAATCCAGACATTCAAGTTGTCAAGGGATATGTAATAAGGATAAAAGTTAAGAGAGAGAGAGAGATGAGAAAAAAAGAAAGGAAGAGAAGGTGAAAGATGATAGTGAGATGGAGGGGAGGTGAAAATGTAAAGAGATGCTGAATATAGAGATAGAGAAAAATATGTAAAAGAAGGAGAATTGGAATATGAAAAAGAGAGAAAGAAGGGAACGTGGAAAAAGACCGGATTCGGGCACACAAAAGAGGGAAATGGAAGGTGAAAAAAGAAAGGGAATCATGGAATGGGTAAGAGAGATTGCCATGTAAAAGGTCAGAGTCCTGACCTGCTGCACCTGGGGCGCGTGCCCCCCTGCCCCCCACAGCTATGTCCCTGTAGAAGAGTATCTGCACAGAAACAGAAGTCTTCCCATAACCATAGACCTCTATTGAAGTATATTCTTCCCCTTCTCTCTATGCTGCATCTCTTCTTTAACTCTGATAGGAATTTCAGAGGGGGAGAAATTATCCTGCAAAATGATTTGGTCAGTGAATGCTGGAGTCTCACAAATCCAGTAGAAGTGAATGGCACTGGCAGCGGGAGAGTCCATTCCACATTAAAGGGGACCCCCAGTAAAGTTTAGTCATTTGTGCCCCTAAACCCCTCTCTCGCAATCAGTGATGCACTGTAAGCTATTTGAGAGGGCTTAACTCCATGCAGCCATCCTGCCATAATTTTGACAGTCCTGCTTCTGAAAAACCCAGTCCTACAGTCAAAATGACCCTAAAGCTCTATTCCGAGACAGAAATAAAAATTCTTCAGCTGTAACTAGTGACTAGTGATGGGCGAACCGAACACAAACTTCAGCCAGAAATCCTTGTTTGAGTTCGGCATTCGGCTCGAACACAGATAAGCCGTTCCTAGTGTCAGCAATGCCAGCTGACACTAGAAGTGTCCTCACTCATGGGAGGCGGCAGCCATCTTTCTTGATTTTAATGGGGACCAGGTTCGTTGAATGTGCAGACGTAGATATATTTATATGCAAAATTTGTCAGCTATTGTTTCATCAGGGCTTCAAGTAGATCTGACGTCTAAAAGAATTCCCTGCTCAGTAAAACCCAGGGCCGTATTTGCCACTAGGCACGTGCCTAGGGCAGAGCTTGCAGGCAGGGGCGGGCTCAATGCAAATATATAAAATAATAGTAAAAAAAAAAAAAGTTGAGCCTGCGGGGATGAACTTCAATACGATAAACTTAATTGGTGGTTCAGTAGGAAACCTCCCCTATCCCTCCCTCACAACCCCACACTGCCCCACCCCACCACCGCCACCTGTCTGCTGGTGCGTCGCTCCTGTCAAAGACAGGCGGAGGCTGCGAGCGGGAGGGCAGGGTGAGGAGTGGGGCGGGGCTCATAAAATCAGCCCCGCCTCACTCCTCGCCCTGCCCCCCTCGCATCCTCCGCCTCACTACTCGTCCTGAACCCCTCTCACAACATCTGCCTCACTCCTCGTCCTAACCCCCCTTGCAACCCCCACCCCATTCCTCGCCCTGCCCCCTCGCATCCCCCATCCCACTCCTCGCCCTGCCCCCCTCGCATCCCCCACCCCACTCCTCGCCCTGCCCTCCCCTCACAACCCCCACCCCACTCCTCGCCCTGCCCTCCCCTCGCAACCTCCACCCCACTCTTCGCCCTGCCCTCCCCTCGCAACCCCCACCCCACTCCTCGCCCTGCCCTCCCCTCGCAACCTCCACCCCACTCTTCGCCCTGCCCTCCCCTCGCAACCCCCACCCCACTCCTCGCCCTGCCCTGCCCTCCCCTCCCCTCGCAACCTCCACCCCACTCTTCGCCCTGCCCCCCCTCGCATCCCCCACCCCACTACTAGCCCTGCTCCCCCTTGCATCCCCCACCCCACTACTCGCCCTGCTCCCCCTTGCATAACCCACCCCACTCTTCGCCCTGCCCCCCTCGCATCCCCAACCCCACTCCTCGCCCTGCCCCCCTCGCATCCCCAACCCCACTCCTCGCCCTGCCCTCCCCTCCCCTCGCAACCTCCACCCCACTCTTCGCCCTGCCCCCCCTCGCATCCCCCACCCCACTACTAGCCTTGCTCCCCCTTGCATCCCCCACCCCACTACTCGCCCTGCTCCCCCTTGCATAACCCACCCCACTCTTCGCCCTGCCCCCCTCGCATCCCCCACCCCACTCCTCGCCCTGCCCCCCTCGCATCCCCAACCCCACTCCTCGCCCTGCCCCCCCTCGCATCCCCCACCCCACTCCTCGCCCTGCCCCCTCGCAACCCCCACCCCACTCTTCGCCCTGCCCCCCCTCGCATCCCCCACCCCACTCCTCGCCCTGCCCCCCTCGCATCCCCCACTCTTCGCCCTGTCCCCCCTCGCATCCCCCTCCCCACTCTTCGCCCTGCCCCCCCTCGCATCTCCCACCCCACTCCTCGCCCTGCCCCCCTCGCAACCTTCACCCCAATCCTCACCCTGCCCCCCTCGCAACCCCCACCCCAATCCTCGCCCTGCCCCCTCGCATCCCCCACCCCACTCCTCGCCCTGCCCCCCCCTCGCATCCCCCACCCCATTCCTCGCCCTGCCCCCCTCACAACCCCAACCCCACTCCTCGCCCTGCCCCCCCCCTCGCATCCCCCGCCCTACCTCCGTTCGCAGCCCACCTGTCTTCTGTTGGAGTGCGGGAGTCCTGGGGGTGTGGTCCTGCACGGTGTTCAGTCCACGCGCAGCACACATCAGGAGACCAGGTAAGTGGCCGCTCTCCTGTGCTACAACTCTTGTACCAATGGTGCTTTCTGCTGTGCATTAAATTGCACGGCATAAAGCGCTGATTGAACAAGAGCTTGTGCATGCGCAGTGGGATGAAGGAAGATTAAAGTGGACAAAAACCCAGGATTTTGACTATCCTGGGTTTTGGCCCACTCCCCCGGGGTGCCCCATTATGTGAAACCCCCAAATCTCCCGCATCACCTCACCTCACCCCGGTCCTAGGGTGCATGTGCGGCCGCTCATCCAATAAGCACACTCTGAGCCACTGAGCTATGCACGTCTGAGCGACGTCTTAGCTCAGCGGCTCCAAACACGCTGTCAGCCACATCTCACGATTCCGTCTAACAGGGAGCATGCCCGCGCTGGCCATTTGCCCTGCTAGAGGGATAGCGGGGATGCAGCCGTTGGACCGGGATTAAGGTAAGTGTAGCGGGCGACCTGGGGGTATCACACAGTGGGGCATCCTGATTTTGGATGCCCCGCGGGGAGGGAATGGATCGGCTCGGGCATCTTATAGATTCCTGGCTGATCCAGCTAGGTTTTGGTCCACGGTAAGTCTTTGAGAGAACTGAGGGGTTTCAGAGAGCGGGGCATCCAGATTTCTGAGAAGGTACCAAAACCCAGGATAGTGAAATTCCTGGGTTTTGGTCCACTTAAAGCGGAACAAAACTACAAGATGCTGTCCGCTGTTGGGTTTTGCTTTGCTTTAAGTGGACCAAAACCCAGGATTTGACTATACTAGGTTTTGGTCCTTTCCCCCAGGGCACCCCAATCAGAGATCCCTAGCGCAACTCGCCTCTTCCCGGTCCTCTGGCACGGGCGCTCGTCCTTTCAGAGCGCTCTGAGCCGCTCACGTCACACTGTCTAAGTCCAGCGGCTCTGAGCACACTGGTGGCCACATCCCCCACCTTCCTCTAACAGGGAGCGTGCCCGCGCCAGCCATTCATAAATGTCTGGCACAGGCACGCACCCTGCTAGAGAGATAGCAGGGATGCTGCTCGTGCATGCGCCGTTGGGCCGTGAAACAAGGTAAGTGTATGGGATGACCTGGGGGGTTTCACACATCCCGATTTTGGATGCCCCGGGGGAGGGAATCGCACTGGGTTTTGATCCACTTTAAAGCAGAACAAAACCCACCAGTGGCAGTCCTGGAATCTACAAGATTCCAGCTCCGTTCGCTAACTTTTTCCTTGTGCTTCCCGAATCGGGATGCCCCGCTGTGTGAAACCCCCCAGGGCTTTGGTAAAAACTCAGCTTTCCATGCTCCAGCAGCGCATGCGCAGACTCTCATTCAATGAGAGTCGTGACTATGTCATTAGTCAGACAGCTCTAATTGCGATTGGGAGCACACCCTGCCGCATCCCCTGCATTCCCGGTGGTGTGTGCGCGCTCCTGCCCCTGCCATTCAGATAGCTCCCCATTCAAGTCAATGAGAGCCACCTGCCAAATGACTTAGTCACAGCAGGTGGCTCTCAGTGGTTAAGAGCCCGCTCATGCGCCACTAGAGCGTGGAAAGGTGAGTTTTTACGGGTGTCATATGGCAACTGGGGGGGTAATGCACAGCGAGGCATCCCAATTCAAGATGCCTCAGGGACACGTAACAAAACTCTGGAAAGCCAAATTCCTGGGTTTTGTTCCGCTTTAAAAGCTGGTAAACATGATTGATTCTCCTGTGTGAGAAACTTCAGGTAATGCCAAAAATCTTAATTTAAGTTAATGGTGTTATGTGAAACAAAACCCTGCCGGGCTAGCCCTGGAATCTAAAAGAAGCCGCTGGCCCACTGTGTGAATCCCCCCGGGGTGCCGGTAATCACTCGCCTTTTCTGGGTGCGGCACATTTGTGGACTCTTGTTCAATGAGAGCCCTTTGCTGTGACAATGTCATATGGCAAATGGCTCTCATTGTTTTCAAAGAGATAAGCTGGGGCAGGAGCACCCACGCCGCTGGGGATGAGGCCGCTTGCGCTAGCCTTTGAAGTGAGACTTCAGTGGCTCTCATTCGGCCATGTGCCGTTTTGTTAACTGTATGTGTGGAAGGTTAAAACAGACCAAAACCTGTGTTTTGTCCCCCCTTTACTGGTGCATATGTCACTTGGCTATCTATTATTAATGGAAGGTTTGGAACCACCTGCTGGCTGTTCCCCTCCTGCTCTGCGGACCCATTCTGGCTATTTAGCCATTTAGTGCCACCATGGGCCGCGTATGCACTGTGGGATGAATGGAAAGTGGGGCATCATGCCTTGGGGAGAGGTAATTGGCTGGTGCTGGGGGCTTTTAGACTTCAGGGCTGGACAAAACTGGTTTTGGTCAGGTTTAACAGGTGTGAGGGTTAGGTGTGGGGTTATAGTGTGCGTGTAGTGGAGGATAATAGAGTGGGGGTATAATGAGGATAATGGTGTGTGTGGGTTAACTGATGTGTGGGGCTAATGGTGTGAGGGGTTGATGGGGTGTTTGCCCTTTGCTGATTCCTCTCCGCGATTGTAGGCCCATTTCTTTCCTTATCCTTGCTCCCTTAGTAAAATGGAACCAAGATTGGCTGCTGGCCACCATGACGACCCAATGATCGCCGATCTACAATCACAGGATCCCGGTTTTATTGAGGGAGTGAGCATCAGGTAAGAACAATTGGGCTTGCAGCACTTTGAGCGAATGTGATCAGTACCTATTTTTTAATAAAATAGTTGGATTGTCAATGAAGGTGGTTGCGACCTTTAGCAAACACCTTGCGGACCTTTACAAACCTAAATCTACTTTAGATGAGAGCCTTGCGGAAAGGCTTCTAGGCCAACTTCAGTTGCCCGCCTTATCCCTCGAGGCCAAGAATTTTTTAGATAAGCCGGTAGAACTCTCTGAGGTCCAGGAAGCTATTACCTGCTTAAAAATCGGGAAACAGCCAGGCCCTGATGGCTTCACCGCCCTTTTTTATAAGAAATTCTCCCAGGTACTATCCCCATATTTGGTCCGCGTGTTTATTGCTCTAGGTGATGGTGATTCATGGAGTACGGATACGCTCACTGCAGTGGTCTGCATGATTCCCAAACCTAACGCAGATTCTACTCTTTGGTCCAATTATAGGCCTATTTCTCTACTGAACATTGATGTTAAACTTCTCGCAAAAGTATTTGCGGTGCATCTCAATTTGTTTATCCCATCTCTAATCTCTAAAGAGCAGGAAGGATTCATTCCCCAGCGTCAAGGGGGGGACAATATTCGTAAGGTCATCAACCTTGTCCACCACGTTAGGAAAGAGAGACGCCAGCCCATGCTATTAACTTTAGATGTCCGTAAAGCATTCAATACACTAGCTTGGGACTACCTTCAGTTTATATTGAAAAAGTGGGGCCTGGGTTCCTCTTTCTCTGTATGGATTGCCTCGCTATATTCCAACCCAGGTGCATTCATTAGATATTCAGGATACTCCTCTAATCGGTTCAAGCTTGGCAGGGGCACCAGACAAGGTTGCCCCCTATCCCCCCTGTTATTTGCCCTCGCTATTGAGCCCCTCTCTAAGCTGATTCAGGCTAATACCAATGTAACGGGAAAATCGATTGAGGGCTACCACCACAAAATTTCACTATTCGCCGACGATATCCTGATGCTCATCTCTAACCCTGTTACATCCCTCCCGAACGTATTCCGTACTTTGGAGGATTTTTCCAAGATTTCCGGTCTGCAAATCAACACTTCAAAGTCTCAAGCCCTCAATATCTCCCTCCCCGAGCATATGTTGGTCGCCCTTAAATCCTCGTTTGGCTTCTCCTGGCAAGAGCACCATATTAAATACCTAGGCATCCACCTCACAGCTAATTATGACTCCCTTTACGCCGCTAACTACCCTGCTATTGTTAAGGATCTCCGCGCCCTGATAGCCTCCTGGACTAAGCTCCACCTTTCATGGTTGGGTAGGATAGCGGCCGATAAAAATGACATGGCTTCCTAAAATACTCTACTTTTTTCGGGCTCTACCAATACCGATTCTGGCCTCATGCATTAAGGGTCTCCAAGCGATGGTAAACTCCTTCATTTGGGGGAAGCAGAGACCGGGAGTTAACCGTGCAACACTTTATAGACCCAAGCAGCAAGGTGTTCTTGGGGTCCCCAACATAGCACGCTATTACTCAGCATCCCAGATAGCCCAATTAACTGCTGCTCATGCTGGGGAGGATAGGCCATTGTGGGTGGACATCGAGCAAGCCAGCTGCTCCCCAATAGAAATCTCAAATTTGCTATGGCTGCCTCCATTGGCTCCTAGAGCCATTGACAATCCAATCCTGAACCACTCTCTCAGAATTTGGAAAGCCAGCAGACTGAAAGGGAATCTTTTCTCTCCCCGTACTCCCCTGCTATCTATTTTTGGTAATCCTGAATTTCTCCCGGCTTTCCTGGAACCGGCGGCCTTCACTTGGTGGAAGATGCAAAGTTTAACCAAGTTTAAAAATTTTCTGACTTATAGGGGAATGTTAACTTTCTCTGAGCTCCAATCCTTTAGGGATATCCCGAGTATGGAATTTCTCCGCTTCCTGTAAATTACCCATTATATTGCTTCCAAAATCAGGAAGGGGCCTGCTCTGGGACCATCCTCTCCATTTGAGATTTTATGTGGGGACCAGCCCCTTGGGAAGGGGAAGATAGTAACGGTTTATAGACTACTATGTGATCCCGAAGGGTCGCCCCTCCCCCCCTACACGGCTAGGTGGATAAACGATCTAGGTGTGGACCTCTCGGCTGAGGAATGGAAGGCAGTGTGGAAGAACTCATTCACGCGTTTCCTGAACACAGGCGCTCAAGAGGTTAATACCAAAGTCTTACTCCGGTGACACCTTGTCCCAGATAGGATGCACAGATTTTGTCCAGCCTTGTCCGCCGGAGTGCTTTAGAGATTTTCGCCTGCAAGGAACGTATATCCACATCTGGTCGGAATGTAGGACTGTCCGACAGTTCTGGGCCAAGGTTTATTACCTCTTAAACAAAGCAACTGGTTTACACCTGACCCCCTCGCCCCTCCTTGCCCTTCTCAATATAAAACCCCCTGGTTGCACAAGATCACAATTTGAGCTCATCAGACACATCCTTACAGCGGCCAAACTGATTATAGCGCGATCATGGAAAAGTAGGCCCATCCCCAGTGGGAGTCTGATACCCCGCATCAACAAAGTAATGTTCTTTGAAAAGATGTCGTCCTCGATGCATGGTGATCTCTCCCCCTTTCTAACCACTTGGGAAGGGTGGATCACCCACTTTCTACCAAAAAACTTTGATCGTCGCCTCCTCATAATTTAACGTCCCACTAGCTTAGCCGTACTGCTGGTGGAGCTTGGACACCCGTACCCCTGCCCTCCACCCCCATTTGCCCTCCCCTTATCCCCTCCCCACTTGGACTATCCTTTCCCCACCTTCCGCTCCACATCCAGGTTTTCTTGTCTCATTCTATTTGTGCATCATGTTTTTTTTTTTTTTTTTTAAAGAAGATAATGGCCCTTATTTATCAAGGGCTAGCGCCAGGTAGTGTCTGACGAGCGCCAGGTACCGACAGCTAACGGCGGCTACCGACTCAAGTACGCCCGGCGGCGGTCACAATGACGCATTTATCACGCTAAATGAGGCTAGCGCCGGCGAGAGCGTCAGCTAGCGCGGGATTCATCATATAGCCGACTGCAACGAACAGCGCCGCTGCTAATCCCTTTACAACGACAGGTAAGACCTGGCGCTCCCTGGCGTGGTCCAATGCATTTCAATGGAGCAATCTTTAAATAATCATAATTCATTGCTATTACTGTTTTTTTTTTTTTTTTGTCAAAAATTCTGTGACCACTTCTGCAATGTTAGGTTTTTTTTTTAAGGTAAAAAAAATTAAAAAATGTGCAGAATTGATATTACAGGTCTGATATTAATTTATTCATATTACAAAATGTTTAGAAAAACTTGTATAATTTTTACATATAAAAAAAATGGTTGTTTGGGGGTTAAAAACTACTTTACACACATCGCCGCCAGCGCTCTGGGGTTTAAACAAGGAATTCACAGCGCGAGAAATTTTTGAGCGTGATTTGTTAATGAATCTGCAGCAAGCCGTTCGCTCTGGCCATTCGCTGTCAGGCGCACCCATACAACGCGGAACCTGTGAAACAGCGACCCCTAACCCCGTATTCAACATTACCGCACACCAACTGAGTCGCTGTCAACAAGCAAACCCCGGCCAAGCACAGCGAATACTAGCTGGCGCAGTGAAAATCACGCTACTGGCGCTCATCTGTCGCTACCTGACACTATTAATGAATCGGCCTCCCCGTCTGCTATATACGTGTAAGTCTATATTTCTCTGGATGTTATAACCTGTTTTATAAAAAGTAAGGTTTGATCAATGATGAATGTGGGGTGGGGGGGTTAAAGTGCATGTCTTGCCTCCTGGACATAGACCCCTGACAAATCACCAGGAATTTGATTATATTGGTGATTGGTACCTGTCCCTGGGGCATCATGATTTGAGATGCCCCGCTGTGTAAAACCCCCTGATTGCCCACTCAACTCACCTTTCCGCCGTTCCCACATGTGGGCTTGTCCAATCAACGCTATGTTATGCATACTAATGCCATTGTTTTGGACTGTGCATCAACATCCCTAGCTTCCCTGCCAACTTTGTTTCAGTCTCCACCAGCTTTGCTGACCTGCCGCCTTCCACCTGTACTCCACTGTACTGGGTCTTCAACCCACTTTACCTCTTCTACTTGGTTGGGGGGGAGGGGGGGTGAAACACAAATAGTGCCTAGGGCAGCATGAACCCTAAATACGGCCCTGGTAAAACCCCCGGTTAATCTGGTAAACTTAATGGCGATCCCATGGAGCATGCATGGGATGCTGCGGAATCACCAGCTTCCCTCGGCTGGTGCACATACCCATGCTAAGCATTTCTGAATGGCCGACAATGATGCGTATCACCTGGTGAAAAGCACCGACCATGAGGTGCTGGCAACTCCATTCATTCTAGATGAAGCAATCTGTTCTTTTTGGCTAGCATCAACTAGCGGTCTTTTCTGATTGGATCAGAGCCAAAGCATGCTTTGTGGAATCTCCAGAGAGTTAAAGCGGACCTTCACCCTGAATACAAGTCTATATTATATGTTTCCCACACCCTGTACATACAGATTGCTCACATTAAAAATCATCCTACCTGCATCTACTTCATGTTATGAGCCTTTAAACATCCAAGATGGTGGCTCATGGAGCATCAGGCTGCCTACAAACAGGAAGTGCCTTCTGACTGTGCCGCTCTGCATTCTGGGATTGCTGTCCTTTCCCTGACCCCAGCTCTGCTCTTACTGTGCAAAGCACAGCTATATCCCGTCCCCTTGTACTTTTAACCCTTTCTCCTCTCCTTAAGATTCGATGCTTCTGACCCAAGAGGGCGGCACTCGTATCATAGAGCCTTGGAACAGACTTGCAGCCCAGTGGGGGAAAGAATAATAAGTAAGTGACTAAAACCTTAAAATATATTAATTTTAGATGCTGGGGAATCATTTTTTAAGGGTTTGGGCTTTTCATGAAATCATGCTGAAGGTCCGGTTTAAGAATACTTGGCTTTCCTGGGTGCTTCACATACAGGGGCATTGATTGGGATGCCCCAGTAAAGCAGACCAAAACCCAGGTGAGTGAAAACCCTGGATTTTGGGCCACTTTAAACCAGACCAACACCCTTACCACTAACAGTGCCAGATGCATCCCTCCTCAGTGCAATTTAGATTACATAGAAACATAGAAGGTTGACGGAAGAAGGAGACCATACGGTCCATCTAGTCTGCCCTTATGTGTATACTGTATGTTCTCTTTATCTTAGGATAGATGTGTGCTTATCCCAGGCATGTTTAAATTCAGTGACTGTTGATTTTTCAACTACCTCTGCTGGAAGTTTGTTCCAAGCATCTACTACTCTTTCTGTAAAATAATATTTTCTAACATTGCTCCTGATCTTCCCCCCGACTAGCTTCAGGTTGTGCCCCCTTGTTCTATCATTAAACTTCTTCTTAAAAACACTTCCCTCCTGAACCTTATTGAATCCTTTCACATATTTAAAGGTTTCAATCATGTCCCCCCTCTCCCTTCTTTCCTCCAGACTGTACAAATTAAGTTCTTTAAGTCTCTCCTGATAAGTTTTAAGTTTAAGTCCTTCCACCATTTTTGTTGCCGGCCTTTGGACACGTTCTATTTGAATAATGTCTTTTTGCAGGTAAGGTCTCCAGAACTGCACACAGTATTCTAGCTGTGGCCTCACCAGGGCTCTATACAGCGGCATCACAACCTCCCTCTTCCTACTGGTGATGACTCGAGCTATGCAGCCCAGCATCCTGCTTGCTTTTCCCACTGCCTGGCTACACTGTCCACTCATCTTGCAGCTATCAGTAATCAGTACCCCTAAATCTCTCTCCTCCGAGGTCCTGGCTAACACAGTGCTGCCCATACGGTGCTCAGAACAGGGATTCCTTCTACCCAAGTGCATGATTTTACATTTAGAGACATTAAACTCTAGTTTCCACAGTTTTGACCATCTATCCAGTAAAGCTAAATCATTTTCCATGTTGCAGACACCTCCAGGAATATCCACCCTATTACTAACCTTTGTATCATCAGCAAACAGACAAACTTTTCCTACCAAGCCTTCTCCTATGTCACTTACAAATATATTAAAAAGAATGGGGCCCAGGACAGAGCCCTGCGGCACACCACTTGTAACTCGCCTTTGTTCAGATTGCACACCATTTACAACAACGCTCTGATACCGATCCCTCAGCCAACTGGAAATCCACTGAACTATCCAGGGATTGAGTCCGACCTTCAATAACTTATCTATGAGCTCTTTATGTGGTACAGTGTCAAAGGCTTTGCTAAAATCCAGATAGGCGATATCCACAGCACCACCTTCATCTAACACTTTAGTGACATTGTCAAAGAAATCAATAAGATTGGTCTGACATAATCTGCCCTCAGTAAAGCCGTGCTGTTTTGGGTCCAATAGGTCATTAATTTTTAGATGGGAAATGATCTGTTTTTTTAAGAGTGTTTCCATTAATTTGACCACTATAGATGTTAAACTAACTGGCCTGTAATTACTGGCTTCTTCTCTACTCCCCTTTTTATAGATTGGTATGACATTGGCCATTCTCCAATCATCTGGAACCTCACCAGTTGAAAGGGAATGGTTAAGTAAAGGAGGGGCTGCAATCACAAACCTAAGTTCCCTTAGAACTCGGGTGGATTCCATCTGGACCCATCGCCTTACTTACCTTTAGATGTGCCAGCTCGGATAGGACATCAGCCTCCAGAAACTCCGGAGCTGTGCCCTTCCAGCAGGATGCTGTGCTATGGCCATGCCTGCTACTATCTGAAAATACCGAACAAAAGTAGCTATTCAGATGGTCAGCCACAGCCTTATCTCCGTCAATATATTTATTTTCCCTATTTCTAATTTTTGAGACTGCATTGTTTTTCTTCTTTCTGTCACCAATATATCGGAAAAAGGTTTTATCTCCCCTCTTCATAGATTTGGCCATTTCTTCCTCCTTTTGCCCTTTAGCAGTCCTTATAATCAGTTTTGCTTCCCTCTGTTAAATTTTATACACCTCTCTGTCAGCTACACTTCCACTTACTTTATACTTCTTATAGGCAGACTTCTTATCTTTTATGATAGTGCTGACTTCCCTAGTAAACCATAATGGTTTCTTCTTCCTTTTGCATTGCCGCACATAAAAATTATTTTACCTTTTTATCACTTCTACTGTGGTCGATCCCCCGCCCCCCCACCAGTGGTGTCCTATAAACCTGCAAAGAGGAAGTACCACTGGTTTCCTGCCGCTGTGCTTTGTGGGTAATGTTGGTTAAGTCCAGACAGTTGGGATGTTGGGAAAGGAAGAAGCCTCCTGGGTGCTCCAAGATAGCCACGACCAGCAGAACATCAGTAAGGCGGCAGTTCAGCTTTCAGTGCATGCAGGAGCAGAGGTAAGTGCTGACAATGATTCAGTATCATGCATGCAGATAGTACAAGTGAGTTTTGGGGAGGTTTTTTTTCAACTGTGCAAGGCTTTGGTTCAAGTAATTTTTCGACTGGACTTATTGATCAAGCTCCTCATTGGGTGTATTTCATGATCATTATGTAAGAAGTCAATTTATTCAAATATATTTTGTTTTTACCAATGCAATTTTTTATTACCCTATTTTGTCTCTACAGTAGCTTTGCACGTGATATGATACTACATGAATCTATTTTATATAATTCAATAAATATTTTCTTCTTTAATTGAACTGTCCATCATTTTACTTACACAAATATGACATGTTTCACAATCATATGCTGTAGTCACAGACATCATACATTGCTACGTCTCACTGTCATCACATAAGTCATCTATAACAATGCAAATAACATTACTCAAATGCAGGGCCGACTCTAGGTTAGTGGGGGCCCTTGGGCAGAAGAGCCTTAGTGGTCCCCAAAGTAGTGTGTCACATGATGTAACCTTTCAGCTCTGTTGCCACAAATGGGTCATCTTCTGCTGACGATCCCCCTCTAGTCCTTATTGCCTTCCCTATAATCACCAATCATCCTCTAGTCCTTGTTGCCTTCCTTATAGCCACCAATCACCCTCTAGTCCTTGTCTCCTTCCCTATAGCTAACAATTGTCCTCTAGTCCTTGTTGCCTTCCCTATAGCCACTAATTTTCCTCTAGTCCTTCTCGCCTTCCCTATAGCTACCAAGTGTCCTCTAGTCCTTATTGCCTTCCCTATAGCCACTGATCACCCTCCAGTCCTTATTGTCTTTCCTATAGCCACCAATCGTCCTTTAATTCTTGTTGCCTTCTCTATTGCTACCA
Organism: Gastrophryne carolinensis; assembly: GCA_027917425.1. Taxonomy (NCBI): domain Eukaryota; kingdom Metazoa; phylum Chordata; class Amphibia; order Anura; family Microhylidae; genus Gastrophryne; species Gastrophryne carolinensis. Next base: position 37,471,754 of record CM051235.1, on the reverse strand, counting down.
AGCATCCTTCAGTCCTTACTGCTTGCTCCTCTGCCACTAAAGACTCATCATTGCTGTCAGTTGTCACCTGGTTCTCACCACCTTCTGAGCTTCCATCAGTTGCCCTCCATTCCATGCCACCTTCTCCCATGTTGCTGATCATCCCCTGTTGCTGAGGCCAGCCATGAGCAGGTCTGCACACAACACCCGGCATTTGGTGGTTCGGGTCCACTGTAAGATAATACCATGGCCAAGTGTGAGGCTGAGTGAGCCCCTAAAGATACCAGGGGCCACTGCCAATTGCCCAGGTTTGCCCTGTGCTGGCGCCGGCCCTGCTCAACTGATGGAACTTATCATCCTCAACAACTTTCTATAGGTCAGTTACTGAAGGAAAAATGTACCCTGAGGTTAATAAATGGATTTTTGTAAGGTAAACGATTTTCACCTGAACCAGTTTTATTGGTACCTTATCTAGCCTCCTTAGACAGTGGCGTAACTAAATGTGACAGGGCCCTGCAGCAAGTTTAAACGGGCCTTTCCAAGGATCATACAATAAATGTGTTTCTAGCTATTAACCCAATTGGATGCAGCTGGACAACTAAGGACTGAAACATCAGACAGAAATGGTGGAATTCCTTTCTCTAAATGATGCCAAATGAGCACAAATATGCTAAAAAAGGGCAAGGAGCACAGTGATGGGGCCCCGGTGCAGTCACACGCCCTGAAACCCTTCAAGTTACGCCTCGCCCTTAGAGATAAGCGAACTAAGTTTGGAATTTGAAACTTTGGAACATTTTATACAAATCAGTTTAAATGGTAGTGATGAACCAGGGTGGACCTCCACCTCTAATGTTTTTTATGCAACCCTCAGGGGTGGGGGTGAAGATGAAGATGGGCAATCCTAGGTGCTAGGTTGGAGATAGATAGATAGATAGATAGATAGATAGATAGATAGATAGATAGATGTACTAGACAATACAGAGGTAGCAGCAGGGTTGCTGCTTCTCTTTCTTACTATCAACAAGCTATCACCACTAGTGTTGGGCGAACCCCCAACACAGTTCTGTCCTTGGTGCCTCCAGTTTATCACTAGCTCCAAAGTAGGTCACCTTGTCCCAGGAGTTTCATATCTGTGCCCAGGTTCTCCAGGATCATGGGGACAACAAAATCCAAACTTACAGGGAATGTAGCTGAGCTCTTCAAGCCCCTCCACCGATTTTTAGACCCCTTCTCTGGTGAGTAACAGTACTGAGACTTTGTGGTACTGCTGACTGGATCCACATGCCCTTGCAGAGGTGCATATCTGAAGTCTTTCCAACAATACCTACAGTGAGTTGCTAGCCGAGGCTCCAAATCCTCCTGGGAATCAATGAACCTTGCCCAAGATGGGACACTTCCAGACCTAGGGGGGCTAATGACCCACTAGAGAAAGGGGAGAATCTCAGGTATGCACCCCTGCAAGTGCATGTGGATCGGGGCCGACTGGACTAAGCAGGGGTACCACAAAGTCCTGGTACCTTTGCTCTCTGGTGCAGGGTGGTACACTTCCGAATGCTGGATCTTTGGACCTAAGAGGGCTAACAATCCACTGGAGGTGTCATTAGAAAGGGGAGAACATTCCTGCAAGCGTCCAGACCAAGTGTCGGTATCGCAAAATCCCGGTATTATTGCTTGCGGCGCCTGGGTGGCACACTTCACCAGATCTCCGGATCTAGGGGTGAAGGGTGAAATGCTTAGCCTAATGGCGGCCATGTTAAAAAGAAGACTCCATTTTGTATTCTATAATCTGATATTAAACTTAGCTATATAGATATACATGTAATATGTTAAGTTTTGGGCATAAAGCTAACAGACGTTTGAGTGTGGAGGAATGTCCTTCTCTCAGTGATTTATCTAGATGTAGGTCACGGGAATCCCTTGAACTTCATTATCAGCAAATGTATAGCAAAATGTCTCCCATAGGAACCATGAGATTTATTGCCAGCTTTATGTGTGAAGGTTTTTAGTTACATCACAAAGGTGGGGGCTAAATACTCCTTTTTGTGTCTGACATTCTGTATAAATATGCATTGATTTCTGAATAAACTTAGATCAGTCTTTGAACCGTACCTAGTGTACAAGCTCGTGGTTCTTAGTATCTGATCTCAAGCAGCTGCTGACGGAACACTGACAGACCTTGGGCGAGGGAGGCCAGACAACCCTTAGAAACCCCAACAATCAATGGTGGCAGCGGTGGGATCCGCTGTGCAAGTCTAGGTAGGTGGCTTTATATTTTCACTTACCGAGACCTCTGCCATAGGGCGGACCTATTAAGAACTTAGTGGGGTAAACTGAAAGGGTTAGAAACTGTCCCGAGAGACAGATAAGAGAAAAAGGGACTCTGAGAAGTGCCCTAAGAGAAAAAGGGACTCTGAGAAGTGCCCTAAGAGAAAAAGGGACTCTGAGAAGTGCCCTAAGGAAAATAAGAGTAGCGCTACTAGATAAAAGGCTCCCTGACAAGGTGTTCAGTGTTCTGTCCCAAACTTTTGCTTTTTCTTCTCTGTCGCATAGAAGTGTAAGATAATTTGTCTTTGTTGTGTGGGACTGATAGGTGTGAAGGTGAGCACACCTTAAACCACTGTTACTGATAGGTGTGAAGGTAAGCACGCCTTGAATTACTGTTTAATATGGGAAGAATGATAGCAAATCTAAACCTTTGATAAGGGGAAACTTGTAAGAAATTTGTAATTAGAATATCAAAGTCTGATTATTATGTAGATCCATGGGTAGCTCCAGTCCATTCCCACAGGTTGGAGATAATGACAAGTTTCACATGGATATAATGATTAAAGGTTCATGTTTGGGTGATCAATAGGCGTTCCTATATTATCAAGGAGACCAAAATTGGGATAAAGATTCTATGAAGAAGGGAGGTGAAAACTGGCTAGAATATGCTCCCTATTGGTTTAGAAGGATGACTAAAAGTGCCAAAAGGACAAAAGAGTCCCCTGGATTTCATGCCCTGGAACACAAGCTAGGAACAAATTTAAAATGTAAACAAAAGTCTAGGCCTGGCACTGGCCTTATGTACCACCTAAGAAAAACAGCCTCTATCCCTCTTTTACCGAGGAAGAGATGTTTTAATAAGAGAGTTTTAATAACCCTGATGTCAGGAAACAAATGGGCAGTGATAGACAGAAGCTGTCTGTTGATCAGCTTATCAGCTAGGAATAGAGGAACCCAAAGTGTAAAAGGAGCTAGGTGAAAGTGACAGCTGGACTTCTTATGGGGGTCCCGCTGCAAATACTAGGAGCAAATTAGTTGAAAGAGTTAATATAGAAGCCCTTTCCCAACTGCCGAAAAAGGTCAGGATACTATGAGGAAGATTAAGAAAAGTTTGAGAGTGCTTTTCCACATAAATATTCTCTGTCTACTGCCATAGCTGGTAAACAGAAAGTGAGAGTATCTGTCTCAGATTTCTTTTAAAGATTCATAGATGTATGGGCTACCGCTTCTTATTCAGACCTTCCTGGGTAATCTGAATCCGAGATATGTTTTAACTGTAAAACAACAAATCATAGATGCTTTGATCCACATCAGTTTGGAACTGGGATAATGTGAAAATAATTTTAGAGATATTCCATGTTGTGGGAGAGTATGGGTTAAAAACACGCAAACTGGCAGGAATGAAATGTGTGTGTGAAGGGGGGGTCACAGATGGAGATGAAAAGTGCAGAAATTTACTGTTTTTTTATGAGGGGCTCAGCCCGCGCTACGCTTTGATAATAGAGCAGCATCAGACTGAGTTTTTAAAGGAAACTGACAGTGAAAGAAGCTGCGGGATGATTTTGATCTCCCTAAATTAACCCTTATGATGAGGAAGAAATAATTAACCCTGCAGCCTCTGCACCACAGCCAGTCAGCTCTCCCTAGCATGATGTCAGATAAACTGCTTAGCTGGCAACAACACCGCCCTTACTGATTTCTGACCCCCTCCAGGCTAAACTGGGAATCAGACATAGTTTAAGACTTATTCCAGGGTGTCCTATTAACATCCTGGGCAAGGACCTGCTAGGCAAATCACAATAAAACTTAACAGGAAAGGGGGGTTGTATGCAGACTTTAACCAGATAAGCATATATAAGGCTAGGATTTCTTGCCTCTTGACGGATGACATGGACATAGATCCGCAGCTGTGGGCTGAGGGCTCACTGGATGTGGGATTTTTCCCCTGCACACCTTACAAAGCCACATTGAAACTAGGAGATTTGCCCAGGACCCCAGGCCCATAAGTGGTTTAGTGACACCAACTGACCCAATAGTGCCTGATGGTGTCTGTGCCATTTCTTCTAACCTCCATTCCTCATGACACGGGCTGGTAAGCATCCCAGTGGATGAGGAGACACAACGCACCTTTCAGGTCACTTTTTGCCCCAGGGCCATGTGTATTGGTTAGTAGTTTTTGCAAATAGTCCTCCAAGCCACTCTTAAGCCTGGACACCGGGCCATGGTTACGTCCTACTGCAGACAGCCTTCTCCTCTGCAGTTTTGCATCGGGAGGCCACCCTGGGGAATGAGAGGAATATTGTCAAATGTCTTTTTGAAAGTGGTCATAAAGTGTCTAAAGAAAAGTTGCAATGGTGTCAGGAAAAGTTTGAATACCTGGGTTTTGTGCTTTCCCAGGGAATACAAGAAGTGAGCCATGAGAGAGTAGCTGCTGTTGTGGGTCTGCCCCGCCCACTTACCAAGAAGGACACGCTAACCTTCCTTGGTATGACTGGTTACTGCCACCAATTTCAGATTGTTCATAATGTGACAGCATATTCAGAGCTCAGATGCATGCTGATAAACCTGACACCCTGAAATGGTTAAATGAAATGGTTAAATGAAATGCTTTTGTGTATTTAAAAAATGCTATGGTGACAGCCCCGGGGTTAGGTTTTCCCATTTATGGCAAGATGTTTCACTGATTTGCCAAGGACAAAATGTAAAACCATGGCAGGTGGTCCGTGCACAAGCGCATGGAGGTGCCCTGTTTTTTTTTTCCTCGAAGGTGTGCCCTAGGCAGGTACAGGGCATGTGTGTCTCAGAGCCCTGGCCTCGTGTGCAATGGTGGTGGAAATGGCCGCACCCTTTACATTGTGACATGTAAATGCTCATGTTAGGACCAGAAATACCCCTCCCTGACTAGACCTTGACTAACTTACAAAAATATGCTAGTACAGTAGACAGGGAGAATTGGGGAAAGGTAGGAGTGCACAAAGACCAGAATGGACTTTTGTGCAAAGAAGGAGAAACTAGCGAAAACTAGGGAAACCGTGCAACAGCTAGTGCACCTCTTTTTATTTCCCAATATCATGGTGTAGGACACAGAGGCGGGAAGACGACATGTAGACATGAGCACCTGACATATCCAACAAGCTGATTCACACATCTGCAGATTGATTTTACTCACATGCCTAGATTAGGAAAAGACAGGAGTACATTTTAGTGAGAGTGGATATGTTCTCAGGGTGGGTTGAAGTTTGTGTGACGACAAGGGAAGATGCCAGGACTGTGGTAAGAATTCTCACACAAGAGATTATTCCTAGATGGGGATACCCTTTGCAGATAATTTCAAATGGCCTGTCATTTACCATGAAGGTATGTCAGGATCTAGTAGAAAACCCTCAGGATAGAGTGGATGTTTCACATCCCCTACCACCCTCAGAGCTTAGGAATAGTTAAAAGAATGAATAGAACCATAAAGGATAAAATCAGAGAAGACTTTTGATAGTTGCCTTTATCCTTTTTATACTAACATATGTGCTTACTTCATGCATTTACGACCCACATTTGTTAGGCCCCAATGTAAAAAACAAATAGAGTAGGTCAGATAAAGAATGGTAAAGCCTGGGATCAGTTCTCAAATCAAATCCAGGTTCAAAGTTGCACCAATCATCTACTCTATTTCTCTCAGTGTTTATATTGGTCAGCCATCTTTTAAATAGAGTAGCCCTGACCCGTTGTCCGTTATAGCTAGTGCTGCTCAGGGTGTGACTTTATCAGTGCTGTACATGAGATTGACCTGGCCTGACCTTTGGCTAGTATCCAACTACCCTTCTGCCTCATCCCTGCGAGTAGACGTACTTTCGGACTGATTTCCCGTGAACGACCTTGGCCATAGTATAACCTAGTGTTCCTTCTATCTCACAGAAGGTGGAAGACTCACAGGACATTACATTAAATATGCATATGCCTGGAAATCAGGCTATGACAAGTGTTGGATCTGTAGTAAATGACACCCTGAAACATCACAGGTCCCTTTGATAGCTATGCCTTTGAATTTAACTCAGGTCTTTGATCAAAGTTATAACAACTAAATGAAAAATGTGAGTTTTGCTAGTAGCCAAAGCAGAATGATTATGTTTCACACCCAATATAGGAAACACAACCCAGACTGGTGTTTTAAGGTTGGAAAATCTAATAAGATTGAGAAACATGTGCCCAATCCTAGTTTAATATCTCTAAGCCAACTGAGAAGGGTGGGATCTATTTTAAAACGAATAATGCTCAATACAATGCAATTGACTGGAATATAACCCTAATTAACCCACTCCTGACTAATTTCTCCATAAGATTTCTGGTAGAGAAGAAAGATATTTTGCCCAAAAATTGAGAACTTTTGGTAATCTAGGTAACTTTGGAGGAATTTTCAAATGGTTAAGAGATATGGCCATCAATGTCCTTGTAGTCATTTTTGTGATTATTATGCTTTTCGTTTTCTTCAAACTTATTATGTGCCTGATTGCAAGTTGTAGGACAGAGAGCCAAGCTGCTACATATATGGCTTACCGAGCCCATAGGCACAGAACGTGAATTAAGGAGATCATCCAGAGATGATCTAAGAGGGGATTGAAGGGTGAAATGCTTAGCCTAATGGCGGCCATGTTAAAAAGAAGACTCCATTTTGTATTCTATAATCTGATATTAAACTTAGCTATATAGATATACATGTAATATGTTAAGTTTTGGGCATAAAGCTAACAGACGTTTGAGTGTGGAGGAATGTCCTTCTCTCAGTGATTTATCTAGATGTAGGTCACGGGAATCCCTTGAACTTCATTATCAGCAAATGTATAGGAAAATGTCTCCCATAGGAACCATGAGATTCATTGCCAGCTTTATCTGTGAAGGTTTTTAGTTACATCACAAAGGTGGGGGCTAAATACTCCTTTTTGTGTCTGACATTCTGTATAAATATGCATTGATTTCTGAATAAACTTAGATCAGTCTTTGAACCGTACCTAGTGTACAAGCTCGTGGTTCCTAGTGTCTGATCTCAAGCAGCTGCTGACGGAACACTGACAGACCTTGGGTGAGGGAGGCCAGACAACCCTTAGAAACCCCAACAAGGGGAGCTAATGACCCACTGGAGAAAGGGAAGAATCTCAGGTATGTACCCCTGCAAGTGCATGTGGATCGGGGCCGAATGGACTAAGCAGTGGCTACTAGACCACTGGAAGGAGTTAAACAGGCTGAACTGGATGGACTAAAGTCTTTATTCAGCCTTACATACTATGTTACAATGTTACTATGTGGTACCACAAAGTCCTGGTACCATTGCTCTCTGGCGCAGGGTGGTTCACTTCCGAGTGCCGGATCTTCGGACCTAAGAGGGCTAACAACCCAATGGAGGTGTCATTAGAAAGAGGAGAACATTCCTGCAAGCTTCCAAACCAAGCGTCTATATCACAAAATCCCGGTATTATTGCTTGCGGCGCCCGGGTGATACACTTCGCCAGATCTCCGGATCTAGGGGAGCTAATGACCAACTGAAGGATCGTTAGAAAGGGAAGGACCATAGGTATACCCTCCAGCAAGTGGATCAGGGATGACTGGACCAAGCGGCAGCACCGCAAAGTTACTGCATCGCAACCATAGACCCAAAGTTGGTGGAGGCCAGCTTGCAGGGCAAATGGTGGAGGCCTAAGGGCGCCTTGCCTATAATCCAGCCCTGCTGCTAACTATATATATATATATATATATATATATATATATATATATATATTTATATGGCAATAAATAATTGATTCTGATACTGGTTTGTTTTCATGTTTTCCTATAACCTGGAGTTTCTATTACTAAGACCAGATAAGCAGCTTGTCAAAACAAATTAGCCTTCCTTGATCAAAATGATCTACCTGCGGTATAATCAAGCAGCCGCATTAGAGAGATAGCTGAGTGATGATGACACAGAGTCAAGATAAGGAAATGATTTCGTCGAGGTTTCTGCCAAGAAAGGTGTGTTTCCGTAAGCTATAAAAGAGATACACACAAGGGACATAAAACACAATCACCACCTGGCTGTCACAAAAAAAAGGGCCCAGCGTTTAGAGAAGTCAGGATGAGGAATACAAGGATGTTACCTGTAGCACTGCTGCTGTCTCTGCTCTGCCTCTGGACACCAGGTGAGATGAACGCGGGGAACAGCTGTTTTTGGCTACAGAATTGGATGTCTAAAAAAGTCAAGTCATGTAAAAATGATACAGAATAACGTTGTGTCTGAGCCATGCTAGTCAATTTTTTTTTTTTATATAACAATTGTAATTCTATAACTTGTTCACAATGGAATGTCTTTCTTTTAAATGAGTCGCATTTTTTTGTTCTTTTGTTTTTTTATAAAATGTATCCCAAATTTGGTTTACTTGGGTGTTGTGGTGAAACCTGGCTTATCTGTACTGGTGAAAGTGACTAACCGTGCACCTGTATGGCTCAGCAAATGGCTGCTTTTCACTTCAGGCTGTGAACAATTGGCAGTAATTCAACAGCAATCATTTCAATTTGATCATTCACATTAGATTATACTTAATTAGCTTTCCTAAGGATTTTAATGCTACTGGGCTAATAGTTTACTTCTTGTTACCGTAAATCCACTGGTATTTAATGTGCCACTAATTAATACATTGTTTTACTACTGTGACATCCAAAGCAACTACTACTATTAATATTATTATTGTTGTGCTTGAAAAGCACTATATTGGTATTAATTTTATTCCTATATAAATCTTCTCTAGTTCTATGCAATTAACAGACAGGTTTGATATGTACTTTTAAAGTTGATCAGAATTAGTTGCTCTTTACAATGTTATGTTGGAAAAAAAAAGTCTCCCACCAAAATGAATGAGAAAATAACATTGTACGTGCTATAGATGATGTCTCATTTTTTTTTCACCCAATAGCATAGCACACACGCACACAGCCTCTTTCGTGGCTTCACTCGTGGCTACTTCATTGCCACTTTAAAGGGAATAATATGCTGTAACCCAATCATCACTTAACATATGGTCACTTTACTTCCTTTAGAAATGGACTAGAACACTCTAACCCTCTTATTGTATGACTCATTGCCACTTTAAATTGAATTGGGTCCTACATCTCTTCCCTCATGTTCTCTTTAGTCCTGCTTTTAATTGTAAATGTACACTCTTACACTAATAATCAGTTTACTCCCACTTTACTTAGTGAATGGGACGCTGTAAACTCCATTGTTTCACCTATGGTCAATTTACTCCCTTTTACAATTGTATGGAATTCTGTAACCCTCTCATCATTTTACTCGTGGCAACTTTAGTCCCACTTTAAGTTGAAATAGTTGCCGTAACTTTAATCTCTTCACTCGTGATCATTTAGTTCTGCTTTTGGCACACTGTAAGCCTCTCGTTTCACCAATTGTCACTTTCCACCCACTGTAAATTTAATGGGGTGCTGTAACCCTCTCATTGTTTTTCTCATGGAAACTTTAGTCCCACTTTGAATTGAATTGGACGCTGTAACCTTCATCTCTTCTCTTCATCTCTTGGCTCGTGATCATGTTAGTCCCACTTTGAATTGAATTGGACGCTGTAACCTTCATCTCTTCTCTTCATCTCTTGGCTCGTGATCATGTTAGTCCCACTTTGAATTGAATTGGACGCTGTAACCTTCATCTCTTCTCTTCATCTCTTGACTCGTGATCATAAGAAGAACAATCAGCCAGCACTCCAATGCAAATTGTATTCAATGCAATCCAACAAGTTGATATACAGCGTATTGCAGTATAAGAAAGTCCGACGTTTCGGGGCATCTCGCGCCCCTTCATCAGGGGAAAAAACGTACAAAACCGTACGTACGTTTTTTCCCCTGGAGAAGGGGAGCGAGATGCCCGAAACTTCGGACTTTCCTTTACTGCAATACGCTGTATATCAACTTGTTGGATTGCATTGAATACAATTTGCATTGGAGTGCTGGCTGATTGTTGTTCTTATGGTCGTGCGGCGCCACCGCCAGCCATAGCACCCACAACATCGATTACTGGGTAACAGTGCTTCTGTGCAATTTATCACTGTTGACTCGTGATCATGTTAGTCCCGCTTTAAATTGAATGGCACACTCTAACCCTCTTGTTTCACTTTTCCCCCATAGTAAATTGAATGGTGTGCTGTAACCTTCATTGCTTTACTCATGATCTCTCCCTGCTTTAAGTATGGAAACTTTAGTCCTGCTTTAAATTGAATTTGATGCTGTACCCTTTATCACTTCACTCGCAATACCTTTAATCCCACTTTAAATTAAATGTCAAACATACACACAGACCCAGCCTTTACTTACGCCTTATGTTTTTCCTTCAAATGACTAGGGTTCTCAACCAGTTGTATGAGCACCAATGGTGGTAATTGAGGTCCTATCAGGTGGTGCTCAGCCAGGCTGCAGACTGACCTGTACCTCAACCTTATCTGATGCCAAATGTAATATTGCTCCAACATGTGGTGAGAATTACATACGGTCCTTGTCCATTTCTGTGCATTCATACACTGGTGTAGGTATTTTGTGGGTTTCTGACACTGTATTCAGAGTTAAAGTGGACCAACACCCAGGATTTTGACTATCCTGGGTCTTGGTCCACTTCGGTGGGGCACCCCCGATCAGCCCCGATGTGTGAAACCCCCCGATCACCCTAAAAACTCACCTCTCCCCGCTCCCAGCGCCGACGGACAAGCGATTTGACAGCCGCTTGTACGTGGCTCCTCCGCCGTCGCCTCCCGCGCGTCCCTCTTGACGCGCGCGCGCCCGCGCCGGCCATTCACAGACGGCCGGCACGGGCGCGCGCATGCCTAGAGGGGCGCGAGGGAGGCGGAAGCTAAGGTAAGGGGGTTTGGGGGTTTTGGGGGAGGGAGGTGATCGGCCCGGGAATCTTATAGATTCCCGGGCCGATCACCCGAGGGTGATGGTCCACTTTAAAGGAGCACTATAGCGAAAAAATGGACCAATGATAAAAATCCATATAAATATGCAGGATGGCGGGAGAACAGGTCACTTATACACACGATATCAAGAAACATCAAGCCAGGCTTGTTTCTTTTATTTTAATGGAAGGAAAAGGACAGCCGGGGTGACAGGTTCTGTCACCCCTCATAGACTAAACCTGTCATCCCTGGATTTTGTTCCTACCATGTGGGAATAAACCACAAGCTTGGTGGGAGTTTTATTCAGTTCGGGTAAATAAGTGACTTGTCCTCTCATTACCAATGTGTTTATATGGATTTTTAACATTACACAATTTCACGATAGTGCTCCTTTAACATGCCATATATACCACCCAGGGGGTACTTCAGATATTTAGAAAATACTGGAAAAAAAAAGGTTGGGAACCCCCTGATCTATAGATAAGTATCTATTTGGTCTATACTTTGGTTGAACCTTTGCTCTTCTTTGGGATTTTTGTTTTCCAAAGTATTTTGAATAGGACATCATCAGAAAAGTTTATTAGACTCCAAAACCAGGGTTGTCCTTCGAACATATCACATGAATCAGTGGCTTAATATTTTCATATATTCACTTTCAAAACATTTCCATTGGTTTCTAACCTTGAGGCAATTTTTAGATAACTTTGTGGAATCTGTCATGCAAGTTTTTATAGGAAGGTAGGAATGTAGGGTATGTCTATTTTTATTATAAATATCCTTCTGTTCTGCCAAAAGCTCACCTTTTGGCTGAAATTTTGCTCTTTTCTGAGATTTGTCTTCTTTTTTCCGAAATATTTTGCATAGGACATTATCCGAAAAAAATGCTCAGACCTCTAAAAGACATGGGAGTCAATTCAGAACCTGGTGAGAAACTAACTTCTTCTTTAGGAGAGAAAATTGCCATTGACTTTCATTGTCTACCTTGATTCAGAGCCAGGTCAAAATTTACACTCGGCAGAAAATGAAAGTAAATTACAGTTTTCTCTCCTAAAAAAAAAGAAGTGAGTTTTCTCACCTGACACTCAATCTACCCCATAGTTGTCCTATGAACATACCACCGGGAACAGTTTTATATTTTGTATTCAGTTTCAAACCATGTTTTTCACCTTAAGATACAATTTATTTAGACAACTTAAAGTGGATTAACACATCTATAAGATTCCCGGGCCGATCAGATCCCTCCCCACTGGGCATTCGAAATCGGGATGTCCCGCGGGGTGAAACCCCCCAGGAAGCCCACAATCCTACCTTCTCCCCGTTCCAGCGGCGCATGCGCGTCCGCTGCCGGCACCTCCCGCGCGTCCCTCTAGCAGGGCGCGCTCCCGCGCTGGCCGTTTGTGAATGGCATTTAATGAATATGGTGGGAGCCGGTCGCTAAGGCCAGTTGCTATCATGCGCTCCCATACAGCGCGGAACCTGTCAAATAGAGACTCCTCACCCAATATTCAACATTACGGCAAACCGACTGAGTCGCTATCAACTACCGAACAACGGCCAAGCACAGCGACTACTAGCACATTACTAACGGCAGGTAGCGACAGAAGAGCGTCTGTAGCCGGCATTTCAGAGCGCCTGCTAGTAGTCGCTGTGCTCGGCCGTGGTTCGCTAGTTCAGAGTGCCTCGGTCGCTGTGCAGCATTGATGAATACGTTGTCGGGAGTCGCTATATGAGCACTACAGAATGGGCGCGGCTGGTCAGTGTGACTGACTCACACCATATTCATCAAAAAAACAGCCTCACACACCGCTGGCGCTCAAAAATGCTTCGCTGCAGCCCAGAGCGCCGGAAGCTGTGTGATTAAAGGCTGTTTTTGAACATGTATCCACCAGTAACAAAGTGAAAACATGTGGAATTACATTGTTATAACATTGTGACATGAACACATTAATGCCAGACCTGTAATGTCAATTCTGCATAAATATAGAAATATTGAAAAAAGTTTACAAAAATGGCTTTTTCTAGGCCAGGAGAGGTCACAACATTATTTGAGAATAATAATTAAAAAAATAATAAAACCCCCCTGTTTAAAGAGAAGTAAAAGAACGTCCATTTAAATGTATAGGAGAGCGCCAGGTAGTGAAAGGTAAGACGTGGCGCTGTGCAAGGCTGAACGCCGGCACTGTACGCTGAGGCTGGGATAATGATGAATCGTACGCTACATGGCGTTATCCTAGTCACTCAACAGAATCGGCTTCATAAATGTGGAATTGCGTGCTGTGGCCGGCGTTCTCATGCCGATATCTGCCGCTACGAGGCACTATCTGACGCTATCCCTTCATGAATAAGGCCCTTATTCTTCCTTCAATGATATGAAGCGTGCCAGTGCTAGAAGCTGGAATCCACCCACTTTATGCTGTTTCCACCTCCATACATCACTGTTGGTTTGCTGTTCTTGGGGTGATATGCAGTGCTGCCTATTCATCTCCAAACATGATGTCTATTATGGCAACCAAAGAGTTCAATTTTGGTCTCATGTGACCAGTCTATATTCTCTTAGGCCCTTATTTATGAAGGAATAGCGACAGGTAGCGACTAGTGAGCGGCCGGTAATGACGGGCACCGCCACGAGAACGCCGGCTCCCCACCACAATCACACATTTATCAAGCCAATCCTGCTTAGCGACTGAGATAGCGCCAGATAGCCACTCATTCATCATTATTCCAGCCTCAGCCCACAGCGCCAGCGTCCGACCTTGAACAGCGACAGGTATGACCTCTCGCTACCTGGCGCTCTCCAATGCATTTCAATGGAACAATCTTTAAATATTAATTTTAATTTAAATATAAATAATAATAATTTATTGTTTTAAATTATAATTTTTTTTTTTTTTTAAATGTGAAAAATTCTGTGACCACTTCTGCCATTTTAGATAATTTTTTTAAGGGAAAAAAAAACAAAAAATTGTACAGAATTGATATTACAGGTCTGATATTAATGTATTTATATTACTAAATTATTTTAAAAACTTGTTTTTTTTTTGGTTTCCAAAAATATGGTGGTTTGGGGCTTAAAAAACTACTTTTAACCCATCGCCGCCAGCGCTCTGAGGTTTAAACATGCATTTCACAGCGCGAGAATCTTTTGAGCCTGATTTGTTAATGAATATGGTGGGAGCCGGTCGCTATGGCCAGTCGCTATCATGCGCTCCCATACAGCGCGGAACCTGTCAAACAGCGACTCCTAACCCCGTATTCCACATTACCGCACACCGACTGAGTCGCTGTCAACAGCCGAACAACGGCCAAGCACAGCGACTACTAGCGGGCGCTGTGAAAATAACGCTACTGACGCTCATCTGTCGCTACCTGGCGCTATTAATGAATCAGCCTGCCACTGTTGTTACGGTTCGCTCACATACAGCGTAGTACAGCGACTCACATATCATATTCATCAATGCCGGACAGCGACTGAGGCGCTCTGAAACAATGATCCATGGCCGAGCACAGCGACTACTAGCGGGCGCTCTAAAATCCGCTCTACAGACGCTCATCTGTCGCTACCTGGCGTTAGTAATGAATCAGCCTGCAGGTCTATTTCAAGCTTCCTAGGTGGTTCTTGGCTCTTGGAAAACTCTTCTGATTTTTTTGACTCCTCTGTCTGTTTTACTTCCGTATTATGGCCCTGATGGCGCTCACTAGAACTTTCTGTAGTTCTTCTGTAACCAATGTCATCTGTATTTTCTGCCACAATAGGACGGCAAAGGTCTTGAGGGAGCTCAGTGGTTAAACTTATAATGAGATGTTTCTTGTGTGTCACCTTGGTAATGAGACACCTTTTATAGGCCATCAGTAGAACGTGCCAGCATTGCTTTCTTAGGCCCTTATTTAAGAAAGGATAGCGCCAGGTAGCGCCTGGTTAATGAGAGGTAGCGACTGATTGCGACTGGTCAACGCCGGACACGGCACGCAATTACACATTTATCAAGCAGAATCTGTTTAGCGACTGGGATAGCGCCATGTAGCGTCTGATTCATCATTTTCACAGCCTCAGCGAACAGCGCCGGCGTTCAGCCTTGCACAACGGCAGGTATGACCTCTCGCTACCTGGCGCTCTCCCATACATTTCAATGGACGATCCTTTTCTTCTCTTTAAACTGGTTTTTTTTTTTTTTTTTCCAAAAAATCACAAATAATTCTGTGACCTCTTCTGGCATTGAAATAGCAGTTATTTCATAATTTTTTCATTTTTAAAATATTTCCTCAGAAATGACATTACAGGTCTGCCATTAAAGTGTTCATGTTACAATGTTGTTACAATGTAATTCCATATATTTTCGCTTTGTTACTAGTTGCTTGAAAACACACTTTAAACACACCGCCTCCTGCGCTCTGGGCTTCAAACAAGCATTTTTCAGCGCCAGAGATTTTTGCAGCTGTTTTTTCCTGAATATGGTGTGAGTCGGTCGCTATGAGCAGTCGCAAACATGCGCTCCCATACAGCGCTGTACTGGTCAGATAGCGACTCCTCACAATCTATTCAACATTACTGAACAGCGACTGAGTGGCTATAAAGTAGCGACCCACAGCCGAGCACTGCGACTACTAGCGGGCGCTCTGAAAATGCCTGCTACAGACGCTCATCTGTCGCTACCTGGCGCTAATGATGAATCAGCCTGCCCTTACTCTTTCTTCTCTTTGTTCATGTGCTTATTACCTTTTCCCTGTGTCATTTCTCATTATTACACAAAACTTTATTTATGGACATCTTTGGTATGATAAAAACATTAAAGTGAACACTACTGGGACCGCACCAGCTATATAGCAATTACTGGCGTGCGCAACTACTGGGTGAGACAATACTAATCCAAACAACCAAGGAAGGGAGTCCCACTTCTCCCTAACCCACCCAAGTAAACTCGTGGCACCACCAACTATCTTCATACATCAATGTTTATTACAATAAGTAGTACATAACATACAAACATTTTAAAAAACATACCCATTAAAAACATATACACTACATAAATCCTCTCCAAGGAACAAGGGAAGGGGCGGGGTAGGCCAACCACCGGTCAATGTAACCCTTAATGTTGTGGACCTGGAGGTTAAAAAATACTCCTATATAGGTTTAAGTCCGCCTTAATCCTAACTGTGTCTCACCAATCCTATGTCCATGTGAATAAATTCACATAAATTCACATGGACATAGGATTGGTGAGACACAGTTAGGATTAAGGCGGACTTAAACCTATATAGGAGTATTTTTTAACCTCCAGGTCCACAACATTAAGGGTTACATTGACCGGTGGTTGGCCTACCCCGCCCCTTCCCTTGTTCCTTGGAGAGGATTTATGTAGTGTATATGTTTTTAATGGGTATGTTTTTTAAAATGTTTGTATGTTATGTACTACTTATTGTAATAAACATTGATGTATGAAGATAGTTGGTGGTGCCACGAGTTTACTTGGGTGGGTTAGGGAGAAGTGGGACTCCCTTCCTTGGTTGTATAAAAACATTAAACATATCAACCACCTGAGTAGGTGGAAAATCAGCCACCTTATGAGATATATATATATAAAATACAATCAAATGACCGTGCACAGCCGCGCTAGGAAACTATCACAAATATAATAAAAATACTTAAATGTATAAGAAACCATGCGCAAGAGGAAAAAAACAATTGGTTAATAATCTACAAATCTAAAAAGACAGCCCCAGAAAATTCTGTGGCTGCTCAGCGCAAACCAAACAGTTGCTATGCTCTTAAAAATAAGAATTATGCAATATGCAATATAAAACAGCTTAAAGTGGACCAACACCCAGGCTGATTGGCCGGGCCGATCAGATCCCTCCCCGTGGGGCATCCGAAATCGGGATGCCCCGCTGTGTGAAACCCCCTAGGACGCCCCATTCACCTTACCTTACTCCTGTTCCAACGGCGCATGCGCGGGCCGCGGCTGCATCTCGCGCTTCTCTCTAGCAGGGCGCGGCCGTTTGTGAATGGCCGGCGCAGGCGCGCTCCCTGTTACAGGGAAGCGCGAGATGCGCCCGCCAGCGTGCTCGGAGCAGCTGTGGTTGTCTGTCCCTTGTACGTGCATACCACAGCGGCTCTGAGCGTGCTGATTGGACGAGGCCCGCGCATGCGCCGTAGGAGCGGGGCGAGGTGAGTTTTTTCTGCCATTCTGGGGGGTTTCACGCAGCGGGGCACCCCCGATCAGATAGTGAAAATCCTGGGTGTTGGTCCACTTTAATCACTTGTATCAACAGTCCATAAAAAAGTTCTTCAGTGAATCACCACAACGTGTGATACATAAACTTCGATCCAATTACACCTTATGAGATACCTTCATTCAATTGAATATAATCTATGGTGGACTGGATACTTAGGGGTTTATTCATCAAGGGATAGCGCCAGGTAGTGTCTCGTAGCGGCAGGCAGCGTCTGGTGAACGCCGGGCGCTGTACGCAATACCACATTTATAAAGGCGATTCTGGTGAGCGACTCTAACAGCGCCATGTAGCTTCTGATTCATCATTACAGGCGGCTCAGCGTATAGCGCCTGCGCTCTAGCTTCCAGAGCACCTGGTATTACCTGTCGCTACCTGTCGCTCTCCCATACATTTCAATTGACGATCCTTTTTTTTCTGTTTAAACAGGGTTTTTGTGTTTTTTTTTTCTCTCTCAAATAATTTTGTCACCTCTCCTGGCCAAGAAAAAATAATTTTTGAAAACTTTTGATTTTTTTATATTTTTATGCAGAATTGTCATTACAGGTCTGGCATTAAAGTGTTAATGTCACGATGTTACAACAATGTCATTCCATGTGTTTTTCGCTTTGTTACTGGTGGATATGTGTTCAAAAACACGCAGGCCCTTATTTAAGAAGGGATAGCGTCAGGTAGTGGCTGGTTAATGAGAGGTAGCAACAGATAGCGACTGGTGAACGCCGGACACGGCACGCAATTCCACATTTATCAAGCAGAATCTGTTTAGCGACTGGGATAGCGCCATGTAGCGTCTGATTCATCATTTTCACAGCCTCAGCGAACAGCGCCGGCGTTCAGCCTTGCACAGCGCCAGGTATGACCTCTCGCTACCTGTCGCTCTCCCATACATTTCAATGGACGAACCTTTTTAAGATCAATCAAAATTCTGTGACCTCTCCTGGCATTGAAAAAGCAGTTTTTTCACAATTTTTTTATTTTTTTATATATTTCTTCAGAAATGACATTACAGGTCTGCCATGAAAGTGTTCATGTTACAATGTTGTTACAATGTAATTCCATATGTTTTCGCTTTGTTACTAGTTGATAGATGCTTGAAAACAGACTTTAAACACACCGCCTCCTGCGCTCTGGGCTTCAAACAAGCATTTTTCAGCGCCAGAGATTTGTGAGGCTGTTTTTTTGCTGAATATGTTGTGAGTCGGCCGCTATGAGCAGTTGCTAACATGCGCTCCCATACAGCGCTGTACTGGTCAAATAGCGACTCCTCACAATGTATTCAACATTACTGAACAGCGACTGAGTCGCTATGAAGCGGGCGCTCTGAAAATGCCTGCTACAGACGCTCATCTGTCGCTACCTGGCGTTAGTGATGAATCAGCCTGACAGCATCTGGTGCTATAGCGACTAGATCCAGAGCGCAGACGCTGTGTGTGTCTGTTTTTTTGTTGAATATGATGTGAGTCGCTGAGAGTCGGTCGCAATGAGCTGGTGCTACCTTTCGCTTGCTGCAATGCTGTACTGATGTTAGTGCGCCCA
Organism: Gastrophryne carolinensis; assembly: GCA_027917425.1. NCBI lineage: Eukaryota > Metazoa > Chordata > Amphibia > Anura > Microhylidae > Gastrophryne > Gastrophryne carolinensis. The sequence continues at coordinate 37,452,828 of CM051235.1, read as the reverse complement.
TCATACATCTCATTCATCAATGCCGGCCAGGTTACTACAGTGACTGAGGCGCTCTGTTACAGCGCCCAATTGCCAATCACAGCGTCTAATAGCGGTCGCTCTTAGCGCCTCTGTACAGACGCTCATCTGCTGATAGTTGGCGCTAGTAGTTAAAGGAGCACTATCACGAAATTGTGTAGTTTTAAAAAGTCATATAAACTTTTTAAAATAAATATACTTTAGCTAATGAGGGGAGGGTCACTTATACACCCGAACTGAATAAAACTCCCACCAAGCTTGTGGTTTTCTTCCGCTGGTAGGAATAATATCCTGGAGTTAAAGGTGTAGTCTAGAAGGGGTGACAGAGTCTGTCACCCGAGATGTCCTCTTCCTTTCATTAAAATAAAAAATCCAGCATATTTATAGGGATTTTTATTCTTGGGCCATTTTTTCACAATAGTGCTCCTTTAATCAGCCTGTCCACCTTTTCAGTTTTGCTTCCACATTATTCCCTTTGCTGCTGGTCCCTTTCACATTTATTTTTCCTTCCATCATTTTGGGATGCCTCCTTGTGTGAAGACCCCAATAAACATGGGACATTCTTACCTCCCTGGTGATCCTATGATGCATGTGCTGACTCTCCTCTAATCAGCTTTCTATGGTGAGCAAGCTGATAAGCTCCAAAGAAAGCTGATTGGAGGGGGAGCGGCAGGCACCCTCGCAGCTGCTTCCCCCTGGTTGTGCTTCCCCCTGGTTGTGCATCCCCTGGTTGTGCTTCCCCCTGGTTGTGCTTCCCCCTGGTTGTGCTTCCCTTGGTTGTGCTTCCCCTGGTTGTGCTTCCCCCTGGTTGTGTTTCCCCCTGGTTGTGCCTCCCCCTGGTTGTGCTTCCCCTGGTTGTGCTTCCCCCTGGTTGTGCTTCCCCCTGGTTGTGCTTCCCCCTGGTTGTGCTTCCCCCTGGTTGTGTTTCCCCCTGGTTGTGCTTCCCCCTGGTTGTGCATCCCCTGGTTGTGCTTCCCCCTGGTTGTGCTTCCCCCTGGTTGTGCTTCCCCCTGGTTGTGCTTCCCCCTGGTTGTGTTTTCCCCTGGTTGTGCTTCCCCCTGGCTGTGCTTCCCCCTGGTTGTGCTTCCCCCTGGTTGTGATTCCCCTGGTTGTGCTTCCCCCTGGTTGTGATTCCCCTGGTTGTGATTCCCCCTGGTTGTGCTTCCCCCTGGTTGTGCTTCCCCCTGGTTGTGCTTCCCCTGGTTGTGCTTCCCCTGGTTGTGCTTCCCCCTGGTTGTGCTTCCACTGGTTGTGCTTCCCCCTGGTTGTGCTTCCCTTGGTTGTGCTTCCCCTAGTTGTGCTTCCCTTGGTTGTGCTTCCCCTGGTTGTGCTTCCCCCTGGTTGTGCTTCCCCCTGGTTGTGCTTCCCCTGGTTGTGCTTCCCCCTGGTTGTGCTTCCCCCTGGTTGTGCTTCCCCCTGGTTGTGCTTCCCCCTGGTTGTGCTTCCCTTGGTTGTGCTTCCCTTGGTTGTGCTTCCCCTGGTTGTGCTTCCCCTGGTTGTGCTTCCCCCTGGTTGTGCCTCCCCCTGGTTGTGCCTCCCCCTGGTTGTGCCTCCCCCTGGTTGTGCTTCCCCTGGTTGTGCCTCCCCCTGGTTGTGCCTCCCCCTGGTTGTGCCTCCCCCTGGATGTGCCTCCCCCTGGTTGTGCTTCCCCCTGGTTGTGCCTCCCCCTGGTTGTGCCTCCCCTTGGTTGTGCCTCCCCCTGGTTGTGCTTCCCCTGATTGTGTTTCCCCCTGGTTGGGCTTCCCCCTGGTTGTGCTTCCCCTGGTTGTGCTTCCCCCTGGTTGTGCCTCCCCCTGGTTGTGCTTCCCCTGGTTGTGATCCCCCCTGGTTGTGCTTCCCCCTGGTTGTGCTTCCCCCTGGTTGTGATTCCCCCTGGTTGTGTTTTCCCCTGGTTGTGCTTCCCCTGGTTGTGCTTCCCCCTGGTTGTGCTTCCCCCTGGTTGTGTTTTCCCCTGGTTGTGCTTCCCCTGGTTGTGCTTCCCCCTGGTTGTGCTTCCCCTGGTTGTGCTTCCCCCTGGTTGTGCTTCCCCTGGTTGTGTTTTCCCCTGGTTGTGCTTCCCCTGGTTGTGCTTCCCCCTGGTTGTGCTTCCCCTGGTTGTGCTTCCCCCTGGTTGTGCTTCCCCTGGTTGTGCTTCCCCTGGTTGTGCTTCCCCCTGGTTGTGCTTCCCCCTGGTTGTGCTTCCCCCTGGTTGTGCTTCCCTTGGTTGTGCTTCCCCTAGTTGTGCTTCCCTTGGTTGTGCTTCCCCTGGTTGTGCTTCCCCCTGGTTGTGCTTCCCCTGGTTGTGCTTCCCCCTGGTTGTGCTTCCCCCTGGTTGTGCTTCCCCCTGGTTGTGCTTCCCTTGGTTGTGCTTCCCTTGGTTGTGCTTCCCCTGGTTGTGCTTCCCCTGGTTGTGCTTCCCCCTGGTTGTGCCTCCCCCTGGTTGTGCCTCCCCCTGGTTGTGCTTCCCCTGGTTGTGCTTCCCCCTGGTTGTGCCTCCCCCTGGTTGTGCCTCCCCCTGGTTGTGCCTCCCCCTGGATGTGCTTCCCCCTGGTTGTGCTTCCCCCTGGTTGTGCCTCCCCCTGGTTGTGCCTCCCCTTGGTTGTGCCTCCCCCTGGTTGTGCTTCCCCTGGTTGTGTTTCCCCCTGGTTGGGCTTCCCCCTGGTTGTGCTTCCCCCTGGTTGTGCTTCCCCCTGGTTGTGCCTCCCCCTGGTTGTGCTTCCCCCTGGTTGTGCTTCCCCCTGGTTGTGCTTCCCCCTGGTTGTGCTTCCCCCTGGTTGTGTTTCCCCCTGGTTGTGCTTCCCCCTGGTTGTGCATCCCCTGGTTGTGCTTCCCCCTGGTTGTGCTTCCCCCTGGTTGTGCTTCCCCCTGGTTGTGCTTCCCCCTGGTTGTGCTTCCCCTGGTTGTGCTTCCCCCTGGTTGTGTTTCCCCCTGGCTGTGCTTCCCCCTGGTTGTGCTTCCCCCTGGTTGTGCCTCCCCCTGGTTGTGCTTCCCCTGGTTGTGCTTCCCCCTGGTTGTGCTTCCCCCTGGCTGTGCTTCCCCCTGGTTGTGCTTCCCCCTGGTTGTGATTCCCCCTGGTTGTGCTTCCCCCTGGTTGTGCTTCCCCCTGGTTGTGTTTTCCCCTGGTTGTGCTTCCCCCTGGCTGTGCTTCCCCCTGGTTGTGCTTCCCCCTGGTTGTGATTCCCCTGGTTGTGCTTCCCCCTGGTTGTGATTCCCCTGGTTGTGATTCCCCCTGGTTGTGCTTCCCCCTGGTTGTGCTTCCCCCTGGTTGTGCTTCCCCTGGTTGTGCTTCCCCTGGTTGTGCTTCCCCCTGGTTGTGCTTCCACTGGTTGTGCTTCCCCCTGGTTGTGCTTCCCTTGGTTGTGCTTCCCCTGGTTGTGCTTCCCTTGGTTGTGCTTCCCCTGGTTGTGCTTCCCCCTGGTTGTGCTTCCCCCTGGTTGTGCTTCCCCTGGTTGTGCTTCCCCCTGGTTGTGCTTCCCCCTGGTTGTGCTTCCCCCTGGTTGTGCTTCCCCCTGGTTGTGCTTCCCCCTGGTTGTGCTTCCCCCTGGTTGTGCTTCCCTTGGTTGTGCTTCCCTTGGTTGTGCTTCCCCTGGTTGTGCTTCCCCTGGTTGTGCTTCCCCCTGGTTGTGCCTCCCCCTGGTTGTGCCTCCCCCTGGTTGTGCCTCCCCCTGGTTGTGCTTCCCCTGGTTGTGCTTCCCCCTGGTTGTGCCTCCCCCTGGTTGTGCCTCCCCCTGGTTGTGCCTCCCCCTGGATGTGCCTCCCCCTGGTTGTGCTTCCCCCTGGTTGTGCCTCCCCCTGGTTGTGCCTCCCCTTGGTTGTGCCTCCCCCTGGTTGTGCTTCCCCTGATTGTGTTTCCCCCTGGTTGGGCTTCCCCCTGGTTGTGCTTCCCCTGGTTGTGCTTCCCCCTGGTTGTGCCTCCCCCTGGTTGTGCTTCCCCTGGTTGTGATCCCCCCTGGTTGTGCTTCCCCCTGGTTGTGCTTCCCCCTGGTTGTGCTTCCCCCTGGTTGTGATTCCCCCTGGTTGTGTTTTCCCCTGGTTGTGCTTCCCCTGGTTGTGCTTCCCCCTGGTTGTGCTTCCCCCTGGTTGTGTTTTCCCCTGGTTGTGCTTCCCCTGGTTGTGCTTCCCCCTGGTTGTGCTTCCCCTGGTTGTGCTTCCCCCTGGTTGTGCTTCCCCTGGTTGTGTTTTCCCCTGGTTGTGCTTCCCCTGGTTGTGCTTCCCCCTGGTTGTGCTTCCCCTGGTTGTGCTTCCCCCTGGTTGTGCTTCCCCTGGTTGTGCTTCCCCTGGTTGTGCTTCCCCCTGGTTGTGCTTCCCCCTGGTTGTGCTTCCCCCTGGTTGTGCTTCCCTTGGTTGTGCTTCCCCTAGTTGTGCTTCCCTTGGTTGTGCTTCCCCTGGTTGTGCTTCCCCCTGGTTGTGCTTCCCCTGGTTGTGCTTCCCCCTGGTTGTGCTTCCCCCTGGTTGTGCTTCCCTTGGTTGTGCTTCCCTTGGTTGTGCTTCCCCTGGTTGTGCTTCCCCTGGTTGTGCTTCCCCCTGGTTGTGCCTCCCCCTGGTTGTGCCTCCCCCTGGTTGTGCTTCCCCTGGTTGTGCTTCCCCCTGGTTGTGCCTCCCCCTGGTTGTGCCTCCCCCTGGTTGTGCCTCCCCCTGGATGTGCTTCCCCCTGGTTGTGCTTCCCCCTGGTTGTGCCTCCCCCTGGTTGTGCCTCCCCTTGGTTGTGCCTCCCCCTGGTTGTGCTTCCCCTGGTTGTGTTTCCCCCTGGTTGGGCTTACCCCTGGTTGTGCTTCCCCCTGGTTGTGCTTCCCCCTGGTTGTGCCTCCCCCTGGTTGTGCTTCCCCCTGGTTGTGCCTCCCCCTGGTTGTGCCTCCCCCTGGATGTGCCTCCCCCTGGTTGTGCTTCCCCCTGGTTGTGCCTCCCCCTGGTTGTGCCTCCCCCTGGTTGTGCCTCCCCCTGGATGTGCCTCCCCCTGGTTGTGCTTTGCCCGTGTCGGCCGCTGAGTTAGGCCTGGAGTGGGAGCGAGCATCAGCCTGAGGGATTCTGGAAATGTGAATTTCATGCTGATCCAGGTTATTGCACACATCGGGATACCCTTGAAGTGGACCAACACCCACCACTGATCAGCCCGGGAATCTATAAGATTCCCGGGCCGATCAGCTCCCTGCCTGCGGGGCACCCCGATCGGGGGGGTGTGAAACCCCCCAGGACGCCCGCAAATCCTACCTGTTCCTCGTTCCAATGGGCCATGCGCGGGCCGCCGCCTCTCGCGCATCCTTCTAGCAGGGCGCGCACCCGCACCGGCCGTGAAAATCCTGGGTGTTGGTCCACTTTAAAGGAGGGAGACCACCAGCTCTACAGTCTTTTAGACTCTAAGCTGGTTGTTGCTCTTGTTTTCAAAGGAGTTTTTAACTTACTTTACATACCTTACAAGTGTCCCTCATTTGGTAGGACTGTCCCTCTTTTGAGTCCATGTCCCCCTGTCCCTCATTGTTCCCATGTGTCCCTCTTTGAGGTGTAACATTCAGATCTGCAGAAATAAATGATTCATTTGCCTATTCAAGTCCATGTCCCCCTGTCCCTCATTGTTCCCATGTGTCCCTCTTTGAGGTGTAACATTCAGATCTGCAGAAATAAATGATTCATTTGCCTATTCAAAGTGTTTCTATTGTAACTGTTACACCCGATCTCCTATCCATCCTTCAATGAGCAATGTGGCTTAATTAAGTGTTCTTGCATGGCAAGATCACTTATTGTTCTTGCTGATATTTTGCACTGTAACTCCTCCCACAGTTTTTACACTACATAGACCATAATATACCAAAACGTGCGGATCATTCCCGAATGGTGTGCTACTACATTGTGGAACGTTTCGCCAAACGGTTTCCAAAATATTGCCGTTTTTCTGGCGCAATTTTCCCATAGGAATGAATGGGAGGAATGTTCAAAACTAGAGTGGGAGATGAGTGTGAAGTGAAAAATCAGGACATGATTTCTAAACTGCGACCTCTCCCTCATTTTTAATCCCACCTACACAAATCTTATATCAAAACGTTCAGCTATCCCTGCTGCTGCTAAAAATCCAAGGCTAAGCCATAGCCTTAACAGTTTTCACAATATGACCTTTTGTTTGCAACTCACACCTCCCATTGACATTCATTGAAACTCCACTCTAGACACCACAAATTTGAATGGCAATTTCTAAACTGCGACTGTGCCTTCATTTTTAATATTTCAGAGACATGCTATACACCGCATTGTAGGCCTGGCTCCTGTGATTCTTACAGTATAAAGCTCTTTGTTGTAGGATGTAGGCATTTGAATATGGCAACCACCAGTGCATTAGAAATGTGTTTTAATGTGCATTCTCTGGTTACCTCAGAGTGAGTTGCCATAGCAACACAGCTGCAGCCTGGCTCGTTACATTCATTTTACAGCTGCTCCGCCCACACAGCCAGTCTCAGGAAAACTCCCCATGAAAACATGTTATGGAAAACAGCTTAGACAAATGACATAGCCAGTCATTTAGCAAGATAGAAATACTTCATCATTTAATGCCTACTATCTTTACTCACTCAAAACAATCCATAAAGTTACTCTGCCCAGTCAAACCTTTCCACAGTTACTCCAGCGACTCCAACCACACAACAGTTACTCAAGTCACTCCACCCAGTTACTCCGCCCACTCCACCCAGTTACTCCGCCCACTCCAGTTGTAGAGAACTGGTGGAGGCAAGAACACTTAACACAATTTCCCCGGAAATTGCACTTTGTCTAGTTTAACAAATGTTCCTATTTCCCACCCTGAAATCAGCATTACATCATTCATCATTACAGGCAGCTCAGCATATAGCACTAGCGCTCTAGCTTCCAGAGCACCAGGTTTTGCTACCTGTCGCTCTCCCATACATTTCAATGGACGTTTCTTGTCTTCTGTATAAACAGGGTTTTTTGTTTTTAATATTTTTTTTCTCGCAAATAATTGTGTCACCTCTCCTGGCCTAGAAAGAGTCATTTTTGAAAACTTTTGGGATTTTTTATATTTTTATGCAGAATTGTCATTACAGGTCTGGTAGTAAAGTGTTAATGTCACAATGTTACAACAATGTCATTCCATGTGTTTTCGCTTTGTTACTGGTGGATATGTGTTCAAAAACAGACTTTAATCACACAGCGTCTGGCACTCTATGCTATAGCGACCAGATCCAGAGAGCCGACACTGTGTGTGTAGTTTTTTGATAAGTATGGTGTGGAGTGCCGGGTGCACTGAGCTGACGCTACCTCTCGCTCCCTGCAGCGCTGTACTGGTGTTACAGCGCCCAACATCACATTCATCAATGCGGGCCATGTTACTACAGCGACTGAGGCGCTCTGTTACAGCGCCCGATACCCGCTTACAGCGTCTACTTGCGGTTGCTCTAAGCGCCACTATACAGATGCTCATCTGCCGATACCTGGCGCTAGTAATAAATCAGCCTCCATGTCTACAGCCTTGTTGCTTACCACCTGAGAGGATCTCAAGCTCCACCAGTGGCATACCTCCCCAGTGTCCCTGATTTGGAGGGACTGTCCCTCTTTTTAGTCCATGTCCCCCTGTCCCTCATTGTTCTCCTTTGTCCCTCTTTGAGGTGTAACATTCAGATCTGCAGCAATAAATGATTCATTTGCCTATTCAAAGTGTTTCTATTGCTGTAACTGTTACAATGTATCTCCTATGCATCAATCACTGAGGGGGTGTGGCTTATTTTAACAATTGTCCCTCTTTCCCGCAATGAAAAGTTGGTAGGTATGTTTTTAGGCTTTGTCACTATCTAAACTAAATGGTAAATGTGCACTATGAGACAGCCCATGAAACGCCCAGAAGATCTGATTATATTGAGATGCAATGCACTGGCCTATATATTAAATACATTTTTAACAGGTGACCTGTTTCCTTGATCCAGCATGGCATTGCACAAGCCGAATTCTCCTGCAGCTTAATATGATGTTAATGTGACAGTAATAGGATTCAATGAACACACAAAGAAACATGTATATGCTAAAAGAACAGATTCTTATCAAACCCAACACTGACCCTGGATTAGGATTGGGGGGGAAGGGTGATTTGCTGGGCAGTGTCAGTCTGGGGGGCCGGGGGCCCATTGGTGGAGCTGACCTACAATTACTAGTGATGAGCTGGAGCAGCAACAATCCGGATGGAAGTGTAGAATGCTGGATACTATAGCTGCGGCCATGGACGGCCTTTGGTGTGAGTGAGGTGTGCGGCCGAGCACAAGGGGGCACCAAGAGCTCTCAACTGGACCAGCAGGCCTCTGTACCTGCCTCAATACCCCCATCTTTCTCCCCATTCTTTTTTGATCATATCTTTATAATTATGTTTTACCCTTTTCCTTGTTCTTGAATATCTTTTTCTTTCTCTTTTATTTCATGGTTCCTCAATTTTCCTCTTTTTCCATATTCCCCTTTTTTTCCATGTTGTTTCCACATTCCCTCCATCTTTCTCTTGCCACCTTCTTCACACCTGCCTCTCTTTGTTAGCATCTTCACATCTTCCGTTTTCTCTTCCCTCCATCCCTTTCTTTCTCTTTCTTTCTCTCTCTCTTTCTTTCTTTCTTTCTCTCTTTCTTCTTTCTTTCTTTCTTTCTCTTTCTTTCTTTCTTTCTTTCTTTCTTTCTTTCTCTCTTACTTTCTCTCTCTTTCTTTCTTTGTTTTTCTTTCTTTCTTTCTTTCTTTCTTTCTCTCTTTATTTCCTTCCCAATTTTTTCCCTCTCTTTTTCTAGCCCTATACAACTCACTTGCTTTCTCCTATACTCTATATCTCAATCTCATTCCTTTTTCACCCATCTTGCTCTCAATTCTACATTCTCTCCATATTTTCCATCTCACATTCCTTCATTTTCCTTCTCTATGTCACTTTCAAAGTCATCATTAGTGAAAAAGTATTTTTTTTTGTTTTTTGCATGGTTTGATATATTAACATTCATCCAAATTTAGTGGGGGCGCTAGATGAGCATCTCTTCTGAGGCGCTATCAGTGTCCGCCACTGCTGAGGCAGCTGGCCGCAGCGCTGGCCTTGTATAAGTTGTTGGTTGGGAAACCTGCCTCTTTGATGCCTCTTCAAGAAGAATCTCAAAAGCTGCAATGGCTGGCCCTGAAAGATAAAAGACTCCAGGGATGTCCGTCCCAGGATACGAAATCGGGATTGCCCCGCTGTGTGAAACCTCAGGTTCCCCAACGCTTTCTTCACCGGCGGCTGCCTCCCCAGATTTCTTATAGCTGTGGCTCGCTCCCAGCCATTCAGATTCGGAGGGGCGGGAACGCTCAGTCGTCAGGGAAACCGGGATGCGGCCAATGGGCTGGTCACGTTGGCTGGAATTTTTGAACTCAGAAAATTGATGATCGCAAAAATTATGTGTGGGCGTGGCTTGAGCAAAGCAAAACCTCCTTTTTAAAGAAAAAAAAAACAGGGCCACCGCTGAGTCGGCAGCATCCCCCGAGGTGCTGGAGTGAGGATGGAGGCTGGGGGGCGCGTTTGCGGCCAAAATGGATTTTGCACCGCTTTAAAGCAGAACAAAATCTATCCAGGTCGGCCCTGGAATCTACAAGATTCCTGGGACGGCCGCTGTCAGTCCTCCCCGGGCGCCCATATACACTAACCTTTCCCCAATCCAACAGTGCGTGTGGCTATGTAATTTGGCAAACGGCTTTCATTGTTGTGAATTAGAAGAGCACGCTGCCGCTTCTCCTGCATCCTTGTCGGGGGTGCGGGGGATGCAGCAGGGCGTGCTCCCCATTCTAGTCAATGGGGGGTGTTTGCTGAGTCACATAGTTACAGCAGACAGCTCTCATTGGAGGAGAGCCTGTGCGCGCGCCGTTGGAACCAGGAAGAGGTGAGTGAAAAGTGGCATTCTGGGGGGTTTCACACAGTGTTAAATCCTAATTCAGGATGCTCCAGCGGAACGAAACAAGACCCGGGAAAGAAAAAATTCCTGGGTTTTGTTCTGCTTTAAAGTGAACCAAAACCCACGGTGATCGGCCCGGGAAGCTATAAGATTCCTGGGCTGATCGATTCCCTCCCCCCGAGGCTCACCAGACATTTGTGAATGGCCAGCGTGGGCACGCTCCCTGTTAGAGGGTAGCAGGGGATTCGGCCGTCAGCGCACTCGGAGCCACTGGACTTGGATAGAGCCTTAGACGACGTCATGTTCCGAGCACATTGATTGGACGAGAGGCCCGCATGTGCTATTGGACCAGGAAGAAGTGATGCCCTGGGGGAAAGGACCAAAATATATAATAGCATATATACCCAGGCCCTTATTTAAGAAGGGATAGCGTCAGGTAGTGGCTGGTTAATGACAGGTAGCGACAGTTGAACGCCGGACACGGCACGCAATTACACATTTATCAAGCAGAATCTGTTTAGCGACTGGGATAGCGCCATGTAGCGTTCAGCCTTGCACAGCGCCAGGTATGACCTCTCGCTACCTGTCGCTCTCCCATACATTTCAATGGACGATCCTTTTCTTCTCTTTAAACGGGGTTTTTGTTTATTTATTTTTTTCCAAATATCACTAATATTTCTGTGACCTCTTCTGATATTGAAAAAGCTGTTTTTTTCACAATTTTTTAATTTTTTATATATTTCTTCAGAAATGACATTACAGGTCTGCCATTAAAGTGTTCATGTTACAATGTTGCTACAATGTAATTCCATATGTTTTCGCTTTGTTACTAGTGGATAGATGCTGGAAAACAGACTTTAAACACACCGCCTCCTGCGCTCTGGGCTTCAGAGAAGCATTTTTCAGCGCCAGAGATTTGTGAGGCTGTTCTTTTTGCTGAATATGGTGTGAGTCGGTCGCTATGAGCAGTTGCTAACATGCGCTCCCATACAGCGCTGTACTGGTCAAATAGCGACTCCCCACAATGTATTCGACATTACTAAACAGCGACTGAGTTGCTATAAATTAGCGACCCACGGCTGAGCACTGCGACTACTAGCGGGCGCTCTGAAAATGCCTGCTACAGACGCTCATCTGTCGCTACCTGGCGTTAGTGATAAATCAGCCTGCCCGTATAGTCAAATTCCTGGGTTTTGGTCCACTTTAAAGTAGACCAAGACCCTGGTAACCCGGCTCCAGAATCTAAACAACATCAGTGATGGGCTACAGCTTGCCCCCAGGGCATCCCGATTTCTACCTAGAGAGAAAAATCGGGTGTTACACTTTTTGAGTGTGTGCCCCTGAACATTGACCACTAGGGGGAGCACTAACCTAGTATAACTTACCAAGAAAAACCAAAATAAAGTTTTGCTGGTCCCCTGGTGGGCCACCCCGAGTCTGCTGCACCTGTGCTGCTATTACCATGTGAATAGAAGCACTTACTGTAAGAGTTTCCTTATAGATGAGGCCCCAAAAGGGTTAAGAGTTGGCTGTTATGTTGCTTAGCAACGATGAGATGACGCTAATAAGGTTTTTTTATTTTTTCTTCCTCCACAGAGTTTACATCTGGGCAAAACCCGACAACAGGTTAGAAAATATTTATTACCCTTTATTACCATATACTATATACAATAATACTACTTTATTACTATTTAATATGTATTACCCTTTATTACCATATACTATATAATATAATACTACTTTATTACTATTTAATATTTATTACCCTTTATTACCATATACTATATACTATAATACTACTTTATTACTATTTAATATTTATTACCCTTTATTACCATATACTCTATTACTACTTTATTACTATTTAATATTTATTACCATTTACTACCATATACTATATTACTACTTTATTACTATTTAATATTTATTACCATTTACTACCATATACTATATACTATATTACTACTTAATTACTATTTAATATTTATTACCCTTTATTACCATATACTATATTACTACTTTATTACTATTTAATATTTATTACCCTTTATTACCATATACTATATACTATATTACAACTTTATTACTATTAAATATTTATTACCATTTACTACCATATACTACATTACTACTTTATTACTATTTCATATTTATTACCATTTACTACCATATACTATATACTATATTACTACTTAATTACTATTTAATATTTATTACCCTTTATTACCATATACTATATAATATAATACTACTTTATTACTATTTAATATTTACTACCATTTACTACCCTATACTATATACTATATTACTACTTTATTACTATTTAATATTTATTACCCTTTATTACCATATACTATATACTATATTACAACTTTATTACTATTAAATATTTATTACCATTTACTACCATATACCATATACTATATTACTACTTTATTACTATTTAATATTTATTACCATACATATTCTGATATAAAACATGTGACACAGCTCCCTCCATTGAGAGGGGCAGAGTAGCAGCATAGCAGAGTAGCAGCATTACCACCAGTTCATGCATATCTTCAGTGCCCCCCTGTCTGTCCCAAATTGTCCCCAATGGTCCCTCTTTCAGGTCTGATCTTACACAAGGCCTTTATTTCGCAATCCACTCATTTATTGTGCACAGTAAGACATACTATACTATTATCATAGGTATTATTATCATACCACCCAAGTGTCCCTGATTTGGAGGGACTGTCCCTCTTTTGAGTCCATGTCCCCCTGTCCCTCGTTGTTCTCATTTGTCCCTCTTTGAGGTGTAACATGCAGATCTGCAACAATAAATGATCAAATCGCCTATTTTAACTGTTTATATTGTTTTAACTGTTACATCCTATCTATCAATCAATAAGGGGACGTGGGCTAATTTAACAAATGTCCCTCTTTCCCACCCTGAAAAGTTGGTAGATATGGCAATTCCACTAATTCATGCATACCTTCAGTGTCCCTCTGTCTGTCCCGCACTGTCCCCAATAGTCCCTCTTTCAGGTCTGATCTTCCACACAGCTTTTATTTCGCAATCCTCTCATTTATTGTGTACAGTAAGACATACTATAGACATACAGAGGAAAAGACACATATTGAATAATTTTAGCACCACTTTTTTAACCAGGGTCCCTCTGTCTGTCCCGCACTGTCCCCAATGGTCCCTTTTTCAGGTCTGAGCTTACTCAAGGCTTTCATATCACAAGCTTCTTATTTACTATATGTTTGACAATAAAATTATAGAGGAAAAGGTGCATATTGACTTATTTTAGCACCGAATGTCCCTCTGTGTGTCCCGCTTTACCCCTGACAGTCCCTCTTTCGGGTCTGAACTTATAAAGGCTTTCATTTTGCAAACCCCTTACTTATTGTACGTACGGTAAGACAGTAAAAAGCTACTATAGAGGTAAAAGCAAATATTGAATTATTGTAGCACAGTTTTTGAAACAAATGTCCCTCTGTCCCGCATTGCCCTTGATGGTCCCTCTTTCAAGTGTGATGTATACATACTTAGAGGCCGATTCATTAATAGCGGCAGGTAGCGACAGTTGAGCGACTGTAGCAGTATTTTCACAGCGCCCGCTAGTAGTCGCTGTGCTTGGCCATTGTTCGGTTGTTGATAGCGACAGAGTCGGTGTGCAGTAATGTTGAATACGGGGTGACGAGTCGCTATTTGACAGGTTCCGCGATGTATGGGTGCGCATGATAGCGACTGGTCGGAGCGACTGGCTCCCACCATATTCATCAAAAAATCACGCTCAAAAAATTCTCGCGCTGTGAAATACATGTTTAAACCCCAGAGCGCTGGCGGCGATGGGTTAAAAGTAGTTTTTTAACCCCCAAACAACCATATTTTTGGAAACCAAAAAAAAAAAAAAAAATTAAAAGAATTTAGTAATATGAATACAATAATATCAGACCTGTAATATCAATTCTGCACAATTTTTTTTTTTTTTTTTACCTTAAAAAAATTATCTAACATGGCAGAAGTGGTCACAGAATTTGTCACATTTAAAAAAAAAAACATTAATAACAATTAATTATGAATATTTAAAGATTGTTCCATTGAAATGCATTGGAGAGCGCCAGGTAGCGAGAGGTCATACCTGTCGCTGTTCAAGGTCGGACGCTGGTGCTGTGGGCTGAGGCTGGAATAATGATGAATGAGTGGCTATCTGGCGCTATCTCAGTCGCTAAGCAGGATCGGCTTGATAAATGTGTGATTGTGGTGGGGAGCCGGCGTTCTCGTGGCGATGCCCGTCATTACCAGTCGCTACCTGTCGCTATTCCTTCATAAATAAGGGCCTTAATAAACAGGGGCGGACTGGCCATAGGGAGACCCGGGACAATGCCTGGTGGGCTGCTCTGCTTTGGAGCCAGTTGGGCTTTTAACACCCACATTCAATCTCTGCCCCCTTAGTCCCCCTCTCAGCCCCCTGTACCCACAAGCCAGGGAACCCCAGCCCCAATGCTATAGCCTTGGAATCATGGTTGGGGGCCTCAGCGGGGATGTCTTGGGCCCGGCTGGTAAAGTCCAGGGCTGACTGTTAGCCCCAGTCCACCACTGTGCATAAATGAATCTTTACTTACATAAGGCTTTTCATTATGCAAACCTTATTTATTGTATGGATGACAATAAACTGCTAAAATAGGAGAAAGACACATATTAAATGATTTTAGCACCCTTTTTTAAACCAATGTCCCTCTGCCTGTCCTCAGTAATGCTTCTTTCACGTCTGATGTACAGTATACATATATATCCCAACTGTCCCTATTTAGATGGACTGTCCCTCTTTTGAGCCCATGTCCCTCGTTGTTCTCATTGTCCCTCTTTGAGGTATAACATGCAGATCTGCATCAATAAATGATTCATTTGCCTATTTAAAGTGTTACATCCTATCTCCTATCCTTTCCTCAATGAGGGGGCGTGGCCTAATTTAACATTTGTCCCTCTTTCCCTCCCTGATAAGTTGGTAGGTATGAGTATACATGCTGCCTAAATGAATCTTTATTTGTTCAAGGCTTTTATTTTGCAAGCTTCTCATTTACATATGTATATGTTTGACAATCCGATTCTATTATGAAGGAAAAGACACATATTAAATGATTTTAGCACAGTTTCTCGTAAACCAAAGTCCCCGTGTTTGCCCCGCATCATCCCTAATGGTCCCTCTTTTAGGTCTGATCTTACTCAAGGCTTTCATTTCGCATTTTTTAATATGGATGTCAATAAAATGCTATTAGAGAGGAAGACCCATTTTGAATGGTTCTAGCACATGATTGTACATGATTTTTCCCAGTGGTCCCTCTTTCTGGTCTGTTATATACCGGCATATACTGCAGAAACACATCTTCACTTATCCAAGACTTTCATTTTGTTAAACCTTTAATATATATATATATAATTGAGATGTAAAAATGAATGATTAAAGTGGAGCAAAACCCAGTGGTGATCAGCCCGGGAGTCGATCGATTCCCTCTCTCGTGGCATCCAAAATCGGGATGCCCCACTGTGTAAAGTCCCCCTATACACTTACCTTGTTACCTGGGCCAGCGGCGCATGCGTGAGCCATAGCCGCATCCCTGCTATCCCTCTAGCAGGCCATATGCCCGCGCCAAGCATTTGTGAGTGCCCAGTGCGGGCACGCTCCCTGTCAGAGGGGGATGGGGGCGTCAGCGCGCTCAGAGCCGCTAGCCTTAGACGAGGGCCCAGGAGATGTGATGTCAGCCGCTCCGAGCTCGCTGATTGGACGAGCAGCCGAGCATGCACCGTAAAACCGCTGTAGGAAGAGGTGAGCTGGCTTCGGCGATCTGGGGGTTTTACACACAGCGGGGCATTCCTGATCAGGGTGCCCAGGGAGAAAGGACCAGAACCCAGGATACTCAAAATTCTGGGTTTTGGTCCACTTTAAAGCAGACTAAAACCCATATTGGCCCGAAGACTCCAGTGCTGGGCGTATTTCTCTCCCCTGGGTCGCCCATTTGGGAGCGCTCTCCTGGGGATGCGCTTGTTCCCGCGCCCTGTTGCCAAGCTCTGAATGGCGAGGGCAGGGGAGCAGCCTCTAATCGTTACATTTTAGACCCTATGGACGGCCGCCAAGGCATTTGTTCTGCTTTAAAGCAGAACAAAACACAGCAGTATCCCCAGGAATACCCCACCATGTGAAACCCCCCAGGAAGTCTGAAAAAACTCACCTTCCCAAGCTCCAACATTGCATGCATGCAGGGGCGGACTGGGGCTAAAAAATGGCCCGGAACTTTCTGGGGCACACCGACCCTGCTGCACTGTTCCTGGCCCGGTATAGTAGCTTAATGTCATTGTTTAAAGAACAAAAATAAGAAAAAAAAAATTCTGAACCAAATGCTGCGCTTAAATCCCCCCATTACAGACAGTGCGCAGAATCCCCCCATTACAGGCAGTGTGCAGAATCCCCCATTACAGGCAGTGTGCAGAATCCCCCATTACAGGCAGTGTGCAGAATCCCCCATTACAGGCAGTGTGCAGAATCCCCCATTACAGACAGTGTGCAGAATCCCCCATTACAGGCAGTGCGCAGAATCCCCCATTACAGACAGTGCGCAGAATCCCCCATTACAGACAGTGTGCAGAATCCCCCATTACAGACAGTGCGCAGAATCCCCCATTACAGACAGTGCGCAGAATCCCCCATTACAGACAGTGCGCAGAATCCCCCATTACAGACAGTGCGCAGAATCCCCCATTACAGACAGTGCGCAGAATCCTCCATTACAGACAGTGCGCAGAATCCCCCATTACAGACAGTGCGCAGAATCCCCCATTACAGGCAGTGATCGGTATCCCTCATTACATCCAGTAAGTAGCATCCCTCAGTACAGAGATTGAAGGGCATCCCACACAGGCGTGTTGCGGCATCCCCCATTAAACCGGACCTTCACCATGATTTATTGAAAAGCCCAAACCCTTATAAAACGATTCCCCAGCATCTAAAATTAATATATTTTAAGTTTTTAGTCACTTATTATTCTTTCCCCCACTTGGCTGCAACTCTGTTCAGGACTTTAGGATACAGGCGCCGCCATCTTGACTCAGAAGCATCACACTTACTGAGGAAAGGAGAGTAGGATAAAGTACAGGGGGTGGGTTATAGCTGTGCTTTGCTCAGACAGACCAGAGCTGGGGTCAGGAAAAGGTCAGCAATCCCAGAATGCAGAGCAGCACAGTCAGAAGGCATTTCCTGCTTGCAGGCTGCCTGATGTAACATGTGCCGCCATCTTGGATGTTTAAAGGCTCATAACATGCAGTAGATGCAGGTAGGATGATCATTAATGTGAGCAATCTGTATGTACAGGGTGTGGGAAACATATAAGATAGGATCTTATTCAGAGTGAAGGTCCGCTTTAAGGGCAATGAGGGGGATCACTCTTTATAGCCAATGAGTGGCATCCCTACATTACAGATATTGAGGGGCATCCCTCATTGAAGGCAGTGGTAGCATCCCTCAGTACAGCAGTGTCCCCCACTCCCTCCTCCCCCCGCCCTGCCACGCCACTCACACACCCACACACACTTACCTCTGGTTCCCGATGGTCAGAGGGCCGGTCTGCCTGTCGCTGCTGTTCCTGCCGCCTCTGCCTCTGCCGCAGCTCTCACACATACACACATTCATGCTTACCGACACTTCGCGCTGGTCGTCGGTGGGCGTGCCCCATATGGCCAGCATCCAATGAAAACAATGGACGCCACCCATTGACGACCAGCGCGCAACAGCCAGGAAGTGCCGGTAAGCATGAATGTGTGTGTATGAGAGTGGCGCAGGCAGCGGCAGGTACAGCAGGGACGGGCAGGCCGGCCTCGGCAGCCGCCTCTCACCCTCCAGCATATGTTGTTTTCAGGGTCGCGGCCTTCCCTGGCGCTGGCCGGTAAGCACTATGGCCAGTGTGTGACTACGTCATTCGGCAAGCGGCTCTCATTGTTTTCAGTGCAGAGGGCACGCTACCAAATTCCCTGTATCCCTGACATTGTGTGCGCGCTTCTGCCCCAGCCATTCAGATAGGCTGGGACGGGAGCACGCACACACTGCCGTGGATGTGCCGCGCTACCCATACAAGTTAAAGTGGACCAACACCCTCCCAGATCAGCCCCCGCGGGGCATCCAAAATCGGGATGCCCCGCTGTGTGAAACCCCCCAGGTGCCCAGGAACCTTACCTTGATCCCAATCCAACTGCGCATGCGTGGGCCGCATCTCGCGCTTCTCTCTAGCGTGGGGCCATTTGTGAATGGCCGGCGCGGGTGCGCTCCCTGTTAGGGGGAAGCGCGAGATGCGGCTGCCAGCATGCTCGGAGCCGCTGTGGTTGTACGCCGCTTGGACGCGCATAGCACAGCAGCTCCGAGCGCGCTGAATGGACGAGCGGCCGCACATGCGTCGTAGGAGCGGGGTGAGGTGAGTTTTTACGAGCGTTCAGGGGGGTTTCACATAGCGGGGCCCCGAGGAAGTGGACCAGGACCCAGGATAGTCAAAATCCTGGCTGTTGGTCCACTTTAATGACAGCCATCTGCCGAAGGACGTAGTCACAGCAGACGGCTCTCATTGGACGAGAACCCGCGCATGTGCCATTGCTCTCGTAGGAAGGTGAGCTTTTATGGGCGAATCGGGAGGTTTCACACAGTACGGCATGCCCCGGAGGCACAAAGCACAACCTGGAAAGTCAATCGTGTTTTCTTCTGCTTTAAACTGGACCAAAGCCCACAGAGATCGGTGTGGGAATCTATAAGATTCCAGGGCCACTTGATTCCCTCCCCCCAGGCATCCAAAACCAGGACGCCCCACTGTGCGGAACCCTCCACGTCGCCCCATACACTTACTTTGTTTCTGCATGTGTGAGCAGTGGCTGCATCCCCGCTATAACTTTAGCAGGGTGCGCGCCTGCGCCGGGCATTTGTTAATGAGGTTATTGGGGGATGTAGCCGCCAGCGTACTTGGATCTGCTCGCCTTAGACGAAGGGACGGGAGCGGATCTGAGCGTGCTGATTGGACGAGAGGCTGTGCATGCACCATAGGGCCAGGGAGAGGTGAGTTCATTCGGGCGATCTGGGGGGGTTTCACACAGCGGGGCACCCACGATCGTGGTGCCCGAGGGCATGGACCAAACCCAGTATAGTCACAATCCTGGGTTTTGGTCCACTTTAAAGCAGAAGTCCAGAAATGAGCTTGAGTGACAGACCAGTACACTGCACAGGATTGGGTGACTGACCTGTCACTCCAGGTCCCAACTTCAGCTTCCGTGCAGCTTGCCCAGTGAGTTGTTTATCAGGCTGATTCATTACTAACGTCAGGTAGCGACAGATGAGCGTCTGTAGAGCTGATTTCAGAGCGCCCGCTAGTAGTCGCTGTGCTCGCCCATGGATCATTGTTTCAGAGCGCCTCAGTCACTGTCCGGCATTGATGAATATGATATGTGAGTCACTATACTACGCTGTATGGGAGCGAACCGTACCGACAGTTCAGTGACTCACATCACATTAATAAAAAAAAAACTGCCACAAACATCAAAAAGGAAAAAAAATTGGGATGAGGAAAGAGATTTAAGGATCGTCCACAGAAATGTATGGAAGAGCGCCAGGTAGCGAGAAGGTAAGACATGGCGCTCTGCAAGGCTAAACGCCGGCGCTGTACGCTGAGCCTGGGATAATGATGAATTGTGCGCTACATTGCGTTGTTCTAGTCGCTCACCAGATTCGGCATCATAAATGTGTAATTGCGTGCCGTCTCCGGCGTTCACCTGCCGCTATCTGCTGCAGGCACTACCTGGCGCTATACCTTCATGAATAAGGCCCTATATGTTATTGCTTTAATTGGGCTTAGACCAGGGGGAGGGAGGGTTTGGCTGGAGTTCCTCTCTAATGGAATTCCAAAATCATGGAGAGTCTTGAACTAAAAAACTGAAAGTAAATTATATATATATATATATATATATATATATATATATATATATTTATATATATTTAAAAAATGTAAAAAAAATTGTATATATATATATATAATAAAATAGCCTCCTGGCAGAGCTCCCTGTGACGTGCAGCTGCGGGGATCATCTCTGTACAGTCAGACAGGGCGGGGGATTCCCATGGAGGATCGCGCATAGCGAGCCTCTGTACTGACGGGGTCGCGCAGCTCTGACATAGGCTTATGATACAAAGGTTACACCCGGGGTGGGGAGGAATGTCAGAGGATTTTTCTGACTTAAAGGAGACCTACAGTGAAAATATAAAACATTCACATAGACATGCTAGATAGAAAGAAGAGGGGAACCCTTGCAAAAAAAAAAATTCCACTTTATTTTGCTGGAAGAAATAAACATAAAGGGTAAAAGTTTGGCAATGTTGATCTAACTGTAAGCTGGCAAGAGCAGGGCTCTCCTTCCTATTGTCTCCTGTGCTCACAAAACTTGGTTTAAACCTTGTGGCATTTATTTTTGTATTGTTCCCTGAACTATATGTTTTACCTTGCTTGTAATCATACCTTGTAAAGCGCTACGGAAGATGATGGCGCTATATAAATAAACAATAATAATAATCTGTAAGGATCTAGCAGTGCATGGAAAGTGCACTTGCCCTTTAAGGTATTCTGAGTGTGTTCATTTGTATGCATTCAATAACTTCTCTCCTGTCTGTTTCCAGCAGCTACTTCATCAACTCCCACCACTGCAGGTTAGAAAATCCAGCATTCATTATTTACCTTATCATTTATTCTGTATTATTATTATTATTATTATTATTATGTATTTTCTTTAAATATAACTAATTTTAAAGGGATTTTTGCATGTAAAAGGAAAAAACATCTAAACAGCATCTTACCTTGCCAAGTGTTCCACTAGCGCCATGTGTCCTCTCAGCCCTGCTCCCTGAATGAGGAAATATACTTCTCCATGTGCCCCTCTGCTGATGTGGACCACCAATACTAGCTCATGGAACTAGTCCAGACCACAACCCCTTGTAATGAGTTGCCATTCCAACCCAGCTAACCCCACCTCCTTCCTCCCCACCCAGCCACCTCCTTGCAGGTGCCCCTCCCCCACGGGGCATCCAAAATCCGGATTTCAGTATGAAACCCCCGGGTCGCCCCATACACTTACTTTGTTTCCCAGTCCAACGATGCATGCGTGAGCCATGGCCGCATCCCCACTATCCCTCTAGCAGGGTGCGTTCTATGAACGGCTGGCACGGGCATGCTTCTTGTTAGAGGGAAGCGTGGGATGTGGCAGCCAGTGCACTTGGGAGCCGCTGGCTTAGACGAAGGCTTAGGTGACGTGACATCAGCGGCTCCGAGCGTACTGATTGGACGAGCGGCCGTGCATGCACCAATGAACCGGGAAGAGGTGAGTTGATTTTGGTGATCGGGTGGGTTAACACAGCGGGGAACCCCCGATCGGGGTGCCCCAGTGGAAAGGACCAAAGTCCAGTATAGTCAAAATCATGGGTTTTGGTCCACGTTAAGGTATTCTGAGTGTGTTCATTTCTATGTATTATGTAACCTCTCTCCTGTCTGTGTCCTGCAGCTACTTCATCGGCTCCCACCACTGCAGGTTAGAAAATCCAGCATTCATTATTTTCTTAATTAATTTTTCTGCTTTATTATTATTATTATTATGTATTTTCTTCACTAGCGCTGTGCGTCCTCTCAGCACTGCTCCCTGAATGAGGAAATATACCTCTTCATCTGACCCTCTGCTGACGTGGACCACCAATACTAGCTCAAGGAGCTTGTCCAGACCACACCCCCTCTCTGTAATGATAGCTTGAATGGCACTTTCAGAGGTACATGTGCGAACCATGGCCGCATCCCCACTATCCCTCTAGCAGGGTGTGTTCCCGCACCAGGCATTTGTGAATGGCTGGCGCGGGCACGCTCCCCGTTAGAGGGAAGCGGGAGATGTGGAAGCCAGCTCGCTCAGGAGCCACTGGCTTAGATGAAGGCTTAGATGATGTGACATCAGCGGCTCTGAGCGCACTGATTGAGCGAGCGGCCGTGCATGCACCGTAGGACCGGGAAGAGGTGAGTTGATTTTGGTGATCTAGGGGTTTCACACAGCGGGGAACCCCCGATCGGGGTGCCCCAGGGGTAAGAACCAAAATCCAGTATAGTCAAAATCCTGGGTTTTGGTCCACTTTAAGGAATTCTGAGTGTGTTCATTTGTGTGTATTATGTTACCTATCTCCTGTCTGTTTCCTGCAGCTACTTCATCGGTCCCCACCCCTGCAGGTTAGAAAATCCACCATTAATTATTTACTTTATTATTTTTTCTGCTTTATTATAATTATTATTATTATTATATTATTATTATTATTAATAATATTATTATGTATTTTCTTTAAAGTAAACATAACTGATTTAAAAAGATTTTTCATGTAAAAGGTAAAAACATCTAAACAGCATCTTATCTGCCAAGTGTTCCCCTAGCATCATGCATCCTCTCAGCTTTGCTCCCTGAATGAGGAACTATACTTCCTCATCTGCCCCTCTGCTGATGTGGACCACCAATACTAGTTCAAGGAGCTAGTCCAGACCACACCCCCTCTCTGTAATAATAGCTTGAATGGCACTCAAGATGTGCCATTCCAACACAGGTAACCCCACCCTCCTTCCTCCCCACCCAGCCGTCTCCTTACAGATGCCCCTCCCCCACGGGGCATCCAAAATCGGGATTCTCCGCTGTGTGAAACCCCCCAGGTTTAAAGTAAACATAACTGATTTTAAAAAGATTTTTCATGTAAAAGGTAAAAACATCTAAACAGCATCTTACCTTGCCAAGTGTTCCACTAGTGCTGTGCGTCCTCTCAGCTCTGCTCCCTGAATGAGGAAATATACTTCCTCATCTGCCCCTCTGCTGATGTGGACCACCAATACTAGCTCAAGGAGCTAGTCCAGACCACACCCCCTCTCTGTAATGATAGCTTGAATGGCACTCTCAGATGTGCCATTCCAACACAGGTAACCCCACCCTCCTTCCTCCCCACCCAGCCATCTCCTTACAGATGCCCCTCCCCCACGGGGCATCCAAAATCGGAATGCTCCGCTGTGTGAAAACCCCCCAGGTCGCCCCATACACTTACCCTGTTTCCCAGTGCAACAACGCATGTCGAGCCGTGGCCACATCCCCACTATCCCTATAGCAGGGCGGGTGTCCGCACCAGGCATTTGTGAATGGCTGGCATGGACATGCTAGAGGGAAGCGGGGGATGTGGCAGCCAGCATGCTCAGGAGCCGCTGACTTAGATGACGTGTCATCAGCGGCTCCGAGCGCACTGATTGGGCGAGCGGCCATGCATGCACTGTAGAACCCGGGAAGAGGTGAGTTGATTTTGGTGATCTGGGTGGGTCTCACACAGCCGGGAACCCCCGATCGGGGTGCCCCAGGGGAAAGGACCAAAACCCAGAATAGTCAAAATCCTGGGTTTTGTTATTCTGAGTGTGTTCATTTGTGTGTATTATGTAACCTATCTGCTGTCTGTTTCCTGCAGCTACTTCATCGGCTCCCACCACTGCAGGTTAGAAAATCCAGCATTCATTATTTATTTTATTATTTATTCTGCTTTTTATTATTATTATTATTATTGTTATTAATATTATTATTTATTTCCTTTAAAGTAAATATAACTTATTTTAAAGGGATTTTTCATGTAAAAGGTAAAAACATCTAAACAGCATCTTACCTCGCCAAGTGTTCCCCTAGAACTGTGCGTCCTCTCAGCTGTGCTCCCTGAATGAGGAAATATACTTCCTCATCTGCCCCTCTGCTGATGTGGACCACCAATACTAGCTCAAGGAGCTTGTCCAGATCACACCCCCTCCCTGTAATGATAGCTTGAATGGCACTCTCAGAGGTGCCATTCCAACCCAGCTAACCCCACCCTCCTTCCTCCCCACCCAGCCATCTCCTTGCAGTTGCCCCTCCTCCATGGGCCATCCAAAATCGGGATGCTCCACTGTGTGGAACCCCCAGGTCACCCCATACACTTACCTTGTTTCCCAGTCCAATGGCACATGTGCGAGCCATGGCCACATTCCCACTATCCCTTTAGCATGGTGCATTCCTGCACCAGGCATTTGTGAATGGCTGGCGCGGGCATGTTAGAGGGAAGTGGGGGATGTGGCAGCCAGTGCGCTCGGGAGCCGCTGGCTTAGATGAAGGCTTAGATGATGTGACATCAGCGGCTCTGAGTGTACTGATTGGACAAACGGCCGTGCATGCACCGTAATACCGGGAAGAGGTGAGTTGATTTTGGTGATCTGGGGGGGGGGGTTCACAGGGAAAAGGACCAAAACCCAGGATAGCCAAAATCCTGGGTATTGGTGCACTTTAAGGTATTCTGAGTGTGTTCATTTGTATGCATTATGTAACCTCTCTCCTGTCTGTTTCCTGCAGCTACTTCATCGGCTCCCACCACTGCAGGTTAGAAAATCCAGCATTCACTATTTACGTTATTATTTATTCTGCTTTATTATTATTATTATTATTATTATTATTATTAATAATAATAATACTATGTATTTTCTTTAAAGCAAACATAACTGATATTAAAGGGATTTTTAATGCAAAAGGTAAAAACATCTAAACAGCATCTTTCCTTGCTAAGTGTTCCACTAGCGCCATGTGTCTCCTCAGCTCTGCTCCCTGAATGAGAAAATATACTTCCTCATCTGGCCCTCTGCTGATGTGGACCACCAATACTAGCTCAAGGAGCTAGTCCAGACCACACCCCCTCTCTGTAATGATAACTTGAATGGCAATATCAGATGTGCCATTCCACATCAGCTAACCCCACCCTCGTTCCTACTAACCCAGCCATCTCCTTGCAGGTTCCCCTCCTCCACGGGGCATCCAAAATCGGGATGCTCCACTGTGTAAAAACCCCCAGGTCGCCCCATACACTTACCTTGTTTCCCGGTGCAACGGCACATGCGCAAGTTATGGCCGCATCCCCACTTCCCGCACCAGGCATTTGTGAATAGATGGCGTGGGCACGCTCCCTGTTAGAGGGAAGCGGGGGATGTGGCAGCCTGCGCACTCGGGAGCCGCTGGCTTAGATGAAGGCTTAGATGACGTGACATCAGCGGCTCTGAGCGCACTGATTGGGTGAGCGGCTGTGCATGATTTGGTGATCTAGGGGGGGTTTCACACAGCGAGAACCCCCGATCGGGGTGCCCCAGGGGAAAGAACCAAAATTCAGTATAGTCAAAATCATGGGTTTTGGTCCACTTTAAGGTATTCTAAGTTTGTTCATTTGTATGTATTATGTAACCTCTCTCCTGTCGGTTTCCTGCAGCTACTTCATCGGCTCCCACCACTGCAGGTTAGAAAATCCACCATTAATTATTTACTTTATTATTTATTCTGCTTTATCAATTATTATTATTATTATTATTATTATTATTATTATTATGTATTGCCGTTAAAGTAAACATAACTGATTTTAAAGGGATTTTTCTAATGTAAAAGGTAAAAACATCTAAACAGCATCTTACCTTGCCAAGTGTTCCACTAGCGCCATGTGTCCTCTCAGCTGTGCTCCCTGAATGAGGAAATATACTTCCTCATCTGCCCCTCTGCTGATGTGGACCACCAATACAAGCTCAAGGAGCTTGTCCAGACCACACCCCCTCTCTGTAATGATAGCTTGAATGGCACTCTCAGAGGTGCCATTCCAACCCAGCTAACCCCACCCTCCTTCCTCCCCACCCAGCTGACTCCTTGCAGGTGCCCCTCCCCCGAGACATCCAAAATCGGGATGCTCTCGATGTGAAACCCCCCCAGGTTGCCCCATACACTTACCCTTTTTCCCAGTGCAACAACGCATGTGTGAGCCATGGCCCATTCCCACTATCCCTATAGCAGGGCGGGTGTCCGCACCAGGCATTTGTGAATGGCTGGCGTGGACACACTCCCTGCTAGAGGGAAGCGGGGGATGTGGCAGCCAGCACGGTCGGGAGCCGCTGACTTAGATGACGTATCATCAGTGGCTCCGAGCGCACTGATTGGACGCGCGCCCGGTCATGCACCGTAGGACTGGGAAGAGGTGAGTTGATTTCGGTGATCTGGGGGGGAGGGGGGTTCACAAAGCGGGGAACCCCCAATTGGGGTGCCCCGGGGATAGGACCAAAACCTAGGATAGTCAAAATCCTGAGCTTTGGTCCACCTTAAAGTATTCTGAGTGTGTTCATTTGTATGGATTATGTAACCTCTCTCCTGTCTGTTTCCTGCAGCTGCTTCATCGGCTTCCACCACTGCAGGTTAGAAAATCCAGCATCCATTATTTACTTTATTATTTATTCAGTATTATTATTATTATTATTATTATTATTATTATTATTATTAATAATAATAATAATAATAATAATAATAATAATAAGTATTTTCTTTAAAGTAAACATAACTTATTTTAAAAGGATTTTTCATGCAAAAGGTAAAAACATCTAAACATCATCTTTCTTTGCCAAGTGTTCCATTAGCACCATGCGTCTCCTCAGCTCTGCTCCCTGAATGAGGAGATATACTTCCTCATCTGGCCCTCTGCTGATGTGGACCACCAATACTAGGTCAAGGAGCTAGTCCAGACCACACCCCCTCCCTGTAATGATAGCTTGAATGGCAATTTCAGAGGTGCCATTCCAACCCAGCTAACTCCACCCTCGTTCCTACTAACCCAGCCATCTCCTTGCAGGTTCCCCTTCTCCACGGGGCATCCAAAATTGAGATGTCCACTGGGGCATACACTTACCTTGTTTCTCGGTGCAACGGCACATGCGCGAGCTATGGCTGCATCCCCACTACCCGCACCAGGCATTTGTGAAAGGCTGGCGCGGGCACGCTCCCTGTTAGAGGGAAGCGGGGTATGTGGCAGCCAGCACACTCGGGAGCCGCTGGCTTAGATGAAGGCTTAGATGACATGACATCAGCAGCTCCGAGCGCACTGATTGGGTGAGTGGCTGTGCATGATTTGGTGATCTGGGGGGGTTTCACACAGCGAGAACCCCCGATCGGGTTGCCCCAGGGGAAAGAACCAAAATTCAGTATAGTCAAAATCCTGGGTTTTGGTCCACTTTTAGGTATTCTGAGTGTGTTCATTTCTATGTATTATGTAACCTCTCTCCTGTCTGTTTCCTGCAGCTACTTCATCGGCTCCCACCACTGCAGGTTAGAAAATCCACCATTAATTATTTACTTTATTATTTTTTCTGCTTTATTATTACTATTATTATTTATATTATTATGTATTTTCTTTAAAGTAAATATAACTGATTTTAAAGGGATTTTTCATGTAAAAGGTAAAAACATCTAAACAGCATCTTACCTGCAAAGTGTTCCACTAATGCTGTGCGTCCTCTCAGCTCTGCTCCCTGAATGAGGAAATATATTTCCTCATCTGCCCCTCTGCTGATGTGGACCACCAATACTAGCTCCAGGAGCTAGTCCAGACCACACCCCCTCTCTATAATGATAGCTTGAATGGCACTCTCAGACGTGCCATTCCAACACAGGTAACCCCACCCTCCATCCTCCCCACCCAGCCATCTCCTTACAGATGCCCCTCCCCCACGGGGCATGCAAAATCGGAATGCTCTGCTGTGTGAAAACCCCCCAGGTCGCCCCATACACTTACCCTGTTTCTCAGTGCAAAAACACATGTCGAGCCGTGGCCACATCCCCACTATCCCTATAGCAGGGCGGGTGTCCGCACCAGGCATTTGTGAATGGCTGGCATGGACACGCTCCCTGCTAGAGGGAAGCGGGGGATGTGGCAGCCAGCATGCTTAGGAGCCGCTGACTTAGATGACGTGTCATCAGCGGCTCTGAGCGCACTGATTGGGCGAGCGGCCATGCATGCACCGTAGAACCCGGGAAGAGGTGAGTTGATTTTGGTGATCTGGGTGGGTCTCACACAGCCGGGAACCCCCGATCGGGGTGCCCCAGGGGAAAGGACCAAAACCCAGAATAGTCAAAATCCTTGGTTTTGGTTCAGGTTTAAGGTATTCTGAGTGTGTTCATTTGTGTGTATTATGTAACCTGTCTGCTGTCTGTTTCCTGCAGCTACTTCATCGGCTCCCACCACTGCAGGTTAGAAAATCCAGCATTCATTATTTATTTTATTATTTATTCTGCTTTTTATTATTATTATTATTATTATTATTATTATTATTGTTATTAATATTATTATTTATTTCCTTTAAAGTAAATATAACTTATTTTAAAGTGATTTTTCATGTAAAAGGTAAAAACATCTAAACAGCATCTTACCTCGCCAAGTGTTCCACTAGAACTGTGCGTCCTCTCCCTGAATGAGGAAATATACCTCTTCATCTGCCACTCTGCTGACGTGGACCACCAATACTAGCTCAAGGAGCTTGTCCAGACCACACCCCCTCTCTGTAATGATAGCTTGAATGGCACTCTCAGAGGTACATGTGCGAACCATGGCCGCATCCCCACTATCCCTCTAGCAGGGTGTGTTCCCGCACCAGGCATTTGTGAATGGCTGGCGCGGGCACGCTCCCCGTTAGAGGGAAGCGGGAGATGTGGAAGCCAGCTCGCTCAGGAGCCACTGGCTTAGATGATGTGACATCAGCGGCTCTGAGCGCACTGATTGGGCGAGCGGCCGTGCATGCACCGTAGGACCGGGAAGAGGTGAGTTGATTTAGGTGATCTAGGGGGTTTCACACAGCGGGGAATCACCGATTGGGGTGCCCGAGGGGAAAGAACCAAAGTCCAGTATAGTCAAAATCCTGGGTTTTGGTCCACTTTAAGGTATTCTGAGTGTGTTCATTTGTGTGTATTATGTTACCTATCTCCTGTCTGTTTCCTGCAGCTACTTCATCGGCTCCCACCACTGCAGGTTAGAAAATCCAGCATTCATTATTTACTTTATCATTTTTTCTTTATTATTATTAATATTATTATGTATTTTCTTTAAAGTAAACATAACTGATTTTAAAAAGCTTTTTCATGTAAAAGGTAAAAACATCTAAACAGCATCTTACCTGCCAAGTGTTCCACTAGCATCATGCGTCCTCTCAGCTCTGCTCCCTGAATGAGGAAATATACTTCCTCATCTGCTGATGTGGACCACCAATACTAGCATAAGGAGCTAACACCCGTTTGTTATAAAATGAGCTTTGATTGCTGCCAAACACAACGATTGCTACATCTCAAGACATCCCACGGTGCATGTGCGGGCTTCCTCTATTACTGAGGGGCAGAGATTGCTAAGTAGAAGCATAGCGGCAGTCATCCCCATGGGCACCTCCCTCTGTATGTATCCACGCCGACCATTCTGATGGCGGGGGAAAGCACAGCAGCCGGAGAGATGCCCCTGCAGCCAGCAAATGTGCTGAGGAATAGCTGTAACTTACTGCTATCCCCAGGACCTCACACATTGGGGCATCCCAAATTGAAACATTTGTATGGGTCAAGACATTATTGATATTCTCCAGTTCTATTCATAGAGGTATGTCTCCATCTAGTGGTCATGTGATATATAGCAGTCCTGTCCTAATCTGGCTGTATAAAGAGGGTGACCCAGGAAACGGCACAGAGTGTAATGCTGCTGGTGTCAGCTCAGCTCGGTTCTGACAGTGTAGCTGAACCTCGGTGAATTCCTAAGCAGCTTAGAGCAGCGGGGACTACTTTCCTTCCTTACTTCTTTTGTTTCTTTATGTCCTTCTTCTTTCTCTTTTTTAAGTCTTTATTCTATTTCCACTCTCGCTTTACTTCCTTTCTTATCCCTCTATTTTTCTTCCTTTCTTCTCATTCTTTCCTTCCTTCCTTTTTTTATTCTTCCTTTCCATCCTTTGCTTTTCTATACCTCCCATGCTTTCCTTTTTTTCTTCCTTCCCACCTGTACTCATTCCTTTCTCTTTCTTTCTTCTTTCCTTCCTTCCTTCCTTCATTTCTTCATTTTCTTCCGTTTCATTTCTACCTTCCTTAATGTTTTCCTTCTTTCTCTTGCTTTCATTCTTTCCATCCCAATCTTTTACATCATTTTTCTTTTTCCTTTCCTATTCTTCCCTTTTCACCCATCTCTTTCTTTTCTTCCTTCCTTAATTCTTCTTCTTCTTTGTTTTTCTTCCCTTCTTTTTTAATCCTTCCCTTCTTTCCTACCTTCATTTCTGCCTTCCTTAATGTTGTCCTCTTTCCTTCTTTCTTTTCTTTCTTTCCCTATCTCTTCCATCATTTCCCTTCCTTCCTTCACACATTCTTCCTTTCTTCCCTTTTCCTCCATTTCTTTCTTTTTTTCCTTCCTTACATTTTCCTTCTATTTTTTCTTCTCTTTTTCTTAAATTCTTTCCCTTCTTCATTTCTACCTTCATTAATATTGTCCTTGTTTCTCTTTCTTTCCTTCTTTGTTTCCTTCTCAGTTTCTTCCATCCTTTCTTCTTTCACTTATTCTTCCTTTCTTTCTTATCTTTTCCTCCATTTCTTTCTTTTCTTCCTTCCTTAATTTTTCCTTCTTTCTTTGTTTTTCTTCCCTTCTTTCTAAATACTTTCCTCCCTTCATTTCTGCCTTCCTTAATGTTGTCCTTCTTTCTTTCCTTCCCTTTCTCTTCCATCATTTCTCTTCCTTCCTTTCGTCCTTCACTCATTCTTCCTTTCTTTATTACCTTCCATTTTCCTCTACTTCTTTCTTTTTTTCCTTCCTTACTTTTTCCTTCTTTCTATTTTTTCCTTTTCTTCTTTTTAAATTCTTTCATTCGTCCCTTAATATTGTCCTTGTTTCTCTTTCTTTCTTTCCTTCCCAGTCTCTTCCATTATTTCCCTTTTTCCTTCCTTCCTTCCTTTCTTCTTTCAGTCATTCTTCCTTTATTTCTTTTCTTCCTTTTTCCTCCACTTCTTTCTTCCTTAATTCTTTCTTTGTTTTTCTTCCCTTCTTTTTTTATTCTTTCCTTCTTTCCTCCTTTCATTTCTGCCTTCCTTAATGTTGTCTCTTTCTTTATTTCCTTCCCTATCTCTTCCATCATCTCCCCTTTTCTTTCCTTCCTTTCTTCATTTATTTCTTTTTGTCCATTTCCCCCATTTCTTTCTTTTCCTCCTTCCTTAATTTTTCCTTCTCTCTGTTTTTTTCCTCTTCTTTTTTAAGTATTTCCTTTCTTACATCACTCTTTTTTTCTTTATTTTTTGTCACTCCCAGCAACCAGCATATGGGCGCATTACATTTCAAGAGCAGACTTGGGTAATCACAGCTGATTAAAACTGAAACAATTATGATACATCAGCTGCAGCCTAGCTATAACAATGTGACGCAATGTAACACTCACCAGGGAGCTGGCAGGCTTTTCTGAATGACTCATCTTGTTTGTTATAGTCACAGCAGGAGGGAGAGATAATGCAACACAATTTTTTTTAAACTCTCAATGCAATATATAGCACTGTGAGATCTGTCACCTCGGTAATTGTATTGTCTTCCACACAGGGAGCACAACACAAACCGGATCTACAGGTCAGTGACCTCATTGTTTTACAAAATGACAGTGAGCTCTAGAACAAGCTCTACAACATGGGTTACTCTCTATATTGTAGCGAATTGTCCCATCAATTAGATTTCCTAATTGCTTTTAACCTGTGTGTTTATTCTCTATTTACCCAACAGCCTCAGCAGTTCCTACGTCAACAATCACAGGTCAGTGTCTATATTTTGGGCAGGAACTAGACCTAGAGGAGGGTATTTCCTCACAGAGACCTGAAAGTGTGTGATCTACACAAACTCACTCACTAAAGCGTACTTTCCCTAATATTCATTTGGGGCATTTATATGGGTCAAGACATTGATGTGCTGCAGATTGCATTACCACTGGTGCCTGGTAGGCTGCTTAGGGCAGCAGGGACTACTTTCATTTCTTCGCATCCTTCATTCTTCTCTTTCCTTCCTATCTTTTATTTTCTTCCTGACCTATTTTTCTTCCTTCTTTTTTTTCTTTTTTTCTTTCTTTTTTCCTTGCTTCATTGTTTTCTTTCTTTCCTTTTTTTCCATCTCTATTTCTTCTATTATTTCCCTTTCCCCTTCTTCCTTCACTCAGTGTCTTTCTTTCTTTTTCTCTCTCTTTCTTTCTCTCTCTTTATTTATTTATTTCTTTCCTTCTTTTCTCCTTTCCTTCTTTTCTCCTTTCCTTCTTTTCTCCTTTCCATCCCTATTTCTTCTATTATTTCCCTTTTCCCTTCTTCCTTCACTCATTGTCTCTTTCTTTTTCTCTCTTTCTCTTTCGTTCTTTATTTATTTCTTTCCTTCTTCTCTCCTTTCCTTCCCTAGTTCTATTATTTCCTTTTTTCCTTCCTTATTTTTTCCTTATTTTTTTGTTCTTCTTTTCTTCTTCTTCTCTTTCAGCTGATTACAGTAGCAACAGTGATGATACATTAGATGCAGCCTAGCTATAACAATTTGACACAATGTAACAGTCACCAGGGAGCTGGCAGGCTTTTCTGAATGACTCATCTTGTTTGTTATAGTCACAGCAGGAGGGAGAGATAATGCAACATGATTATTTAAACTCTCAATGCAATATATAGCAATGTGAGATCTGTCACCTCGGTAATTGTATTGTCTTCCACACAGGGAGCACAACACAAACCGGATCTACAGGTCAGTGACCTCATTGTTTTACAAAATGACAGTGAGCTCTAGAACAAGCTCTACAACAAGCTCTACAACATGGGTTACTCTCTATATTGTAGCGAATTGTCCCATCAATTACATTTCCTAATTGCTTTTAACCTGTGTGTTTATTCTCTATTTACCCAACAGCCTCAGCAGTTCCTACATCAACAATCACAGGTCAGTGTCTATATTTGGGGCAGGAACTAGACCTAGAGGAGGGTATTTCCTCACAGAGACCTGAAAGTGTGTGACCTACACAAACTCACCTCACTTGGACTCATTTGGACATTGTGACCTGTCACTGGGGCACGGGGGTAGGAGAGATTTTAAAGAACATTAGACCTTTTCTGACGTTTCTCTCTAAACATCCCTCCCCCTCCCTCACTGCCTTCTGGATGTTGGTGCATTCCTGGCCCCTTTGCACCCCCTTTAGCCTTCACCTCACCCTTCACCTTCCCTCTTCAAATGTTCTGGCTGCTCTTCGAATCTTGCGCCAAGTGTCATTGCAGCCAATGTCTTGACACTGCGCATGTGCGAGATCTGAGGGGCTGGTGCAGAGCATGATGGGACGGCACGATGGTGCTGTCTGCCGGAGACAGCGAGGGACTAAGGGGTGCCGGAGTGCGATGCGACCAGACAGGTAAGTTTAAAGATGTCAAATAATAAACCGGAGGGAGCAAGCTGGGTTTGGAGAGTTTTTAATATCTCCCCAATACCTGCAATGTTCCTCTTTAAGGCTTTTGTGGACTTTCCCTATAGACCTCAGATCAGGGCTACCAGAGGGGCACCAACTCCTTTGCTTTCCTTCATCCACATTGAAGATCCTTCCTCCTGGTATCTGAAGGTGGGCGGAGCTTTGCATAGAGAATAATAGGCGGCATCTCACATCACAATGACCAAAACACAAAAATACGTTGGATACCGGAGCGATATGAAAGTGATCAACACCACAGAACCTGATAAAGGTTACTAAGGGAGTCTGGTGCCCCTCTGGTAGCCCTGATCTGAGGTCTGCAGGATAATGCCGAAAAAGCGTACTTTCCCTTTAATGATTATTTGGGGCATTCACATTCATATAGGTCAAGACATTATTCCTGGTCTGCAATTCTATTTATATAGATGCATGTCTCCACCTAGTGGTGATTTAGTATATAGAAATCTGGCTGTATAATGAGGGTGGGGGGAGCTCGAGAATTGTACACCGGGTGAACCAGACAACGACACAGAGTGCAGTACCATTGGCGCCTGGTAGGTAAATACCTAAACGGCTTAGAGCAGCAGGGACTACTTTCATTTCTTCATACCCTTCCTTCATTATTATCTTTCTATTTTCCTTTCCTTCCCTATTTCTTCGATTAGTTCCTTTTTTCCTTCTTCCTTCACTCATTCTGCTTTTTTATTCTTTTTTCCTTCCTTCATCGTTTTCTCTCTTTATTTCCTTCCTTTCCCCTTTCCTTCCCTATCTCTTCTATTATTTCCCTTTTCCTTCTTCCTTCACTCATTCTGTGTTTCCTTCTTTCCTTCCTTCATTATTTTCTTTCTTTCCTTCCTTTTCCTTTCCTTTTCTAGATCTTCTGTTATTTCCTTTTTTACTTCTTCCTTCACTTGTTCTGCTTTTTTTATTTTCTTCCTTTTCCTCCCTTCACTACTTCCTTCCTTATTTTTTTTCTTCTTACTTTTTCTTTCTTGTCTTCTCTTCTTTCAGCTGATTACAGTAGAAACAATTATGATCAGCTGCAGCCTAGCAATAACAATGTAACACAATATAACACTCATCAGGGAGCTGGCAGGCTTTTCCGAATGACTCATCTTGTTTGCTATAGTCACAGCAGGAGGGAGAGATAATGCAACATGATTATTTAAACTCTCAATGCAATCTATAGCACTGTGAGATCTGTCCCTCTGTAATTGTATTGTCTTCCACACAGGGGGCACAACACAAACCGGATCTACAGGTCAGTGACCTCATTGTTTTCCAAAATGATAGTGAGGATAGTGAGCTCTACAACAAGCTCTACATCATGGGTTACTCTCTGTATTTTATTTTATTCTCTATTTACCCAACAGTCTCAGCAGTTCCTACGTCAACAATCACAGGTCAGTGTCTATATTTGGGGCAGGAACTAGATCTAGAGGAGGGTATTTCCTCACAGAGGCCCTAAAGGGGGTGATCTACACAAACTCACTCACTTGGACTCATTTGGACATTGTGACCTGTCAGCGGGGCATGGGGGGTAGGAGAGATTTTATAGGGGAACCTCAGACCTTTTCTGACGTTCCTCTCTAAACATCCCTCCCCCTCCCACACTGCCTTCTGGATGTTGGTGTTATCTAAAATGCAGACATCCGGCAGCATTCCTGGCCCCTTTGCATCCCCCTTAGCCATCGATGAATGAAGGCTGCAAGCCATACTTACCCTTCACCTTCCCTCTTCAAATATCCCACGCTGCTCTTCAAATCTTGCACCAACGTCATTGCAGCCTATGCATTGACACTGCGCAAGCGCGAGATCCGAGGGGCGGCACTGAGCATGACGGGACGGCAAGATGGCGCTGTCTGACAGACGGCACAGGACCGAGGGATGCCGGAGTGTGATGCGGCCTTTTAAAGATGTCAAATAATAAACCGGAGGGGCAGCAAGCCGGGTTCGGGGAGGTTTTATTAACTCTCCAATACCTGCAAAGTTCTTTTGTGGACTTTCCCTATAGACCTCAGATCAGGACTTTCAGAGTGGCACCAACACCTTTGCTTACCTTTATCCACATTGCAGATTTTTCAGGTATCTCACATCACAATGGCCAAAATACAAAAATGCGTTGATGCGTGATGTGAAAGTGATCAACACCACATGATCTGATAAAGGTTACTAAGGGAGTCTGGTCTCCCTCTGGTAGCCCTGAGGTCTGCAGGATAATGCACTGTGAGCAATTTACATTTCAATAGCATACTCACAACGGATTAAACTGAAACAATTATTATACATCAGCTGCAGCCTAGCAAAAACAATGTAACACAATGTAACACTCACCAGGGAGCTGGCAGGCTTTACTGGATGACTCATCTTGTTTGCTATAGTCACAGCAGGAGGGAGAGATAATGCAACATGATTATTTAAACTCTTAATGCAATATATAGCACTGTGAGATCTGTCCCTCTGTAATTGTATTGTCTTCCACACAGGGAGCACAACACAAACTGGATCTACAGGTCAGTGACCTCATTGTATTATTATAGTGAGGATAGTGAGCTCTAGAACAAGCTCTACAACATTACATCAGTTAATTGGCCCATCAATTACATTTCCTGTTCGGCTTTAATCTGTGTGTTTATTCTCTATTTACCCAACAGCCTCAGCAGTTCCTACGTCAACAATCACAGGTCAGTGTCTATATTTGGGGCAGGAACTAGACCTTCAGGAGGGTATTTCCTCACAGAGACCTTAAAGTGTGTGATCTACACAAACTCACTCACTTGGACTCCACTAACTTGGACTTATTTGGAATTTATTACCTGTAACTGGGGCATGGGAGTAGGAGAGATTGGACTTTCCCTATAGACCTCAGATCAGGGCTGCCAGAGTGGCACCAACTCTTCATCCACATTGCAGATCCTTCAGTCTGGTATCTGAAGGTGGGCGGAGCTTTGCATAGAGAATAATTGGCTGCATCTCACATCACAATGGCCAACACACAAAAATGTGTTGGATAATGGGACGATGTGAAATTGATCAACACTGCAGGACCTGATAAAATTTACTAAGGGAGTCTGGTTCCACTCTAGTATCCCTGATCTGAGGTCTGCAGGGTAATGCCCAAAAAGCGTCCTTTCTCTAATATTAATTTGAGGCATTCATATGATCAAGACATTATTGATGTTCTGCAGTTCTATTCATAGATGCATGTCTCCATCTAGTGGTCATGTAGTATATAGAAATCTGGCTGTATAATAAGGGTAGGGGAGCTCGAGAATTTTACACCGGGACCTTCTTACTTTATCTTTCTTTTCTTCTCTTCTTTTAGCTGATTACAGTAGAAACAATTAAGATACATCAGCTACAACCTAGCAATAACAATGTAACACAATGTAACCTTCACTAGGGAGCTGGTAGGCTTTTCCAGATGACTCATCTTGTTTGTTATAGTCACAGCAGGAGGGAGAGATAATGCAACACAATTTTTTTAAACTGTCAATGCAATATATAGCACTGTGAGATCTGTCCCTCGGTAACTGTATTGTCTTCCACACAGGGAGCACAACACAAACCGAATCTACAGGTCAGTGACCTCATTTTATTCCAAAATGATAGTGAGGATAGTGAGCTCTAGAACAAGCTCTACATTATGAGTTGCTCTCTGTATTTTAGCGATAGGCCCATCAGTTAGATTTCCTAATTGGTATTAATCTGTCCGTTCATTCTCTATTTACCCAACAGCCTCAGCAGTTCCTACATCAACAATCACAGGTCAGTGTCTATATTTGGGGCAGGAACTAGACCTAGAGGAGGGTATTTCCTCACAGAGACCTCACTTGGACTCATTTGGACATTGTGACCTGTCTTTTTTTTTGATGTTCCTCTCCCTCCCTCACTGCCTTTTGGATGATGGTGTTATCTAAGACGCAGACATCCAGCAACATTCCTGGCCCCTTTGCACCCCCCTTAGGCATCACTTAGTAAGGCTGCAAGCCTTAGCTGTGCTGACCCTTCACCTTCACTCTTCAAATGTCCCGTGACGCTCTTCAAATCTTGCGGGATTTGCACCTTTGCAACCTATGCATTGACACGCAAACGCGAGATCTGAGGGATGGTGCTAAGCATGATGGGGCAGAAAGATGGGGCTGTCTGAAGGAGTTGGCTCCAGTACTTTGCTTCCTCCTCTGTCAGTACCTCATTCAGCTTTCAGTTCCAGCAGCTCTGACGGACGCATTGTACTCTTCCCTCTAATAGGAAGCGTGCCCACGCCGGCCATTCACATATGTCTGGCGCGGACACGTGTCCTGCTAGAGGGATAGCAGGATGCGGCCGCTACTCTAAGATGCACCATGGGACCAGGAAACGAGGTTAGTGATTGGAGCAACCTGGGGGGTTTCACACAGTGGGGAATCCCGATTTTGGTTGCCCCGGGGGGGGGGGGGGATCGATCGGCCCGGGAATGTTATAGATTGGCGTGGGTTTTGGTCCACTGGATCCTGACAGACATGGAGGAAATCCACACTGTACCCCCAAGACATGTTCACCAACAGAATGAATATATATTGCAGGAATGTGGAGTTATATAGAGTTAGGAGGCAGCTAATTCAATGCTATTCCTGTGGGAAACTCAGTTCATCTTTGGGGTGAAATAGCTTGAGGAGGGATTGGGTTACGATCACTGACGGGGAGTGTTCTGCTTACCCAGGTGTCCCGGGCAGAAGGCCTGCTGGAAGAGATCTGCTAAGCTTTACATAATAGAGATTGCTTTAATCATTAATATATTCTCTCTCCTACACAGGGAGTACAGCAAGGAATGGAACAACGGGTTAGTAGCCTCCTCATTTTAGATGTGTATAACTGGAGAGAAACAAGCAATATGCCAGTATGTTACATGCTTCTGTCTGGCAACCTAAACACCCTCCTCCCCTGGCCTAGATGTGAGGAGATACACTTCTATTCCCAGGAGAATATTTTTTTGACAGGTGCCTGGAAGCTGTGGCACATATTGAAACAGCCAGTATCTCCTATAGCAAGAGAAAAAGTGGAACAAAAGCGTCCCGGGAATCTGTAAGACTCCAGGGCCACCTGATTCCCTCTCCCTGGCGGGTTTCCAGATTTAAGGTGCTCGGATGTGTGTACACCCCCCAAGTCCATGTAAAACTCACCTTCTTCATGATCCAACCGGTCATACACGACCGACCTGTGGACGCTGCCATGGCATTTGTGTGTGGCCGTCACGGTCACGCACCTTGTTAGAGGGTAGCGGGGCTCTGCTAGGCTCTATCTGGCTAGACTCTGCCCTTAGCCGAGTTTGCTGATTGGACAAGCGTCCACCAACACACCCGGGAAAGGTTATATTACTGGGTGACTTACATAGCAGGGCATCCCGAATCTAGTTTTGGTCCACTAAACAATTTTTTCCCTTAATTATTCTTAAGTCATTGTCCAGGCTAAAAATACAATTCTGTGATTACTCACCTGTAGAATTGGTATTATACGTATACAGCACGTCCTGCTCCAGAATATTCCTCATATATACACTTGGGTAATACATCCACAAGATGGGGCTGGACTGCAGAAAACAGCTTGTGGCCCCTCCCAGCCCTATATAAGTCAGGGACCTCTCACAAATTCCCCAGTATTGACAAGCAGTTAACAAGAAGCTGGGAGAACAATAATAACCAGAATTCAAAAACAAACAATCACCATACAGAGGTAACTAAGAATAATAACAAGGGCGGGGTGGAACAGGACGTACTGTATACGTATAATACCAATTCTACAGGTGAGTAATCACAGAATTGTATTATTCTAAGTATACAGCACGTCCTGTTCCAGAATATTCCTTACACTTGGGACATCCAATAGCAGTGTCCGTAAGGTAGGGTGGGATCCCCAAAAAGTAACAGCGAACAACTTAAGCCACTGCCGCCTGCAGAACTTTGTGACCAAAAGCAACATCAGCTGAGGCCCGAACGTCAACCTTGTAAAACTTAGAAAAAGTATGAACAGAAGACCAAGTAGCGGCCTTGCAAACTTGTTCAACAGAAGCTTGGTGCTGAAAAGCCCAAGAGGCACCAATAGCACGAGTAGAATGAGCAGGCGGAAGGGAGGCTCCTCCCCGTTAGCAGAATAGGCCTGTACCACAGGACTATAGTGAACTTGGCTGGAGCCAGACCCTTCTTAGGTCCAGACAGGAGCACAAAAAGAGCATCAGTCTTCCTGAAGAATTCAGTAGCCACCAAATAGAATTTTAGAGTCCTGACCACATCCAGAGAGTGTAAAACCCGCTCCTTAGTGTTACTAGGATTAGGGCATAGAGAAGGCAAAACAATGTCCTGATTGAGATGAAAGGCAGACACAACCTTAGGCAGAAAATCTGGCTTAAAACGAAACACCACCTTGTCCTGGTGTCTCTCTAAGTAAGGGGGTTTGATGAAAGGGGCCCCCAACTCAGAAACACGCCTAACAGAATTGATGGTCAGCAAAAAGACTAGCTTAAGAGTCAAAATGGACAAAGGGGCCTCACGCAAAGGCTCAAAGGGAGACCCCTGCAGGGCAGATAAGACCAGGTTCAAATCCCAGACTGGTAACATAGGCTTGAGTAACCCCCTGGAAGAAGGTCTTGACCAGACGATCTATGGAAGAAAATGGCCAAAGCAGAAACATGACCTTTGAGGGTACTAAGTTGAAGACCCAAATCCAAACCATGTTGCAGGAATTCCAGAATCCTAGGGATAGAAAACACCCTACAGGGAAGCGACTTAGACTCACACCAGTCAATGTAAGCATGCCAGACCCTATAGTAGATGGATGATGAGGACTTCTACCTAGCCCGAATCATGGTATTAACAACAGAGGCAGGCAGCCCCTTTTCCATCAAGATGGAGGTTTCAGCAGCCAGGCCGTTAAAGCCAGTGTTTGTAAATTGGGATGGCGTAGCTGCCCCTGAGTGAGCAGGTCTGGATCCTTGGGCAGAGCATACTGATCTACTGCCAACTGCACGATGTCTGCGAACCACACCCTTCTTGGCCAACAGGGGGCCACCAGAATGGTTGGCACCCCTTCCTGAGAAACCTTGTGCAGCACCTTGCCCAGCAGAGGAACAGGAGGGAACACATAGAGAAGCTGAAAGCTCTTCCAAGATATTGCTAGTGCATCCATGGCCAAGGCCAGAGGGTCCCGGGACAGAGAGACAAAGACTGGAAGCTTGTGATTGTGACGGGACGCAAACAGATCCACATCTGGCTGACCCCAGCGGTGGCACAGGGAGCGAAACACCCTGCTGCTGAGGGACCATTCTCCCAGATGAGAGGTCCCCCTGCTGAGGGAGTCTGCCTCCAGATTCTCCACCACCGGGATGTGCACAGCCGAGATGCAGGGAACATTCTCCTCCGCTCAAGACAGTATCAGGGACACTTCCTTGAGGGCCCTCTTGCTCCGGGTCCCTCCCTGATGATTTATGTAGGCAATCGCCGTCTGGTTGTCCGAGCGGACCTGAACCGCCCAACCCCGAAGGTGTGGAGTCAATTGGGTGAGAACCAACCTTATCGCCCTCAATTCCAGAATGTTGATAGGGTTGTGGGCCTCCTGAGGGCCTCACTGACCCTGGAATTTCAGGGATTTCCGGAAGCCCCCCCAACCTGTCAGACTTGCATCTGTGGTGACTGTCTCCCAGCACGGGGCCAGAAAGGATCTGCCCACCAACAGGTTTCTTGAGTCCAGCCACCACAAGAGAGACTGTTTGGCCAGAGGGGACAGAACCAACACCTGATCCAGGGACCGAGGGTCCCGATCCCAAACTGACAAGAGGTGAAGTTGAAGAGGTCTCATGTGAAACTAAGTGTATGGAGCTGCCTCGACGCAGGACACCATCAGGCCCACCAGCTGCATCCCCTGCCGGATGGAGGGATGAGGGCAAGACATAAGGAACCTGGCTTGGGCCTGAAGACTCTCCACCTTCTGCTGCCCAGAAAGGACCTCACCATTGACGGTGACAGGAAAGACTTGGGGTGGTTGATCACCCAGCCGAAGGACTCCAGTGTGGACACCACCAGCTGAGTATCCAGCTCGGCCTGCTGGAGAGATTGAGACATGATGAGAATGTAGTCTAAGTAAGGAAGGATGCGAATGCCCTGGGATCTCAGCAGAGCCAGTACGCCCGCCAGCACCTTGGTGAGCAGCCTGGGAGCCGAGGTGATACCGAAAGGCAAAGCCACAAATTGATATTGCTGATCCTCCAGAGCGAACCTGAGGAATCTCTGATGACCTGGAAAGATTGGTACATGAAGGTAAGCGTCCTTGATGTCTACAGAGGTCATGAAGTCCCCTGGGCGTAGTGAATTGACAGCTGAGTGCAGAGTCTCCATGCGAAAGTGTTTGAATCTGACAAATTTGTTGAGGCGCTTTAAATCCAGGATAGGTCTGATGGACCCGTCTTTTTTGGGAACAGTAAAAAGATTGGAATAGTAGCCCCTGCCCCTTTCCCTCAAAAGGTACCTGGCAGATGACCCCCAACTCCAGAAGGTTTTGGACAGCAAGGCACAGGCCCTGAGCTGACAGGGGGTTTTGAGCCATCTGGGATTTGATGAATCTTGGGGGCAGCCAGGCTGCAAACTCTATCTTGTAACCGGAGGACACTACCTCCTGAATCCACCGGTCTGAGATGTGAAGCCCAGACGTGAGCAAAGAGCCGAAACCGTCCCCCCGCCCGGATGGGTGAGGGTGCCCCTTCATGCCTGAGGGGGCTTGGGTGAGGATTTTGGCTTGGGACCCCAGGAGAGGCCAGGACAGCCATGTCCTCTGCCCCTTCCCCAGTGATCTCATTGGGCCCCAGTAAAGGAGACTCCTCGGCCAGGTCTGGAACCACGGAAGGATGGGAGAAGGGCACCCATCCCCCGAAAGGACCAGGA
Source organism: Gastrophryne carolinensis (assembly GCA_027917425.1). Taxonomy (NCBI): domain Eukaryota; kingdom Metazoa; phylum Chordata; class Amphibia; order Anura; family Microhylidae; genus Gastrophryne; species Gastrophryne carolinensis. Next base: position 37,410,695 of record CM051235.1, on the reverse strand, counting down.
CGGCCTCCTACGTTGAGGTAACCTACCGCCCCTGGCAAACAAATCCAAGCATTCACTAAACAGGCACAGGCCCTTGAAAGGGAAACCAGTAAGAGCCTTCTTAGCAGCATTATCAGCTACCCACTGACGTAGCCAGACAGAGCGGCGTATAGCCACCAACAGGGTGTCATGAATGACTTGCCTTCTACCCGTGCCCGTGAGGTCCCTAGGCAATGGGTTCGGGTTCCTCCTGCCCAGCAGCCGCTTCTGCCTCGGGTGCCATCCCCAGCGGCGCGTGTGCCGCCGAGTAAGTCCTCCCCCCTTGCCCATTGTCACTCAGCTTGTGCTTGCTGGCCTATACAATCAGCTCATGTCCTCCGGTGGTGCAATACTCAGAATGGCCACCGGAGGCTGTTTAAAAGAACGAAGTCTAGAAGGTGCAGCTCTGAGCAGTTTGCCTGGGAAGCTCAGCTGGAGCAATCAGCCCAGAGCTCACCAATCAGACCACAGGGCCAGTGCTCCAATCTGCCGCCAGATCCTATGTGCACCAATCCCAGCCACTGTCTCCTTGTCCAATCCTGCCGGTTTTCCCACTATAAAGGGATTTCCACTGCAGTGTGTCATTGCCTGTTATAGCGCCTAGTACCAAGCTTGTCTTGTGCATTGAAGCTCGATTGATTTCCAGTTGCCAACCTCTGCCTTGCTGACGCCTCTCGATCTGAAACCCTGTTGCCGACCTCTGCCTGAACCGACCAATCTCGATCTGATCTCCGTTGCCGACCTCTGCCTTGTACCTAGACCTCGAGCTATCTCTCCCCTCTGTACCGCTGCAAACTCTGACTCCCCGTGTTAACCTCTGGCCTGCCTCTGGACTTCCGCTACACCCGCTCTTAGCCATTGGTTCTTCAGACCTCTATACCTGTAAGCGCTCATCCTTTGAGCCATTGAAGTCCTGGGGGCAACCGATCCCGGGCAGGCGTATTCTGCGTCCCGGCAAGCGGGGGCTCCTACAGGTGAAGCTGGCTGCGGAGATTGGGGGTTGAGGGCTTACCTAGAGGGCTGGAGTTACCAGAGCGTGACACAGGGCAGAAGTTCTTCCACACATTCTAATGGCATCATCCATGGCAGACAGAACATATGCAACAAATTCATAGCAAAGCAGGAAAGATCTATACTATTCTCCTCCCGCATCATCTAAGAGACTCTTAAGCAAAGCCTTAATAGCAACAGCTGTAATGGCAGAGGCACAAACCGGGCGTAGCGCGGTCCCCACACAGGCAAAGGCATGGCGAGCCAGTTGGTCCATACGCCTGTCCTCACCATCCCTCAGGGTAGTAGTGTCAGGAGAATGCATGACAGATGTATTGGACAGCCCCAGAATGGGCACGTCCACCTCGGTAGGACATGACCAACGCTTAATCACATCAGCAGGAAAGGGATACCTTTTGTCCCAACTCTTGGGCACCCTTGGCAGCTTGCTAGGCCGCTCCCATTCTTTGAGCACCAGATTATTAAAGTGAGACTGCTCAGGGAATTCCAAAGTTGGTTTAACCGTATGAAAGACCTCGCCCTGCTGCTGCAGAGCCACGGCAGGAGGGGATATACAGAGAACTTCAAAAATATGAGCCAAAAGCCTGTCAGTGTCATCTGAGGACCATAGATCTTCCTCAAAGGGAGACCCTGTAGCACCATAAACCCTAGGCTGCTCCTCAGAGGATTCTGAATCAGAGAACAATTCCCCCTCCTCCAGGGGGGAATAACCAGCAGTGTCAAAAATTTCCTCATCCTCTATGGGAAAGAGAGAAACAGCGGGTGATAAATGCTGCTTCTTAGCAGAAGCCTTACGCGAGGCAGACCCAGCAAGATGTTTTTCAATGCTGGCCACCCGTGCAGCCAAATCAGGTTGAGACTCCCCACTGGTATGCACCTCACTGGGGGTCAGATGTAAGCATGGGGGGGTAGGCGAAGCCAGAGGAGGCGCAGGCCCAGCAACAGGTAACCCAGATTGCAGCGCAAGTACCTGCTGGGTGCAAGGTACACATACCCTGACATCATCACCGATTGGGGATACCCCACATGCAACAGGTAGGAGCGTAGCTTCATAGCACCTACCCCGGTGCTTACAAACCTACCTTCACCCGAACCTTGTCAGCCGAGGCTGGAAGGCAATATATATAGTATGAAACGGGTGGGAATAGTCCTGCAGGGCCGCAGGCATATAAGCCCCGCTCACCTGCGTCACAAGAGAGCTATCTTCTTTCTTCTCAGCGCAGACTGCAGAAAAGAACTGGGGAATTTGTGGGAGGTCCCTGACTTATATAGGTGCGGGAGGAGCCACAAGCCGTTTTCTGCAGTCCAGCGCCATCTTGTGGATGTATTACCCAAGTGTAAGGAATATTCTGGAACAGGACGTGCTGAATACTTAGAATATTAACAAAAACTTTATACTCACCCCCACAGATGATCACTCCTAGTCTTGCCCTGGCTGTCTTACCTGAATCTCTCAGGAGACACTTAAAGAACTTAATTTTTACAGTCTGGAGGAAAGAAGGGAGAGACGGGACATGACAGACCTTTATATATGTGAAAGGATTCAATAAGGTTCAGGAGGGAAACTTAATAATAGAACAAAGGGGCCCAACCTGAAGCTAGTCAGAGGGACGATCGGGAGCAATGTTAGAAAATTTTATTTCACAGAGTAGTAGATGCTTGGAACAAACTTCCAGCAGAGGTAGTTGAAAAATCAACAGTCACTGAATTTAAACATGCCTGGGATAAGCACACATCTATCCATCTATACACATAAGGGCAGACGAGATGGAGCGTATGGTTTCCTTCTGCCGCCACCTTTCTATGTTTCTATGATCTATGGCTGCAGTCAGTGGATGGAGTATTCCAAGACCTGCGACACCCCTTCTATTGACTGCAATGTTAAGGGCTTTCCGACATTACTGTTACGAATGTAACACCTACTGAAACGTTTTTTTACAAGAGGGGGTTTCATCATTTACACGTTGTAAGAGAGGGGTCAATCACATGTGTTTTAAAGGAGCTAATAAGGAATTGCTTTTCACTCTAGAAATACATGGTTTTATGTATTGCAAATAATGTGATTATTTTATTAGACTTCCTTATGGGAATAATTCTATGTGTCTTCTTTTTTACTCAACAGCCTCAACAGTTCCTACCTCACCAAACACAGGTCAGTTAACTAGGGCCGGATTAAGTGTGATGGGCACAAAATCTGATGGAGGCCCCAGATACAGTATAAAATAATAGTCCAGCCAAGTAACTGATTGGTGGTTGTCTGGCACCCGCCTACTTACTGGAAGTTCAGATCGAATCCCTTGTGCCCCCCTTGTGCGGGTGCGTGCTGCTCGGGAACTCCTGCTTTGCCATTCTGGGTGGAGGGTAGTGTAGTCGCCCGGCTGGTCCAGCAGAAAACAGTTCCCTGCATTGAGCTGCCAGCGGCTGTGCTTGGTGGCTTATGTGCAGTGACAGCTCTGCACACATCACTGTAGCATTGATGATGGCGGCTTTGCTGCTCTAGGCTCTCCGTCCTGCCCTGTGGTGGTTTTTCCGAATGACTCACAGTCACAGCAGGAGAGAGAGATAATGCAACACAACTTTTTAAACTCTCAATGCAAAATATAGAACTTTGAGATCTTTGTGTTGTTTTCCACACAGGGACCACAAGCAGAACTGGATCTACAGGTTAGTGGCCTCATTGTTTTTCAAAATGACAGTGAGTATAGTGAGCTAGTGAGCTCATCACAAGCTCTACATCATGAGGTGCTCTATGTTACAGATTGTGAGTGCTGAGTGCAGCTGAGTCAAATCCAGATAGACATTAGTGGTATAACAGGAACTTGCTTTACTGGAACATAAATGCAGTAAAAAAAGGTCACTTTACATGGTGCATAACACAGACAGGAAAAAAAAGTCATAGAGCAGAGCTGAATACACAGGAAATACAACACATTAGACAAATGCATAGAGAGACTACAGGTAAAGTGATTGGCAAGTAAAAAGTTAAAACATATATCAGTAGCTTACCCTTCATTGAGTGGCTCCAGTGCTTTGCTTCCTCCTCTGTGAGGAAAATCACTTCTTCATCCAGCTTTCAGTTCCCACCCCGCTGATGTGGTCCGCCAATTATCCTTCGGTGGGCCAAGAACGGAAACACTCCCTGCCCAGACGTCCTGACTGGCTGCTGTGAAACCCCGCCCTCCTCTCTCCTCTCACACTCATCACAGTGTGCTCACAACACACCACTGTTGCCACACCCACTGTTTATCTTCATTTTTTTTTTTTATCTCCAATTCGCTTTTAAAGATAACTTAGGAACTACAGGGTCTTTTTTAAATCATATTGAAGTTTAGGACAGTGCAACGTGTAGCCCGAGACAATGGGACAACAATCGGATGCTCAGCTTTAGTATAACCTTTAAGCATTGGTAACAGCGACATCTAGTGTCCTAACTGTGAACTGCATTAAATCTAGCAAAAGACACTCCAGCAATAGACTGAGCTAATTGTTGTATCTCCAACACTCGATTCATTTTAATGAATTACCCTCTAAATGTTTTATGCTATTATTAGATATAATTAGATTTTCTCATTGGTATTAATCTGCATGTTTATTCTCTATTTAATTAACAGCCTCAGCAGTTCCTACTTCACCAAACACAGGTCAGTGACTATATTTGCAGCAGGAACTAGACCTAGAGGAAGGTATTTTCTCTCAAAGGCCGTAAAGAGATTAATGCAACCCCCTCCCTGGCCCTGGCGGAGCAGTCGCGTATTTGTGTTTGGGATGCCCCGCAGTGTGTATTCCCCCATGGCGCAGGCTTGAGCCGACAACGTGCTAGGCGTCACTTGGCTCTCTGACGCCGCTGCTGGCTAAGCCACCTGGACAGCGCAGAAGGGAGCTTAGTGCACCGCCAACCGCATCCCCGGCTCACCTTGCAGCTCAGACTTGCCCGCGCGGCTCATTCAGAAAGGCCGGGCACAGGCGCGCACACAGCTAGAGGTTTGGGGGCCACAGCTCAGAGACGCCACAAGGGCTCGGGAGAATGTGAGTAGATCTGGGAATCTGGGAGATATCACACTCCCAAATAGGGAAGCCCCAAGGACTGGAACTTGGACGCCCAGGAGTCTTTTAGAGGGCCTCCGAAGTTCATCTTTAAGGATCCCGACAGACATGGAGGAAATCCACATTGTACCCGCAAGACATGTTCACCAACAGAAGGAATATATACTGTAGGAATGAGGATATAGAGTTAAGAGGCAGCTAATTCAATGCTATTCCTGTGAGAACATCAGTTCATCTTTGTGGTGAAATAGCTTGAGGAGGGATTGGGTTACAATCACTGACGGGGAGTGTTCTGCTTACCCAGGTGTCCCGGGCAGAAGGCCTGTTGGAAGAGATCTGTTAGGATTTCCATAATAGAGATTACTTTAATCATTAATATATTCTCTCTCCTACACAGGGAGTACAGCAAGCACTGGAACAACAGGTTAGTAGCCTCTTTATTTTAGATGTGTATAACGGGAGAGAGAAAAACAAGCAGACCTTTACCAGCAATATGCCAGTATGTAACATGCTTCTGCCTGGCAACCTAAACATTCTCCTCCCCTGGCCCTGAAGTGAGGAGAATACACTTCTATTCCCAGGAGAACAATTTTTTGACATGTGCCTGGAAGCTGTGGCACATATTGAAACAGCCAGTATCTCCTATAGAAAGAGGAAAAGTTCACTTTAAAGTGGACCAAAAGCAGCTCTGGAATCTATAACACTCTATATACTCTATAATTTATAAGACTCCAATGCTGCATGATTCCCTCCCCCTGGCAGGAATTCAGATTCCATGTACCCCACTGTGTGAAAACCCCCCAAGTCCAGTGTAAAACTCACCTTCTTCACGATCCAACCGTGCATGCACGAGCTGTGGCTGTCACCATGGTATTTGTGTGTGGCTGGCGCTGGCACACACCCTGCTAGAGGGTAGCGGGGCTCCACTTTTCCTGGCTAGACTTGGTCCTTAGCTTTTAATTAGATTTCAACAAGCGCAGTCGAGTGCGCTTATTGGACAAGAACCCCTCCAATGCACCATAGGACGGGGAAGAGAGGATTTTTCTGGGTGAATTGGGGGGCATAGCAGGGCATCCCGAATCCGGTTTTGGTCCACTAAACAATTTTCCCTTAATTATCCCTTAATTAGTCATTATACAGGCTTAAATTAACAAAAGCTTTATACTTACCTTGTGTCCCCCGCAGATGATCACTCCTAGCCTTGCCCTGGCTGTCTTACCTGTGTAATATAGTGTAGCCAGGCAGTGGGAAAAGCAAGCAGGATGCTCGGCCGCATAGCTCGAGGCATCACCTGTAGAAAGAGGGAGGTTGTGATGTCACTGTATAGTGCCCTGGTAAGGCCACAGCTAGAATACTGTGTGCAGTTCTGGAGACCTTACCTGCAAAAAGACATTATTCAAATAGAACGGGTCCAAAGGCCGGCAACAAAAATGGTGGAAGGACTTAAACTTAAAACTTATCAGGAAAGACTTAAAGAACTTAGTTTGTACAGTCTGGAGGAAAGAAGGGGAGAGAGGGGACATGATGGAGACCTTAATATATGTGACAGGATTGAATAAGGTTCAGGAGGGAAACTTAACGATAGAACAAGGGGCCCAACCTGAAACTGGTCAGAGGGAAGATTGGGAGCAATGTTAGAAAATGTATTTCACAGAAAGAGTAGATGCCAGGAACAAACTTCCAGCAGAGGTAGTGGAAACATCGACATTCACTAAATGTAAACATGCCTGGGATAAGCACACATCTATCCTAAGATAAAGAGAACATACAGTATACACATAAGATAAAGAGAACATACAGTATACACATAAGATAAAGAGAACATACAGTATATACATAAGATAAAGAGAACATACAGTATATACATAAGATAAAGAGAACATACAGTATATACATAAGGGCAGACTAGATGGAGCGTATGGTTTCCTTCTGCCGTCAACCTTCTATGTTTCTATGATCTATGGCTGCAGTCAGTGGATGGAGTATTCCAAGACCTGCGACACCCCTTCTATTGACTGCAATGTTGAGGGCTTTCCGACATTACTGTTACAAATATAACACCTACTGAAAGTTTTTTTTTACAAGAGGGGGTTTCATCATTTACACGTTGTGAGAGAGGGGCCAATCACACGTGTTTTAAAGGAGTTAATAAGGAATTGCTTCTCACTCTAGAAATACATGGTTTTATGTATTGCAAATAATGTGATTATCATTTTATTAGATTTCCTTATGGGAATAATTCTATGTGTCTTATTTACTCAACAGCCTCAATAGTTCCTACCTCACCAAACACAGGTCAGTTAACTAGGGCCGGATTAAATGTGATGAGCACAAAATCTGGTGGAGGCCCCAGATACAGTATAAAATAATAGTCCAGCCAAGTAACTGATTGGTGGTTGTCTGGCACCCGCCTACTTACTGGAAGTTCAGATCGAATACTTTGTGCCCCCCTTGTGCGGGTGTGTGCTGCTCGGGAACTCCTGCTTTGCCATTCTGGGTGGGGGGTAGCTCTGCACACACCCATCACTGTAGCATTGATGATGGCGGCTTTGCTGCTCTAGGCTCTCCGTCCTGCCCTGTGGCGGTTTTTCCGAATAACTCACAGTCACAGCAGGAGAGAGAGATAATGCAACACGACTTTTTAAACTCTCAATGCAAAATATAGCACTTTGAGATCTTTGTATTGTTTTCCACACAGGGACCACAAGCAGAACTGGATCTACAGGTTAGTGGCCTTATTGTTTTACAAAATGACAGTGAGTATAGTGAGCTAGTGAGCTCATCACAAGCTCTACATCATGGTGTGCTCTATGTTACAGATTGTGAGTGCTGGGTGCAGCTGAGTCAAATCCAGATAGACATTAGTGGTATAACAGGAACTTGCTTTACTGGAACATAAATGCAGTAAGAGAAGGTCACGTTACATGGTGCATTACACAGACAGAAAAAAAAAAAAGTCATAGAGCAGAGCTGAATACACAGGAAATACATCAGACAAATGCATAGAGAGACTACAGGTAAAGTGATTGCCAAGTAAAAAGTTAAAACATATATCAGTAGCTTACCTTTCATTGAGTGGCTCCAGTGCTTTGCTTCCTCCTCTGTGAGGAAAATCACTTCCTCATTCAGCTTTCAGTCCCCACCCCTCTGATATGGTCAGCCAATTATCCTTCGGTGGACCAAGAACGGAAACACTCCCTGCCCAGACGTCCTGACTGGCTGCATCTCTCAATCTCTCAGCTATGAAACCCCGCCCTCCTCTCACACTCATCACAGTGTGCTCACAACACACCACTGTTGCCACACCCACTGTTTATCTTCATTTTTTTTTAATCTCCAATTCTCTTTTAAAGATAACTTAGGAACTACAGGGTCTTTTTAAAATCATATTGAAGTTTAGGACAGTGCAACGTGTAGCCCGAGACAATGGGACAACAATCGGATGCTCAGCTTTAGTATAACCTTTAAGTATTGGTAACAGCGACATCTAGTGTCCTAACTGTGAACTGCATTAAATCTAGCAAAAGACACTCCAGCAATAGACTGAGCTATTTGTTGTATCTCCAACACTCGACTCATTTTAATGAATTACCCCCTAAATGTTTTATGCTATTAGATAGAATTAGATTTTCTCATTGGTATTAATCTACATGTATATTCTCTATTTAATTAACAGCCTCAGCAGTTCCTACTTCACCAAACACAGGTCAGTGACTATATTTGCAGCAGGAACTAGACCTAGAGATAGAGGTATTTTCTCTCAAAGACCCTAAAGAAAGTAATGCAACCCCCTCCCTGGCCCTGGCGGAGCAGTCGCGTATTTGCGTTTGGGATGCCGCGCAGTGTGTATTCCCCCAGGTCACCCCATCAACTCACCTTCCAGTTACTCCCATAGTGCATTCTCGAGCCAACAGCGTGCTCGGCGTCACTTAGCTCCCTGACGCCGCTGATGGCTAAGCCACCTGGACAGCGCAGAAGGGAGCCGAGTGCACCGCCGACCGCATCCCCGGCTCACCTTGCAGCCGAGACTTGCCTGCACCGCTCATTCAGAAAGGACGGGCACAGGAGCGCACACAGCTATGGGGGCCAAAGCTCAGAGACGCGACAAGGGCTCGGGAGAATGTGAGTAGATCTGGGAATTTGGTGAGATTTCACACTGTGGGGCATCCCAAATAGGGAAGCCCCAAGGACGGGGACTTGGACGCCCAGGAGTCTTTGAGAGGGCCTCCTAAGTTCATCTTTAAGGATCCCAACAGACATGGAGGAAATCCACACTGTACCTCCAAGACATGTTCACCAACAGAAGGAATATATACTGTAGGAATGTGGATATAGAGTTAAAGCAGTCCTTCACTCTGAATTATAGTCTATCTTATATGTTTCCCACACCCTGTACATACAGATTGCTCACAATAAAAATCATCCTACCTGCATCTACTGCATGTTATGAGCCTTTAAACATCCAACGTAAAATATATTAATTTTAGATGCTGGGGAACCGTTTTTTAAGAGTTTGGCCTTTTCATTAAATCACGCTGAAGGTCCGGTTTAAGAGGCAGCTAATTCAATGCTATTCCTGTGAGAACCTCAGTTCATCTTTGTGGTGAAATAGCTTGAGGAAGGAGGGATTGGGTTACAATCACTGACGGGGAGTGTCCTGCTTACCCAGGTGTCCCGGGCAGAAGGCCTGCTGGAAGAGATCTGCTAAGCTTTACATAATAGAGATTACTTTAATCATTAATATATTCTCTCTCCTACACAGGGAGTACAGCAAGCACTGGGACAACAGGTTAGTAGCATCTTTATTTTAGATGTGTATAACGGGAGCTAGAGAAAAACAAGCAGACCTTTACCAGCAATATGCCAGTATGTAACATGCTTCTGCCTGGCAACCTAAACATTCTCCTCCCCTGGCCCTGAAGTGAGGAGAATACACTTCTATTCCCAGGAGAACAATTTTTGGACATGTGCCTGGAAGCTGTGGCACATATTGAAACAGCCAGTATTTCCTATAGAAAGAGGAAAAGTTCACTTTAAAGTGGACCAAAAGCAGCTCTGGAATCTATAACACTCTATATACTCTATATACTAATTTATAAGACTCCAATGCTGCATGATTCCCTCCCCCTGGCAGGAATTCAGATTCCATGTACCCCACTGTGTGAAAACCCCCCAAGTCCAGTGTAAAACTCACCTTTTTCACGATCCAACCGTGCATGCACGAGCTGTGGCTGTCACCATGGCATTTGTGTGTGGCCGGCGCTGGCACACACCCTGCTAGAGGGTAGCGGGGCTCCACTTTTCCTGGCTAGACTTGGTCCTTAGCTTTTAATTAGATTTCGACAAGCGCAGCCGAGTGCGCTTATTGGACAAGAACCCCTCCAATGCACCATAGGACCGGGAAGAGAGGATTTTTCTGGGTGAATTGGGGGGCATAGCAGGGCATCCCGAATCCGGTTTTGGTCCACTAAACAATTTTCCCTTAATTATCCCTTAATTAGTCATTATCCAGGCTTAAATTAACAAAAGCTTTATACTTACCTTGTGTCCCCCGCAGATGATCACTCCTAGTCTTGCCCTGGCTGTCTTACCTGTGTAATATAGTGTAGCCAGGCAGTGGGAAAAGCAAGCAGGATGCTCGGCTGCATAGCTCGAGGCATCACCAGCAGGAAGAAGGAGGTTGTGATGCCACTGTATAGAACCCTGGTGAGGCCACAGCTAGAATACTGTGTGCAGTTCTGGAGACCTTACCTGCAAAAAGACATTATTCAAATAGAACGGGTCCAAAGGCCGGCAACAAAAATGGTAGAAGGACATCAGGAGAGACTTAAATAACTTAGTTTGTACAGTCTGGAGGAAAGAAGGGAGAGAGGGGACATGATGGAGACCTTTATATATGTGACAGGATTGAATAAGGTTCAGGAGGGAAACTTAATGATAGAACAAGGGGCCCAACCTGAAGCTAGTCAGAGTGAAGATTGGGAGCAATGTTAGAAAATTTTATTTCACAGAAATAGTAGATGCCAGGAACAAACTTCCATCAGAGGTAGTTGAAAACTCGACAGTCACTGAATTTAAACATGCCTGGGATAAGCACACATCTATCCTAAGATAAAGAGAACATACAGTATACACATAAGATAAAGAGAACATACAGTATACACATAAGATAAAGAGAACATACAGTATACACATAAGATAAAGAGAACATACAGTATACACATACGATACAGAGAACATACAGTATATACACAAGATAAAGAGAACATACAGTATATACACAAGATAAAGAGAACATACAGTATACACATAAGATAAAGAGAACATACAGTATATACATAAGATAAAGAGAACATACAGTATACACATAAGATAAAGAGAACATACAGTATACACATACGATACAGAGAACATACAGTATATACACAAGATAAAGAGAACATACAGTATATACACAAGATAAAGAGAACATACAGTATACACATAAGATAAAGAGAACATACAGTATATACATAAGATAAAGAGAACATACAGTATATACACAAGATAAAGAGAACATACAGTATACACATAAGATACAGAGTACATACAGTATACACATAAGATAAAGAGAACATACAGTATATACATAAGATAAAGAGAACATACAGTATATACATAAGATAAAGAGAACATACAGTATATACATAAGATAAAGAGAACATACAGTATATACACAAGATAAAGAGAACATACAGTATACACATAAGATAAAGAGAACATACAGTATATACATAAGATAAAGAGAACATACAGTATATACACAAGATAAAGAGAACATACAGTATACACATAAGATACAGAGTACATACAGTATACACATAAGATAAAGAGAACATACAGTATATACATAAGATAAAGAGAACATACAGTATATACATAAGATAAAGAGAACATACAGTATACACATAAGATAAAGAGAACATACAGTATATACATAAGATAAAGAGAACATACAGTATATACACAAGATAAAGAGAACATACAGTATACACATAAGATACAGAGTACATACAGTATACACATAAGATAAAGAGAACATACAGTATATACATAAGATAAAGAGAACATACAGTATATACATAAGATAAAGAGAACATACAGTATATACACAAGATAAAGAGAACATACAGTATACACATAAGATAAAGAGAACATACAGTATACACATAAGATAAAGAGAACATACAGCATACACATAAGATAAAGAGAACATACAGTATACACAAGATAAAGAGAACATACAGTATACACATAAGATTCAGAGAACATACAGTATACACATAAGATACAGAGAACATACAGTATACACATAAGATAAAGAGAACATACAGTATACACATAAGATACAGAGAACATACAGTATACACATAAGATAAAGAGAACATACAGCATACACATAAGATAAAGAGAACATACAGTATACACAAGATAAAGAGAACATACAGTATACACATAAGATACAGAGAACATACAGTATACACATAAGATAAAGAGAACATACAGCATACACATAAGATAAAGAGAACATACAGTATATACACAAGATAAAGAGAACATACAGTATACACATAAGATTCAGAGAACATACAGTATACACATAAGATACAGAGAACATACAGTATACACATAAGATAAAGAGAACATACAGTATACACATAAGATACAGAGAACATACAGTATACACATAAGATAAAGAGAACATACAGCATACACATAAGATAAAGAGAACATACAGTATACACAAGATAAAGAGAACATACAGTATACACATAAGATACAGAGAACATACAGTATACACATAAGATACAGAGAACATACAGTATACACATAAGATAAAGAGAACATACAGTATACACATAAGATAAAGAGAACATACAGTATACACATAAGATAAAGAGAACATACAGTATACACATAAGATAAAGAGAACATACAATATACACATAAGATAAAGAGAACATACAGTATACACAAGATAAAGAGAACATACAGTATATACACAAGATAAAGAGAACATACAGTATACACATAAGATAAAGAGAACATACAGTATACACATAAGATAAAGAGAACATACAGTATACACATAAGATACAGAGAACATACAGTATACACATAAGATAAAGAGAACATACAGCATACACATAAGATAAAGAGAACATACAGTATACACATAAGATAAAGAGAGCATACAGTATACACATAAGATACAGAGAACATACAGTATACACATAAGATAAAGAGAACATACAGTATACACATAAGATAAAGAGAACATACAGTATACACATAAGATAAAGAGAACATACAGTATACACATAAGATAAAGAGAACATACAGTATACACATAAGATAAAGAGTATATACAGTATACACATAAGATAAAGAGTACATACAGTATACACATAAGATAAAAAGTACATACAGTATATACATAAGGGCAGACTAGATGGAGCGTATGGTTTCCTTCTGCCGTCACTTTTCTATGTTTCTATGATCTATGGCTGCAGTCAGTGGATGGAGTATTCCAAGACCTGCGACACCCCTTCTATTGACTGCAATGTTGAGGGCTTTCCGACATTACTGTTACAAATGTAACACCTACTGAAACTTTTTTTTTACAAGAGGGGGTTTCATCATTTACACGTTGTAAGAGAGGGGTCAGTCACACATGTTTTAAAGGAGCTAATAAGGAATTGCTTCTTATTGCTTATCATTTTTTTAGATTTCCTTATGGGAATAATTCTATGTGTCTTCTTTTTTACTCAACAGCCTCAACAGTTCCTACCTCACCAAACACAGGTCAGTTAACTAGGGCCGGATTAAAGTTGACCAACACCCACTGCTGATCGGCCCGGGAATCTATAAGATTCCCGGGCCGATCAGCTCCCTGCCCACGGGGCACCCCGATCGGGGTGGGGGGTAGTGTAGTCCCCTGGCTGGTCCAGCAGAAAACAGTTCCCTGCATTGAGCTGCCAGTGGCTGTGCTTGGCGTCTTATGTGCAGTGACAGCTCTGCACCCATCACTGTAGCGTTAATGATGGCGGCTTTGCTGCTCTAGACTCTCCGTCCTGCCCTGTGGCGGTTTTTCCGAATGGCTCACAGTCACAGCAGGAGAGAGAGATAATGTAACACGACTTTTCAAACTCTCAATGCAAAATATAGCACTTTGAGATCTTTGTATTGTTTTCCACACAGGGACCACAAGCAGAACTGGATCCACAGGTTAGTGGCCTTATTGTTTTACAAAATGTTAGTGAGTATAGTGAGCTAGTGAGCTCATCACAAGCTCTACATCATGAGGTGCTCTATTTTACAGATGGTGAGTGCTGGGTGCAGCTGAGTCAAATCCAGATAGACATTAGTGGTATAACAGGAACTTGCTTTACTGAAACAAATGCAGTAAGAGAAGGTCACGTTACATGGTACATAACACAGACAGGAAAATTAAGTCATAGAGCAGAGCTGAATACACGGGAAATACAACACATCAGACAAATGCATAGAGAGACTACCGTTAAAGTGATTGGCAAGTAAAAAGTTAAAACATATATCAGTAGCTTACCTTTCATTGAGTAGCTCCAGTGCTTTGCTTCCTCCTCTGTGAGGAAAATCACTTCTTCATCCAGCTTTCAGTTTCCACCCCGCTGATGTGGTCCGCCAATTATCCTTCGGTGGGCCAAGAATGGAAACACTCCCTGCCCAGACGTCCTGACTGGCTGCTGTGAAACCCCGCCCTCCTCTCTCCTCTCACACTCATCACAGTGTGCTCACAACACACCACTGTTGCCACACCCACTGTTTATCTTCATTTTTTTTTAATCTCCAATTCTCTTTTAAAGATAACTTAGGAACTACAGGGCCTTTTTTAAATCATATTGAAGTTTAGGACAGTGCAACGTGTAGCCCGAGACAATGGGACAACAATCGGATGCTCAGCTTTAGTATAACCTTTAAGCATTGGTAACAGCGACATCTAGTGTCCTAACTGTGAACTGCATTAAATCTAGCAAAAGACACTCCAGCAATAGACTGAGCTAATTGTTGTATCTCCAACACTCGATTCATTTTAATGAATTACCCTCTTAATGTTTTATGCTATTATTAGATATAATTAGATTTTCTCATTGGTATTAATCTACATGTTTATTCTCTATTTAATTAACAGCCTCAGCAGTTCCTACTTCACCAAACACAGGTCAGTGACTATATTTGCAGCAGGAACTAGACCTAGAGGAAGGTATTTTCTCTCAAAGGCCCTAAAGAAAGTAATGCAACCCCCTCCCTGGCCCTGGCGGAGCAGTCGCGTATTTGTGTTTGGGATGCCCCGCAGTGTGTATTTGCCCAGGTCACCCCATCAACTCACCTTCCAGTTACTCCCATGGTGCATTCTCGAGCCAACAGCATGCTCGCTGTCACTTGGATCCCTTCGGCGACGCTAATGGCTTAGTCACCTGGACAGCGCAGAAGGGAGCTGAGTGCACCGCCAACCGCATCCCCGGCTCACCTTGCAGCCGAGACTTGCCTGCACCGCTCATTCAGAAAGGCCGGGCACAGGCGCACACACAGCTATGGGGGCCAAAGCTCAGAGATGCGACAAGGGCTCGGGAGAATGTGAGTAGATCTGGGAATCTGGGAGATTTCACACTGTGGGGCATCCCAAATAGGGAAGCCCCAAGGACGGGAACTTGGACGCCCAGGAGTCTTTTAGAGGGCCTCCGAAGTTCATCTTTAAGGATCCCAACAGACATGGAGGAAATCCACACTGTACCCCCAAGACATCTTCACCAACAGAAGGAATATATACTGTAGGAATGTGGATATAGAGTTAAGAGGCGGCTAATTCAATGCTATTCCTGTGAGAACCACAGTTTATCTTTGTGGTGAAATAGCTTGAGGAGGGATTGGGTTACAATCACTGACGGGGAGTGTTCTGCTTACCCAGGTGTCCCGAGCAGAAGGCCTGCTGGAAGAGATCTGCTAAGCTTTACATAATAGAGATTACTTTAATCATTAATATATTCTCTCTCCTACACAGGGAGTACAGCAAGCCCTGGGACAACAGGTTAGTAGCCTCTTTATTTTAGATGTGTATAACGGGAGCTAGAGAAAAACAAGCAGACCTTTACCAGCAATATGCCAGTATGTAACATGCTTCTGCCTGGCAACCTAAACATTCTCCTCCCCTGGCCCCGAAGCGAGGAGATACACTTCTATTCCCAGGAGAACAATGTTTTGACATGTGCCTGGAAGCTGTGGCACATATTGAAATAGCCAGCCAGTTTGGGATCGGGACCCTGTGTCCCTGGATAAGGTTTTTGCTCTGTCCCCCCTGGCCAGACAGTCCCTCTCGTGGTGGCTGGACTCAAGGAACCTTCTAGTGGGCAGGACCTTTCTGCCTCTGTGCTGGTAAACTGTCACCACAGATGCCAGTCTGACCGGTTGGGGGGGCTTTTGGAAGAGCCCTGAAGTTCCAGGGTCAGTGGGGCCCCCAGGAGGCCCATGCTCCATCAATGTACTGGAACTGAGGGCGATCAGGTTGGTTCTGTCTCAGCTGACCACACACCTTCAGGGTCGGGCTGTTCAGATCTGCTCGGACAACCTGCCTACATCAATCATTAGGGAGGGACTCTGAGCAAGCGAGCCCTCAAGGAAGTGTCCCTGATACTGTCTTGGCCGGAAGAGAATGTCCCTTGCATCTCGGCGGTCTACAATCCGGGGGTGGAGAACCAGGAGGCAGACTCCCTGAGCAGGGGGATGTCTCAGGTGGGGGATTGGTCCCTCAGCAGCAAGGTTTTTCACTCCCTGTGTCTCTGCTGGGGTCAGCCGGATGTGGACCTGTTTCCCCCCCCCGCCACAATCACAAGCTTCCAAGATTTGTCTCTCTGTCGCGGGATCCTCTGGCCTTCGCCACGGATGCGCTAGCGATTCCTTGGATGGAGTTTCGGCTCCTGTATGTGTTCCCTCCCTTTCCTCTGCTGGGCAGGGTGCTGCGCAAGATAGCCCAGGAAGGGGTACCAGCCATTCTGGTGGCCCCCTGTTGGCCAAGGAGGGTGTGGTTCGCAGACGTCATGCAGTTGGCAGTAGATCGGTACGTTTTGCCCAAGGATCCAGATCTTCTCACTCAAAGTCAGCTGCGCCATCCAAATTTACAAATGCTGGCTTTGACGGTTTGGCTGCTGAAACCTCCATCTTCATGAATAAGGGGTTGCTGGCCTCTGTTGTTGATACTATGATTCAGGCTAGGAAGAAGTCCTCGTCTTTTATCTACTACAGGGTCTGGCATGCTTACATTGCCTGGTGTGAGTCCAAGTCTCTTCCTTGTCGGGTGTTTTCTATCCCCAGGATTCTGGAATTTTTACAACATGGTTTGGATTCGGGCCTTCAACTTAGTACTCTCAAGGGACAAGTGTCAGCCCTGGCAATTTTTTTCCAAAGATCCTTTGCAAATCACCGGCTGGTTAAGACTTTTTTCCAGGGAGTTACTCATGTGCGTCCTCCGCTTAAGCCTATGCTACCAGTTTGGTGAATATGGTGTTGTCTGCTCTACAGGGTCCTCCCTTTGAGCCTATCTGTGGGGTGGCGTTACCCATTCTGACTCTTATGGTGGCTTTCTATTAAACCTCCTTATTTTGAGCGGCATCAAGATAAGGTGGTGTTTAGGCTTAATCCGGATTTCTTGCCCGAGATTGTGTCTGGTTTTCATCTCAATCAGGACATTGTCTTGCCTTCCTTGTGTCCTAACCCTTCTAATTCCAAGGAACAGACCCTGCATTCTCTGGATGTTGTCAGGGCTCTGAAATTTTTACTTGTTTGCTACTGAGTCTTTCGGGAAATCTGATGCTATTTGTTATTCCAGCAGGACCTAGGAAGGGCTTGCCTCCGGCAAAATCTACTATCAGCAAGTGGATTCGCCAGACAGTGGTTCAGGCCTATTCTGCTAAAGGGAAGGTTCCTCATTTCCGGATTACTGCTCATTCCACTCGTGCTATTGGTGCTTCTTGGGCTTTTCATTGCCAAGCTTCTGTTGAACAAGTTTGTAAGGCTGCGACTTGGTCTTCTGTTCATACCTTTTCAAAGTTTTACAAGGTTGATGTTAAGGCCTCAGCTGATGCTGCTTTTGGCCGCAAGGTACTTAAGGCGGTAGTGGTTTGAACTGCCTGCTGCTACTTTTTGGGGATCCTGCCCTACCTTACGGACACTGCTGTTGGACGTCCCATACGTAAGGACTTCTTGAAGCAAGCCGTGCCATGCAATAGGAAAAATACAATTCTGTGAGTACTCACCTGTAGAATTGTTTTTACTATGCATGGCACGGCCTGCTTCACCCCACCCTTGTTATCGTTATTCTTGGTTGCCTCTTTATGATGATTTTTCCAAGTTAGTTGGGGTTGTTACCTTTTTTACCTTTATTATCTTGCGGCTTCTTGTATAACTGCTTGTCAACACTGGGGAGGTCTATTGGTGATCCTGTTTTTATATGGTGCCGGGAGGAGCCACAACTCTTCTGCAATACACTGCTCCACCTTGTGGTGGAATATCCCATACGTAAGGACTTCTTGAAGCAGGCCGTGCCATGCATAGTAAAAACAATTCTACAGGTGAGTACTCACAGAATTGTATTTTTTTTAATCTCCAGTTCTCTTTTAAAGATAACTTAGGAACTACAGGGTCTTTTTTAAATCATATTGAAGTTTAGGACAGTGCAACGTGTAGCCCAAGACAATGGGACAACAATTGGATGCTCAGCTTTAGTATAACCTTTAAGCATTGGTAACAGTTACATGTAGTGTCCTAACTGTGAACTGCATTAAATCTAGCAAAAGACACTCCAGCAATAGACTGAGCTAATTGTTGTATCTCCAACACTCGACTCATTTTAATGAATTACCCTCTAAATGTTTTATGGTATTAGATATAATTAGATTTTCTCATTGGTATTAATCTACATGTATATTTTCTATTTAATTTACAGCCTCAGCAGTTTCTACTTCACCAAACACAGGTCAGTGACTATATTTGCAGCAGGAACTAGACCTAGAGGAAGGTATTTTCTCTCAAAGACCCTAAAGAGAGTAATGCAACCCCCTCCCTGGCCCTGGCGGAGCAGTCGCGTATTTGTGTTTGGGATGCCCCGCAGTGTGTATTCCCCCATGGCGAAGGCTTGAGCCGACAATGTGCTCGGCGTCACTTGGCCCCCTGACGCGGCTGCTGGCTAAGCAACCTGGACAGCCCAGAAGGGAGCTTAGTGCACCGCCAACCGCATCCCCGGCTCACCTTGCAGCTGAGACTTGCCCGCGCTGCTCATTCAAAAAGGCCGGGCACAGGCGTGCACACAGCTAGAGGTTTGGGGGCCACAGCTCAGAGACGCCAAAAGGGCTCGGGAGAATGTGAGTAGATCTGGGAATCTGGGAGATTTCACAGTCCCAAATACGGAAGCCCCAAGGACAGGAAATTGGACGCCCAGCAGTCTTTTAGATTCCGGGGCTTCTGAAGTTCCTCTTTAAGGATCCCGACAGACATGGAGGAAATCCATACTGTACCCCCAAGACATGTTCTCCAACAGAAGGAATACATATGGTATATGTGGACTTATATAGAGTGAAGAGGCAGCTAATTCAATGCTATTCCTGTGAGAACCTCAGTTCATCTTTGTGGTGAAATAGCTTGAGGAGGGATTGGGTTACAATCACTGATGGGGAGTGTTCTGCTTACCCAGGTGTCCCGGGCAAAAGGCCTGTTGGAAAAGATCTGCTAAGCTTTAAAAAGTCGAGATTACTTTAATCATTAATAGAGATGAGCGAGTAGTGAAATATTCGAAATTTCGAATTTCGATTCGAATAGACCGCGTTACTCGACTACTCAACCGAATATCGAATCCCATTATAGTCTATGGGAAAAAAATGCTCGACACTTGGAAATCTCAATTCGACCACTTGGAGGTCACCAAGTCCACCCTGAAACATCAGAAAATGATGCCAACACTGCTGGAATGCAACTGGGACAGCAGGGGAAGCATGTCTGGGTGCATATAACGCGCCCAAGTCGCACTATTACGCCACTATCACAGCCTCTCAACAATACACTCCAAACACAATATTACTTCTACGTAAAGTGAGACAAGACAAGGAAACCTTCTTTCCTCTACATTGCCATGGACCCCAAGCCAAACTGTACAAAAAAGAAGAACAAAATTCTGCACCCCTTAAAATCACGTTGCCTAATGACAACCACAGATGGCATAGGCAAGGGGGAAAATAAATAGACCCCACCCCTAATTGTCATTGTGTGTGTGTGTGTGTGAGATGTGGTCAGACATGTCCTCTTGTGTCATTGTGTCACCCCAGCAGTATGGGAAGCTTAAAGGAGGAGGTTTGTTACAGTGTGTTACCCCAGCAGTAGGGGAAGCTTACAGGAGGAGGTTTGTTACAGTGTGTCACCCCAGCAGTCAGGGAAGCTTACAGGAGGAGGTTTGTTACAGTGTGCCACCCCAGCAGTAAGGGAAGCTTACAGGAGGAGGTTTGTTACAGTGTGTCACCCCAGCAGTCAGGGAAGCTTACAGGAGGAGGTTTGTTACAGTGTGTTACCCCAGCAGTAGGGGAAGCTTACAGGAGGAGGTTTGTTACAGTGTGTCACCCCAGCAGTCAGGGAAGCTTACAGGAGGAGGTTTGTTACAGTGTGGCACCCCAGCAGTAAGGGAAGCTTACAGGAGGAGGTTTGTTACAGTGTGTCACCCCAGCAGTCAGGGAAGCTTACAGGAGGAGGTTTGTTACAGTGTGTTACCCCAGCAGTAAGGGAAGCTTACAGGAGGAGGTTTGTTACAGTGTGGCACCCCTGCAGTCAGGGAAGCTTACAGGAGGAGGTTTGTTACAGTGTGGCACCCCAGCAGTAGGGGAAGCTTACAGGAGGAGGTTTGTTACAGTGTGGCACCCCTGCAGTCAGGGAAGCTTACAGGAGGAGGTTTGTTACAGTGTGTCACCCCAGCAGTAGGGGAAGCTTACAGGAGGAGGTTTGTTACAGTGTGTTACCCCAGCAGTCAGGGAAGCTTACAGGAGGAGGTTTGTTACAGTGTGTCACCCCTGCAGTCAGGGAAGCTTACAGGAGGAGGTTTGTTACAGTGTGTCACCCCAGCAGTCAGGGAAGCTTACAGGAGGAGGTTTGTTACAGTGTGGCACCCCAGCAGTAGGGGAAGCTTACAGGAGGAGGTTTGTTACAGTGTGTTACCCCAGCAGTAGGGGAAGCTTACAGGAGGAGGTTTGTTACAGTGTGGCACCCCAGCAGTAGGGGAAGCTTACAGGAGGAGGTTTGTTACAGTGTGGCACCCCTGCAGTCAGGGAAGCTTACAGGAGGAGGTTTGTTACAGTGTGGCACCCCAGCAGTAGGGGAAGCTTACAGGAGGAGGTTTGTTACAGTGTGGCACCCCTGCAGTCAGGGAAGCTTACAGGAGGAGGTTTGTTACAGTGTGTCACCCCAGCAGTAGGGGAAGCTTACAGGAGGAGGTTTGTTACAGTGTGTTACCCCAGCAGTCAGGGAAGCTTACAGGAGGAGGTTTGTTACAGTGTGTCACCCCTGCAGTCAGGGAAGCTTACAGGAGGAGGTTTGTTACAGTGTGTCACCCCAGCAGTCAGGGAAGCTTACAGGAGGAGGTTTGTTACAGTGTGGCACCCCAGCAGTAGGGGAAGCTTACAGGAGGAGGTTTGTTACAGTGTGGCACCCCTGCAGTCAGGGAAGCTTACAGGAGGAGGTTTGTTACAGTGTGGCACCCCAGCAGTAGGGGAAGCTTACAGGAGGAGGTTTGTTACAGTGTGGCACCCCTGCAGTCAGGGAAGCTTACAGGAGGAGGTTTGTTACAGTGTGTCACCCCAGCAGTAGGGGAAGCTTACAGGAGGAGGTTTGTTACAGTGTGTCACCCCAGCAGTAGGGGAGGCCCAAGAGCTGAGACCTTTTAAAAATTGTGTGGAGGCCCAAGAGCTGAGACCTTTTAAAAATTGTGTGGAGGCCCAAGAGCTGAGACCTTTTAAAAATTGTGTGGAGGCCCAAGAGCTGAGACCTTTTAAAAATTGTGTGGAGGCCCAAGAGCTGAGACCTCTCAAACATTGTGTGGAGTCCCAAGAGCTGAGACCTCTTAAAAATTGTGTGGAGTCCCACGAGCTGAGACCTCTTAAAAATTGTGTGGAGGCCCAAGAGCTGAGACCTCTTAAAAATTGATTGTATTAAGCCCAAGAGGTGAGCCATAATTTTTTTTTATTAATACAGCAATTCTACGGCAGTTAAGGAGGAGGAGGAGGAGGAGGAAATGGCACTTCATACAGATGGCACTTCACTCTTGGCTGCTTTCCACTGTTGTACAAGCAAAGTCCGGGTCAATCCACTTGCTGTTCATTTTGATTAGCGTCAGCCTGTCGGCACTGTCGGTTGACAGGCGGCTGCGCTTATCGGTTATAATGCCCCCGGCTGCGCTGAACACCCTTTCTGATAGCACGCTGGCGGCAGGGCAGGCAAGCACCTCCAAGGCGTACAGGGACAGTTCCAGCCACGTGTCCAACTTGGAGACCCAGTAAGTGTAGGTCGCCGAGGGATCGGGGAGGACAGGGGTGTGGTCTGCCAGGTAGTCCCGCAACATCCGCCGATACTTGTCCCTCCTGCTGATAGCGGGCCCCGCAGTGATGGAAGTTGCACGAGGGGGTGACATGAACGTGTCCCACACCTTGGAGAGTGTTCCCCTGGTGGCTGTGGGCCTGATCGATGTTGTCAGACTCTGGGAGACACTCTCCTCTCTGCCGCCAGCGATGCTGGGTGGGAAAATCTGCATCATGTTCTGCAAGAGTTCCCTCTGGTATTCCAGTAATCGATTCGTCCTCTCCTCTACCGGAATAAAAGAGGAGAAGTTATCTTTATACCGGGGGTCCAGGAGTGCGAAGACCCAGTATAGTTTGTTCTCCAATATCCGGACAACACGTATGTCCCGGGAAAAGCAGCCCAGCATGAAGTCAGCCATGTGTGCCAGACTCTGAGTAGGCATGACCTCACTGCCCCCACCAGAAGGATCATTTTCCATTTCCTCCTCTTCCTCCTCCTCTCCGCCCCATCCGCGCTGAACCAATGGGACGCACACAGCCTGACTGCTACCCTCGCCGCCAGCATCCTCTTCCACAGCCACCTCCACGTTGTCCTCCTCCTCCTCATCCTCCTCCTCCTGCAACTGCCACCGAGCAGCAGACAAAAGTGTGGTCTGACTGTCTACCTGCGTTGCGTCTCCTCCTACCCCCGTCTCCTCTGTGTGCAATGCGTTCTCCCTTATTGCGATGAGCGATTCTTTAAGGACGCATAGGAGCGGGATGGTTACGCTCACTATAGCGTCCTCGCTGCTGACCTTCTTAGTGGACTCCTCAAAGATACGCAATACATCGCATATGTCTGCCATCCATGGCCACTCGTGGTTGGCAAACTGAGGGAGCTGAGTTGGAGGCACGCGAGGATGCATCATCTGGTACTCCATCAATGCTTTCTGCTGCTCACACACCCTGGCCAACATGCAATAGGTGGAATTCCAGCGAGTGGGCAGGTCGCACAACAGCCGATGTTGAGGCAAATGGAGGCGTTGCTGGATTTTTTTTAAGCTAGCAGCAGCTACAGTTGACTTCCGAAAGTGAGCGCACAAGCGCCGCACTTTCACCAGTAGCTCTGCCAGGTTGGGGTAAGTCTTTAGAAACTTTTGTACTACCAAATTAAAAACGTGGGCCAGGCATGGTAC
The DNA here is from genome assembly GCA_027917425.1 of Gastrophryne carolinensis. Classification (NCBI taxonomy): domain Eukaryota; kingdom Metazoa; phylum Chordata; class Amphibia; order Anura; family Microhylidae; genus Gastrophryne; species Gastrophryne carolinensis. The sequence goes on along the minus strand of CM051235.1, from coordinate 37,386,826 downwards.
GTGATTGAGTTCTGCAAGCGCCAGAGCCGCCACCAGGTTACGGCCGTTATCGCACACGACCATGCCTGGTCCTAGCTGCAGCGGCGACAGCCACATCTCTGTCTGCTGCAATATGGCGTGCCTCACCTCTGCGGCGCTGTGCTTCCTGTCGCCCAAGCTGATGAGCTTAAGCACCGCCTGCTGACGTCTCCCCGCGCCAGTGCTGCAACGCTTCCAGCTAGGGGCTGAGGGCGATGTTAAGGCAGAGGAGGAGGAGGAGGAGGAGGAGGAAGAGGAGGGGGGTCTATCAGAACCCGTGCTGGAAATCTTGGGCGGGGGTGGTATGTAGGCCGTCCCTGTTTGCGACCCCGTCCCTGCTTCCACAACATTCACCCAGTGTGCCGTCAAAGAGATGTAGCGTCCTTGGCCGCAAGCGCTTGTCCACGAGTCGGTGGTCAAGTGGACCTTTGCGCTGACTGCGTACCTCAGGGCCCGCCTGATGTTACGCGACACGTGCTGGTGCAGGGCGGGGACGCCACACCGGGAAAAATAGTGGCGGCTAGGGACGGAATAGCGAGGTGCGGCAGCCGCCATCAGGTCGCGGAAGGCCTGCGTCTCCACAAGCCTAAACGGCAACATCTCCAGGGCCAGCAGTTTGGAGATGAGGCAGGTTAAGGCTTGGGCTTGGGGGTGACTGGAGGCGTACTTCCGCCTGCGGTTGAACGCCTGCGAGATGGACAGTTGATGGGACGAGGAGATGGAAGGTGCAGACGAAGATGCGGGGGAAGGGGGGGCTGAAGGAGAAGGCCCCAAAGTAGCCGAGGCAGAGGCAGATGTGGAGGTGTCCTGGCTGGAGGTCTGGACCGCAGTGGCAGCACACAACAAAGGGGAAGAGGCAGTGGCAGCAAGACGGGGCGCAGGTTGTATTGCGTTTGCTCTCTCCCACTCAGCCCAGTGCTTGAATTCCAAGTGACGGCGCATGCCTGAGGTGGTCAGATTGCTCTTCTCAGAGCCCCTACTCAGTTTTGAGTGGCAGATTGCGCAAACCGTGCTCAGTTTGTCATCCGCGCAAACGTTAAAAAATCTCCACACCACAGAAGTACGAGGCCTCGATGGGGGAGCTTCGCGCGACTGCCTGCTGCCGGGAAGAGCTTCGGCCCTGCTGGCTGTGGCCTGCCTTCTCTGTCTGGACTGTCCTCTGCCTCTGGACTGTCCTCTGCCTCTTGCTGCCTTATTCGGTGATGCGCAGACCGCATCTCCACTGCTTTCCCCGCTGGACATCACCCCTGTCCAAGTGGGGTCGGTCATTTCGTCGTCCACCACCTCCTCTTCCACTTCCTCTCTCTGCTCCTCCTCCTGCCCACTGGACATTCCAACAGCCTCCCTTGATGGCAACTGCGTCTCATCATCATCGCTCATGATAGCAGATGCTGGTTCCGGGTCCACATCACTAGCAGATGGCGGATACTCAAGTGTTTGGGCATCACTACAAACAAATTCCTCTGCTAGCTCCTGGGATTCTTGCGGCACATCTGGAAAAGGACCCGAAAAGAGGTCCTGGGAGGGGTCAAGGTTGGGCTGACTCTGTTGGCCAGGTTGGGAGGAAGGAGGGTCAGAGTGAGACTGTGTGGATGACTGGGTGGTGGACAAGTGACTGGAAGCGTTATCGGCCATCCATTGCACCACCTGTTCACGCTGCTCAGGCCTTAACAGAGGTGTACCCCGCCCCCCGCATAACTGTCCCATAAAGGCAGGGAAGCTGGATGAGCGTAATGCTGGCTGCCCCTCACCAGCACGCATTGTATCCCCACTGGCTTCAACGCGGTTTGTGCCCCCACCAGCATTTCCGCGCCCCCGTCCTCGTCCACGTCCCTTTGCGCTAGCCCTCCGCATTTCAGACGTTTTACTTTTTTGGCCACGCGTTATGCCAAATATAAAAATATTTTTAAGAAGAACACCTGGCTATACAGCCGTATACTGCCAGAAGGTGAAATGGTGCCTATACGCACCGTGTATAAAACAGTGTTTTGTTGGCACAGAGGACACAAAACAGTAGTGCCAAATATAAATATATTTTTAAGAACACCTGGCTATACAGCCGTATACTGCCAGAAGGTGAAATGGTGCCTATACGCACCGTGTATAAAACAGTGTTTTGTTGGCACAGAGGACACAAAACAGTAGTGCCAAATATAAATATATTTTTAAGAACACCTGGCTATACAGCCGTATACTGCCAGAAGGTGAAATGGTGCCTATACGCACCGTGTATAAAACAGTGTTTTGTTGGCACAGAGGACACAAAACAGTAGTGCCAAATATAAATATATTTTTAAGAACACCTGGCTATACAGCCGTATACTGCCAGAAGGTGAAATGGTGCCTATACGCACCGTGTATAAAACAGTGTTTTGTTGGCACAGAGGACACAAAACAGTAGTGCCAAATATAAATATATTTTTAAGAACAACTGGCTATACAGCCGTATACTGCCAGAAGGTGAAATGGTGCCTATATACGCACCGGGTATATAACAAGGTTTTGTTGGTAAAGAGGACACAAAACAGTAGTGCCAAATATAAATATATTTTTAAGAAAAACACCTGGCTATACAGCGGTATACTGCCAGAAGGTGAAATGGTGCCTATACGCACCGGGTATATAACAAGGTTTTGTTGGCACAGAGGACACAAAACAGTAGTGCAAAATATAGTTTTGTATATAGGTGCTAATACACCACTGAAGTCTTTCTGTCCCTATTCCAGCATCAGCAGCTACCCCTCACTAAAGCAGCCGTTGTGTGCAGTGTGTATATAGCTAGAATGAGCTATATACTGTTCAGCATAGTAGCCCTAATAAGGGCTCTTAAGGACTGTCTTGTCTTCTGGTAGCTGGTATATATGGTGGTAAAAGCTATATTCTGAGCTTCTGGGGCCCTGCCTGACTACATAGAATATGATGAGCTATATACTGTTCAACGTAGCAGCACTAATAAGGGCTCTTAAGGACTGTCTTGTCTTCTGGTAGCTGGTATATATGGTGGTAAAAGCTATATTCTGAGCTTCTGGGGCCCTGCCTGACTACATAGAATATGAGCTATATACTGTTCAACGTAGCAGCCCTAATAAGGGCTCTTAAGGACTGTCTTGTCTTCTGGTAGCTGGTATATATGGTGGTAAAAGCTATATTCTGAGCTTCTGGGGCCCTGCCTGACTACATAGAATATGAGCTATATACTGTTCAGCGTAGCAGCCCTAATAAGGGCTATTAAGGACTGTCTTGTCTTCTGGTAGCTGGTATATATGGTGGTAAAAGCTATATTCTGAGCTTCTGGGGCCCTGCCTGACTACATAGAATATGAGCTATATACTGTTCAGCGTAGCAGCCCTAATAAGGGCTATTAAGGACTGTCTTGTCTTCTGGTAGCTGGTATATATGGTGGTAAAAGCTATATTCTGAGCTTCTGGGGCCCTGCCTGACTACATAGAATATGAGCTATATACTGTTCAACGTAGCAGCCCTAATAAGGGCTCTTAAGGACTGTCTTGTCTTCTGGTAGCTGGTATATATGGTGGTAAAAGCTATATTCTGAGCTTCTGGGGCCCTGCCTGACTAAATAGAAAATGAGCTATATACTGTTCAGCGTAGCAGCCCTAATAAGGGCTATTAAGGACTGTCTTGTCTTCTGGTAGCTGGTATATATGGTGGTAAAAGGTATATTCTGAGCTTCTGGGGCCCTGCCTGACTAAATAGAAAATGAGCTATATACTGTTCAGCATAGCAGCCCTAATAAGGGCTATTAAGGACTGTCTTGTCTTCTGGTAGCTGGTATATATGGTGGTAAAAGGTATATTCTGAGCTTCTGGGGCCCTGCCTGACTACATAGAATATGAGCTATATACTGTTCAGCGTAGCAGCCCTAATAAGGGCTCTTAAGGACTGTCTTGTCTTCTGGTAGCTGGTATATATGGTGGTAAAAGCTATATTCTGAGCTTCTGGGGCCCTGCCTGACTACATAGAATATGAGCTATATACTGTTCAGCGTAGCAGCCCTAATAAGGGCTATTAAGGACTGTCTTGTTTTCTGGTAGCTGGTATATATGGTGGTAAAAGGTATATTCTGAGCTTCTGGGGCCCTGCCTGACTAAATAGAAAATGAGCTATATACTGTTCAGCGTAGCAGCCCTAATAAGGGCTATTAAGGACTGTCTTGTCTTCTGGTAGCTGGTATATATGGTGGTAAAAGGTATATTCTGAGCTTCTGGGGCCCTGCCTGACTAAATAGAAAATGAGCTATATACTGTTCAGCGTAGCAGCCCTAATAAGGGCTATTAAGGACTGTCTTGTCTTCTGGTAGCTGGTATATATGGTGGTAAAAGGTATATTCTGAGCTTCTGGGGCCCTGCCTGACTAAATAGAAAATGAGCTATATACTGTTCAACGTAGCAGCCCTAATAAGGGCTCTTAAGGACTGTCTTGTCTTCTGGTAGCTGGTATATATGGTGGTAAAAGCTATATTCTGAGCTTCTGGGGCCCTGCCTGACTACATAGAATATGAGCTATATACTGTTCAACGTAGCAGCACTAATAAGGGCTCTTAAGGACTGTCTTGTCTTCTGGTAGCTGGTATATATGGTGGTAAAAGGTATATTCTGAGCTTCTGGGGCCCTGCCTGACTAAATAGAAAATGAGCTATATACTGTTCAGCGTAGCAGCCCTAATAAGGGCTATTAAGGACTGTCTTGTCTTCTGGTAGCTGGTATATATGGTGGTAAAAGGTATATTCTGAGCTTCTGGGGCCCTGCCTGACTACATAGAATATGAGCTATATACTGTTCAGCGTAGCAGCCCTAATAAGGGCTCTTAAGGACTGTCTTGTCTTCTGGTAGCTGGTATATATGGTGGTAAAAGCTATATTCTGAGCTTCTGGGGCCCTGCCTGACTACATAGAATATGAGCTATATACTGTTCAGCGTAGCAGCCCTAATAAGGGCTATTAAGGACTGTCTTGTCTTCTGGTAGCTGGTATATATGGTGGTAAAAGGTATATTCTGAGCTTCTGGGGCCCTGCCTGACTAAATAGAAAATGAGCTATATACTGTTCAGCGTAGCAGCCCTAATAAGGGCTCTTAAGGACTGTCTTGTCTTCTGGTAGCTGGTATATATGGTGGTAAAAGGTATATTCTGAGCTTCTGGGGCCCTGCCTGACTAAATAGAAAATGAGCTATATACTGTTCAGCGTAGCAGCCCTAATAAGGGCTATTAAGGACTGTCTTGTCTTCTGGTAGCTGGTATATATGGTGGTAAAAGGTATATTCTGAGCTTCTGGGGCCCTGCCTGACTAAATAGAAAATGAGCTATATACTGTTCAACGTAGCAGCCCTAATAAGGGCTCTTAAGGACTGTCTTGTCTTCTGGTAGCTGGTATATATGGTGGTAAAAGCTATATTCTGAGCTTCTGGGGCCCTGCCTGACTACATAGAATATGAGCTATATACTGTTCAACGTAGCAGCACTAATAAGGGCTCTTAAGGACTGTCTTGTCTTCTGGTAGCTGGTATATATGGTGGTAAAAGGTATATTCTGAGCTTCTGGGGCCCTGCCTGACTAAATAGAAAATGAGCTATATACTGTTCAGCGTAGCAGCCCTAATAAGGGCTATTAAGGACTGTCTTGTCTTCTGGTAGCTGGTATATATGGTGGTAAAAGGTATATTCTGAGCTTCTGGGGCCCTGCCTGACTAAATAGAAAATGAGCTATATACTGTTCAACGTAGCAGCCCTAATAAGGGCTCTTAAGGACTGTCTTGTCTTCTGGTAGCTGGTATATATGGTGGTAAAAGCTATATTCTGAGCTTCTGGGGCCCTGCCTGACTACATAGAATATGAGCTATATACTGTTCAACGTAGCAGCACTAATAAGGGCTCTTAAGGACTGTCTTGTCTTCTGGTAGCTGGTATATATGGTGGTAAAAGGTATATTCTGAGCTTCTGGGGCCCTGCCTGACTAAATAGAAAATGAGCTATATACTGTTCAGTGTAGCAGCCCTAATAAGGGCTATTAAGGACTGTCTTGTCTTCTGGTAGCTGGTATATATGGTGGTAAAAGGTATATTCTGAGCTTCTGGGGCCCTGCCTGACTAAATAGAAAATGAGCTATATACTGTTCAGCGTAGCAGCCCTAATAAGGGCTATTAAGGACTGTCTTGTCTTCTGGTAGCTGGTATATATGGTGGTAAAAGGTATATTCTGAGCTTCTGGGGCGCTGCCTGACTAAATAGAAAATGAGCTATATACTGTTCAACGTAGCAGCCCTAATAAGGGCTCTTAAGGACTGTCTTGTCTTCTGGTAGCTGGTATATATGGTGGTAAAAGCTATATTCTGAGCTTCTGGGGCCCTGCCTGACTACATAGAATATGAGCTATATACTGTTCAGCGTAGCAGCCCTAATAAGGGCTATTAAGGACTGTCTTGTCTTCTGGTAGCTGGTATATATGGTGGTAAAAGGTATATTCTGAGCTTCTGGGGCCCTGCCTGACTAAATAGAAAATGAGCTATATACTGTTCAGCGTAGCAGCCCTAATAAGGGCTATTAAGGACTGTCTTGTCTTCTGGTAGCTGGTATATATGGTGGTAAAAGGTATATTCTGAGCTTCTGGGGCCCTGCCTGACTAAATAGAAAATGAGCTATATACTGTTCAGCGTAGCAGCCCTAATAAGGGCTATTAAGGACTGTCTTGTCTTCTGGTAGCTGGTATATATGGTGGTAAAAGGTATATTCTGAGCTTCTGGGGCCCTGCCTGACTAAATAGAAAATGAGCTATATACTGTTCAACGTAGCAGCCCTAATAAGGGCTCTTAAGGACTGTCTTGTCTTCTGGTAGCTGGTATATATGGTGGTAAAAGCTATATTCTGAGCTTCTGGGGCCCTGCCTGACTACATAGAATATGAGCTATATACTGTTCAACGTAGCAGCACTAATAAGGGCTCTTAAGGACTGTCTTGTCTTCTGGTAGCTGGTATATATGGTGGTAAAAGCTATATTCTGAGCTTCTGGGGCCCTGCCTGACTACATAGAATATGAGCTATATACTGTTCAACGTAGCAGCCCTAATAAGGGCTCTTAAGGACTGTCTTGTCTTCTGGTAGCTGGTATATATGGTGGTAAAAGCTATATTCTGAGCTTCTGGGGCCCTGCCTGACTACATAGAATATGAGCTATATACTGTTCAACGTAGCAGCACTAATAAGGGCTCTTAAGGACTGTCTTGTCTTCTGGTAGCTGGTATATATGGTGGTAAAAGCTATATTCTGAGCTTCTGGGGCCCTGCCTGACTACATAGAATATGATGAGCTATATACTGTTCAACGTAGCAGCACTAATAAGGGCTCTTAAGGACTGTCTTGTCTTCTGGTAGCTGGTATATATGGTGGTAAAAGCTATATTCTGAGCTTCTGGGGCCCTGCCTGACTACATAGAATATGAGCTATATACTGTTCAACGTAGCAGCCCTAATAAGGGCTCTTAAGGACTGTCTTGTCTTCTGGTAGCTGGTATATATGGTGGTAAAAGCTATATTCTGAGCTTCTGGGGCCCTGCCTGACTACATAGAATATGAGCTATATACTGTTCAGCGTAGCAGCCCTAATAAGGGCTATTAAGGACTGTCTTGTCTTCTGGTAGCTGGTATATATGGTGGTAAAAGGTATATTCTGAGCTTCTGGGGCCCTGCCTGCCTACATATGAGCCATATACCGTTCAGCGTAGTAGCCCTAATAAGGGCTCTTAAGGACTGTCTTGTCTTCTGGTAGCTGGTATATATGGTGGTAAAAGCTATATTTTGAGCTTCTGGGGCCCTGCCTGACTACATAGAATATGAGCTATATACTGTCCAAGTAGCAGCCCTAATAAGGGCTCTTAAGGACTGTCTTGTCTTCTGGTAGCTGGTATATATGGTGGTAAAAGCTATATTCTGAGCTTCTGGGGCCCTGCCTGACTACATAGAATATGAGCTATATACTGTTCAACGTAGCAGCACTAATAAGGGCTCTTAAGGACTGTCTTGTCTTCTGGTAGCTGGTATATATGGTGGTAAAAGCTATATTCTGAGCTTCTGGGGCCCTGCCTGACTACATAGAATATGAGCTATATACTGTTCAACGTAGCAGCACTAATAAGGGCTCTTAAGGACTGTCTTGTCTTCTGTAGCTGGTATATATGGTGGTAAAAGCTATATTCTGAGCTTCTGGGGCCCTGCCTGACTACATAGAATATGATGAGCTATATACTGTTCAACGTAGCAGCACTAATAAGGGCTCTTAAGGACTGTCTTGTCTTCTGGTAGCTGGTATATATGGTGGTAAAAGCTATATTCTGAGCTTCTGGGGCCCTGCCTGACTACATAGATTATGAGCTATATACTGTTCAACGTAGCAGCCCTAATAAGGGCTCTTAAGGACTGTCTTGTCTTCTGGTAGCTGGTATATATGGTGGTAAAAGCTATATTCTGAGCTTCTGGGGCCCTGCCTGACTACATAGAATATGAGCTATATACTGTTCAGCGTAGCAGCCCTAATAAGGGCTATTAAGGACTGTCTTGTCTTCTGGTAGCTGGTATATATGGTGGTAAAAGGTATATTCTGAGCTTCTGGGGCCCTGCCTGCCTACATATGAGCCATATACCGTTCAGCGTAGTAGCCCTAATAAGGGCTCTTAAGGACTGTCTTGTCTTCTGGTAGCTGGTATATATGGTGGTAAAAGCTATATTCTGAGCTTCTGGGGCCCTGCCTGACTACATAGAATATGAGCTATATACTGTTCAACGTAGCAGCCCTAATAAGGGCTCTTAAGGACTGTCTTGTCTTCTGGTAGCTGGTATATATGGTGGTAAAAGCTATATTCTGAGCTTCTGGGGCCCTGCCTGACTACATAGAATATGAGCTATATACTGTTCAACGTAGCAGCCCTAATAAGGGCTCTTAAGGACTGTCTTGTCTTCTGGTAGCTGGTATATATGGTGGTAAAAGGTATATTCTGAGCTTCTGGGGCCCTGCCTGACTACATAGAATATGAGCTATATACTGTTCAGCGTAGCAGCCCTAATAAGGGCTATTAAGGACTGTCTTGTCTTCTGGTAGCTGGTATATATGGTGGTAAAAGGTATATTCTGAGCTTCTGGGGCCCTGCCTGACTACATAGAAAATGAGCTATATACTGTTCAGCGTAGCAGCCCTAATAAGGGCTCTTAAGGACTGTCTTGTCTTCTGGTAGCTGGTATATATGGTGGTAAAAGGTATATTCTGAGCTTCTGGGGCCCTGCCTGACTAAATAGAAAATGAGCTATATACTGTTCAGCGTAGCAGCCCTAATAAGGGCTATTAAGGACTGTCTTGTCTTCTGGTAGCTGGTATATATGGTGGTAAAAGGTATATTCTGAGCTTCTGGGGCCCTGCCTGACTAAATAGAAAATGAGCTATATACTGTTCAGCGTAGTAGCCCTAATAAGGGCTCTTAATGACTCTCTTGTCTTCTGGTAGCTGGTATAGATGGTGGTAAAAGCGATATTCCGAGCTTCTGGGGCCCTGCCAGCGACAGCCTGTCTTTCCCTGCTGTGAGCGTCTGTCCCTCACTAAGTTCAAGCTGCTAATGCTGACGAAGAGGAAGTGCTGAGTTTTGTATATTCGAGGTCACATGGTTTTTCCAGCCAATGCGTGTAGACGCCGTTTTCGCGATGCCAGCGTCCTCCCAGGACCTGTCCCACCCCCCCTGCATGGTGATTGGTGTAAAAAACGCGCCAGGGAAGGTGGGAGGGGAAACGAATTGTGAGTGCGCCATCGCCGCTGTACTCGATCGAAATCGAGTATGACGAACAGCGTAGTATTCGATCGAATACCGGCTCGGTCGAATACTACTCGCTCATCTCTAATCATTAATATATTCTCTCTCCTACACAGGAAGTACAGCAAGCACTGGGACAACAGGTTAGTAGCCTCTTTATTTTAGATGTGTATAACGGGAGTTAGAGAAAAACAAGCAGACCTTTACCAGCAATATGCCAGTATGTAACATGCTTCTGCCTGGCAACCTAAACATTCTCCTCCCTTGGCCCTGAAGCGAGGAGATACACTTCTATTCTCCGGAGAATATTTTTTTGACAGGTGCCTGGAAGCTGTGGCACATATTGAAACAGCCAGTATCTCATATAGGAAGAGGAAATGTTCACTGTAAAGTGGACCAAAGTGGCCCTGGAATCTATAACACTCTATATACTCTATAATCTATAATTAATATATAAACTCACCTTCTTCATGATCCAACCAGTCATGCTGGCGCTGGCACACACCCTGCTAGAGGGTAGCGGGCCTCCACTTTTCTCTGCTCTACTTGGTCCTTAGCTTTTGATTAGATTTCAACAAGCGCAGCCGAGTGCGCTTATTGGACAAGAACCCCTCCAATGCATCATAGGACCGGGAAGAAAGGATTTTTGTAGGCGAATTGGGGGGGGGGGGGGGGGGGGGGTCTTACATAGGAGGGAATCCCAAATCCGGTTTTGGTCAAACAATTCTTCCCTTAATTATCCTTAAATTCATTGTCCAGGCTAAAAGGTTATACTCACATTAGGCTCGATTCAGAGAGACAAAAAAAATACTTTCGTTTTAGTGCCGATCTGTTTTTTTTTGGAAATGTTTCCGCTCTCGTATGAGTGTGCGAGCGATTCTATGCATGCATTGCAATCCTTCTGTAAAGTTTCCGTCCGTTCGTACGGCAGATTACGAATACGAGGATGTCATTTTCCAGCGTGACTTTTCCGTTTCATTTTCACATGTTACAACGTAGGCTTTCGTTTTTGCCCTTTTCCCATCGTCTCCTCCCACGAATCCTTTACGTTTCCCGTTAGTTTCTGTTTCCCTTTTTCAATAAATAATCGTCCAGACGGAAATCCTTACGATCTTGCGCCTGCGCACTACAAACTTAACTCATTAAAGTGCTCGCCTACATATTTGCCACCTTCACTTCTACTACAATGTTTAGCTAAATCACTTAGCACTATCCTCCATCTTCCCTTTTGGACCCTTAAAGCTCACCCAAACCACTTCGCGGTTAGGTTCTTCTTCCATTTTAGGTCCCTAAAACTTACCCAAATCACTTCTAGGTCATGTGAATATTCATCTTTAAATATTTCTAGTCCCATTAGTTTTGTGTTAATGTATTTTGTAAATGAAATGATACGGAAACTTTTTTTTTTATTCCATCATAAAATCTTAAAAAATTTTGAAAATTTCAAATTTTTACAACTATAAAAAACAAAATACATAGCAATGGCAGGCCACATAACATTATTCTTCATCTGTGGTCCCCAACAAGTCGCGCAGCTCCTGCATCTCACCCACCAACTGAAGAACCCTGACACTCAGTTGTGCCACTCTAGCATGTGTGGTCCCTGTTAAAAAACGTAAATTCAATTATTGGTATAACCTTGTTGGGGTCATACTGCAGTGCCCTCCCCCCCCCCCCCCCCGTATGATCCAAACACCTAAATCTGGACTTCAAAAGCCAGAGGGCCCTCGCCACCACAGCCCGGGTTTTGCATAGTGCCCGATTAGAGAACCCCTGGCCCGCATTCTGCAGGCAAAGAATGGGCATCAGGAGAAGGGCAGGAGTGGATATCCAGAATCCCCTGAAAGAATTTAAAAATACTAACATAAAATACACATTCTAAGCTACAATATTGTTTAACATGTCATAAAGGGCAAAAAACAGCCATAGGTTAAGACATAAGTCATCAACTATATTCATTGCCATACAGTGAAAATGGATTGATGGAATGTGAGCAAACTTACCCAGGAGCCATCCACCAGATAATTCTCCTGACTCAAACTGACAAAATAAGCCGGAGCTCTGCAATATATAAGCATCATGGGACGACCCTGGATGCCCTGCAAGAACAATGAGGAATCGCATAGCTGGACCAAACACTGCTTGTATGTTGTGCGAGTGGCACATCTTGCGGTTCCTGCAACCAAATATAAAATAATTACACAAAACAAATGTAACCAACTAAAACAATAACTCCTACAACAAATTAAGATTCAAGTTCAATAATCCAAATATAATTCACAAAGGACATAAGTTTAAAAAAAATAGCAATTATATGGATGTGTGGGAAAATAAAGGTTTACATGCTAAGGACTAATTAAGGTCAGCATTAAAATGCTTCTATAAGGCATACATGAAATGTATTGATTTAGGTATGCATTGCTATGCAATTTATGGCCTTATTAAGCTTATCTGAACAAACGAAAAATATCAGATTTTGTTTGGAAAATGATCCGAACTAACGGAAATGATCCGATTTGCTTTCGTTCATCGAAAGCGCATATACACATTCTCCCGAACGTTCGTACGAATGAAAAATGAACGAAAAAAAAGCAAAAAAATGCAACAAACACCCACTAAAACTTTCCCAGACAGCTACGGAAGTCCAGACGAATGTGTCTCCGAATTGAGCCTATTGTGTCTCCCGCAGATGATCACTCCTAGTCTTGCCCTGGCTGTCTTACCTGTGTAAGATAGTGTAGGCAGGCAGTGAGAAAAGCAAGCAGGATGCTCAGCTGCATAGCTCGAGGCATCACCAGTAGGAAGAAGGAGGTTGTGATGTCACTGTATAGAGCCCTGGTGAGGCCACAGCTAGAATACTGTGTGCAGTTCTGGAGACCTTACCTGCAAAAATACGTTATTCAAAAGAACGGGTCCAAAGGCCGGCAATAAAAATGGTAGAAGGACTTAAACTTAATATTTATCAGGAAAGACTTAAAGAACTTAATTTGTAAAGTCTGGAGGAAAGAAGGGGACATGATGGAGAACTTTATATATGTGACAGGAGGGAATAAGGTTCAGGAGGGAAACTTAAAGGAGCAGTATCGCGAAAGTTGCATTAAAAAAGATAAATAATTAAATAGCCTCACAATAGCTTCTAACATGTGTATAAATAATGTGGCGATAGAAAAAGGAAAAAATATATGCCTTTCTTTTAAATTGTATAATTACGATGGCTCAGTCCATTTGCTGAATAGGGGGATCTGCTGGGTTGTATTTAGTGAGCTGCTTCATTTAGCCCACTGGTCTCCTAGCAACACTTTACCTCAGAGGCTGACACTGTAATCAGTGGTAACGGCTGTGTGTGTGTGAGGTGCTGCTTTTGTTATGAGACCAGGTGACTCAAATGTGTAAAATCTATACAAAATAAACTAAACTGACTGAAAATGACTGAAATTCTTCTTTGAATAACTGTGCAGGAAAATCTAAAGGTATTAAAGTGGAACAAAACCCTGAGTTGCCGACCCTGAAGTCTATAAGACCCGGCCATTGACCTTGCCTCTTGGGCATTCTAAATCAGGATGCCCCACTGTGTGAAACGACCCCTGGATAACCACAGATCCCCCCATTTTTCTGGCGCCCTCACGCAGATAGTCATTTAGACAGTCCGGGCGGCCAGGAAGGTTACTGCTCAGGCTCCCCATCTGCGTGCAAACAGCGCTGATTGGATGAGAGCCAGCGCATGCGCTGTGGGACAGGTACGTTTTCACAGGCAAACTTGGGGATTTCACATATCAGGGCATCCCAAGTCGGGATGCCCCTAGGGGCACAAAACAAAACTCCAGATAGTGAAAATCCTAACTCCCCGTTTAGATGTGTATAACGGGAGTTAGAGAAAAACAAGCAGACCTTTACCAGCAATATGCCAGTATGTAACATGCTTCTGCCTGGCAACCTAAACATTCTCCTCCCCTGGCCCTGAAGCGAGGAGATACACTTCTATTCTCCGGAGAATATTTTTTTGACAGGTGCCTGGAAGCTGTGGCACATATTGAAACAGCCAGTATCTCATATAGGAAGAGGAAATGTTCACTGTAAAGTGGACCAAAGTGGCCCTGGAATCTATAACACTCTATATACTCTATAATCTATAATTAATATATAAACTCACCTTCTTCATGATCCAACCAGTCATGCTGGCGCTGGCACACACCCTGCTAGAGGGTAGCGGGCCTCCACTTTTCTCTGCTCTACTTGGTCCTTAGCTTTTGATTAGATTTCAACAAGCGCAGCCGAGTGCGCTTATTGGACAAGAACCCCTCCAATGCATCATAGGACCGGGAAGAAAGGATTTTTGTAGGCGAATTGGGGGGGGGGGGGGGGGGTCTTACATAGGAGGGAATCCCAAATCCGGTTTTGGTCAAACAATTCTTCCCTTAATTATCCTTAAATTCATTGTCCAGGCTAAAAGGTTATACTCACATTAGGCTCGATTCAGAGAGACAAAAAAAATACTTTCGTTTTAGTGCCGATCTGTTTTTTTTTGGAAATGTTTCCGCTCTCGTATGAGTGTGCGAGCGATTCTATGCATGCATTGCAATCCTTCTGTAAAGTTTCCGTCCGTTCGTACGGCAGATTACGAATACGAGGATGTCATTTTCCAGCGTGACTTTTCCGTTTCATTTTCACATGTTACAACGTAGGCTTTCGTTTTTGCCCTTTTCCCATCGTCTCCTCCCACGAATCCTTTACGTTTCCCGTTAGTTTCTGTTTCCCTTTTTCAATAAATAATCGTCCAGACGGAAATCCTTACGATCTTGCGCCTGCGCACTACAAACTTAACTCATTAAAGTGCTCGCCTACATATTTGCCACCTTCACTTCTACTACAATGTTTAGCTAAATCACTTAGCACTATCCTCCATCTTCCCTTTTGGACCCTTAAAGCTCACCCAAACCACTTCGCGGTTAGGTTCTTCTTCCATTTTAGGTCCCTAAAACTTACCCAAATCACTTCTAGGTCATGTGAATATTCATCTTTAAATATTTCTAGTCCCATTAGTTTTGTGTTAATGTATTTTGTAAATGAAATGACACGGAAACTTTTTTTTTTATTCCATCATAAAATCTTAAAAAATTTTGAAAATTTCAAATTTTTACAACTATAAAAAACAAAATACATAGCAATGGCAGGCCACATAACATTATTCTTCATCTGTGGTCCCCAACAAGTCGCGCAGCTCCTGCATCTCACCCACCAACTGAAGAACCCTGACACTCAGTTGTGCCACTCTAGCATGTGTGGTCCCTGTTAAAAAACGTAAATTCAATTATTGGTATAACCTTGTTGGGGTCATACTGCAGTGCCCTCCCCCCCCCCCCCCCCGTATGATCCAAACACCTAAATCTGGACTTCAAAAGCCAGAGGGCCCTCGCCACCACAGCCCGGGTTTTGCATAGTGCCCGATTAGAGAACCCCTGGCCCGCATTCTGCAGGCAAAGAATGGGCATCAGGAGAAGGGCAGGAGTGGATATCCAGAATCCCCTGAAAGAATTTAAAAATACTAACATAAAATACACATTCTAAGCTACAATATTGTTTAACATGTCATAAAGGGCAAAAAACAGCCATAGGTTAAGACATAAGTCATCAACTATATTCATTGCCATACAGTGAAAATGGATTGATGGAATGTGAGCAAACTTACCCAGGAGCCATCCACCAGATAATTCTCCTGACTCAAACTGACAAAATAAGCCGGAGCTCTGCAATATATAAGCATCATGGGACGACCCTGGATGCCCTGCAAGAACAATGAGGAATCGCATAGCTGGACCAAACACTGCTTGTATGTTGTGCGAGTGGCACATCTTGCGGTTCCTGCAACCAAATATAAAATAATTACACAAAACAAATGTAACCAACTAAAACAATAACTCCTACAACAAATTAAGATTCAAGTTCAATAATCCAAATATAATTCACAAAGGACATAAGTTTAAAAAAAATAGCAATTATATGGATGTGTGGGAAAATAAAGGTTTACATGCTAAGGACTAATTAAGGTCAGCATTAAAATGCTTCTATAAGGCATACATGAAATGTATTGATTTAGGTATGCATTGCTATGCAATTTATGGCCTTATTAAGCTTATCTGAACAAACGAAAAATATCAGATTTTGTTTGGAAAATGATCCGAACTAACGGAAATGATCCGATTTGCTTTCGTTCATCGAAAGCGCATATACACATTCTCCCGAACGTTCGTACGAATGAAAAATGAACGAAAAAAAAGCAAAAAAATGCAACAAACACCCACTAAAACTTTCCCAGACAGCTACGGAAGTCCAGACGAATGTGTCTCCGAATTGAGCCTATTGTGTCTCCCGCAGATGATCACTCCTAGTCTTGCCCTGGCTGTCTTACCTGTGTAAGATAGTGTAGGCAGGCAGTGAGAAAAGCAAGCAGGATGCTCAGCTGCATAGCTCGAGGCATCACCAGTAGGAAGAAGGAGGTTGTGATGTCACTGTATAGAGCCCTGGTGAGGCCACAGCTAGAATACTGTGTGCAGTTCTGGAGACCTTACCTGCAAAAATACGTTATTCAAAAGAACGGGTCCAAAGGCCGGCAATAAAAATGGTAGAAGGACTTAAACTTAATATTTATCAGGAAAGACTTAAAGAACTTAATTTGTAAAGTCTGGAGGAAAGAAGGGGACATGATGGAGAACTTTATATATGTGACAGGAGGGAATAAGGTTCAGGAGGGAAACTTAAAGGAGCAGTATCGCGAAAGTTGCATTAAAAAAGATAAATAATTAAATAGCCTCACAATAGCTTCTAACATGTGTATAAATAATGTGGCGATAGAAAAAGGAAAAAATATATGCCTTTCTTTTAAATTGTATAATTACGATGGCTCAGTCCATTTGCTGAATAGGGGGATCTGCTGGGTTGTATTTAGTGAGCTGCTTCATTTAGCCCACTGGTCTCCTAGCAACACTTTACCTCAGAGGCTGACACTGTAATCAGTGGTAACGGCTGTGTGTGTGTGAGGTGCTGCTTTTGTTATGAGACCAGGTGACTCAAATGTGTAAAATCTATACAAAATAAACTAAACTGACTGAAAATGACTGAAATTCTTCTTTGAATAACTGTGCAGGAAAATCTAAAGGTATTAAAGTGGAACAAAACCCTGAGTTGCCGACCCTGAAGTCTATAAGACCCGGCCATTGACCTTGCCTCTTGGGCATTCTAAATCAGGATGCCCCACTGTGTGAAACGACCCCTGGATAACCACAGATCCCCCCATTTTTCTGGCGCCCTCACGCAGATAGTCATTTAGACAGTCCGGGCGGCCAGGAAGGTTACTGCTCAGGCTCCCCATCTGCGTGCAAACAGCGCTGATTGGATGAGAGCCAGCGCATGCGCTGTGGGACAGGTACGTTTTCACAGGCAAACTTGGGGATTTCACATATCAGGGCATCCCAAGTCGGGATGCCCCTAGGGGCACAAAACAAAACTCCAGATAGTGAAAATCCTGGGTTGGGCTTTGCTCAAAACACACAAAGCTGAAAGAAAGATCATATGGAAAAATGTGTTGAGAAAAGAGAGAGAAAATGGTAAACTGAAAGATTCTGCAGCAGAGCCAACATGAAGGGAAAACTGTCAAAATCAGCTAAATGACTTCTAGAGCTTTTTGCTCCGACACTCAGCAGACATAAACATGAGCTATTAGTCTCCAGCTGCTCAACACACACATCATTTTTTTCTAAATTTGTAATTCTTACTCCAACACTTACCTACATTCAAAGTACCATTTAAATATAAGTCACCAAGAAAAATTTGCGATACTGCTTCTTTAATGATAGAACAAGGGGCCCAACCTGAAGCTGATCGGAGGGAAGATCAGGAGCAATGTTAGAAAATGTTATTTTACAGAAAGAGTAGCAGATGCTTGGAACAAACTTCCAGCAGAGGTAGTTGAAAAATATCGACAGTCACTGAATGTAAACATGTCTGGGATAAGCACACATCTATCCTAAGATAACAGAGCACATACAGTATATACATAAGGGCAGACTAGATGGAGCGTATGGACTCCTTCTGCCGTCACCTTTCTATGTTTCTATGATCTATGGCTGCAGTCAGTGGATGGAGTTTTCCGAGACCTGCGACATCATTTACACGTTGTAAGAGAGGGGTCAGTCACACATGTTTTAAAGGAGTTAATAAGGAATTGCTTCTCATTCTAGAAATACATGGTTTTATGTATTGCAAATAATGTGATTATCATTTTATTAGATTTCCTTATGGGAATAATTCTATGTGTCTTCTTATTTACTCAACAGCCTCAACAGTTCCTACCTCACCAAACACAGGTCAGTTAACTTGGGCCGGATTAAAGTGTGATGGGCACAAAATCTGGTGGAGGCCCCAGATACAGTATAAAATAATAGTCCAGCCAAGTAACTGATTGGTGGTTGTCTGGCACCCGCCTACTTACTGGAAGGTCAGATAGAGTCCCTTGTGCCCCCCTTGTGCCACCATTGTGCGGGTGCGTGCTGCTCAGGAACTCCTGCTTTGCCATTCTGGGTGGGGGGTGTAGTCACCCGGCTGGTCCAGCAGAAAACAGTTCCCTGCATTGAGCTGCCAGTGGCTGTGCTTGGTGGCTTATGTGCAGTGACAGCTCTGCACGCACCCATCACTGTAGTGTTGCTGGCGGCGGCTTTGCTGCTCTAGACTCTCCGTTCTGCCCGGTGGTGGCTTTGGCTGCAGGTTTGCAAAACAAAAGGCTTGCCCAGGTGGGACAGATATGTATCCCATCCCTACCCCAGCATAGGACAGATATGTACCCCATCCCTACCCCAGCATAGGACAGATATGTACCCCATCCCTACCCCAGCATAGGACAGATATGTACCCCATCCCTACCCCAGCATAGGAGAGATATGTACCCCATCCCTACCCCAGCAGAGGACAGGTATGTACCCCATCACTACTACAGAGGGAAGATAGGTACCCCATCACTACTACAGAGTGGACAGATATGTACCCCATCCCTACCTCAGCATAGGACAGATATGTACCCCATCCCTACCCCGGCATATGACAGATATGTACCCCCTCCCTACCCCGGCATAGGACAGATATGTACCCCATCCCTACCCCGGCATAGGACAGATATGTACCCCATCCCTACCCCGGCATAGGACAGATATGTACCCCATCCCTACCCCAGCATAGGACAGATATGTACCCCATCCCTACCCCGGCATAGGACAGATATGTACCCCATCCCTACCCCGGCATAGGACAGATATGTACCCCATCCCTACCCCGGCATAGGACAGATATGTACCCCATCCCTACCCCGGCATAGGACAAATATGTACCCCATCCCTACCCCAGCATAGGACAGATATGTACCCCATCCCTACCCCGGCATAGGACAGATATGTACCCCATCCCTACCCCGGCATAGGACAGATATGTACCCCATCCCTACCCCGGCATAGGACAGATATGTACCCCATCCCTACCCCAGCATAGGACAGATATGTACCCCATCCCTACCCCAGCATAGGACAGATATGTACCCCATCCCTACCCCGGCATAGGACAGATATGTACCCCATCCCTACCCCGGCATAGGACAGATATGTACCCCATCCCTACCCCGGCATAGGACAGATATGTACCCCATCCCTACCCCAGCATAGGACAGATATGTACCCCATCCCTAACCCAGTATAGGACAGATATGTACCCCATCCCTACCCCAGCATAGGACAGATATGTACCCCATCCCTACCCCAGCAGAGGGAAGTTATGTACCCCATCACTACTACAGAGTGGACAGATATGTACCCCAGCATAGGACAGATATGTACCCCATCCCTACCCCAGCATAGGACAGATATGTACCCCATCCCTACCCCAGCATAGGACAGATATGTACCCCATCCCTACCCCAGCATAGGACAGATATGTACCCCATCCCTACCCCAGCATAGGACAGATATGTACCCCATCACTACCTCACTCAGAAGACACATATATACCCATCCCTACCTCAGCATAGGACAGACATGGAACTGGTGGGGGAGTGTGCTGACTCCCCAACTGCCAAGACCTGCTGGTGGAGATCTTCTAAGCTTTATAAAGTAAAGGTTATTTTGATCTTTACATTTTCAACCCTTTTCAGTATAACTCTCAGGTGAGCTAAAAAGAAAAAAACAAACAGAACCCCTTTAAGCAGATATTTACCTGTATTTACTCAACAGGCTCAACAATACCTACTTCACCAAACACAGGTCAGTGACTATATGTTGTTACCGGGGGGGGGGGGGGGGGGGGATTATTGTTAAAGACAAATAACACCCATGATTTTCATTCTCCTGGGAACACCTGCTTTTTGATGACCCCAAGGCTGCCCGGCTGCTGGTCCAGTTCAAGTTTCAGCTATCTGCTCTGACACCAGACCAGCAAGCAAGGTGAATGGGGCCAAGAATGCCACTGGCTGCATCCCGGCTCACCTCTAGCTGGTGATTTAAAATATGAAAGCTTCTCCTCTTGAACTGGAGAACTTCTTTAGCTCATCACTCGACACTTTAGATTTTAAAGGGAATGTCCAGGCAAAGGGTTAACTAAGTGTGCTAACTTATTATCTCACATTTGTGTCAGGGGCTGTGTTTCTAATCAATATTTGTTTGAAGTTTCTTTATTCAATGATATCTTCCTCCCAGCTTCTGACCGCACTGTGAAGGAGGTGTTAGGGGTTTCCACTTAAACACCTGAAGACGCCTGAGGGGTGATCTAATAACTATGTATAAATATATTCGGGGTCAATACAAAGATCTGTCCCACAATCTATTTATACCCCGGAGTGTAACCATAACCCGAGGGCATCCACTAAGGTTAGAGGAGAGGTGCTTTCTCCACCGACATAGGAGGGGATTCTTCTCTGTAAGAGCAGTGAGAGCTCTCGCTGTCAGAGGAGGTAGTGATGGGGGATACAGTGAAAATGTTCAAAAGTAGCCTGGATGCCTTCCTGGCATGTAATATAATTACCAGCTATGGCTACTAGACCACTGGAAGGAGATCTATAGTGTCCTGGATGCATTCCTCGCATGTAATAACATTTCCAGCTATGGCTACTAGACCACTGGAAGGAGATCTATAGTGTCCTGGATGTCTTCCAGGCATGTAATAACATTTCCAGCTATGGCTACTAGACCACTGAAAGGAGATCTATAGTGGCCGGGATGCCTTCCTGACATGTAATGTAATTTCCAGCTATGGCTACTAGACCACTGGATGGAGATCTATAGTGGCCGGGATGCCCTCCTGGCATGTAATATTTCCAGCTATGGCTACTAGACCACTGGAAGGAGATAATCAGGCTGAACTAAATGGACTAAAGTCTTTATTCAGTCTTACATACTATGTTACTACATTACTAAGACAAAGACTTTTGTTGATTGATAAAAACATAGCCCCTGACACAAACATGCGATAAGGTTAGCACCCTTAGTTAACCCTTTGTCCGGAGTCTATGAGACTTCATAGCAGGCATACTCTCTACCCCCCAGGATGCACCACTGTGTAAAACCCCCCAGGTAGCCCAATTAACTCACCTTCTCCCCAATTCAATGGCTGCGCTCGGTCCCACTCGTCTAGACTTGGCTGTCGCACGCTGATGGGACGGAAGGCCGCGCATGCGCCGCAGGGTCGGGAAAAGTGAGTGACTTGGGGGGGCGTTTCACACAGCGGGCCATCTCACATTGGGGTGCCCTGGGGGCAAGGACCAAAACCCAGGATAGTCAAAATCTTGAGTTTTGGGCCACTTTAAGTCTTTAATAGCACTTTTACAAGTGTGACTTGTCCACTTACACAAAGCAGTAGTGTGAAAGTATAAACTTAGTACAATTGTCTGATAAATATACTAAGGAGGGATTGGGTTACAATTAACCAGGGTCCATATTCCTCCACCGTAATGTGTTAAATTTGCTGTCACCAGTCTATACCTAATACTACATGTAGACAGGAGAGACGATAAACCATTATAAATATAAAAAAAACAATTTATATAAAACCTGTGCAGATTTGGATATAATGGAGCGAAACATGCCTAGTATAGACGTGTTTAAAGTCGATAATCAAAATCCTGGGTTTTGGTCCTTACCCCTGGGGCACCCTGATCGGGAATGCCCCACTGTGTGAAACCCCCCAGGTCGCCCAAACAAACGCCCTATTTCCGGTCCTACGGCGCATCCAGGAGCTTGTCTAATGTGAGTGAATCTGAGTGCACTGGCAGCAGCATCCCCCGCCACCTTCTAACAGGGAGCCTGCCCACGTCGGCCATTCAGAAATGCCTGACGCGGGCGTTGGACCGGGTAAGAAGCTGAGTTTCCAGGCAACCCTGGGGGCCTCATACAGCAGGGCATCTCGGTTCTGATGGCCTGGGGGGAGGAAATCCAGTCGCCCTGGAATCTTATAGATTTCAGAGCCGATGGGTGGGGGTTTTGGTCCTTTTTAATTCAGGTCAGTGCACATAGAAATACACAAGTTTTGAAGTCTCACCTTAAAGAGGGTCACCAGCCACATAGTTGTAATCAATAAATAACTGAAGATCTATATGTTGGAATAGCTTTAATGCAACAATTACATCCTGTATATGACTGTCTGCTTGTTATACCGTTGATAAAGTTACAAAGTTTAGACAAGCTAAATGGGCAACACCAGCCTATCTGCCCTCACAATAATTAATAGAAATCACCGTCTGTTATCAAAAACAAATTATGCACACCACCCCTAGCACTAAAACAATGAAGACCAAGCAAGAAGAAAGGGAGAACCACACTCCCCAATAAGTGCTAAGGGTTACATATAATAAGTGGCACCACCTCAAAAAATTGTATACAAAATTATTCTAATTTATTACATGAAAATATACAGATTAAAATACACTTAGACAATAACACTACATACATACACAAAACCACAAGGGGGCGCCAGGGGTCTGTTCACAATACATAATGTAGGTGAATCAATTCATTCCAAACGATATATGCAAACATTTTCAACAAGTACTCAGTATAACATTAAAATCCTGTGCAAGAAATATATACTAATTATGTACAAATTACAATATACTACATATAATAGGAGAAATACAGTGTAACTAAGTGTTCCTCAATAAATCCTAGGTCTACCATAAAAAATCTAAATCCATAACACACTATCAAAAGAGCAGGAAAACGAACCAGGGTGGGTAGAATAAAAACAAAAGCACAGAGTATGCATACAGACCAACCAGGGACACCCCCACAGACTGAGGAAGTAGTGCAGGAGACACTACGACACGCGTTGGCGGTTTATTTCTGTGGGGGTGTCACTAAGTGTTCCTCAATAAATCCTAGGTCTACCATAAAAAATCTAAATCCATAACACACTATCAAAAGAGCAGGAAAACGAACCAGGGTGGGTAGAATAAAAACAAAAGCACATAGTATGCATACAGACCAACCAGGGACACCCCCACAGACTGAGGAAGTAGTGCAGGAGACACTACGACATGTGTTGGCGGTTTATTTCTGTGGGGGTGTCCCTGGTTGGTCTGTATGCATACTCTGTGCTTTTGTTTTTATTCTACCCACCCTGGTTCGTTTTCCTGCTCTTTTGATAGTGTGTTATGGATTTAGATTTTTTATGGTAGACCTAGGATTTATTGAGGAACACTTAGTTACACTGTATTTCTCCTATTATATGTAGTATATTGTAATTTGCACATAATTAGTATATCTTTCTTGCACAGGATTTTAATGTTATACTGAGTACTTGTTGAAAATGTTTGCATATATCGTTTGGAATGAATTGATTCACCTACATTATGTATTGTGAACAGACCCCTGGCGCCCCCTTGTGGTTTTGTGTATGTATGTAGTGTTATTGTCTAAGTGTATTTTAATCTGTATATTTTCATGTAATAAATTAGAATAATTTGTATACAATTGTTTGAGGTGGTGCCACTTATTATATGTAACCCTTAGCACTTATTGGGGAGTGTGGTTCTCCCTTTCTTCTTGCCTGTTGATAAAGTTAGTTTAAAAGAAATACAGGAAGTCTTAGGCAGACCGCGGGAATGTGGCATAGTGTGTTTAGCCTGGTAACAGAAAGGAGCTATTTGCTTTTGCTCCATGTTGAGATATTTTGCTGAAGTATCCTGCTCATGTTTATGTTCCTGATTGTTGCTGAATTGACGTCTGTTGACATCCTTTTACATACATTGTTCCTGTACGCTGGAAGAGGGTCATGTACAAAACGCTGCCAACACTATAGCTAGAATATTCTATTTTGTCTGGAAAACGATTGACATTTTTGGACCAAAGAGATGCTGGACTTAATACAAACATGAGCACTAATGATGAGCGAACGCATTCCAATCAATTGGAATTTGCTCCGTATTTTAGGGAAAAATAAATTCAGCACAATCCTGAACTTCTTGGGATTCACGCCAATCGATTTTCCCCTCAAAAAAGCTAAAAACAAACAAACTCACCTATTGCCCTGAGCAACCTGGGACAGAGATCCTCCTCCCGGCCAACCCAACAATCAGAACTCCTACGGCCCCACTAACCACTGCCAGAGTGTGCATGTCGCTTCATACCAGGGTGTCCCAGGCCACTCCATACTGTGGCGGGCAGAGGACACAGATCCTTTACCCAACCAACATGACTGGCAATGCTCCTCACGGCAGGGTGATGCTCATTATACCCAGACAGTGGAGGACCAGGACCAAAAATCAGACCTGGCCCCTTGCTGGCCCTAGCCATCCTTGCTAAGGCCCCCAACTGTGATACCAGGGCTAGAGCATTGGGGGCTGGGGTTTCTTGGCTTGTGGGTACAGTGGGACTGGGTACCAGGGGCTGAGAGGGAGACTAACGGGGCTGGGATTGATTTCGGGTGTTAAAAGCCGCAACCCAGCTGGCCCCAAAGCAGTGCGGCCCACTGGGCATTGACCTAAGTCTCCCTATGGCCAGTCCGCCCCTGTACCCAGAGGAGTATAGAATGCGGAGGGAGGGTGGGATGAGAGCTTCCCCCTTTATTCACAATGACTCCAGCTCACCCTCTCTCTCTGGTCAGCAGACGGGGGTGTGTGCAGAGAGAATCACTGGATCCCTGCCCTTGGTAAGTAAATGCCAGTGCTGAACGGAGAGGCTGTGGGTGCATCCCAGACCCGTGCAGAAGAGCCGCAGGGGACAAAAGGTGAGTATAGGCATTTTAGCCAGGACTTTGCCCCTCAAATCTGAGTCCAGCAGGGGGCCAAGAAATAGCAACACACACAAGTGTAGAATCTATACCTATAAAAAGACTGCGTGAAGCGCAGGAAGGAACTTCACCAAAGGCAGCCCAGCTATTTACCGTAATTTGTATGGGGCCGAGACATTTTTGATGACAGCCCTGTATATATATATATATATATATATATATATATATATACACACAGTATAATATATATATATATATATATATATATATATATATATATATATATATATATATTAAAATAGTTTACTGATATTATACTGATATTGTGAACACTTTGTATATATATATATATATATATATATATATATATATATATATATACATACACACACACACATATACTGATTTGTGTATTATGAACATGACAAAAATGTCCAATGGCAGATTTGGTTTCTTTATCCACAGCAAACACAACAGAAAGCACATCTTCAGGTCAGTGAATGAGAATAAGCCGGAGCTCTATCGTCTTTTTTTTTTTTTTTTTAAATGTCACACTCAAGAGGCTTTCCAGCAAGATTCATTTTTTTTTTTTTTACATAGATTTTGAAAGATAGACACATTGGGGGGTCATGCAAAAGATCTGGCAAGTTTGGGTGTGCTTTCAGG
Source organism: Gastrophryne carolinensis (assembly GCA_027917425.1). NCBI lineage: Eukaryota > Metazoa > Chordata > Amphibia > Anura > Microhylidae > Gastrophryne > Gastrophryne carolinensis. Next base: position 37,361,090 of record CM051235.1, on the reverse strand, counting down.
TGTGACTTTAAAATGGAGCAAAACCCAGGATTTTGATTATCATGGGTTATGGTCCTTGCCAAAAAACCCTGCAGGTCGCCGAAACAAACTCACCTCTTCCCGATCCTACGACACATGCATGGCCGCTCGTCCAATCAGCGCGCTCGGATCCGCTCACGTTAGCAGCTCCGAGCGTACTGACGGCTGCACCCCCCCCCCACTTCCCTCTAACAGGGAGCGTGCCTGTGCCATCCATTCACAAATGCCTGGTGCGGGCATGCATGCTGCTAGAGGGATAGCGGGGATGAGGTCACGGCTCGCGGACACGCTGTGGGACCATGTGCATTGACATCTCCTCGAATGGCAGGATTCCACACAACAGGGCATCTCGATTTAGATTCCAGGGGTGGAAGTGCTGGGTTTTGTTCTGCCTTTAAGTTGCCCACCCCAGCTAATTTCCTATCCCTGGAGCATCCCAATCTGTGATACCCTACTGTGTGAGACCCCTTGGGATCACTGGCATGCCCACTATGCAAGCAATTCTACCCCGAGTTTTAGTCCGCTTTTCAGGGGCATCTCAATTAGGGATGCCGCTGTTTGTGAAAGAACCCCCCTGGTTTGGCCGTTAACTAAAACTGGCAATTCCACAGTGCATTCACCAGGTCCAGGAAAGTAATGAACAAAGGGCGTCACACACAGGGGCATCCAAAATCAGGAGAATCTAGATTCATTTAGACTCCGAGGTCAGGTTTAAAGAGGTTTGGTGCGCTTCAAAGTAGACCAAATAACATGATCCCTAGTGGGGTGTTCCACGGTGATGTGACGTGACTCCAAAAAGGGGCCCACTGAGACCATGCCGCCCAAGGGCCCACATAAACCTGGAGCCGGCCCTGCCAGTGTAATTACAAGAGAGTGTAGACACTCAGACAACCACATTATTTGCGTCTTGTCATTTTTATTTTCTGTATTTCAGAAAATTGTACAGATTATGGGTCACAAGGTGAAAAAAGTTCTGAAATAGTTCTTTTTTACATGATTAAAACCTGCCATATAACAGGGGTGTGAAGACTTTTGATACCCACTGTGTTTCACCAGAAAGAAGCCTGGTATCCTCAGTATTGCACATGTATGGGATGAATATCGCATTTAAATTTAGGCCTTTAAAGTGTACCAAAACCCAGGATTTTGACTATCTGGGGTTTTGGTCCTTTCCCCGGGGCACCCCGATCGGGTGTGCCCTGTTGTGCGAGACCCCCCAGGTCGCCGAGCGCAACTCACCTCTTCCCTGTCCTATGGGGCTCATCCAATCAGTGCACTCGGAGACGCTGACGTTGCGTCATCAAAGGCCAGCGGCTCTGAGCGCGTTGGCATCTGCATCCCCCGCTTCCCTGTAACAGGGAGCGTGCCCGCGCCGGCCATTCACAAATTCCTGACACAGGCACGCGCCCTGCTAGAGGGATAGCGGCCGCGGCCTGCACGTGTGCCATTGAACTGGAAAACAGGATAAGTGTATGGGGTGACCTGGGGGTTTTCACACAGTGGGGCATCCCGGTTTTGGATGCCCCGGGGGGAGGGAATTGATCAGCCCAGGAGTCTTATAGATTCCCAGGCCGATCTGCGTGCGTTTTGGTTCACTTCAACATAAAGCTTAAAGAGGCCCAAAACTTTTTGGCCAAAGTCCCTGCCAATACTCCCCTGTTAGGGTGTAGAACTAGAAATGGATATTTCCGCTTTTCGAATGGTCCTGGAACATTGATTTCCTTGCTGTCCCTCTCTGTAAGCTGTCAGGGGATCAGTCATAGGTGTGGCAATGACAGTGACAATGAATGGAAGAGGCGGAGCTTTACAGCTAAAACAGGCAGGAGGAGTGGTGACAATTGGCAAAAGGTGCTCTTTATAGGGGGAGCAATTCAGGAGATGCTAGTTAAAAATGTGGGTTATGGTCCGTTTTAACATCCTTTGTTTTTTTTTCCTTATGCAGTGCAACCAATAGCTGTATCAGAGGCTGACAAGGGACTGGCATTCTGGAAAATCATACTGATCACTATAGCTGTGGCCATTGGATCAATTCTAGTGGTAGTTGGAATCTGCGTTTTCTGCAGTATTGTAAGTATTATACCTCCACTATTACCCTCCCCTTAGCAGTCTATTCCCTCTTACAGCTTTATTCATCAAGCCATGGCGACCGGTAACAACAGCCAGGGCCGGCGTCAAAGGGCGGCAAACCCGGTCAGTCACGTGCCAAGGGCCCAGTAGCCAGGGGGGGCCCACCTCGGTCGACGATTGCGGGGTCATGGAACTGGAAGGGCGCTCATCGGTGGTTCAGCGGGGGGCGATCTTGTGCGCAACTCCCTGGTGCCACTTTCTTCCTGCAATCTCCTTCCTTTAACAGGAGCAGCGCAGCGAGTGAAAGGGGGCGTGGTCACACACGGCCATCCGGGGGGCCTCAACAGAAATGGTGGGGTTGGGGCCCGAACAGCGGCGGCAATTACAAGATCACGGCCAGGCTGCAAGTAGAGCCCCTCCTGAAAGACACGCTGCGCTGAGCATTAAAGTGGACCAACACCCAGGATTTTGACTATCCTGGGCTTTGATCCACTTCCGCGGGGCACCCCGATCGGGGAGATGCTAGAGAGAAGCATGAGATGAGGCCGCGGCTTGCACATGCTATTTTTTTGATGAATATGGTGTGAGTCAGTCACACTTAGCTGGCGCTACCGTTCGCTCCCATATAGAGCTGTACCGGTGTTAGAGCGACTCACACAAAATATTCATCAATTATGTCATGTTACTACTGCGACTAAGACGCTCTGAAACAGCGAACTATGGCCGAGCACAGCGACTACTAATGGTCGCTCTCAATGCCTCGCTACAAACGCTCATCTGTCGCTACCTGGCGCTAGTAATGAATCAGCCTGAATCAGCCTGTTAGTTTTGAATAACGCTAACTGACACCAGTCAATGGAAAGCTAACACAGGCAGTCCACTGACTTTTTTTTTAAGTTGAAAGGAATATTTAGCATATGATAATGACTTAGAGCTGGGGCTGGCGGGACCTTCCTCACCCACAAGGTGACGATATTGGCTGGCGTTCAGTGGAACGCCCTCGGTGACATCACTGGCCGGCCGCAAAAGCCTGCCAAGGATCCTCATTTAAAGTGGACCAACACCCATGATTTTGACTATCCTGGGTATTGGTCCACTTCTGCGGGGCACCCCGATCGTGGGAAATCGCAGTGTGAAATCCCCCAGAAAGCCCCGAAAACTCACCTGACCCCGCTCCCACGTGACTCGCTCGTCCAATCGCCGCCGACGGACAAGGAGAGGCAGCAACGGACAAGCTGAGCACGGGCCGCCGCCTCCCTCGCGTCCCTTTTACAGGGAGCGCGCCCGCCATTCACAAAACGGACGGCGCGGGTGCGTGCCCTGCTAGAGGGATGCGCGGGATGTGGCAGCGGCGGCCCGCGAATGCGCCACTGGAACGAGGATCAGGTGATCGGGGATCTGGGGGGGTTCGGGGTGCCCCGCAGTCAGGGAGCTGATCGATCCGATCAGGGGAGGGTGTTGGTCCACTTTAAGCCCGGGTCTACTACCGTTCCATATCACTGCTTTTCACTTCCCTGAGGAAAGATCCAGCGGGGTCTGAAACGTTGGAAGTCCACCTGCCTGGCTGCTGTCCTTTTTTTGTCCTTACAAACTTGGGGTTTATTCATCAAGGGATAGCGGCAGGTAGCGAATGAAGAACGCCGGTCGCTGTACGCCAAACCACATTTATCAAAGCGATTCCGGTGAGCCACTCTAACAGCGCCATGTAGTATCTGATTCATCATCACAGACGGTTCAGCATATAGCGCCGGCATTCTCTGGCTTCCAGAGCTCCTGGTATTACCTGTCGCTATCTGTCGCTCTCCCATACATTTCAATGGACATTACTTTTTTTCTCTTTAAACAGGGTTTTTTTATATTATTATTTATTATTATATTTATTATTTTTTATATTTTTTATGAAATAATTCTGTGACCTCTCCAGGCCTATAAAGTCATTTTTTGAAAACTTTGATATTTATATGCAGAATTGTCATTACAGGTCTGGCATTAAAGTGTTAATGTCACAATGTTATAACACTGTAATTTCCATATGTTTTCGCTTTGTTACTAGTGGATATAAGTTATAAAACAGACTTTAATCACAAAGCGTTTGGCGCTATGGGCTACAGCGACCCAATTTTGAGCGGCGGCGTTCTGTGAGTGTGGATTTTTGATGATTATGGTGCGAGTCGCTGAGAGTCAGACACACTGAGCAGTCGCTGCCTTTCGCTCCCTGCAACGCTTTACTGGTGTTAGAACGGCCAACATACATCACATTCATCAATGCCGGCCATGTTACTACAGCGACTGAGGTGCTCTGTAATAGCGACCCACAGCTGATCATATATAGCAATCACTAGTGGTCACTCTGAGCGCTGCGCTACAGACGCTCATCTGCCGGTACCTGCCGTTAGCAATGAATCAGCCGGTCTGTGATCGCAGATCATGAAACTTAAACCGGACCTTCACCATGATTTATTGAAAAGCCCAAACCCTTAAACGACTCCCCAGCATCTAAAGTTAATATATATTAAGTTTTTAGTCACTTACTTATTATTCTTTCCCTCACTGGGCTGCAACTCTGTTCAGGACTTTAGGATACGGGCGCCGCCATCTTGACTCAGAAGCATCACACTTACTGAGGAGAGGATAGTGGGATAAGGTACAGGGGGGCGGGTTATAGCTGTGCTTTGCTCAGACAGAGCAGAGCTGCGGTCAGGAAAAGGTCAGCAATCCCAGAATGCAGAGCATCACAGTCAGAAGGCACTTCCTGTTTGCAGGCTGCCTGATGTTCCATGAACCGCCATCTTGGATGTTTAAAGGCCCAGTAGATGCAGGTAGGATGATTTTTAATGTGAGCAATCTGTATGTACAGTGTGTGGGAAACATATAAGATAGGCTCCTATTCAGGGTGAAGGTCCGCTTGAAGTAAACACCAAATTGTCAATCACATTGCGATTTGCAATAACAATGGGCCTTTTCTGCATTACTCTGAGTTAATTGAATACTGAATCAATTTATATTTCAAGCATCTAATGACTATATATTGCTAAATGGGCAGATATTAATTAATCAATTATAGGTAAATATGTATCTATGTCACTGGCGATTACTACCTCTGGTTTGTTAAGGAAAAGGAGTTATATATAATTATCTGCTTATCTGTGTTGCTATTAATACACATATAGAAACAAAATACAGAGCTCCAAGTTTATAGTAAGGTACCAATGTCCTTTGTCGAATAAAATCACTTCATAATTCACCCGATGTGTGGATATATCAATAATTCAGTGCCAGCCACCACCGTTGGTTATATAGCCTCTTACCAGATTTTTACAAAGGGTTGAGCTTTGTATAGTATATCCAGATATCCTTTAGACGGGGAGGCCGATTCATTAATAGCGCCAGGTAGCGACAGATGAGCGACAGTAGCGTTATTTTCACAGCGCCCGCTAGTATTCGCTGAGCTTGGCCGTTGTTCGGCTGTTGACAGCGACTCAGTCGGTTTGCCGTAATGTTGAATACGGGGTTAGGAGTCGCTGTTTGACAGGTTCCGCGCTGTATGGGAGCGCATGACAGCGAACGGCCATAGCGAACGGCTCCCAGCATATTCATTAACAAATCACGCTCCAAAAATTCTCGCGCTGTGAAATGCATGTTTAAACCCCAGAGCGCTGGCGGCGATGGGTTAAAAGTAGTTTTTTAACCCCCAAACAACCATATTTTTAGAAAAAAGAAAAAACATGTTTTTCAAAACATTTTGTAATATGAATACATTAATATCAGACCTGTAATATCAATTCTGCACAAATTTTTTACCTTAAAAAAAAAATCTAACATTGCAGAAGTGGTCACAGAATTTTTGACATTTAAAAAAAAAAAAAAAATTAATAGCAATTAATTATGAATATTTAAAGATTGCTCCATTGAAATGCATTGGAGAGCGCCAGGTAGCGAGAGGTCATAGCTGTCGCTGTTCAAGGTCGCTCGCTGGCACTGTGGGGTGAGGCTGGAATAATGATGAATGATTCGCTATCTGGCGCTCTGTCAGTCGCTAAGCAGGATCGGCTTGATAAATGTGTGATTGCGGAGGGGAGCCGGCGTTCTCATGGCGGTGAGCGTCATTACCGTTCGCTCACCATTCGCTACCTGACGCTATATAAGGGCCATAGATTTCTTTCAAAAAGTGATGATGATTGCCCTCTTTAGGTCCTCTTTAGGCTAGGTCAGCACCACACCATACTCAAAGAATCCCATAGGTTAAATCAGACAATTCAAGCATGGAAGGAAAAAGAATCTCATCTAGTGTGACACCGTTTGGTAAGATGACATGTGGTTTTATTCTACAAATATACACTCACAATTTTAAAACCATCCACAAGCATTCAAATAGAAAGGTGACACGTCTCACCAGATCCTCACTGGACTGCAGCTCCAACGCGTTTCGTCCCCGACTGGGACTTTGACCAGGATCCGGATGAGCATCCTTGTAAAAATCTGGTAAGAGGCTATATAACCAAAGGACAAAGGACATTGATACCTTACTATAAACTTGGAGCTCTGCATTTTGTTTCTATATTGTTTTTCATTGAGAGGAAGGACTTCTTGTTAATACGTTGAGCCCCAGATATTTTATATTCTTTCAGTAGTTTGTGTAGCGCGGTAATTTTCCTTCTAATTTTTATTAATACACATATTTAATTGCAATTCATAATCCCGCTTTACTGCCCCCCCCCCCCAGAACAACTCAGGAATCCTGTAATGGACATGTTGTTAAAAGGCCGATATTTTTAATTTTGCAGGCGTTGCTGTGAGAAGATAGAAGACTGTGCGTCGCCTCGTCTCTGCCGCCAAACAGAGGAACAAAAGGAAACACTGAGATTATTTTTATTAATGATGTCTCTCCATCCGTCTCCCCTCTGCTCTGTTCCCATCCGCACTCACAGGCTCAGGAAGACTTTCCATCTCCCCTTTATAGTGTAAACACAATGGACACTTTTGTTCTATGACTGCCATATATTTAAGGTTAAAGTAAAAAATTACTTCAGTTCCCCTTTTACCAATCACTTCATGGGCATCCTGATTCGGGATGTCTCTACAGTTAAAGTAGACCAAAACCCAGGATTTTGACTATTCTGGGGTTTCGTACTTGTGTGAAACCCCCCAGATCGCCTGAACTCACTCACCTCTTCTGGGTCCTACAGCGCATGCGCGGCCACTCGTCCAATTAGCCCTAAGACGGCATCTAAGGTCAGCGGCTCCGAGTGCACCGGTGGCTGCATCGCTCGCTCGCTGTAACAGGGAGTGTGCCCGCGTTGGCCATTCACAAATGTTTGACGCGGGCACATGCCCTGCTAGAGGGATAGCGTGGATACGCCCTCGGCTCGCACATCTGATGTTCCAGTAAGCGGGCGGATGCCAGACAACCACCAATCAGTTACTTGGCTGGACTATTTTAAAGTAAAAAAATAAATAAATAAAATTCTGGGGCCTCCACCAGATTTTGTGCCCAGGGGCCTCCACCGCACTTAAAGGAGCACTATCGCGAAAAAATGTCCCAATGATAAAAATCTGTATAAATATGCTGGATGGAGGGAGGAGGGGTCACTTATACACCTGGTATCGAGAAATATCCAGCCAGGCATGTTTTTTTTGTTTTAATAGAAGGAAGAGGACATCTTGGGTGACAGGCTCTGTCACCCCTCATAGACTAAACCTGTAACTCCAGGATTTTATTCCTACCAGGGGAAGAAAACTTGGTGGGAGTTTTATTCAGTTCGGGTGTATAAGTGACCCTCCCCTTATTAGCTAATGTGTTTATATGGATTTTTAATATTACATAATTTCACGATAGTGTTCCTTTAATCCAGCCCTGCCCCTATTGCAAAAGCTAAGGCTATGGCATGTATGTGTAACTAGCGGAGCTGGGGATATTTCATTACACACACTCTCCTCTGCTTCTAACCAACAGGGAATGTAACTTTTATCAGCTACAGAAACAGAACATGTAATGGCCACTTAGCTATCTACTGTTAAAGTGGACCAAAACTGAGACTCCAGGGCAGGTATACTCCCCCACTGTAGAAAAACCCCTATGTCGCCATGTGAACTCACCTTTTGCCCCATCTAATGGCGCATGCATGAGCAACACCAGGCATTTGTGAATGGCCGGCACAGGCAGGCTCCCTAATAGAGGGTAGCAGGAATGTGGCTGCCAGCGCACTTGACAGCAGAGTCTTAGACGAGCCTGGACGTGTTTACGCCAGCACAGTTGAGTGCACTGACTGGACGAGAGACAGCGCATGTGCTGTAGGATCGGGGGAAAAGTGAGTGGGCGACATGCGGGGTCTCACACAGCAAGGCATCCCACATCGGGGTGAAAAGTAAATTGAAGATCAGCACTGCTTAAAATAAAGATTTATTGAAGTCCTTTAAAAAATATGTCCAATCAAAAACAGCCTTAAAAACACATACCAGACCCTGACAGCAGTCCTAGATTGTAAGCTCTAACGCGTTTCGGACGACATCCGGTCCTTAGTCATAGATAGCAAACACAATATAACATCACATATTTATAGAAACAAAGAAAATTAAGAAACTTACCCCACTGAAGCAGCGCCGCAGCCGACTTCCGGGTTCGCTGGCCTTCGGGAGGGGGATGACGTCACCGCCGACAGAACCGTCATTGGGGGGCGAGAACCGCGGACCAATCAGAGCAAGGGACAAGACCCGCTCCGATTGGCCGCGGCGCCCACACCAGGCGGAAGCGTCGGCAAGGAGACGACGGGGATGCCATCCCCGTCAGGCTGTCACAAATAGGCAGCAAAGAATGCTGCGGGCAGCAGACTCGGAACGGTCATCCGGCGCTGCGTCCTGGGGAAGGAAGGAAACATGCTTAAGGACAAAGAGAGGGGAATCCAATCCACGATGATTAATAAAGATAATAAAGTCTTCATTAGTCGCAATATAATAATTACAATACTAATAAGTCACAATATAATAATATGGAAAGGGTAGATGGCATTAACAAGGACAATTGTAAACGAAAGTCCATAAGTGATGATTGCACACTGTCCTAAAGAAGAAAAAATTAAATACTATAAAATAAGTATACATGTAATAAATATCTATAATAATAGACAAGGACCAAAACCCAGGTTAGTCAAAATCCCTTGTTCTGGTCCATTTTAAAGGTTTGTTACATTCTCTGCTGGTTAGAGGCAGAAGAGGGTGTATAATGAAAATATCTCCAGCCCTGTGTCCAGAAGAGAAGTAAGATGACAGTTGTTCGGTAATCTTTTCTTTTTCATGTGGTTTTATGTTAACTTTCTTATGTAAACAGTATTTTCTTACAGGATATAAAACTGCATATGTGAATATAAAATAGTGTATATATATCTTATTTATAATAAAAGATATGAATAACTGTTAGTACAATATTTGTGAGTAGCTTATATTTCCAACCAATCAAATCCAATCTAGGCATCACATCAGTTATTGATAATGCAATGTACAGTATATTAAAGTGGAAGGAACCTTGTCTTTATGGCCCCTGCACTTACCCACTTTCCTTGGAGTTTCTAATCTTCAATGGGGGGGAGGGAGGGCAGGCACAGTCAGCTTCTCCAGTTGGAGGTGGGCACCATGCGTAGGGCAGAATTACTGAACAGGTGACCCAGGGCTTATGCCCAAGGGTCTCCACCACTTATTAAACAGGACCACTTACCTTTTGGATGTTGCCACTGACTGCTGTGATGACATCCGTCTGCTTCAGGGCCCAATCATCACCCCATCTTCCGCTTAGTCATCTGATAATGAAAAGCACAGCCTTAGCCATGCTCATCAATGTCCCACTGTCATCTCGCAGCTCAGTGAAGTCTCATGGGATTTCAGACGACCCCATTGCATCCCATTCATGGTCACTGCGAAGGCGCAAGATCAGGGACCGCACAGTGCCTGATGGGATGCAAGATGGCACCGCGCGTCGGAAGGTCGTCCGGAATCCGAGGTCGCACCCCTACCATCCAGGTAGAAGCAGAAGGCCCGATTCGTGAGCCTGGCCGCATCCCTCCTAGGCCTGGTAGCTCAACTGGGCTAACTGCCAAGATCCACCTTACCCCCTTTCCTTTGTCCCTCCCCTCCCCTTAAACTCAGTCACCTATCCTCCTGGCCCGTTTCCGCCGAAACAGACGCTTCCTTGTAACCTACCCCCACTTTTCGTGCCATCTCAGACCCGAACCGAGCAGAGGAGACCGCCAAAGCTGGGCGGCGCTGAAACCTTAGCGCCGTCCAGCCCGCCACCTCTCCACTGCCAATGCGATCCGCTCCTTAAGGAAGAGATTAAACAGTTCGATCCCCAACCCGTTTAGATGTACCCCATCGGCCCTATAGAAACCCCTAATACCTTCCACCTCCATGTGGCGCGCACTCAGCCCTCCATTTAGTCTAACGAACCAGGCAATCGCCTTATTCACCTTAATACGTACCCGGTCAATAGTCCTTGGATCCCTCGCATGCCTCCACTCGAAACATGGAACTATCTCGGACCAAATCAAAACCACCCCGGGAAATTCCCCTAGAAAAAACAGTAAGTCCCTGGTGATCGATTTGATCAGCTGCCTCATCGGCATCTGGCCCAAATCGTTCCCCCTCTGCGTGACACACCAACACACCTGGAGAACCCCACTTCATCGCCGACTTCAAGACGCGCTCTCTCATATCCTTCCACTTCAATCCCCTGACGCCAGCCCACACCAGCTTCACTCGATCCCCCGAAATGCCGAGCTGTTCGCCGCTCCTTCTCAATGCCGCTCTCTGCGCCGCCCAAAAAACAAATGAATGGCCGACCACCAGCACCGAGCACGCCGAGTCTAAAAGAAAATAACATTAATAATGGTACCGACACTCCCCCCCCCCCCCCACCATGCCGTTACACCTGCTCAATTCTCCCTGGACGAATATATGACATAAACCTTTTTGACTCCCACCTTCCCAGCTTTTTTACCAGGTCCACTGGCAAACCCAATCTCGCCGCTCCTATGCGAAACGAGTGAGTGCCATACTCCTTGCTAGACAGCCCCATCACCGCTAAGCATTTCCGAAACACTGCCAAAAACTGGAAGCGCGACAAAAAAGCCCCGTCCTCGTGCATAAACAACGGCCCCCCCGTAATTGGCCTAATGCCCAAAAAACCCCTTAGTGCAAGAACCGGGCATGAAACATTCGGACCCAGCTGACCCAAAAAAATTCTCACCCCTCTACCTTCTCGGGCAGTCTTAGACACGCGAATCCGAATCCAAACCCCTTCTCCTGCAAAAAACACATCATCCACCTGAAGGCCACCTGGCTCCCGCTTATTCCGGCTAACTAACTCCCCCACCTGTAACGCCCCAAAAAATGCCACCGAAAATGCCGCTTGGAAAAGCGGTACTTCAAATTCTATCCATTGACGCCTCCTATCCATTGTCTTATGCTCCCTGCGCCACCCTTTCAGCGCCTGCCTTACCCAAAACATTTTTGTGAAATCTTTCCACCCCGCCAACTTACACAAAAAAGAAAGGGCCGCCAGCTTTTTGTCTATTACAGCCGGGGAGTCCCCCCCTGCTAATAGCTCCCACACCTTTGAGTAGCCCCCCCACGTAGAAGGCGCGACCGACCTCGGAATCAGCTCGAACCACCGGCTCAAACGATCTCCCTCAACCACTCCAGGCACACTTCGCCGACCGCGCTCGCCTTGGGCGCCAAGCTCCGAAACCAATCCCACTGCAAACGACAGAGAGCATCAGCCACCCCGTTCTCAACCCCCGGTACGTGAACTGCCCTAAACCATATGTTACACCGCAGACATGCCAGTACCAACTGGCGCAACAATACGACGACCGGGGGGGACAATGACGTTTGAGAATTAACTGCCGCTACTACCGCCGTGTTGTCTGAGCGGAAACACACTGCCTTGTTTCTTAAAGACTCCCCCCACAAGACCATCGCTACCACCAGCGGGAACAACTCCAAAAAGGCCAGGTTCCTGATCAGCTCTGACTCCGCCCACCTCCTCGGCCATGAACCAGCACACCATCTCCCCTTCAAATAGGCCCCGAAACCTGTCGAACCCGCCGCATCCGTAAATAGCTCCACCTCGTCATGCGATCTCATGGGATCCAACCAGTACCCCAGCCCGTAAAACGACTTCAGAAAGGAAACCCACATCCTCCTTCATCTCCGCCGTGAGCCAAATAAAGTGATGAGGCTCCCTGATCCCAACTGTCGCCAACGACAACCGCCGCATAAAAACCCGTCCCATCGGCAAAACCCTGCAGGCGAAATTCAGCTTGCCCAGTACTGACTGGAGCTGCTTCAGCCGAATCTTCCTAAGCCCAAGGATCCCTTCCAGCCCTGCCTCAAGACCCCACACCTTGTCCGCCGGCAACCTGCAAACCCCTTCCACCGTGTTGATCTCAATCCCGAGAAACTTGATGGACGTCGCCGGGCCCTCAGTTTTTTCATGCACCACCGGCAAGCCGAACCCCCGAAACACCTCCAGCATGCATGCCAGGATGAGCTCGCACTCCCTCGATTCTGCCGCCCCCACACAGAGAAAATCATCCAAGTAATGCGTTATGGACGCCCCCCCCGGCCTTCTCCTTCACCACCCACTCCAAAAACGAGCTGAAGGCCTCGAAGTATGAGCATGAGATTGAACATCCCATCGGGAGACAGCGGTCCACATAATACCCCCCCTCAAATAAACACCCCAATAAGTACACACTCTCCAGGTGCACTGGCAGCAACCTAAACGCCGCCTCAATATCTGTTTTGGCCATGAGCGCCCCCGAGCCCGCTTCCCGCACCATTGCCAATGCAAAGTCGAATGACGTGTACGCCACCGATGACAACTCCCGATCAATGCCACCGTTGACCGATCCCCCTTTTGGAAAGGATAAGTGGTGAATCAGACGAAACTTCCCCTTTTTCGGCACTACGCCCAATGGGGACACCACCAATCCCTCCACCGGGGGATTGGTAAACGGCCCCGACATCCGCCCCAATTACACTTCTTTTTCCAGCTTCTGCCTCACCACATCCGGGTGTAGCCGGGCTGACTTCAAATTTTTTACCACCCCCCTTTCCACGGGGGTTGGCCGACATGGGATCCTAAAACCCTCCCTAAAACCCTCTGCCAGCAACTGTTCAGCCCCCGATCCGGATATTTATTTAGCCACGGGAGCATCGCTTCTCCTTTCATCGGCATTATCCCTCTTTGCAGGACCTTCCGGGAACCTCCTGAACCCCCCGCCCTTTCCTAAAACAGCACCCAACGGAGTGATTACCCCTGCAGGCTGAGCATTCGTGCCGGAATTTACATCCTGCACCGAATTTACACTGGGAATCATTAAGCACATCCCAGCACACTCCTCTCCTTGCTGCCTCTGCTACCCCTGGAGTGGACGGGGTGGCGCCCCCCTGAAAGGACGACGAGCTGGCCACAGCAGAATACACCCCCCCCCCCGAGAGTTCATAACTCGCAGCCACAGCCCCCTGTCGGGATCAACCTAAAAGCCCTTCTGTCCTCGTCCTCTTCCTTAAGGTGCTCCCTTCCTCATCTATCAGCTCCGAAACGTTCCAGAGGGAGCAGTGTAAATATATCTACATACTCCCGCCTCCAAATCTTTTCCTTAACTTCCGGCTTCAGGTGGCCCCCCAAGGGGCCCTCAAAGCAAATGTAAGAGTGCCCTTTAGCCTGATCCGAAACTGATGTCCCCCTTTTATCCACCTCTGAACCAGGTCCCTTATCCACCCCCACATCCCGATCCGCCGCAGCTACCCCTGTCTCAACCACCGCCGGTCCACAACCTCCAACCAGCTCCCTGGGCACTCCCCCGCTTGCCGGGGGCCGGGTCCCACACCCCCCTCGGGTCCACCGCTGACTCCGACCCCGTAGCCTCCCATCTATCCAATAACTTCCGCATTCCCGTTATGAAACCCCCCAAACCGCCGGAGTCGCAACCCCCCCTCCCCCCCCCGGCGAGCCCCTCGAACCCTGAGTGCGACACATTGTTGGGTACACCGATCTGTAGAGGCTCACCTTGTTAAATGGCCGCGCCGCTCGGGATGCCCTCCCACCGACCGTCATCCAGAGATCCTGAGCCCGACTGACCCTGGATACCACCTCTTGCCAAATGTCCTGACGCGCCCGCCGACCCCGGTGCCGCCGCTGGAGCGCCGAATGCTGATCTCGTCCCACCCGCGCCGAACGCTGCAAGCCTGGCCGACCCAGCGCGGGCCTCTCCGTCCCATCGCCCTGATGCCCCGACCGCCATTCCGCTCCGGATGTCTTCCTGATCGGACATCACCTGCTGGGAAAAAAAGAAGAGGCGAGGAGCCTGTCCGTTCCATGCAACCCACCCCCCGAGAGCTGGGGCGCAGCGCTGGATCATCTGTGACGCGGGGAGCGCTAAAAAGGGGTAGACGCCAGCCGCGCTAGGCCGGGGAGCGGCGACGCCAGCTCAAACGGCCATGCCTGCAGCTGATTGGGGGCGGGGTCGACGACGGGTGGGGTGGAAGCGCGCGGGATGCTGAGAGTGGGGGGGTGGGGGGAATGGCGAACGAGCGGGCCTGGTATGTGGGGCATCCCAAACCAGGATACCCGAGGGAGCTTGGGGGTGTGCTGCTTGAGGGGCCCCACCCGCGTCACTCCAGGCGCTGGGGGCCCCTGTACCTTCAATAAAGGGGGGCCGGCCAGCGTCTGCGGGGACGCTGGGGGCTCCCCCCCTTTGTCCCACAATGTGTGCTGAATTAGGAGCCCCTAAACGCCGTCCCTTTAAGGAGGGCAGCCCACATGACTGGCCTGCGTTCCGTCCGGAGGCAGACCAGCCATGGGGGAAGTGGTCACCAGGGGAAGCGACCTCAGGGGTTAGGGGGGAGTATAAAAGGGACGTTTGTCCCCCTCCGCTTCCTCTTTGACCCCCGGCATGGATGGACGAGCAGTCGGACCGACGCTCGTCCACCCAGTTAAGTACCATGGAGCCCCTTTTAGCTGCGCTGCGCTGCGCATGGAGGCGGTGCGGCGAGGTGAGGACTGGGTGAGGAGCCTAATTCCCTCCCAGTCCACCTCGCCGCCACCCCCCTCTCTCCCCCGTTGGGCACGCCGGGCTATTGCCCGGCTTAGCCCCTCTCCTCCCTATCGGTCAGATCGGCGGGGGATTGCTGTCGGCCCCCCTCCTCCTTCTCCTCCCGCGGCGCGGCACTTACCTTCATGCTCCGGCCGCGGGAGATCCTCAGCGCGCCACCTGGTGTCTGGGTCGGGGGAGGTGGTAGCAGCCCAGCCGCCTCCCCCGCCTGCTCCGGCGCCATCTTCATTTCGGCCTGAGCGAGCGCGCTCGGGCCATAAACAGCACGCCCCTACCCGCCTCTCCCTCGGTGAGCCGGTGACGTCATCGGGCCGGGCTCCACCCCCTCCATCTCACCTGCTTCCTGTGCGGGTCGAGCGTCGGAGGTCGGCCCGCATTAATGCCGCTGCTCCCCGCCGTACAGGCAGGCGGGGAGCGACGGCCGCATCTCCCCCCCCCACCTCTCCTGGGGGGGGGGACTTTGTGAGCGGGACCTGCTCTTTTCGGGCCGCCCGCCGGGCCGGCCTGTCCTCCCCCTCCCCTCCCACAATCCGGCGGAGGGGGCCTCCCCCCCCACTCCCACCTTCCATCATTCTGGAGGGGCTCCACCAAGGGGGCCGAAGCTCCGCTCTGAGCAGAGCGGAGGGCGGACCTGGGGGCGTGGATAATGCCTTCAGGTCCGGCAGTGGGCCCCCCTGCATCCCTCTCGACGCTTGCAGGGGCCCTCAAACAGCCCATTTCACCCACCCCCCCCACCATGCACGATGGCTGGGCCCCCTCGCCAACCACCCATTTTCACATACGCTCCCCCCCCCCCCCCCCCGCCGGAGCGCTGACCTCGCTTCCCCACGCCCCTTTTTCCGGGCCATTTGCTCCCCTGCTGCCAACTTTCCCCCCAGCAACGCGGGATGCCCCCCTCTTCCCACCGGCTCCCCCGGCGTGGCGGGCCCCCGCATCCTTAAGCGCATGGCCTTTCGACCTGGCGCCCCCTCAGCCCGGCGAGCTAGTGCGCATGGCGTCTTACCCTGCCCATTTGCAGTTAGGTCCAGGCACTGCGGACGCGCGTGCGCACGGGGACTCGGTTTCCCGGCCAGTACCAGCTGCTCTCCTCTCCTTTTTTCCACGCAGGCGGTGGTCGACCAGGACCAGGCACCAGGACGGCGGATGGAAGACAGCGGCAGTCGGGCAAGTGGCCGGTCCGTGGCGGCGAGCGTCTGTAGGCCGCCATCATCTTCCGGCAACGTGGCGGCGGCACCAGGAACGCCGTGGCGGCAGGACGTCTGTTGGGAAGCGAGTCGCTGGGCCAGTCGAGCCCAGCGACTCAGGGTCTGGAACAGCGTGGGGAAGGACCAAGCGGCGTCATCGCTCGGCCGGGTGAGCCACAACTGATCGCCGATTTTATGTCGTTATCGCAAGCTGGGGGGGGCGTATGGGGGGGTGATGGTTCAGGGGTGGCAGGTTTTATGGCCGGGGTAAGGGAGTTGTTAGCTAGGTGGGACGCATTGGCGAGCGGGGGGTCTAAGGGGGCGCCACCAGGGCCAGCAGCGGTGTTGGGCGCCAGGGGGGCCGGTGGCGATGAGTGGCACCGGGGGGGGGGGGGTGCGGCAGCAAGGGGCAGCGCAGGTAGATAGAGGGGAGGGGGAAAGTTTGAAAGATCCGGGTTTGGGAGAGTTGGGGGGGGCGATAGGTCCCTACCGATTTCAGATTCAGCCAAGGGACACACCTACGTGTGTTTTGAGGGTCCGCTGGGGGGACATTTAAAACAGGAGGTAAAGAAAAAAACAAGGCGAAGGGAGTACGTGGACATATTCACGTTACTGCCCTTGGAGCGTTTTGGGGTTGAGGGCTGGGAAAGGGGGAAAGAGTACCGGAAGGAGGAGGATGAGGATAGGAGGCACTTTCGGTTGATCCCGAGAACTTTCGGGATTTGGCTGCAGGCGTTTGCTATACTCGCAAGCGTTATTGGGGAAAAGAACCCGGAGCACTGCTCTGCACTGTTCTGTTATTTAGATGCCATTTGGGAGGCCCACCGGGTGTACGGGGACTTAGCGTGGCTTAGGTACGACGAGCAGTTCCAGCAACGGATGTGGGATGGGATCAAAGGGATATTGGGCTGTGGTTGAGGGTGATGAATGTGAGGTGAGGGGTGTACCCGGCTGCCGGGGGTTCCTCCCCCTTTCAGGGGTCCGCCACTTCAATGGGGTCGGGAGGGGCGGATTTGGCCAGACGCGGTTTGTGCTGGGCCTTCAATGACTCCTTCTGCAAATGGGGGCCTACGTGCAAATTCCGGCATGAATGTTCGGGTTGCGGCGGGAGCCACTCAGCTGGGAGATGTTTTAAAAAGGGTCGGGGGGGGGGGGGCGCGGAGGGGCCGAGGGTCCTGGAAAAAGGGGTATCCCCGGTGCGAGGGGCGGAGATGCGCCCCCTGGTTAAATAAGTACCCTGATCAGGGGGTAGCTTGATTACTGGGTGATGGTTTTGAGTTGGGGTTTTCGGATTCCATGTGCAGCGCATCCCAAGGTGCGCTCGCTTAAGAATCTGAAATCGGCTCGGGAGCGGCCTGCGGTGATTAAAGAAAAGTTGGGGAAGGAAGTTTCCTTGGGGCGGATGGCGGGGCCATTCAGCGACCCCCCCTCTGGAGGATCTGGTGGTGTCCCCGTTGGGGGTTGTGCCCAAGAAGGAGCGAGGCAAATTTCGTCTAATACACCACCTGTCTTTCCCGATATCGAATCCGCGTTTCGGCTGCTACCAGTGCATCCAAGTAGCTTGTATCTTTTGGGGTGTTTTTTCGAGGGGGGCTATTACGTGGATCGGTGTCTCCCAATGGGGTGTTCAATTTCGTGCACCTACTTTGAAGCCTTTAGCTCTTTCTTGGAGTGGGTGGTAAAGGAGAGAGCGGGCATGGGGTCAGTCACCCACTACTTAAGACGATTTTTTGTGCGTTGGGCCGGCGGGCACTAGAGTATGCGATTTGTTGTTGGCAACCATGCTAAACGTGTTTGGGGATTTTGGGGTGCCGGTGGCGAACGATAAAATGGAAGGTCCAGCAACCGTGATAAAATTCCTGAGGATTGAGATCGACACGGTGAAAAGGGTATGTAGGCTGCCGAGGGATAAAATTGAGGATTTGGTTGAGGGGTTGGAAGGGGCCCTGGGGGTTAAGAAGGTCACTTTAGTGCAGCTTCAGTCAGTGCTCGGGAAGTTAAACTTCGCGTGCCGGGTTTTGCCTATGGGGCGGGTGTTTACCAGGCGGCTATCACTAGCGACGGCGGGGGTTCGGGAACCGCATCACCTCATCTGGTTGACGGCGGCAATATAGGAGGACATCAGGTTGTGGATCACTTTCCTGGAGTCTTTTGACGGGCTGGCGTACTGGCTGGAACCGGTGAGGGCGAATGATGAGCTTGAGCTCTTCACAGATGCGACGGGCTTGGTCGGTTTTGGGGCCTACTTGAGGGGGGGGGGGGAGATGGTGTGCGGGCCCCTAGCCAGGGCGGTGGATGGACTCGGCCCTGGTGAGGAATTTGGCTTTTTTGGAATTGTTCCCACTGGTGGTGGCGGTGCACCTATGGGGAGAGGTGCTGCGGAACAAGGCGGTGTGTTTTCGGTCAGACAATATGTCGGTGGTTGCGGCAGTTAACACACAGACGTCGTCTTCGTTACCGGTCTTGGTGCTACTCCGGCAGTTGGTGTTGGGATGTTTGCGGTATAACGTGTGGTGTAGGGCGGCGCATGTGCCCGGGGTGGACGCTCTCTCATTCACAGTGGGAGCGCTTCAGGAAATTGGCGCCCGACGCAAGGGAAGTCGGCGAGTCATGCCCTGGTTGGCTGCTTGAGATCCTGTAGGACGCCTGTTTGGCTTAATACAAAAGTCAGTTGCACCATCTACTTGGGGGTCGTATGTAAAGACGTGGCAGCAGTGGTGGGCCTTGGTGGAGGAGTTCGGGGTGCCTGCAACGGATAACGATAGGCAAAGGTTGTTGATCTGGTATGTGAGCGAATTGTTGGCGGGAGGCGCGACCCCGGTTTCGGTTGACAAAAAGATGTCGTCTTTGGCCTTCTTGTGCCGACTGGAGGGTTGGGTGGATATGACTAAAGCGTTTTGGGTGCGCCAGGCATTGAAGGGCGGCCTGTCTCATGGCGTTTGTTGGGAGGGATTTTCAGTGTTTTGCCTCGGTGTGTCAGGTTTTGAGGTGCGTTTGTTTAAGGCGGCATTCTCGCTGGCATTTTTTGGAGCTCTGAGGGTTGGGGAGCTGGTGAGCCCTAGCAAGGGGGTACCCGGGGGGTTGGGTTTTGATGACACAGTGACGTCTGATGAAGGGGTGGTGTTACGCATAAGACGGTCTAAGACAGATCAAAGGGGGCGGGGGGTCAGTATCTTTTTGGGGAGGTTGCGGCAATGTGATTCATGCCCGGTTGCCGCTATTGAGGAGTTCCTGGAGGTAAGGCCGAGTGGGAACGGTCCGCTGCTCATACACGAGGATGGTTCTTTCCTATCGCAGTTCCAATTTTTGGCAGTTTTTAGGAAATGTCTTGGGGAGATGGGGCTGGCAAGCAGCGAGTATGGGACCCACTCGTTTCGATTAGGGGCCGCAACAGAGGCTGCCTGGCGGGGGCTGCCAGATGATATCAAAGAGGGTTCATATAGCCTTTATACATTTAGTAATTGTATTTGATTATATTGCTGTGCCCCAGAGAATATATGGTGTCAGTCATGTGTTATACGTATTTTAAAAGGTTTTTAATTGAGTCTTTTGCCTTTGCCCACTTGAAATAATAACATTTGTATTGTTTTGGATTATATGGCGGTGCGGAGGTGTTTTTGGTGTGGTCGTGTGGAGGTTTTGGGGGTACCCCCACAGTTTCTTTGATATTACATTGTTCCACCACATGACCACACTTTGGTGCTACATAGTTAGATACATGGTCGCTGGCCAGCCTAGATGAATATGTTGTGTGCGTCTCTGTACTACGCTATATTGGAGCGAACAGTAGCGCCAGCTCAGTGCGACTGACTCACACCACATTCATCCAAAAAACAGCCTCAAGCATCGCCAGCGCTCAAAATCGGGTTTTTGTAGCCCATAGCGCCAGAGGCTGTGTGATTAAAGGCTGTTTTTGAACATGTATCCACTAGTAACAAAGCAAAAACATATGGAATTCCATTGTTATTACATTGTAACATAAACACTTTAATACCAGACATGTAAGGACAATTCTGCATAAAAATATTAATCAAAAAAGTTTTCAAAAATGTCATTTTCTAGGCCAGGATACATGTCTGAAAGATTTGAGATTGCATTAAAAAAAATAAATAAATTGGGATCAGGAGAGGGATTAAAGGATCGTCCATAAAAATGTATTGGAGAGCGCAAGGTAGCTAGAGGTAATACGTGGCGCTCTGCAAGGCTGAACGCCGGCGCTGTACGCTGAGCCTGTGATAATGATGAATCGGACGCTACATGGCGCTGTTCCAGTCGCTCACCAGATTTGGCTTCATAAATGTGGAATTGCGTGCCGTGTCCGGCATTCACCTGACGCTACCTGTCGCTTACAAGGCGCTACCTGGCGCTATCCCTTCATGAATAAGGCCCGGAGTTCCATCCAATCTCTGACTGATTGGTCTGCTCACAAACCAAGGCTGCAGTCTCTACACTTCAACCCAGGTAGTTTAATTAAGGTTGGGGGAGCTCTACTCTGACTTTCTTTTGGGGGCCCTGTGAAACCTTTGTACGCCTCTGCATACAGTTATGCTATGTTGCTTACAGCTGTTCACTAAAGTAGTGGCAGGTCTTTCTATTGAGCAGTAAGTAGGGGCTGAGATATAGGGGGTGCAGAGGGTGCGACCACACCGGGCACAGAAGGTCAGGGGGTCCCATCATTGTTGCCTCTCCACCTTATTTATCATGTTTTTACACCCTTCATCATTCATCATTCAGAGAAAGGAAGAACCATTGTCTAGCCGCATCCATTTGAGTTAAAAGACAGTTTACTTTAAAGCGGACCTTCACTCTGAATAAGAGTATATCTTACATGTTTCCTACACCCTGTACATACAGATTGCTCACATTAAAAATCATCTTACCTGCATCTACTGCATGTTATGAGCCTTTAAACATCCAAGATTGCTGCTTATGGAAGCCGCCATCTTATCAGGCAGCCTACAGACAGGAAGTGCCTCCTGACTGTGCTGCTCTGCATTCTGGGACTGCTGACCTTTACCTGACCCCAGCTCTGCTCTGTCTGAGCAAAGCACAGCTATAATCCGCCCCCCTGTACCTTATCCCACTCTCCTCTCCTCAGTAAGTGTGATACTTCTGAGTCAAGATGGCGGCGCCCGTATCCTAAATTCTTGAACAGAGTTGCAGCCCAGTGGGGGAAAGAATAATAAGTTAGTGACTAAAAACTTAAAATATATTAATTTTAGATGATGAGGAACCGTTTTTTGAGAAGTTTGGGCTTTTCATTAAATCGCGCTGAAGGTCCGGTTTAAGGGTCTTATTTGATATCCGCACCAGGGCCCCGCCACATTTACCGTATTTGCCGGCGTATAAGACGACTTTTTACCCCTGTAAAACATGCCTCCCAGTGGGGGGGGGTCGTCTTATACGCCGGGTGCCGCCGCTCTCACACACACATTCATGCTTACTTCACTTCCTGGCTGTTGCACGCTGGTCATCGGTGGGCGTGTCCCAGATGGCCGCCGTCCAATGAAAACAATGGATGCCGGCCATCTTGGGCACGCCCACCGACGACCAGCGCGCAACAGCCAGGAAGTGCCGGTAAGAATGAATGTGTGTGTGTGTTTGTGTGTATGAGAGCAGCGGTGGCGGTGGCGGCGACAGGAACAGCAGCGACAGGCAGACCGGCCCTCCGACCATCGGTAAGTGTGTGAGCGACGGGGCGGGGGGAGGAGGGAGTGGGGCCACTCGCTGACTGTACTGAGGGATGCCCCCATGCCTGTACTGAGGGATGCCCCCATGCCTGTACTCAGGGATGCCCCCATGCCTGTACTCAGGGATGCCCCCATGCCTGTACTCAGGGATGCCCCCATGCCTGTACTCAGGGATGCCCCCATGCCTGTAAGAAGCCAGAAAGTATGACTGTAAGAAGCCACCCAGGGACTCTGGGGAAGGGAATTAACATGTTGAAAAAAAATCTGATGTTCTTTTAGGTTATATTTGGTGTGCGGAAGAGGGAGTAGTCTTATGCGGTGAGTATATAACAAACTCTATATTTTGAGTGGAAATGTTAGGGGGTCGTCTTATACGCCCAGTCGTCTTATACACCGGCAAATGCGGTAGTTACGCCGCTGGCAGTATAAAAGACACTAGCTGTAAATCTGAAATAAGTTACCATAAATAATTGTAATGTACACAGCTAACTTGCACAATATTTTTTTTAGTAAAAGTAGAGTTGCACTTTAATTATGCTCTTTGGCCAGAATGAAAGAGAACATCCAAATCATGGTGTAACCTTAAATAATAACCTTGTCATTAAGTTGTAGGTAATGTGCATTAGACACCAAGAGACTTGATCATCTTATTAGAATAACAGAACCTTGTATATTTTGTAATTCATAAACCTTTAAACAACAAAGAGCTCATTATATTTAATTATAGCACATAAGGAAGTAAGACATATGCAAAGAATCTATTACAGGATGCGCACAGGGGAGAACCCCTGGTTATTCACCAGAAATTATATTTCCGTGTTTGTTCAGTGCTGAAGACAGTACCAACTAAAGTCATTTCATAATATTATTACTTTACTATTTACCTTATAGGTGTTCAAAAGCCAAGTGGCACAGTTCTGGAGTCTAAAAAAAAACACGATAGCCTACCCCTGGGCCATCCGTTACTGGGATGCTGTGTGAAGTCCCCGGATTCCTATGGGTCTTTGTCGAGGACCACCTCCCCAGTTAACCCTGTAGCTGAGGTGCACTCCCGCGCCTGGCCATTCAGATAGGCTGGGGACCGTAGTGTACCCTGGACTACAGGGAAACCGGGAATGCAGCCAACGGGCTGGGTCACATCAGACAGCGTTCTTGCGATTAGCCAACCGGCGGGGAGTTTAAATTATTGCAGGTTTTGTGGTGCTTAAGAAACCCAAAACAGAGGATCCTTTAGTAAGGATGAGCTAACTTCTTGAAAGTTCGATTCGGGCGATTCGCCGAATTTCCCCAAGAAATTCGGGTTCGCCCGAATCGAACTTCCACGAATCGCTCATCTGAAAAAAAAAATGGCGGCATGGTGGAAGCGGGCAGGCCGGCTACGCTCCCGCTCCCACCATGCCGGCATTTTTTTTAAAAAGCAAACACTTACCTGCATGGTCGGAGCGTGGAGGCCGGCGCCGCTCTCAGGCGCCCTCTGGTGACGCGTCCTCTGATCAGAGGACACGTCATCACAGGACGCGTCATCAGAGGGCGCCTGAGAGCTGCGCCGGCCTCCACGCTCCGACCATGCAGGTAAGAATTTGCTTTTTAAAAAAATGCCGGCATAGTGGGAGCAGGCAGGCCGGCTGCGCTGTCAGCGGGCCGGCTTCTGCCGCCCGCTAACAGCGTAGCCGGCCTGCCCGCTCCCACCATGCCGGCATTTTTTTTTTTTTTTCAGGGAAAATTCGATCGGCACGAACCAAAAAAAATTCGGGTTCGCGCCGAATCGAATTTTCCCTGAAATTCGGAGCGAATTCCGGTTCGTCCGAACCGGTTCGCTCATCCCTAGTAAGGATCCCCAAGGGAGACCTCTCTTAATTGTTCTATTGTTTGTTAGATTGGTTCAAAAGTTGGGTCTTTTTCAACACTTCAAAAACCTCTAGGACCCTAAGGCTAGGTCCCATTCCCATGACCCAATCATTTGACCTCATCAAACTTAGGCCCTTATTTAAGAAAAGATAGCGTCAGGTAGCGCCTGGTTAATGTGAGGTAGCGACAGGTAGCGACTGGTGAACGCCGGACACGGCACGCAATTACACATTTATCAAGCAGAATCTGTTTAGCGACTGGGATAGCGCCATGCAGCGTCTGATTCATCATTTTCACAGCCTCAGCGAACAGCGCCGGAGTTCAGCCTTGCACAGCGCCAGGTATGACCTCTCGCTACCTGTCGCTCTCCCATACATTTCAATGGACGATCCTTTTCTTCTCTTTAAACTGTTTTTTTTTTTTTTTTTCAAAAAAATCAAATAATTCTGTGACCTCTTCTGGCATTGAAATAGCAGTTTTTTCATAATTTTTTAAATATTTCCTCAGAAATGACATTACAGGTCTAACATTAAAGTGTTCATGTTACAATGTTGTTACAATGTAATTCCATATGTTTTTGCTTTGTTACTAGTTGCTTGAAAACAGACTTTAAACACACCGCCTCCTGCGCTCTGGGCTTCAAACAAATATTCTTCAGCGCCAGAGATTTGTGAGGCAGTTTTTTTGCTGAATATGGTGTGAGTCGGTCGCTATGAGCAGTCGCTAACATGCGCTTCCATACAGCGCTGTACTGGTCAAATAGCGACTCCTCACAATGTATTCAACATTACTGAACAGCGACTGAGTCGCTATAAAGTAGCGACTCACGGCTGAGCACTGCAACTACTAGCGGGCGCTCTGAAAATGCCTGCTACAGGCGCTCATCTGTCGCTACCTGCCGCTAATGATGAATCAGCCTCTTAGTCTACACATAGTCTATTAATAAATAATTTCATACACATGATTGTACTTATCCACACAAGATAAGCAATGTTCATGATACACTTCAATATAATTCTCATTTGCTTATTTTTAGGGCCTATTGTCCCTCCTCCTATGGAACAGGTAGACATGTTTGCCTCTCTCAATACCTGAACAGAAAAACTCTGTGTATGATTCATTGTTATATTAAATATAGGCCCTTATTTATGAAGGAATAGCGACAGGTAGCGACTGGTGAGCGGCCGGTAATGACAGGCACCGCCACGAGAACGCCGGCTCCCCACCACAATCACACATTTATCAAGCTGATCCTGCTTAGCGACTGAGATAGCGCCAGATAGCCACTCATTCATCATTATTCCAGCCTCAGCCCACAGCGCCAGCGTCCGACCTTGAACAGCGACAGGTATGACCTCTCGCTACCTGGCGCTTTCCAATGCATTTCAATGGAACAATCTTTAAATATTAATAATTAATTGTTATTAATGTTTTTTTTTGTTTTTTTTATGTGAAAAATTCTGTTACTACTTCTGCCATGTAAGATATTTTTTTTAAGGTAATAAAAAAAAAAAAAATGTGCAGAATTAATATTACAGGTCTGATATTATTGTATTCATATTACAAAATTATTTAAAAAACTAGTTTTTTTTGGTTTCCAAAAATATGGTTATTTGGGGGTTAAAAAACTACTTTTAACCCATCGCCGCCAGCGCTCTGGGGTTTAAACATGCATTTTACAGCGCCAGAATTTTTGGAACGTGATTTGTTAATGAATATGGTGGAAGCCGGTCGCTATGGCCAGTCGCTATCATGCGCACCCATACAGCGCGGAACCTGTCAAATTGCGACTCCTCACCCAATATTCAACATTACTGCACACCGACTGAGTCGCTGTCAACAACCGAACAACGGCCAAGCACAGCGACTACTAGCGGGTGCTGTGAAAATACTGCTACAGTCGCTCATCTGTCGCTACCTGGCGCTATTACTGAATTGGCCTCTCAGTCTACACATAGTCTATTAATAAATAATTTCATACACATGGTTGTACATCTCCACACAATATATTCAATGTTTATAATACACTTCAGTATAATTCTTATTTGCTTATTTTCAGGGCCTATTGTCCCTCTTCCTATGGAACAAGTAGACATGTTTCGCCTCTCTCAATACCTGAACAGAAAAATTCTGTGTATGATTCATTGTTATATTAAATATAACCTCAACTGTAGGCATTTGGTTATTAAAACACAATGGTATTACCTTCTAGTACTGTTTAAATGTATAGGTTTCAAAAACTTGCAGAAATTATTTTCCTCAATGTAGTAAAGACTTTATGCAGCTTTCCTACCCCTCTGGGAGAAAATGCGGATGAAACGGCTGTAATTGGAGATAATGCCTATAAATGTTACACGCCAATATTATTATTTTCATCTATTATTCTGGTATCTTATCTCTATATGTATGGTTTCTAGCTTACCCTTTTAAAACACTTTGTGGGACCGCTGTGGTGAAATGGCCAGGAGGTGCCTGGGTCTGTAATACTGCATTTAATATCTCATTTGCTATTATGCTATATGCTTATCTATGGGCCACTTGGCCTCTCACCTTTTTCTCTGTGGGTTCAAAAAACATCAAAGAAGCTACTCTCCGCTTCCCCACATATTCAATTATTGTGCAGCTGATATTATTCGATCCTATAACATGATTACAATATGATCAAACCGAGTAGAACTAAACTCTTTCCTAATTATAAACCCAGCCTGATCTCTCAGCTGTATAGTGGCCCCAGTTGTAGCTCGCCTTTGATTTCCCAGGTCCTGGTCCATCCTGCCGCCAGCCAAGCGCAGCATTTCACTGAGCTTCCATGTGGAAACACTCGTCCTTTATACCCCCCCACAGGAAGGACATCATCCCTGCGCTCGCCAGTTGCAGAGCAAAAACATATATGTCTGCAGCTCAGGCGCCATTTTCTTGTGGCTGCCTTGCCGTTGTCATTTTGTTATAGTCTCAGGTATAGCACCATGTTTTTGGAGTCTCTACTTATTACTATTCTAACTTCATCTATTGCTCTACTCCTGGAATGGTCCCCAATAAGTGTTCAAGGGTTATTATGCTAATGAAAATGAAAATAAACATTATTTGTTAAGCAAAAATGTATAAGAGGGAATTATTTGTATTTTATTCTTTTTTTCTCTTTCCTCTCCAAAGGCTTAGTTGGAGGACAGAATCCTATTGTTGTTTTGGTTTGATGAAGGGATTTTTTACAGTTGTGATTTTTGGGTGGTGCTGGTTGGGTGGTTGTTTAGGTTGCCAACATACCATCTGGAGATCAATTAGAGTATTTAAAGCGGGCCAAAATCCACGAGACGACACCCAAAAGAGTCCTATCCTGGTGGCTAGCCTGCTTCCGGTGCATCCTACACCCGCTGTATGAAACCCTCCGGAGGACCGGTAATCTTACCTGATTCCAGTGGGTCCTGTGACGTGCTCTCCGCCGACGGCTGAATCCCCAGCTTCCCTGCGGCTGTGCCCAGCCTCTCTGAATAAGCGCGTGCTCCAGCAAAGTGCCAGGGATGTGGCCAACCGGCTGCACCTCATCAGCTAATCGGCGATCTCACAGGTGCCACTAGGCGTGGCTTTGGCGGTGGAAAAACTCAGTTTTATTTGAAAACCAGGCCACCCCAAGCCAACATCAACAACTAGCTGCTTGGCTGGAGGGCAAAGGATGAGCGGTAGACCCAGAAATGGGTTTCCATCTGCTTCAAAGGGTCAGCACCCAACATATTCGCCAAAGCTCCCTACAATACAGAAGGAAAACCCAGAGCTGAGAAGAATAACCCGCACCCCAGAATAATCACCTGCACTCGAGAGTATAAATAATAGTAATAGAGCTGCTCCCACCCCCTTTGCTCAGTTTGAATTGCCATGAACACACACAGGGAGGGATTCAGTCAATATGGATCTCTCCCTGTGGAGTGTTCTAAAGGGAGGCTGGCCGCTTCCCAGGTGAGTAGCTCTGGCTGCATTGCATGTCCCAACTTTGGGGACTCAAAAATAAGAGTAGGAACCACACTAAACACAGAGTGCCTTGCCGGGGCAGTGTGGCTTCCACATGTATCTGCAGATATGTGCAACCAAATCTTTCCACATAGCTAGACATGTTTGTTGCTTAATATTTAGATGATGAGAGGGTTAAACTGGGCAGTAAATTCGTTTTCAATATGGGCCTAATGTTCTTCCAGGGATGCTGCAGGCACATACCTGTACCGAAGGGCACATGGCTGGCAGGCCAGCGGGATAAGGAGGAGGCCTCTGAACCCTGGGGTGCTTGCCCTCATGTCTGGTGTGCTGGGACAATGGGGGGGGCAGCAAGCTTTAAAAAGAAAAATATTACCCTTCATTTACTACATGTATTAAAAGAAAAAAAAAAAAACATGCGGGTATGTGAAGCGTAATTTTGCCACCTGTTACTGATAAGTTCGGAAAATACAATCAAATTCAAAGGGGCTGGCCTTTTCCATGCTGTGTTTCAATGTAACAGTCATTTGGCTGCAATTACTTAGTATAGCAGACACGTGCCTGGCTTTACAATGGAATCAGCTCACAGCTTTCTGTGATGTGTAAGTGATCTCTCCATTGTACTGTTGCACTGGAAAGATCCACTCCAGAAAGGCGCCGGGGGGGGGGGGGGGGAGTATAAAGGGGCTTGGTTGCCCCACCCATTCCTCTTTGATCCCCGATCTCCACCTGGAACAAACTTTCCCGCCATTCCTTTGTTGATGGAATGGTCTAATTGGTCACAGCGGAAGGACGGTTAGGTATTGCACTGCATTTTTTGTTAACGTAATAATAATAATAAAAAAAAATTAAAAAAAAAGAAAGTTATATATTTATGTATTTATGTATAAATGGATGTGTAAAGTTCTGATTTTATGTCAATGCGTGTGTATCGCGGATGTTGTTATTTACATGTTTTTAGTTACTGTGATTTCTAGGGATGTGTTTTATTGTCACAGCCGGTGGGCTGTCTCCTCTTTCAAATTCGAGTCTGAGGTAGCATGAAAATGGGTAACAGGAGGAGTCAAGTAAGCGTCTGTCTCTGCTGAAACCAGCCAGCAGGGTAGGTGTATGAGCTGTGGGGGGAGGTGAGGGGCAGAAGGGGGGAATTGGATCCTGGCAGTCATGACTGGGCTAGCACTCCATATGCCCTTACCTCCATTAAAAACCACCACCAAATAACAACTCCGAACCACCATATTCTTTGGAAAGATTAAAATTTAATTCGGCCACAGCCAAACATATAAACAAGTTACATGCAATTAAAGGCCCCCCCCTTTTTGTTCTGGGTCTGAGCAGCCTAAGATAAGACAACCATGGGAGGAGGGAGAGACAAATGCACCACAAAGCGGAAGCAAACGTAAGCTCGGCCGCGTACCTCCTAGGCCTGGGAGCTTAACTGAGCTAACCGCCAGAGGACTAACTTCCCCCTGTCCCCCCTCTCCCTAAATGATCCACCAAATTCCGTATCTTACCAACCTGAACCTTCCTGGCTGGCTTCCACTGAACACAGCCGCATAACCAACCAAATTAAACCTGCTACCTCAGACCCGAAACCCGAGAGGAAACCCGCCAAACAGCTGTGACAATTACATTACAACAATTAATCCCGTTACAACAAGAATCCCCCCATACACAAAGAATCATACATTAATATATAAATAAAAACACAAAATTTCTTCTCTCTCTTTTTTTCTTTTTTTTTTTTTTATATAACAAACTGCATCTAACAGTAATAAATAACCTTAAGACTGAAGCACTCCCAACAGGTGCCCATAACAATAGTGCAAAACAGAAAGAACATCTCTTATTCTACATTTTTTTTTGTTTAACATGTACATAGTTAACTTGTATAACATACCTCACATATCACCCACACACCAATACCCCCTTCCACCGAGACTGTGGCTGAACGAACCCAACTATAACCAAAAACAGGGCGGGCGGGTGGGACTGCTCATCCATCCAAGCCGGGGGGTCAAAGAGGAAGGGGAGGGGGGACGAACGTCCCTTTATACTCCCCTTCCCTTTGATGTCACTTCCCCCTGTGACCATTTCCACAAGGCTGGTCTGCTTCCGGGCAGGAACGCAGGCCAGTCATATGGGCTGCCCTCCTTAAAGGGACGGCGCCTCCTTGACTGGGCTAGCGCTCCATATGCCCTACCTCCCTTAAAAACCACCACCAAATAACGACTCCGAACCACCATATTCTGTGGGAAGATTAAAATGTAATCGGCCACAGAAAAACATATAAGCAAGTTACACGCAATTAAAGGGCCCCCCTTTTTGATCCGGGTCTGAGCAGCCTAAGATAAGACAACCATGGGAGGAGGGAAAGACAAACGCACCACAAAGCAGAAGCAAACGTAAGCTCGGCCGCTTACCTCCTAGGCCTGGGAGCTTAACTGAGCTAACCGCCAGAGGACAAACTTCCCCCTGCCCCCCCCCCTCCCTAACTGATCCACCAAATTCCTTATCTCACCAACCTGAACCTTCCTGGCTGGTTTCCACTGAAAACAGCCGCATGCCCAACCAAATTAAACCTGCTACCTCAGACCTGAAACCTGAGAGGAGACCCGCCACAGCCAGGCTGCGCTGACAACTTAGCGCTGCCTGGCCCGCCACAACTCCACCGCCATCTCGATCTGCTCCTTTAATGACATGCTAAGCAGATCAATACCCATGTCATTCGAGTGCCCCCCATCCGATCGAAAAAGCCCCCAAATTCACTCAACATCGACATGGCACAGAGTCAACTCCCCATTTAACCTCACTAACCGCGCTATCACCTTGTTGACCTTCACCCAGACCTTCTCTACGGCCAACAAGTCTCTAGCGTGCCGCCACACATACCGGGGGACAATTTGTGACCACACCCGAAAACACATTAAGAAAATACAATAAGTCCTGGGTTATGGACTTGATTAAATGCCTCATCGGCACCCTCCCCAAATCGCCCCCCCCCCCCCCCACATGGAATACCAAACTCCTGGTAGCACCAACCTCGATGCCATTCCCATGATGTGCTCCAGCAGCTCACGCCACTGCAGCCCTCTCACACCAGCTTAGCTCAATCGTGCCCGCTCCTTCTCAACGCCGCTCGCCGAGCCGACCAGAATATAAAGAATGACCGACGATCACGACCGAGCACGCCGATTCCAAAACAAAAAACAAGGGAAGAAAGGGGAGGGGAGGAGGGTAGGATGTGGGTAGATGTTAGAAGCCGGTCATCGCGATTACCTATGACCGCTCGACTCTATCTGCCAATCATATCACCGATCATATCGCCGACTCCCACCTCCCCAGCCTCTTTATTATATTTTCTGAGAGCCCCGCCTAGCGGCCTCGATCGATGCCGCACACCCCACTTGCAAGCCCAATCACCCCCAGGCATCTCCTAAATACCACCATAAACTGAAAACGTGATACAAAGGAATCATCCTCATGTCTCAACGGCAGACCACCCCATTCAGCCTGAACCCCATAAACTCCTGGACAGTGGCTGCCGGGCAAGACGCACAGCAGCCACCTTCGCAGAAAGATGTTTATCCCCCAACCCCTTCGACCAGTTATCAACCTCCGAATGCGTAGAGACACCCACCCCTCAGACACAACCACAACCCCTGCCCTCACTCCCCCTGCACCCGTTTATTGGGGCTCACCAACTCCCCCACCCTAATGGCTCCATAGACTGCCACGGGAACGCGGTCTTAAACAACTACACTTCGAAATTTGATGAACAAACTCGGGGCAGTACGCCAAACCCCCCCCCCCCCCAAAGTATTCCCCCTGAGACAGGCTGCCTGCTATCCGCCGACCTGTGCTCCTTCCTCCAACCCTACCATGCCTGCCGCAACCAAAATGATTTAGTAAAATCTGACCAACCCTCTGTCGACCGAGGCAGGGGTAGCACCACCCGCTGACAGCTCGCTCAAATACCAATCAGCAAGCTCTGTTTGTCACCTTCCGGGGCCGGCACCCCGAATTCCTCCTCCAAGGCCCACCACTGCTGCCATGTTTTCACATAAGACCCCCACGTAGATGGTGCGACCGACCTTCAAATTAAACCAAAACGGCATCTCACACGATCTCCAACAGCCAGCTTGGGCATGACTCGCCGACCTCCATGGCCTCAGGTGCCAGTTTCCTGAAAAGCTCCCACTGTGAACGAGAAAGAGCGTCACCTATCCCGTTTTCCACTCCAGGCACATGCACCGCCCTGCACCAGCTGCCTAAGCCGCACAACGACCGGTGGCGGTGACGATGTCTGTGTGTTGACGACTGACATGTTATCCGACCGAAAACACCCCACCATGTTTCTCAGCACGACCCCCCACAGCGTTACCGCCACCACCTGTGAGAACAGTTCAAGAAAGGCCAAGTTCCTTATAAGCACAGATTTTTGCCACCACCTTGTCCAGGGGCCCGCACACCATCGACCCCCCAAATATGCCCCAAAACCACCCAAACCTGCCACATCCATGAACCACTGGAGCTCATCGTTCACCCTCATCGGCTCTAACCAATACGCCAGCCCGCTAAAAGACTTCAGAACTTTTTGCCCGTTTCCGCCACCTCCGACCCCTGCTGAAGTGGCGCCAGCCAGAAACAGGGATGAACTACTCACCCCCGGGTACACCCCCCCCCCCACATTCAGTGACCCTCAGCAAGAGCCCAATGTCCCTGTGATCCCAACCCAAGCCCTCGTTTATCGTCATTCGTTGCCAGAATTGTTCTTCATACCGTAACCAGGCCGAGCCACCGCACACCCGGTGGGCCTCCCAGATTGTATAGCAAAATATTCTTTTCCCCTATCACACTCGCCAGGATAGAGAACACCTGCAGCCAATTCTTAGAATTAGCCGAAAGCGCCTCCTATCTTCGTCCTCCTCCTTCTGATACTCCTTACCCCTTTTCCTATCTCTCAACCCCCCAAACGCTCTAGAGGCAGCAACGTGAAGATGTCCACGTACTCCCTTCGCCATATTTTTCCTTGACCTCCTGTTTAAGATACCCCCCAACGGACCCTCAAAACACACATAGGTGTGCCCCTTTTCCTGGTCCGAGACTGGCATGGGCCTATCACCCTCACCTACCGCCCGACCCCGGATCCTCAACTTTATCTTCACCCCTACATCTTGCCCCCTCCATCTCCACTTGGGCCGCTTTGAAGACGGCGAGGGAGGCGGGGATGACACTGCTGGCCTCCCCCGCCCACCGAGACTGCAGGGAGGAGCACCGCTCCTCACCGGAGGTGAGAGCGGGGTGGGGGAGGCAGGGAACCCAGGCAGGGCCTAATCCGTTTAGTTTGCATGTTATTTATTAATATTTTGTTGAGGCTGTGGGCGATTAAATTCCATCATTCCAAAGAAATGGTTGTCCAGATGGTTATTTGGGGAAGGGTGTGGGTTGTTAAAAGCTGAAGGTTTATGGTGCTCAAGCCCAGTCATGTATATGCACCAACTTGTGGGCAGTTATAGCCTAGAGTAGGGGTACTCAACCACTCCTTGTAAAGGTCCATTTAAGGCATCCGGTGAGAGGTGAAGGTCCGCGCAGAGGGGTGTCATGGAGGGGGGTTGATAGTTAAAAATCAGCACACTGGGGGCAGGGCCTATAGATTCCCAAGGCAAAACTAAAAAAAGGCTTCTTGCCCCCTCCCAAAAACCCTACAGGGCACTGGGAAAATATAAGAGCTTTCTATTACATATTGAGTGCAGGGCTGTCAGAGAAGGGGTCCAGAAATCTGGTGCAGCGGTCCGCATTCTGACCCCGGTCCACCAGTTGAATATCGCTGGCCTAGAGGTAGGGGAATTGGACTTGTGGTTGGAAGGTGACAGGCTCGAATTCCAGCCATGGTACATGACTAAAATACCCTTGAGCAAGGTACCTAACCCCGAATCGCTCCCCGGGCGCGAGTTTAGGGCGGCCCACCACTCTTGGCATATGTGCACTTCACTGTCCTTTAGTGTGTTATTCACCTGTATGTAGTCACTAATATAGTGTTTATTTACTGATGTGTTCATGGTAATGTGTTGTTCACAAGTGCTCGGATGGGAAAAATGAAGAGAAAGGACCAAAACTCAGCATAGTCAAAAATAACAGAACAACATCTGGGGTTTTCACTCTCCCAGGTGCTGTTCCTCTATGTAATGGCATCCCAATTTGCGATGCCCCGCCGTGTGTTTCCCCACAGATGGCTGAGTAAAGGTAACTTTCCAATGACCCCGTGGAGCAGGTGCGGATGGGCAGCCAATCAGCCCCTCTGATGTCAGGGTGGCGGCCACCAATCGTCTCCTGGTTTATAAAAGGCTGACACTTATAACACAGGCTATATTTCTTGGCTGCCACAACTAAGGATATTAGTCGTGCTTAACCCCTGTATGACACTAAGGGATGTAGCTATACCCGGTGGTCTCTCAAATATTACTAGGATGAGTATGCAGAATTATGCTGTTTCCTTGCACTGGGTCTCTCTTATTCTATCCTGGTGGTGGAGTATATCTTTGGCCAACAGGATCCTAAGACAACCTGTATTATTGCTTATACTTGTATTTTTAGCTGTTAAAATTTAGGTACGAGATCTTACTGAATGAGGTTTGGAATATGATGTCTTGATATCACTGTATCATGCTTTCGGTACTTTATAATTATTACTTCCTGTTCCGTTTGGTTAAATAGCTATCCTTATAGCACCTGATACATTTTTTGGTTGCTATAACCGGGAAAGATTTCTGTGGTTAATTTTTGTGCATGAGTAATGAGGAATATAGCTGCATTCTGAGATTTTGCAGGGGTTGACGGGATGGTGCACAAAATTATGATTTTTCATCCACTATTGGGTTGGTTGCTTTACCCTGTGGCGGAATAGTTTCCGCCAATAGGTTCCTTAAAAAACATGTTATGGCTACTAGTTTAATTCTGAGCCGCTTAGGCATAGGTAAGAGGTTTAACTAATTGAAATTTGGAAGATAATGTTCTGATATTAATAGGCTCACCTCCATTTTATCTTGATTTCTTTAAGTCCTGATTGCACATGAGAAACATCTTTGGTTTCGGTGTTAACTGGGATATAAGCTGATCTGAGACTCTAAGAAATCTGATTAGGTAAAATGTTGTAATACATGCTACTAACTCTGCAGTGTTTTTAAATGTCTAGAGTATTACCTAGTTTGAAGGGCTTGTCGGCTTAAAGACTTAATAAGGTCTGTTATAAATACGGATGTTGCCTCCTTATCCGTGGGGCGGCTTTGTCTTGTTGCACTCCATATCTACATCTACTGGGGATTGTTTTCTCGGTAGGGTGGTAGATTTGTACATTTTTTGTCTGACCCCCCAGTGGCAGGGCTTTTTTTTTTTTTATTTTTTTTTTATTTTTTTTTTTTTTATTTTTTATTTTTTTTTGTTCGTGTTTATTTTTATTAATTTATCAATATTCTGTTTCCTTTCCCTTGTATCTCTGTTGCTTCTTAGGTGTATTGGACCTTTTTCATATTAATTACTATAGATTCTAGATCTGTGGAAATGTCCTGTACAGTTTTATCCCTAAATGTGCAGGGCCTTAATTCGCCGCAGAAAAGATCTATAGCCTTCAGGAAGATGCGTTCCCTGAAACCGGATGTGGTCTGCTTCCAGGAAACGCATTTTTCAATGGGTTCTAAGCCTAGATATTTAGATGCATCATACCCTCAATTTTTTCTGTCCTGTGCACAGACGAAGCAACGTGGGATTCTTATTGCCTTTAAGAAATCTGTACAGTTTGTATGTAATTTAGAGATCTCTGACCCTGATGGGAGGTACTTGATTCTGTGTGGCACAATGCAAGACGTGGAAGTTACGTTTGCATCTTACTATGCGCCTAACACCAACCAAGTGGCTTTCATGAAGGGTTTTTTTTCTGAACTTTTTAAACATGTGAAAGGCTTATTAGTGGTTTGTGGGGACTCTAACATGATACTTCAGCCCCATATAGATAGGCACTCTAATAGGTCGTTGGTCCCCTCCCCACAGGTGCTGGCCACTGCGAGAGCTTTTAGGTCGCTACTGGAATCTTATGGCATGGTGGACTGTTGGAGAGAGGGACATCCTGGTACACAGTCCTTCACACATTATTCCTCTCCGCATGATCTCTACACACGGATAGATCATGTGTTTGTTAAGTTTCAAGCTCTGTCAAGCCTTAAAGGCTCGCAAATACTTCCAATTTCATGGACAGATCATGATGCAGTTTTGATAAAATTTAAGTCTCTTCTACTAAGGCAGGTAGGTGTCTCGTGGTCTCTGAATGAGACGCTATTGTCAGATAAAAAAAATTGTAGATGATACTAGAGAAAGCCTTCTTAATTATTTTAAGGATAATGATCAAACTGAAATTTCAGATGTTTTACAATGGGAGGCGCATAAACCAGTTATTAGGGGGTTCCTTTTACAGGCGGCGGCGGGGAAACGTAAAGTACAGAATGCTTATATTGACTCCCTAGAAAAGAAGTATGCGGATTTAGCCGCGCAAGTACCCCAGATCATGTCAGCTGCATATAGATCTACCTTAAGAAGAATATCAGAAGAATTAAATTTAGCTTTAGCAGAACGGGCGGGACGTAGCTTGGCTTGGGTAAAACATAGGTTTTACATTAAGGCTAACAAACCTGACACATTATTGGCTCGTAAGCTTAAAACACCAGATTGTTTATTTAAACCAATTAAGTTAAAGGATAGTAGAGGCTCTCTTACTTCTAATCCTGTAAAGATTGTTGATCTTTTTGGAAATCAGATGGAAAGACTCTATTCTGCATCTAGCACGACCTCTGAGATCCCTCTTTCGGAATTTATGCGGGGGTTGGAGTTACCACACCTCCCGACAGAAATGAAGGAGTATTTGGATGGTGCGTTTACTTTAGAGGAAGTAATGGCTGCTGTTAAAGGGTTAAAAATTAATAAGGCTCCGGGCCCTGATGGCTTCCCAGCAGGTTACTTTAAAACATTTGTGGATGTTTTGGCACCGCGGATGGTTAGAGCTTTTAACGCGATTAGACAAGGGGGAGCTTTCTCAAGGGACACTGTAACTGCTGCAATTAGTATGATACCAAAGTCTGATTCTGACCCAACGACCTGGTCAAATTATAGACCGATATCTCTTTTAAATATAGATATTAAGGTGTATGCGAAGGTCCTAGCTCAACGTTTATCTCAATTTTTACCACAATTGGTTCAGGGAGATCAAGTGGGCTTCGTCCCAGGGCGGCAAGCAGGGGATAATGTAAGGAAAATTGTTCATGTGATACATGCTGCAGAACATTTGAAGAAGCCGACAATGCTTTTGTCGCTTGATGTGCGCAAAGCCTTTGATTCGGTCTCGTGGTCCTATTTGTTTCAGCTTTTGCAGTGGTGGGGCTTTGGTGAAGGTTTTATTTCATGTGTAAAAGCTTTATACAATGAGCCACGAGCATATATAAAATATTATGGGTTCAAATCTCGAACCTTTACTCTTCAGAGGGGAACCCGTCAGGGGTGTCCTTTATCTCCCCTGCTTTTCGCCCTGGTGATGGAGCCGTTAGCACATGCTGTTAGAGAAGCTAAGGACGTGTCGGGGGTTACTATTGGAGGCATTGAACATAAGCTTTGTCTGTTCGCTGACGATGTCATTGTGTTTCTTACCAATCCTTTGATCTCTATACCGAATTTAATGAAAACACTAGGGAATTTTGCACAAATCTCAGGGTTGGAGGTCAATATGGCAAAGTCTAGAGCCTTGAACATCACAGTCCCTGATGATACCTGGGAAGGAATGATCTCCAATTTTGATTTTAAGGTGGAGGAAGCTCGGCTCAAATATTTAGGTATCTATTTGACGAATAGTGTTACAGGTCTGTACTCTGCTAATTTCCCCCCATTGTATAAAACTCTGATAGAATTACTAAAGAGATGGAGGGATCTTGGATTGTCGTGGCTGGGCAGAATAAATGCTATCATAATGACCCTTCTTCCAAAATTTTTATATTATGTTAGGGTGTTACCAATAAAAATTCAATTGCAACATCTAAGGAACTTTGAACGGAAGGTCCTGGATTTTATTTGGGACGGGAGGAAGTCTAGAGTGGCTAGGAATGTTTTATGTAGACCGAGAAGTTTAGGAGGACTAGGGGTACCAAATTTTTTTCGTTATTATCAAGCAGCTCAGATAGCTCAATTAACTGCATACCATGAGACTGTAGACCCTCCTATTTGGGTGTCTATTGAGAGAGAGATTATGGCGCCAATTGATGTAAACAATTACTTATGGGTGATACCCTCTGTTAGGAAAGCTCATAGTAACCCTATAATGTTGCACTCTATGGCACTATGGGATGGGGTTAAATATTCTGGAGGTTTAGTGTCCCCCCATGTCCCACTGCTGTCATTTTGGAATAACCCTATGTTTCAGCCGGCAGTACTCTCCCCACAAAACTTCTATAATTGGAACACTAGGGGTGTTAACTGTGTGAAGGACTGTGTACAGGATTCTAATGTGCTTACGTTTCTACAATTTAAGGAAAAATTTGATTTGGCGGCTGAACATGTGTTTGCCTATTTACAAATAAGAAATTTTCTTCTGAGCCTGTTGCATGGAAAACAGAATGTAGAGGAGCTAACGGGGTTTGAGAGGCGGTGTGCTACTAATCCCAGAGGCAGAGCTATCCTCTCACAGGTGTATATGTCTCTAACCAGTTCAGCCTTAAAGTGGACCAACACCCAGGATTTTGACTATCCTGGGTGTTGGTCCACTTAGGTGGGGCACCCCGATCGGGGGTGCCCCGCTGTCTGAAACCCCCCCGATCGCCGCAAAAACTCACCTCTCCCCGCTCCCACGTGACCACGTCCGGCCAATGACAGCGCTCAGAGCAGCTCTGGTATGCGCGTCCAAAGCTGCTTGGACGCGCATACCAGAGCGCTGTCATTGGCCGCGTCTCTCGCTTCCCTCTAACAGGGAGCGCTCCTGCGCCGGCCATTCACAAAACGGCCGGCGCGGGAGCGCGCCCTGCTAGAGGGAAGCGAGAGACGCGGCCGCGTCTCGCGCATGCGCCGTTG
Source organism: Gastrophryne carolinensis (assembly GCA_027917425.1). NCBI lineage: Eukaryota > Metazoa > Chordata > Amphibia > Anura > Microhylidae > Gastrophryne > Gastrophryne carolinensis. The sequence continues at coordinate 37,322,111 of CM051235.1, read as the reverse complement.
GATCGCCGGTAAGGTGAGGATTGTGGGCCTCCTGGGGGGTTCCTCCCCGAGGGACATCCCGATTTCGGATGCCCCGCGGGGAGGGATCTGATCGGTCCGGGAATCTTATAGATTTCCGGGCCGATCCCCCCTGGGTGTTGGTCCACTTTAAATAATACTCCGGGATATATAACAAAGTGGCAAGAGGATCTGGGTAGCTGTCTGGAGAATGACGAATGGCAGAGGATGTGGAGTACCACATTGCGTGGGAATACATCGGTGCTTGCTGTTGAAGCTAATGTTAAGGTGATGATACGTTGGTACTGGGTTCCTGCTCGATACTCAACAGATGATTCTGGCCTTCATAAAAATTGTTTTAGGGGATGCCAGGATCTGGGTTCCTTTAAGCATATATGGTGGGATTGCCCATTAGTGAGTAAATTTTGGTGTAAGATATTTCGAATATTGTCCAATATTATGGGAACCTATGTTAGTACAGATCCGTGGGTTGCGCTGTTAAATAAGCCTATAGAGGGATATGGAAAGGATTTTCAAAAGCTTACACTTCATTTGCTAACCGCAGCCAAATTAGTAATAGCTAAGGCTTGGAGAACTAAGACTCTCAGCATCCTGGAATTTAAGAGCAGAGTAAATGATACTATGGCGATGGAAAAATTATCCGCTTTAAAAGAGGGACGCTTGGAAAAATTTGAACGAACTTGGTTGCCATGGGTGGAAAAGTACTTACCTAGAACCTTTGATAGAAAACTTTTAATAGTATAAGCTTATTTGCTCTTTTCTTACCTTTAGGAAAATCCCCTTTTTTTTTTTTTTTTTTTTTTCTTTCTTTCTCTTGTGTGTGTTGTTTTGTTGTCTGTCTGTCTTTTTGTTTATTGTTTGTGTTTTGCTGTTTTGTGTATGAGTCCCTGCTGCTGGGGGGTGGGACTTGGAGAGGGAGGGGGGGAGGGGGGGTGTCGCTGTTTTGTGAAAGTATGTTATATTTTTTAATGTTGCTGAAATATGGCAGTTGTTGACTCGCTTTAATTATTTGTTACATATGATACTGTATATTGTACATGAAGGTCTCCCTCTACTGAAGGGGTGGTAAATAATTGGAGCGAGGAAGATGGGGGGAGGGGGTGGAGGGGAGGGGTATATAGGATATATAGAATTGACAATTGATAATTATTTTTTGAGATGTATATATTTATCTGTCACAAGCCTGGTCTTATTAATGTTCTATTTATATATTTCTGTTACTCTGATTCTCTACTCCTATGTAAACTATTTGTATGATGCCATTGCTTGTATACTTTATTATGCTTCTTGGAAAATAAAAACCTTTGAGAGAAAAGGCTGACAGGGGTACACACCTCAGATTGAGGTATGCCAGGGATGAGGCCTACACAAGTGCTGTGGGATCAACAGCATATGTGAGTTTCGCACAGAGGGGCATCCCAAATCATTATATCCCCGCCATGAGTAAATCATCCAGCCCTGGAGTCCTTTAGGCTTTTCTAGACTGTCAAGGCTGATGTTCCTCTTTCAGGTATGAAAGGCCTTTGGTGAAGACACTTCCTGCCACCAATGGACCACCGAAGGTGATCTAAGAAGAAGCCATTATTCTTTTAAAGCCGACCTACACCTGCAACTGAACTGAAACATGTGTTTGATCTGGTTTACATAGACACTAAACAAACCTAACCTCTCCCCTCCTGCCGTCAGTGAGCCCTGCATTAGAGAGATACTGACTTCACCTAGCAGAGCTGCTTGCGTTGGGGGGACAGTTAAAGTGGACCAAAACCCAGCATGATCGGCCCAGGAATCTATAAGATTCCTGGGCCGATCGATTCCCTTCCCCTGAGGCATCATGGTTTTGGATGCTGTGTAAAACCCCCCAGGTCGCCCCGTTTACTTACCTTGCTTCCTGGTCCAATGGCGCATGCGCGAGCTGTGCTGCACCCCCACTATCCCTCTAGCAGGGCGCGTGCCCACACCAGGCATTTCTTAATGGCCGGCGCAAGAGCGATCCCTGTTAGAGGGAAGCGGGGAATCCAAGCAGGGTCATAGGAGGCAGCACTGAATGGGTGGGGGGGGGGGGGGGTTGGGGGGGCTGTAATTGCTGGCTATGCTATTGTTTATTATTTTTTACCACCTTACTCATTATTGGTTCAGCAGGCATGGGGAGAGGGGTGCAGCTGCACGCTGTACATACAGTCAACCAATGGTGGCTCAGCAGCAGTTACCCCGCCCCCTATTCTCCTGTCATAGAACGTAGCCAGGCAGTGCAGTACATTGCTGTAATGAGGAGTGGAGAGGTGCATCCTGGGTAAGCACCTTTCTAAAGCAGAGAGACTAGGTTCATCCATACATAAAGGTCCTATTTGTAAGTTTTTTTGTGTTCTGCATTATTATTTTGCAAAATAAACATGTGTGTTAGACTCAAGATGGCAGCACTGGGATTAATCCATAGAAAATCATTGGGCCATAGACTTAAATGGAGATTGTTCTAGAAGGCAAGGTATAAAGAGTTAATAGTCATAGCAGGATGCTGGGTAGAAAAATAGTAATAAGCAGGAGGATAGTGATTGGTTGGAGGGTTTAGAGAACAGCCTATCATATGTCTGGCATGTGACCGAACATGTGATGGAACGTTCTGGAAGGTAGCTAGAAGTTATATAGGGAAGCCCCAGTTCTAAAGCAAATTACAATTGAACTGTAGAGGAGCATATGTGAATCCAGACTCTGTCGGAAAGAGATCCAACAAGGGGGAAGGAAGGTAAGACAAAAAAAGGGAGTATAAAGGCACTGGTAAGCGGGTGGATGGCCAGGGGCAGCCCCACAATACAGTAAGGGCAAAGGTTAGGGAGGTCAGCACTCCTAAAATATTCAATCCTTTATTGTGAATCCTTTTAAAATCATCTCCAAAAATAAACAAACAGCCATAAAAGCAGTAACCAGACTCTGGCAGATGAGAATTAGCCAAGCATTCTTACGCGTTTCGGACACAGCGGGTCCTTATTTATAGATAAAAGCATGGCATAATTTAGACATTTATATAAGAAAGCGTTTACTCACCCCATGACAGCCACTACGCCGTCCGCGCCCCCGACTGCTGGAAGCCCGTTGACGTCACTGGTGACGAGCAGTCGCAAGCCCCAATCAGGGGCAGAGCAGGGGAACCAATCAGAGGGGAAGGAAGCCCTTGGGAACCCTCCTTGGGGAGTAGGACCTGTTGGTTGAACCTTTGATTATAGATGGGACAGAAGGAAGTGTAACCGGACGGATGTATGAAGATGTGCCATGTTTAATGTCTGCCATTGGAATCAATAAAGAGGAACTCTGCTTTTAGTCATTGGACTGTCTATTATCTTTCTGAGCGGCACAGTGAGTACTAACCTGCCACATGGTAGAGCCCCAGCACCCCACCCACATAAACAAATAGACACACTTGTGTTCCTAGTGGCTTTCCTGGCCTTGAGTAGGATGCTGGCTGCATCCTTCCCTATGCTTGAGCTGGAGACGTGCCCACGCCGGCCATTCACAAATGACTGGTGTGGGCCCGAACCCAGCTAAAAGTATAGTGGAGCGAGGGGGGCTCAAATAGCGATCTGGGTAGTGAGGATCGGGCAGCCCTGGAGTCTTACACTTACCATGATGAGATGGGATAGGGTTCGCTGCCTTTCTATACATCACGCTGTAGCTCTTCACAGTCACTGTTGGGTTGACGGTCGATTTGGCGTCATCCTGCATAAAGGGAGAAGGCAGGCAGCTCAGCATGGTTGGCAATTGCCAACCACTGAGGAAGTACTTCCCTACTACCTTATCATTGGGGTGGGATTTTAAATCAAAGACCCGTCCTGCAATCTCGACGGCCATCAGGCTGCAATCTTGCAGTGCAATCCGAACACTGGAAGGGCTTCTTAACTAACCTCCCAGGGACTAACTGCCGCTGGGCCAGCCCGTGTGCCTGGTTTATAGGTAATTCCCATGACTGTCCCAGCCCTGTCACTCACAGATAACAGCATGGGAAAAGGGGGGGGGGGCAGGGCTCGCGGGCCAAATCTAATGACACTGCGGGCCAGAGTTTGACACGTGTGATCTAACCCAACCAACCCCCAATACTGTTTAACAAAATGTTCTACATCAAAGGAGGATTCCAAATGCCCTATACCCTGGGGCAGTGATCATAGCAGCCAGGAAACGCGTGGAGGCAGATAGAGGGGGGCCCTCATCACATCTTCTCCATGACAGATGAGTATCCTCTACTATTGTTATTTTTCTTTTGCATGTACATGATTTGTGATCCTAATTTCGCACTGTAGTATTTTCAGACAGCCCTTTGGCTGTTACTAGGGATGAGCGAACCAGTTCGGACGAACCGGAATTCGCTCCGAATTTCAGAGAAAATTCGATTCGGCACGAACCCGAATTTTTTTGGTTCGTGCCGATCGAATTTTCCCTGAAATAAAAAAAAAAAATGCCGGCATGGTGGGAGCGGGCAGGTCGGCTACGCTGTCTACGGGCGGCGGAAGCGTGGAGGCCGGCGCCGCTCTCAGGCGCCCTCTGATGACGCGTCCTCTGATGACAGCTGAGAGCGGCGCCGGCCTCCACGCTCCGACCATGCAGGTAAGTGTTTGCTTTTTAAAAAAATGCCGTCATGGTGGGAGCGGGCAGGCCGGCTGCGCTGTCAGCGGGCCGGCTTCCGCCGCCCGCTGACAGCGTAGCCAGCCTGCCCGCTCCCACCATGCCGGCATTTTTTTTTCAGATGAGCGATTCGTGAAAGTTCGATTCGGGCAAACCCGAATTTCTTGGGGAAATTCGGCGAATCGTCCGAATCGAACTTTCAAGAAGTTCACTCATCTCTAGCTGTTACTTTTGCTGCTTTCTCACAAATTCTTAGTTGTAGCACTTTTTGTTTTATACAGTATTGATTGCAATATTTATACATTCAGTTGGAGGTGGATGAGTTAGAGTGTAACCACCTGGTTTATTGATTTGTTGATGGCGATTTTGTATTAATTGTGGTGCAGCTATATTTTTAAATGGACCAAAACCCAGGATTTTGACTATCCTGGGTTTTGGTCCTTTCCCCCAGGGCACCCCAATCGGGTATGTGCCGCTGAGTGAATCCCCCAGATCGCCAAGCGCAACTCATCTCTTCCTGGTCCTATGCACATGGGTTGTAGGGTCTAGGCTGTACTGCGAGGTCTTAGACCCTTCTACCCCATGGGCTGCACTAGAGGTTATAGGGCAACCTCAGGTAAGCCTGCTACCAATTTATCTATTGAATTGTATGTCCCAAATGGGGCTTTGAGGGCTCAGAGATTAGAGTTAGGGCTGCACCTTACAGAGGCACATTGGTACTTGGTGGTGCAGTTTAAGCTACTTCTGCAGATGTGTGTGACTGAGTCCTCTGCTTTTTACCAGATTTAGAGACAGATTATAGGTTTGTCTGCAAGCTAACAGGGTTGAGTGCTGTGGCTCCTTTAAGACTTTTCTTCCTGGTCCTATGGTGCATGTGTGGCCACTCATCCAATCAGTGTGCTCAGAGCCGCTGACGTCACACCGTCTAAGCCAGCGTAGAAGGCCAGCTGCAATTCACAAATTCCTGGTGTGGGCACGCGCCCTGCTAGAGGGATGGCGGGGATGAGGCCATGGCTCATGCACGTGCCGTTGGACCAGGATTAAGGTAAGTGAACCGGGCAACCTGGGGGGTTTCACACAGCGGGATAGAGGGAATCGATCGGCCCGGGAAACTTATAGATTCCCAGGCCGATCGTGCTGGGTTTTGGTCCACTTTAATTTATTTTTGGGCGGAATGGCGTGCACAGAGGGAGGGATGCCAATCTCTGCAGACTGCCCAAATTCGCCACTCCCAGCACTGAAATCTGGATAACCAGGTCCATTTAACCCCCCCATCCTGTCTTAGAAGCAGGGGAGAACAGGGTGGGGATGAAGACAGACTGGACTTCGGCGATCCTCTTCTGGCTTCTGACCCACGATTGCTGTACCCGGTGGGGCCATAGCAATTGCCCACCAGTAGGCACTTGGTTCCGGGACCAGCTGCCAAAGGAATCAGCCCATGAAGGTTTTCAGGGTCCTGGTTTAGGGCTTGCAGGGGAAATCACAATTCAGGATGCCCTCCAAGCACAAGCAGCTGTCCCACACCCCCCTGGAGGATGTGGGACCTCTTTAAAGGTGATGGCTTACATGCTTTTCACCAGCAACATGTGAAAATACAGGGATGTGGGCCGGTCCCCCTGGTCAGTCAGCATGCACATTGTATTCTCTGCAGTAGAGGGGGCATGCAGAGCCCTGGAGGGTATTGCTGTAGGGAACAGACCCAAGGAAAGTTGCTCACCAAACTTTAAAGTGGACCAAATGTTAAAGCGAACCAAAACCAGCGGCCGATGACACTAGAATCTATAAGATTCCAGCACCACTTCTACTGTGTAAAAAATTGAGAGGGCATGCATGTGCCGTGACCGTGGAAAGGTTAGACTGGGCAACCAGAGGGGTTTCACAGAGCGGGGCATACCGGATTGTGGTGCCACAGGGGCAAGGACTAAAACCCAGGATAGTAAAAAAATGACTTTATATCCCTTTTAATACTCCCATCTGGGGCATCGAGTTAAAAGACAGAAAAAAAATATAAATTGTAGCGAAACATTAGTTGGGGTATGTATAATGTTAAACCAAAGTATTTAAATTGTTGTAATATACATTTATAACATCACATAAAACAAAGTTATTTTAAAATGTTCCCCATTTACTCAGATTTTTATATATATAATCACTTACAAGGAATTACCGGCAAAACAATATGTTGGGCTGTAGGATGATACTGTATGAGCCTTGACAGGGCCCCATTTAATATCTGCAGCAAGGCCCCAACACATTTAGTTACATTTAGTTACATCACTGGTTGCAAGGCAGAGTGTAGGTCCACTTTAATCATTTCTGACAATATGAGGTTGTCGAGTTTGTCACATAAGGTAATGAGCTTTTTTCCATATGAGCTGGAGAGCTTGGCCACATTTGTGTATTTTCACTTATTTCCTTAATAAATGTCAATGTAAATCTTCTTATCTTCCTCTTTCAATTCATTTCCTTTTGGCATTTGCTATTTCTTATAATGATTTTTATGTGGATAAATCAACCTGTAGCAGAACCTTGCCAGCATTTACTCACCAGTTGCTGCAGCAGCATGGAGTCCCCCTGGTCCGATCTCTCTAAACATTTCTGTGTTCTTGGTCGCCTTCCAGAGGGGGGCCTACAAGAGAGGCAAAGAGGGATTAGACAGTTATATAGCACCATCATGGCCGCTAGGGATGAGCGAACCGGTTCGGACGAACCGGAATTCGCTCCGAATTTCAGGGAAAATTCGATTCGGCACGAACCCGAATTTTTTTGGTTCATGCCGATCGAATTTTCCCTGAAATAAAAAAGAAAAAAAATGCCGGCATGATCGGAGCCTGGAGGCCGGCGCCGCTCTCAGCTGTCATCAGAGGGCGCGTGAGAGCGGCGCCGGCCTCCACGCTCCGACCATGCAGGTAAGTGTTTGCTTTTTAAACAAATGCCGGCATGGTGGGAGCGGGCAGGCCGGCTGCGCTGTCAGCGGGCCGGCGGCGGCCCGCTGACAGGCGTAGCCGGCCGGCGGCGGCCCGCTGACAGGCGTAGCCGGCCTGCCCGCTCCCACCATGCCGGCATTTTTTTTTTCAGATGAGCGATTCGTGAAAGTTCGATTTGGGCGAACACGAATTTCTTGGGGAAATTCGGCGAATCGCCCGAATCGAACTTTCAAGAAGTTCGCTCATCTCTAATGGCCGCCTTTTGTGTGTTCAGATGATACGACCTCCCAGGGCGCCGCCTTACTAGTGGTGCCAATGGAAAACCATATTTTTTTTTCAATATGTTTTTATTGAGAACATAGAAAAGCAAAGTACAGCATAGGAGTGCATCTCTACAACAAACATTGCCATCTGCAAATATACAGCTTAAAGTGGACCAAAACCCAGGATTTTGACTACCATGGGTTTTTGGTCCACTTTCCACTATGTGAGATCCCCCAGATCACCCGCATCAACTCACCTCACCGCGATCCTATGGCGCATGCACGGCCGCTCGTCCAATCAGCATGCTCAGGGCTGCTGAGTTATGCACGCCTGAGCGACGTCTTAGCTCAGCTGCTCCGAAAGCGCAGGCGGCCGCATCTCGCGCTTCCCTCTAACAGGCACGCGCCCTGCTAGAGGGATAGCGGAGATGCGGCCGCGACCTGCGCATGTGTAGCGGGCGACCGATCCATTCCCTCCCCGCGTGGAGGGAATGGATCAGCCAGGGAATCTTATAGATTCCCGGGCTGATCCAGCTGGGTTTTGGTCCACTTTAAGATAACGGATACCAATCACAGTAATAACCTTCCCCAGAACCTTCTCCCCCGGGGTTGGGGAGGCAGAGGGAGGGAGACGCATACGGTACAAGCCCTTAGGCTTTTTACTGAACCCCTTAGCAAGTTCCTCCCCTCCCTCCCCATTACCCCAGCCAACGATCATGAATGTTGCGGGCCTTTACCAACTGGCCGGGGGGTCCAGACTGCCTTTAGATCCCGCCTTAAGGGTCATACTCTGGCCACCATATATATTTAAGTCGCCAAACCCTTGAAAGTAACCGTCGGGGCACGGATGAGCAACTCCAAGAAGAAAGGAGGAAAAGAAAAAAAAGAATAGCAGAGAAGGAGGGAAAAAAATGGGGGGAGGGAAAGATGGCGGGGAAAGCAGGGCAAAGGGACAGTCATCGCAAGAATAAAGGACCCCCTACGAACGGACAAGAAAGAAGGAGGTGTGGGGGCAGAGTAGCGGGCCAGGTATTCAAGGACCCCCTTGACATGCTCTTTTTTATGGACCAACACCACTTGCGGACAAGGAGGTACCACCTGCTCAGTTCAGGCTCTGCCAGATTGCTTTTTGTAAGCAGATTGCCAGATTTATTTTTCCAGGGTGGGTAGACCATAGGGGGTCTGTGTTGTTGCGGTGTTGCTCAGAAGGCCCTCCAACATAAGGGCGGCCAAGAACAACATTTACCCCTAAAGATTGCATGTGCTTTGTGTTAGGACTGCACCTCACAGAGGCACCTTGGTGCTTGGTGGTGCAGCTTTAGCTACTTCTGCAGATGTGTGTGGACCGAGTCCTCTGTTTTTAACCAGATTTAGAGACAGATTTTAGGTTGTCTGCAAGCTAACAGGGTTGAGTGCTGTGGCTCCTTTAAGACTTTTGTATCCTAATTGCCTTGCTCACGTGCACCTCCCAGGTTACCCAAGAAGGGGGGTATCCTCCACACACCCCCACAACAATAGGCCCCCGAGGACTAACAATTGCACTCTCAAAAGGTAAAAATGAATGGTCTTTATTTAAGGTAATCACATCTAAAAAGTACTTAAAAAACTACATTTTCCCAGTGCTGTTACAAGTCCAGCCACATGGGGGAGCCACCCTGCCAGGAACAGTTTATTACAATGTGCAAAGACAAATGGTAATTAAAAATAAATCCTAAGACATACTGTATATATCTATTCAATACAGTGCTATGTGCTAAAGCAAGTGTCCGTCAATTATCAAGATACGGACCTCTGAACAACAATGGGCCCAGTTAAAGCAATAAAGTGCAAGGTATACAACAAGAGAAACAACACAGATCCTCACTTATTCACCTGACAGGAAAGCCACCATGCAGCAAGCCCACACGTTCCGAGCCCCAGGGGCTCTTTTTCAAGGCTGGGATAATGACAGGGGGAAGCAGAAGTGCTCCCCTTAAGTACCCCTCCATCCATGATTGCCAGCACGACCCCCACACTTCTGGGAGGCCCCACTCACTCCGGCCGGAAGTTTGCCGGGCCGGAACCGGAAGTGACCATGCGTTTCAGCATGGAATGCAGGACCTCTGTAGCTGGAAAGGCCTGACAAGCTCCGTGCGGCGCCCCCCCCATCCCACCGCCAGCCCACTCACACACGCACCCCCCTCCCAACCCCCCCCCCCCACCCCCGCCCCCATTGAGGTCGGGAGGGGAGGCCAAGGTCGGGAGGGGAGCTCACCACGCACAGAAGCTGTCAGCGATTGTGGTGTCGGACTGGCCTTCCGGAAGGGTGAGTAATTCCCGTCGGGCCCAAACTAATTGTTCACTATGATTGTTAAAAACATACAAACATGAATATAGTAAGCATATCAATACTAATAATGGAAAAAAATATACCAAATTTTGTTCCAACATATGTATATCATAACTGTATATATCAGGCGAGGGCACAGGAAAACTGTGCATGTTATACCCCTAAGGATCCTAACTGGGCCAAAAAGGTGTCACCCTGCATACATAATCCGTTCAATATCTATTATATGAAAAAAGGGAGTGCATATCTATCCAATGCGTATATTACCTGTGCTGTACAGTCATGCCAGCCCCCCAACACGGGGAACTCAATAACAGGGGCCCCATCAGTAATATACATAAAAATTATGCCAAGTATAACGTATCAACCCATGACAGAGAGGTGGTTGGTCCACCACCATATGTTCATGCGCATGGGGTCCTTTGTCAATCACAAACGATGGTTTATTTGATGTCCTCCACCTTTTGTAATTCCATGGATAATCAGCAGGGCAGATCCACCAGGGGGGGAAAACACTCCTCCATCTGCACATTCTCCCATCTCCTATTTCAGAGGCGCTGAGGGTATAAGTTCCAGGCTCTCGGGTCATACTGATGCCATAATACAAAAAAAAAAAAAAATGCTTTAAGTCAATGCCACCCAACATACTCAACTTAATGACAAATCCACACACAATATACCCCCACAAAACAAAACAAACCGTGCCAGACCCTCACCAAAGTGTACAAACAGTGCTCGAAGATGCCCTTACCCATACCAAGTGCAGTAACCTGTAAGTCTGCATTCTGTAACCATAATGCAGACTGACCACGTAAGTGTCCAAGATGAGCCACCCAGGAACCAAGTACCCCGACCATCTACAGCTCGGGCTCTCCATGAACCATACGGTGCTCAAACCCAGTGAACCCTATTCTGAAACTAATGTGACCTGTAACTCTGGCAACAGATAACTCAACCCTGTTTAGCCTAAGAACGGTGTGAATGCTGCATCCTCATTAAGGCCAAAAGGAAACTGCGTGTCAAGTGTGAACATCCACCGCAGCTCCTTTTGCTGTAAACGCCTCTTGAGGTCAAGATGCGCCTGGATGCGTGCCTTCAGGGCATTTTTGGTTTCCCCAACGTAACTCTTTGGGCACCCACATGAAATGAGATAGACTACTCCCACTGTACAGCAGTTTAAGAATTGTCTAATGGGATATTTCCTGCCCGTCCTCCTGTTGGTCACTTCCTTACTGGTAGCCATGAATGGGCAAATTGAGCATGTGCCACACGGGTGGCTGCCCTTTACCGAAGTACTAACCTGTTCCACCGTGGGACCCATGTAGTGGCTCCTGCAGATCTTGTCACGTAAACTCTGTGCATGCTGAGCTACCATTAGGGGCCCCCTACGTGTCCATCTTGCTAGCATGGGGTCACTTCTCAGAATCCCCCACTGCTTCTTCAGGAGATCCCTTAGCTGTGTCCAGTTAGTGTTATACTGTGAGATAAACCTTACCTCCTCGTTCTTTTTCACTCTCCTCCTGGGTAACAGTAGTGTCTCCCTCTGTGTGTCATGTGCTCTTTTCACTGCTCGTCCCACTACTGCCTTAGGGTAACCCCTCCTATAGAACCTCTCCATCAAACCCTCCGTCTGATGAGCATATTCACGGGGTGAGGAGCAGTTACGTTTTAATCACAGGAATTGGCCTATTGGTATTGCATCCCTGGTCCTCTTTTCATGGAAGCTGGTGTAGTGCAGTAGGCTATTCACCGCTGTTGGTTTTCTATACAGTGTAGTTTCCAAAGTGCCACCCTCAGTGAGCCGGATGGTCAGATCCAAGAATTCAACTTGATTATGCGAGACCTGTGTTGTTAAATAGATGTTGTACTGGTTAGCATTCAAGTTATTCAGAAAATCTATGCACAATTCTTCCGGGCCACTCCACAGTAGTAGGATGTCATCGATGAACCTGTACCAACCCAAAATGTGGGGCTGGTACAGGCTCATCTCGGTCCCAAATACTGTCTCCCTCTCCCACCAACCCAAAAAAAGGTTGGCGACAGAGGGGGCGCACCGTGCACCCATGGCTACACCTCTCGTCTGCCCATAGTACACACCATCAAAAATGAAGAAATTGTGCCTCAGTACAAAGTCTAGTAATTGCATTACAAATTCTTGTTTCTCATGGTCTGCTGTTGTCTCCATCCTTAAAAAATATTGCCCCGTTAATAATGCCAGCTCATGTGTGATGTTGGTGTAGAGGGCCTCTACATCTAAAGTGACCAGCAGGGTGTCCTCCGGTAATGTCAAGGCATTTAAACGGTTCACCTCCCAGGTTAGTTATAAAATGGTCTGAGCGGCTGCCACCTCTCCTTTGTTCTGATTTTGTGCAAGCACATGGGGCCTGGGGTCTAGGCTGTACTGTGAGGTCTTCGACCCTTCCACCCCATGGCTTGCACTTAAGGTTATAGGGCAACCTCAGGTAATCCTGCTCCCAATTTATCTATTGCATTGTATGTCCCAAAGGGGGCTCTCAGAGATTAGAGTTAGGACTGCACCCCACAGAGGCACCTTGGTGCTTGGTGGTGCAGCTTCAGCTACTTCTGCAGATGTGGGGTCCAAGACCTCTGTTTTTAACCAGATTTAGAGACAGATTTAAGGTTGTCTGCAAGCTAACAAGGTTGAGTGCTGTGGCTCCTTTTAGACTTTGGGTTTTGTTCTCTGTGAGGAATTGGCAGAGCCATCCAGATATAAAAGGATTAAAGTTTATAGTACAACAGTGCAGTTATTAAAGAAGACAATCTGTAGGGGTTATATTTGGGTGTTGGAAACTGTTCAATGTTTACTGAATACCTATAAGCTGAGGTGTAGAGGCTCTCTAATAAGGCGGAAAGGTTATTCAGTATAATGAACAACCTCATGTGCTTTTTCTAATGGATGACAGCCAGGTATTTTATTAGGATAAGATGACAACACAATGTATGCAAATCATTCAAATTGGAATGTGAAGTATTTTATTTCCTCTTTATTTCCAATATAAAGAGGAGTACCAGACAGAACACCTCAATGCAGAGAGTCTCCATTCCAGGTAGGAAGATTGGGGATGCATGCTACAAAGGGCTCCAGGGCTCATTACAAAATTGCAACATATCAGATATCTCCTTTATAGTATATATCAGATATTTCATTTACAGCCCTGGTCCCCAAAGAGACACATGTGGCTCACAGACCTTTGCTGTGTAGCTTGAGGCCTGCCTGGAAATAACCCCCTTACTGTCCTTGTGTCCCCAATAACGAGGGCTGCTCCAGGCACACAATGTAGAGTGTGGGGTCCTGGCACACTATGTAAGGGGCTGTAAGGGTTAGCAGTCTGCTCCACCAAAACTAAAAGCTCAAAACATGTCTAAAACAGGGGGTTATTGTGTTGGCAGGCGGACAAGCGTGCCAGTTTATCTGTATTTGCAGTTTCCACTGGCAAAATTGCTGCTTAACCTTTTGGAGCTAGATCGACTTTTATAGAGGGCAAATATTTTATGGAGTAAGGGGGGACTTGCGTATTTGCCAAAATCTTCATGCTGAATGTAGCTCAAGAGCGTCTCTCAGTGATAAATGTGGCTCTCAGTGTAAGAAATGTTGGGGACCCCTGCTTTATAGTATATATCAGAAAGGCTGTTTAACCGTTTGGTGCTAGATCAACTTTTATAGGGGCAAATATTTTATGGAATAAGGGGGGATTTGCGTATTCGCCAAAATCTTTATGCTGAATGTAGCTCAAGACTGTCTCTCTGTGATAAATGTGGCTCCCAGGGTGAGAAAGGTTGGGGACCCCTGCTTTATAGTATATATCAAATATCTATTTTGTAGTATATATCAGATATTTCCGCAGGAGTCCTCCAAGATGGCTTAGCCACCACTTGCTCTCCCTAGACAGGAAACACAAAACTGACTAATAAAGCCTCTCGCCTTCCCCTCAGTCCTCAGTGTTTTTGTGTTTTCTCTCCAGGAGACATGTGATGGATTATATTTCCATTTTAGAGCGTTGATGGTCTGTCCGGATCCCTCACACATTTTTTCCCCTTTCCATATACCACCTGGGTTGGGCATCAAGTGCAGGATTACACCTCTAATTATGGAGGCCTGGGGGGGGGATATGGGATGCGGAGTTCCCTGCACTCCTCCACACCAGGTTAGGGCCTGGCCGGGTGCTGGGTGCTACAGATAGGGACCCCGGTCCAACCAATGTCCCTGAAAGATTCCTTATACCAGGGGTGTTCAGGGTGTCATGTTTTTTTGCATGACTTCATAAAGGATTTTATTGCTAGGGAATAGAAGAACCCAGAAGCCAGGTTTTTCCTAAATCGTTAAAACACAGATTTCCTTTTGAGGAAGCAGATATAGCACCCTGGGCAAAGGGACCTAGGGTAGATGCTTCCTTAGCCCAGGTCTCCAGAGGATCTAATTTGTCTTTTGAGGACATGGGGAATCTGAGAAAATCTATAGACAAGCGAGCAGATATCCTCCTTAAGAGGGTCTGGGATTTGTACGATTTTCTTTTAAAGCCCTTGATTGCCACAGACTGTGTGGGACGTGCCTTAGAGATGACAGTCTCAAGAGTGACTGAGTTAGGGGAACCTCAAAGAGGAGATCTTTGGTGCACTCCCCTACGTCTCTAAAGTGGTAGCCTTCATAATGGACAGGCATTTAGAGCTAATGCCAAGAGCATGGCACAATCTAACTGTGCTAGGCGAGTGCTCTGGCTATAGACATGGCAAGTTAACCAAACAGCTAAGTTACATCTTTGTGGGACCCCTTCGAGGGAAAACCCTTGTCTTGCACAAAACTGGACTCCACTCCTGGGAGAAGGGTAACAAGTTGCCCGTTAAAAGAAAAGCACCAGTGCCCCCTCAGAGGTCAGGTAACAAGAGACCTAAGGGGATTCCCTCTTTTAACCTTCCCCAAGTCTCCAAAGCTGAATCCTGACATTCCAGTGGGGGGGAGGTTCCTCCATTTTTTACCTGTCTGGGAGGTTTCCAAAACCCCTTTATTTTCTGAGCAATTCAGGAAGGGTATAGATTAAAATTCTCCCAGTAGCTATTGCCCAGATGTGCCCCAGCAGCTGCCCATCCTCATGGTGCAATGAGAACAGCAGATGTCCCTCCCTAGCTGTCCCTCACTGGTGCTGTCCGCTCTCCCTAGCTAGGTGCCTGAACAAGTGGACTATTTGTTATTAAATCAAAAAGAGCCTGATGTGGCCTGAACCAGTGGGCTATTTGTAAGCAGCAGTGACATACACATGCCATGAATAATTGGTATTAAACAGTAGTGACACACAATTGCCTTGAACAATTGGTATTAAACAGAAGAAGGCTAATTATTAGCCTTCTTCTGGGTCTGGCCCAAACACCGAATGCACGCACGGATGTGCAATCCGTGTTCGGGTTCGGGCGCACGAACATGCAAATTTGGGCACGGATCTGAACTTTGCTGGTTAGATCTGCTCAACACTACTCAACATGACTTTGTGTCTTATATTATTTTTCAAATTTGGCATCACTCAGTCTTCTTTTCGCCTTTTACAGTTCTACACTTCGTGCCTGTCACTTTACCTGGATCCCCAGCATCACAAGGAAAGTAAGTAGCCCCATACTATTTAACCTTTAAAGTGCAGCAAAACAGGGCAGAAGCTGTAGTGGGGCTCCAAAGTTTGCCCTTTTTTAAATTTTATTCCTCCAGGACACAAAAATGCAAAAATGGTCCTACAGTCCCTTGGTGCTCTTAATGTGAGTGAGAACAGCAAACAAAAGTAGTTCAACAGCTGTCTCTGACCACAGAACAGCATGTTTAAGACAGGGACTTTAAATAATCTCCCTTCCAAGCCTCTCCAGAAAAACCCCAAATCGGATAACCCTGAATTTGACAAAAAGATAAATTCCATCAAAAGATTTTACTAATAGTTTACTTATTCACTTCAGATCAGGGCCGGCGTCCTGTGCAAGGCTACAGGATACCATCCCTCAACCAACACTTTTCTGCCCATTCTCAATGCTGGCCTACTATCATGTTGCCATCAGCCACTGGGGTTTGTCGGAACCCTATGCATAGCCTAGCATCAAGCCTAATGCCATATAAAGGTGCTCACTCACAGAAGCCATTGGTTGCCAGTTTTACTGCCCTATGTGACCACCCATTTGGGGTATAAAACTGGCAGACATTAGGGAGGCAATGCAGAAGTGGGAGAGTTCCTAACAATCAGGCCCTGAGAGGGCTAGCAGTCAGCTGTAAACTAAAACCTATATCTGCTGGCCCTGAAGTCTAAAAGACTCAGGAGCCGGCTGACTTGCTAACCCTGGGGCATCCCAATATGGCCAGCTACCCTCCCATGATGCTTACCTCACAAGCAATCTTATGGCGCATGCATGGGTCACATCCCTGGCTTTTCTGGCTGATGCACTGCTGTGCTGGAGGAAACTGGGGATGCCAGCTATTCCCAGCAATCTATGTTAGGCCCTGTGGACAAAAAGAGTTCTATGTCCTGTAATAATATAGTGTATACAGCATAGAGTGAAGATTGGATGTGCCATGTTAATGCTAGGTATGCTGGCGATCCCGGGGGTTGAACACGTTAGGGCAATGCCCTGGGGATGGTGAATCAGCCAGTTTAGTCTACCTTAAAAGGCAAAACAGAGGTGAGCATGGCACCCCTTCCTGCTGACCCAACCAACCATGCACCCGCCCCCCAGCCAGTGGCAGACTGCGGCCAAAATTCAGCCCTGGATTTTACCAGCTATGGGCCAGCCTGAGACATCCACACTAAGGCCCCCAACCATGATGCTGGGGCTTTAGCAATGGGGGCTAGGCTTCCTTGGCTTGTGGGTACAGTGGGGCTGGGTACAGGGGTATGAGAAGGAGACTAAGGGGGCAGGGACTGAATTTTAAAAAGTTAAAAGCAGCAGCCCAACTGGCCCCAAAGCAGAGCGGCCCACCGGGCATTGTCCCGGGTCTTCCCAGTCCACCCCTGCCCCCAGCTACTCCAATTGATGTCGAGCTGGCGAGTGGGTTAGGCCATTGAGCTGGTGGGAGTAGCTTTACGGTGCCCCCCTGACCAGGGCACCCTGTGCAATGGCACATATCACACACCCCAAAGGTCGGCCCTGCTTCAGATCATCAAGTGCATGGCCAGTTCAAGGTTTACAACTGAAAGACAGGACTTAATTGATTAAAACTTCAGGTCTAAATTAACCATACAAAACTAAAAGCTGTTAGATGTTAGTGTCTTAGTGGGCATTATGCGACGTGTAATGAAACAAACAGCAGTAAGTCTATGTTGAACTTTGATAATAAATTCATCTACACTGGCTCTGGCTGCCCCTTGCCCTGTGTGGTTTCTAATGAATAGATAGAACAGAAGAAAAAAATATGATAGACAGAAAAAAGGAGGAATAAATAAAAGAAAGAAAAGAAAGATAGAAAGAAGGACTAAAAAGACAGATGGAATAGAAATAGTGAATAGTGAATACTAAACCTCTCCCTTTTGAATTGTACTTACATAAGTAAAGTAATAAGTGAGGTGCTTTAAGGATGTCAATAAAGAGAAACTCCCCTGACATGCAGCACATGACCCCCATGTGAGATGGCCCCAAGGTGCAGCGGCCCCAGCATCTGCCCAGATTATCCTGGTGCTGGTGCCTGCCCTTCCCAGCCCCATAGTATCCTCTAGCCAAGAACCCCCAGCCCATGTTCTGACCCAGCAATGCCATAGCCTCAGCATCATGGCTGGGGGTGTTCATACCCCACAGTTCAATGTTAAAGCTTTAGTATCTCATTTAAATGGCCTATGGTATCTCATTTAAATGGCCTACCCACCATAGCCCATGACTTGTCTCGTTAATGCTAAAGCCTTAACTCATGTACTCATGTATTGACTGGCTGGGATGCACTTTGGGGGCGGATCTCAGTGGCTTTTAAGCTGTTTGTGGGTTGGCCAAAGCCAAAGTTAGGCTGAATTTTGGTTTCAGTTCACCCCTGCCTTCGACAACATGGAAACACTCCAAGAACTTTGATGGACAGCCTTTTAGAGGTTTCATTTTTTTAGAGAAAACTGGGCAGACCATACAGTAATTTACTGCCACAATTGACAGGCTGGCATGTTAGGTGAAATTAGCCCTTGTTGATTCTTTGTAGCTGTGCAACAGAGCCATAAATGCCCCAAAGTGTAAGAAAACAATTAAGACCCAACTCCAACCATTATGTTTGATTCAATATGAAGATAAATGTTATCAAAATCTAAGTAAGCATCAGCCAGTTTTATGGATGAAAGAGCATGGACTGGAGCAGGCATAGGTTGGATGGGAGAGCATGGACTGGAACAGCAATAGGTGGGACGGAAGTGCATGGACTGGGGCAGGAATAGGTGGGATGGAAGAGCATGGACTGGGGCAGACATAGGTGGGATGAAAGAGCATGGACTATGGTAGCCAATTATTGGGATGAAAGAGCATGAACTGGGGCAGGCATAGGTGGGATGGGAGAGCATGGACTGGGGCAGGAATAGGTGGGATGATAGAGCATAGACTGGGGCAGACATAGGTGGGATGAAAGAGCATGGACTATGGTAGCCAATTATTGGGATGGAAGAGCATGAACTGGGGCAGGCATAGGTGGGATGGGAGAGCATGGACTGGGGCAGGAATAGGTGGGATGGAAGAGCATGGACTGGGGCAGGTATAGGTGGGATGGGAGAGCATGGACTGGGGCAGGAATAGGTGGGATGGAAGAGCATGGACTGGGGCAGGTATAGGTGGGATGGGAGAGCATGGACTGGGGCAGGAATAGGTGGGATGAAAGAGCATGGACTATGGTAGCCAATTATTGGGATGGAAGAGCATGAACTGGGGCAGGTATAGGTGGGATGGGAGAGCATGGACTGGGGCAGGAATAGGTGGGATGGGAGAGCATGGACTGGGGCAGGAATAGGTGGGATGGAAGAGCATGGACTGGGGCAGGTATAGGTGGGATGGGAGAGCATGGACTGGGGCAGGAATAGGTGGGATGGAAGAGCATGGACTGGGGCAGGTATAGGTGGGATGGGAGAGCATGGACTGGGGCAGGAATAGGTGGGATGAAAGAGCATGGACTATGGTAGCCAATTATTGGGATGGAAGAGCATGAACTGGGGCAGGTATAGGTGGGATGGGAGAGCATGGACTGGAACAGGAATAGGTGGGATGGGAGAGCATGGACTGGGGCAGGAATAGGTGGGATGATAGAGCATAGACTGGGGCAGACATAGGTGGGATGAAAGAGCATGGACTATGGTAGACAATTATTGGGATGGAAGAGCATGAACTGGGGCAGGCATAGGTGGGATGGGAGAGCATGGACTGGGGCAGGAATAGGTGGGATGGAAGAGCATGGACTGGGGCAGGTATAGGTGGGATGGGAGAGCATGGACTGGGGCAGGAATAGGTGGGATGAAAGAGCATGGACTGGGGCAGGAATAGGTGGGATGGGAGAGCATGGACTGGAACAGGAATAGGTGGGACGGAAGAGCATGGACTGGGGCAGGAATAGGTGGGATGATAGAGCATGGACTGGGGCAGACATAGGTGGGATGAAAGAGCATGGACTATGGTAGCCAATTATTGGGATGGAAGAGCATGAACTGGGGCAGGCATTGGTGGCATGGAAGAGCATTGGCTGGAGCAGGGATAGGGGGGATGGAAGAGCATGGACTGTGGCCGGCATAGGTGGGATGGAAGAGCATGGACTTGGGCAGGCATAGGTGGGATGAAAGAGCATGGAACTGGAGGCAACCTATCTGAATGGTTGGGAGTCTTTTAGACTCCAGGACCAGACAGTTTTGAAGTGCTTTAAAGATAGACTGAATATACCTGGCACCTTCACCTCCATTAAAGCATAACTTTTAATTTGAGCTTTAAAAATCCATGACATGCCTTATATGTAAAATGCAGGAGTCACCCAAAATGTACATTTCTTAACGGTTAGATAAAAAGTTATGTTTTCATGGGGTCGAAGTTGCTGGGCATATAGTATTCAGTGCCTAGATTTGGGGATTCACCATTCTCCCCTGAGCCCTGCCCCATCTTTTTTCCTTACACATAGATCTACTGAATATGTGGAGTGAGCTTCATATAATATATATATATATATATATATATATATATAGCTTGACATTCTCTTGTCCTCGTTGCTGATCATCGCCATCAGTACCTTTTTATCTCTCTTTTCAAATTACAGAATGTCTGCACGATCCTCCCTTCTTCTTACGTGTGGGTTGGTCCTGATCCTCTGTCACTTGTCCTCATGTCAGAACTGGGGCACCTTTAAGAGAAAGCATCTTCAATGCGATGGAAACCTCAACTGCAACACTGAAATGAAAAAAGGTCTGTTTAACTGCAAGAAACTCAACACCTACATCTGCGCTTCTGAAATCAAATTGAAGGATCTCTGCAAAAGTGCC
Organism: Gastrophryne carolinensis; assembly: GCA_027917425.1. NCBI lineage: Eukaryota > Metazoa > Chordata > Amphibia > Anura > Microhylidae > Gastrophryne > Gastrophryne carolinensis. The sequence goes on along the minus strand of CM051235.1, from coordinate 37,301,506 downwards.
AAAGAAAAGGAGAATGTATTAAGTAGCTCAGAGTTCCAACTGACAAACTGCCAACGCTCCCGAAAGGGCTGCAGATACAGCAAGAAGTCATTTAAGGCTAAGATATGTGTTACCTGCGAGAATAAGGAGCCCGTCCATCTTAAGAATGTTGGACGTTGTTAAAAGGAGGCAGGTGCTGCAGTTTCACTCCTTGATTTAGGCTTAGGTACATTTTGCCACCAATTTTTTTTGCGAATATTAAGGGTGCTGATACATTAGCAGTGATTTCAGGGCTGAAGCTTTACAATCAACACTTATAGAATTATATATTATAGAAGTATTAGGAACCAGTATCCCCCATTATTAGGTTTGGGATGTCTGTCCATTTGAACCCTTGGAAATGCCAGGAAACCCACTTTCTAATGCTCCTTTGGTACCGGCCAATGGGATTCTTGGGGCAAATGGGCGTGTTGGTGCATCTGGCTCTGTACAGTCACCTACCAATTCTTGCTGGGCGATGGTAAACCGCGGGGAAGCCAGCTGCCACTGTGTAAGAAGGTTCTGGAGCAATAAAATGTTTATGATCTCAAATATGAATGAATTATTATTAATATTACTGATAAATAGGTAACATGGATGAATGTGGAAGCTGTGGATGTTTGCCTGCCGTTTATAATGATTCTGGTCTGGAGCTGGCTGATTCAAAGGAGATAATACACATATAAATTTAATATAAGGTTTACTTCGGTGAATTGCATCAATATTCATTATATACATATACAGACACAAATAATTTTTGGGTTATGTCTGGGTTTTCTCCCAGGAATTACTTGATGTATGGTCTTTCATCTATTTAACTGGAATCTGTTGTGTTTAGTTAAAGGGATTGTATTACATGTAGGCTTAGTATTTCATGATGATTTCCTTGTAAAAGGAAGAATGCTGTGGGAGGAGGAATTTTGGTGGACAAGGGTAATAATATTTAAGCAGGGAAGTCGGGCAAAGACGGTCTCTCTTCTCTCTGCTTCCATCTCACAGCAGAGATGATGCCACACAGGCAGGATAGGGAACTCCTGCAGGGGCTGGGCAGAAGACAAAAGGCCCTGGTTGAATCAGCTTGAACACCTTGCTTACATTCTGGGCATTGCAACTTTACATCATATTTACACCGTTCATATTATTACTTTTTCTGTAATGTAACTGGCTCTATTTTAATTAAATCCACTTTTTGGTTGTGGCCCAATATTTGTTTCTTCAAATACCATAGCTAAGATTATATCTGGATGACCCAATAGTCCTTTTTAAATTTAAAAAGAAGGAACGAACTTCTTACACACTGCTACACCCGAGGACCCTTATTGGTTACTGGCCATAAAGTGGATGACGGAAAGGGCACAAGCAAAGATCCAGAATTCCAACGGTTCAAATAATGTATCTAAATAATCTATATTGATTTAAGTATCTATATTTATGTCCGCAATACATGGCGAAAATAAAAAAATAAAGATGTAGCCACATAATGTGGACTTAAATACCAATATAACATTTATTTTTGGTGGGCTACCCTTTCTAATGTGTTTAAGTGTGTCATTCCACCTCTTGCATGCACCTATTCAACATAAACAGGCAACTTAAAATGCCCCAACATTTCTCAATCTTGCTGCTGTCCTGTACAGCTCAAACATAACATTTTATAATGCAGTTGTAAATCCATCTTACAGAGTTCAAATGCATCAACGTATTTCGGACCATCAACCTACTCCTCTATAATGTGTACTGTTGCTTTTGGGAGCAATATGGTAGAGGTGGCACTGCGGTACTATAGGACTCATTTCAGTTACATTCAAGTTTTACATTTGTTGTTCAGGTTAATTCAAAAGGTAATCTTCAAACAGGTAATTATCAATATTAATAATAGAAAATTACCCCTTAGGCCTAAACTATTGCCATCCATGGGCAGTTCTACAGTGCCATGAATCAATGAGGTTTTATGCCTTGATCCAGACCGGATTTTGATCGTACTGCAAACAATCATTTACACACACACGGTCTTTGGGACCTGGCCCTAATAGCCAGACACTACATACACACACAGATCTTTAAGCTAAGATCTCACCTTATGCAGTTAATATACCCAATCACACGATAAGGTCCTAGGCCCGACTATACAGCAATAAAGTCACCCTCCGATTTACTGATTGTAAAGTACTCTCACACCCCCAGACCGGCACTGGTAGCGATAGGCAAGCACACAGTGCACAAGATTTAGCACACATACAATGTCCCTCCTGAAGTTTAGCAGTTTAGCTCACAGAAGACCACTTTATAAATCTTTAGGATTTAATTCACCCATAAGGGGCAGTGCATGTAAAACAAAGATGTACAATAAAAATAACAGACATACAATATACGGCAAGATGCTTATAAAATAAAAGGGAGAAATAAACAGAAATCCGTTACCTTTTGTGGAAGAAGTGTCCTGCTGTGAGGGGGAACACAGAAAGTATTGATAACAGCCTACTTATTAGAAGCAAACTGGTTATTGGGGCGGGCAGCATGTTGGATGTAGCCAATGAGGTCGCAGGGGCGTCCCATTGTTTAATGTCTATTTTCCTTTGAAGAGAGGTGTGCAGTAAATGTCTCATTCACTGCTTTGTAGTATTGTAGTAAGTAGATGTCAATTACCACATAGGGAGATGTCATCTGACTTAGCCAGGAGACCTAGTTAGCACATGGTTCCAAAGTGGCTTGTTCTTCTGTCCTGTCATATGTAAATGGCTCCCTGTTGGTAACTCCAGACAAATGTACTAGCATGCCTCTAATTGACAAGGTGTGTTTAACAACCATAGTTTGTCATATTTTTATCTGGCCATATATTTTATATATCATCACACCGGGTCAAACACCACTCTGTGCAGCTCCCCCTGTCCATCTCCCTTCATTGGAAGTTTGGCAGAAACAGTATGGCTGGAGTGTTCGGCATAGTGGTCCCATCTCATGATGCTAGTAGGGTGACCCTCCTGGCTAGTTGATGCTGCATTAGGCCGGGAGTAAGCAAGAGAGGACTGGCTATAGAGAGACCTGGAAGAATTCCATGTGGACCGCATTGCTTTGTGGCCAGCTGCATTGCTGCTTCCAATATCTCCATGCAATCCCCGTCTTCCTGGTCTTGTCCAGCCCCTCTGTACTTGGTCCAACTGCAGGGGCATAGCTAAGCGGGAGCGGGGGGGCACTTGCCCCGGGTGCAGCAGGTCAGGGGGGCACCAAAGGGGGCCTGTGAACAGGTGGGGGCACCATTTCCAATATTTGCCCCAGGTGCCAGAAAGCCTAGCTACTCCTCTGCCCATTGTACCCCTCCATATTCTGCTGCCATTGCTCTAGCCTCAGCAGCATGTTGGGGGTCATACCCAGCCCTGACACAATGTCTGCACTTACCATCGATCTCTTTCGATCTCTTTCTGTGATGTGATGCTATAGCCTCAGCCTTGGAGCACACTCATTGACCAGTTGGGAATGGCACTGGGGGGGGGGGGGGGGGGGTCAAGGTTGATCATAAACTGGCCATGGGCTGGTAAAGTCCTAGACTGATTTTTACAGAGTCCAAGTAAATACAAGGACAAACCCTGGGATAGAAACTTGGAGGGAGTTAGGTCACCTAAAAAAAGCTTAACCTGGACAGAGAATTTAAAGCAGCTTGAAACCCTTGCAGTGGAATCTAGCTGACAGCCCAGGAGTCCCAGGAAATACTTTACGGTGATGCCCTGCAGTGTGACACCCCCTGGGTCACCGGTAAATTCACCTTTACCTGCAGCTTCTGGGGCCCTGTGTTCTCTGGCCGCCGCATCCCCGGCTTCCCTGCAGCTGTGCACACTCTACAGGGAAACTGGGGATGCTCGCATTATCCAGCAACATTGAGATCAAGCAATTGGTGGTGTTGCTTCGGTGGTGGAAAATCCTGTTTTTTTTTAGACCAGGCCACTGCTGAGCCGCCAGGCAGAGAGGATGGGTGGGGGGGTGGAAAGGGTTTTGTTCAGCTTTAAGGGTTAAGTTTAAGGTTAGGGGTAATTTTACGCTTAATAGGTAGATTAGATAAAGTTTAAAGGTTGAATTTATATCTAGTGTAAATTGTATATGTCAGCAAACAAGTAAAGGTTTGAATTTACACCGGGCCTTCATCCTGAATAAGAGCCTATCTCGTATGTTTCCCCCACCCTGTACATACAGATTGCCCACATTAAAAATGATTCTACCTGCACCTAGTGCGTTTTCTGAGTCTTTAAACATCCAAGATGGTGGCCTATGAAGTCTCAGGCCGCCTGCAAACATGAAGTGTCTTCTGACTGTGCTGCTCTGTATTCGTTAGATTGCTGTACTGACCCCAACTCTGCTCTGTCTGTGCAGAGCACAGCTATAACTCGCCCCCCTGCACTTGCCCCCATCTCCTATTGCTTCTAAGACAAGATGGCAGCGGCGGTCATATCCTGGAGTCCTGCAGTCCAGTGGGGGAAAGAATAATTAGTAAGCAACTAAAAACATATATTCTGTATATTATATATATATATATTAGAATTTTTTTTAAGGGTTTGGGCTTTTCATTAAATGATGCTGAAGATCCAGTTTAAGGGTTCAACAAGCTTGTACTGTATATGATCAATAAAATTAATATCCACATATAATGACAATGAAAAAAATATATAATCAATAAATATCAATTTAATATTATGCTTGCCAGTTCATAATGCATGTAAATTCATGAATATATAGCGGTAAATATGAGATGCAGACAGACAAGCAACAGGAATCAGCAATACACAATAAGTGCTCTAGGCGTATCGCAGCAAACATTGCTGAATCTTTATGAGCTTCACACTGATTCAGGAACACAGATGAACTCCGGGTCTCAGTGATGCCTAATGTCCAATAAATTATGTTCATCAATTCAAAACATCAATTTATACATTTTCTTGTGACAACATGGTCTCCAGTAGCCAAATTTAAAGCGGACCAAAACCCACTCAACTTGTAAAATACATTTGGCCAAGGCCCCTGCCGATACTCCCTTCTTCGGATGTAGAAGTAAAAATTGATATTTTCCTTTTTTGAATCGTCCTGGAACACTGTTTTCTTTAGCTGTCCCTCTCTGTGAGATGGCAGGAGATCAGTCCTTGCATAGGTGTGGCAATGACATCATTACCACACACAACAATGGCAATGAATGGAGGAGGCGGAGGTTTACAGCTAAAAAGGGCCATTATCTGGCATTAGAGTGAAGCACTAGCACTAAAAATTGGCATAAGGTGCTCTTCATAGGGGGAACCATTCAGAGGATGCTAGTTAAAAATGTGGGTTTGGGTCCGCTTTAACCCTTCTAGTGCCAGCTACGTGAGTCTCACGTAGCTGACTTTAGAGCCCCATAAAAAAAAAGTAAAAAAGATACAGACTTACTTGACCCCTCGTTTGAAAGTGCCAGCGATTCTCTTCAATCATCAAGTGTTTGATTTCTGCCCCCGGGCTTCTGATCTTTAGGAGGGGGCTCGGAATAGCCCCCCCCCCACTTCCGCCGCGCCGACATCTAAAAGAAAAAAAAAAATTAATAATGACACAAACTCACCTGCTCACTCACTCGCTCATCCGATGTCTTCTCTTCACCAGGGGGGGCTCCGATCCCCCCCTGGACTTACCACGCTTCGGGTGAGGACCCAGCAACGGGCCCTCACCATCCTCTTCGGCCAGTGCTGGCCCCGCCCCTAGCCCCGCCCACTTGTGGGAGGAGCGGGATGATGTCATCCCGCTCCTCGTATACCGGCACCGGGCTCCGATCTGTCACTTGTCGGTAGGGATCGGAGCAGGGAGGGTGGGAGGCTCTGATCTCCCTGCCTCCCACCCTCCCTGCTCCGATCAGTACCGACAACTGTCATCTGCAGCGGCGCGGGACACGGGATCAGAGGTAAATATAAGTGAAAAAAGAATAAATAAAGAATTTTTTGTCTGGTGTCTTTTTTTTTACATAACCCTTTGTGAACTGGTAAGGGGTCCATGAGACCCCTTATACCAGTTCACATGGCTCTGGGGCTGGCAATCACCTGTGGCTAGCGGGTGACTTGCCATAACCCCCAGCCCCCCCGTTACCTGCCTCCCCAATGGCCAGAGGGGGGGCAGAAGGGCCCGGGCCAATTAGTGGCTATGTGGGCTAGTAGTCTGCAGGGCCAGGGGCCACCAACGCTGGCCCCTGCGCCCTGTTCTACAAGCCCCCATAGCTGGTCCGGGTCGGTAATGCTGGGTAAGGGGGACCCTACGTAATTTTTTGGGGGGATTTTAAGGGTTTTTAACCCTTAAAATTCCCCAAAAAATGAGGTCCTCCCTGGGGACTTTAAAAAAATGTCATATTTTTTTTAAAATTAACCCCTTACAACTATGCAATCATATTGCATAGTTGTATCCTATCTGAAATCTCCTAAACTGCTGTTTCAGTTTGGGGGAGTTTCCTGGGCAGGAAATGGTGTCTACCAATATATATATGGTACCGTTGTAACCGGGAGAAATAGGGCTTTCACACACAATAATATTTTATTAACAAACTTTTTTTTTTTATCACAAAAAAACACTACAAATTGTAAAAAATAGATTTTTTTTATTTTTTTGCACATATTTCACCCAAAAGTATTGAGTATACACTAAAAAAAGGCCAAACAAGACATTTCATGTTGAAGCCCAGACTCTGCTGAAAAAAACAATATATAATTTTCCTGGAAAATCCCTGGAAATCCCTTAAAAAATCAAGGTTGAACATGTGTAGCGCAAAAACGTGAAAAGTAGTCTGGCAACAGAGTGTGACAAAAAATCTAGGTAGGCTGGCACTCAAAGGGTTAAATAAAGAAAAATAATAGGATAGGAGTCAGAGCCCCCAGAAGCTTACAATCTAATAGGATGGGGGCCTGGAGCATTTACTGCATCCCACTATTTTCAGATACATTTACTGTAATAGCAAACAAAATGTGAAATTTCTTATCCAGTGATATAATAGGGGCAAAACCAGATCATTTTTGGCAAAGTCATCTAGAGCATCTAGATGAGAATTTTGCCATTTGACACCATGCTGAGGAAATTTCAACCACATTGTGTGCTGAGTAGCCACTATTACAATGTAACAGCTCGGTGTCTGGCTGTTGATACAGTGTAACAGCAAGAAAAATGGCTCCGATCACAATGTAACAGCTGGAAGCCAACGGCTTGCTACAATATAAAAGCAATACTCTTCTCCGCTTGTTACAATGTACTGTCCAGCAGGGGGAAGAAAAGCAGCAGTGTCAGTTATGATACGTACATTGCAAACTTTATAACTAGTTTTGGGCTTCTACTGGGGTCAAAGATAACATCGTCTTAAAGGAGCCACAGCACTCAACCCTGTTAGCTTGCAGACCAACATAAAATCTGTCTCTAAATCTGGTTAAAAACAGAGGACTCGGTCCACACACATCTGCAGAAGTAGCTGAAGCTGCACCACCAAGCGCCAAGGTGACTCTGTGAGGTGCAGTCCTAGGAAGGGTCGAAGACCTCGCATTACAGCCTAGGGCAACCTCAGGTAAGCCTGCTCCCAATTTATCTATTGCATTGCATGTCCAAAATGGGGCTCTCAGAGATTAGAGTTAGGACTGCACCCCACAGAGGCACCTTGGCGCTTGGTGGTGCAGCTTCAGCATACTTCTGTAGATGTGTGTGGACTGAGCCCCCTGTTTTTAACCAAATTTAGAGACAGATTTTAGGTTGGTCTGCAAGCTAACAGGGTTGAGTGCTGTGTCTCCTTTAAGACTTTTGTATCCTAATTGCCCTGCTCATGTGCACCTCCCAGATTAGTTATAAAATTGTCTGAGCGGCTGCCACCCTTCCTTTGTCAAAGGTAACATCGGCAAGAATTTAGCAAATCCTGTTTGGTTTGGCCAAAACAGTATTGGCAACATCTGGATCCAATAAGACCAGTGTTTTTTCCGTAAATGTGTCAATACATAATGGCGGAGGTCACCTTTAGACAACTAATATATTTGCAAGTGGCAAAAGATTGCAGAAAGCCTCTTTAAAGTGGACCAAAACCCAGGATAGTCCCAGGGCACCGCAATCAAGGAGGGTCCCATTGTGTAAGACCCCCCAGGTCACTAGAACTAATTCGCCTTTCCCCAGTCCTACAGCGCCTCTGGTTCAATCAGCGCACTTGGATCCACTTGCTCCACTCATACAAGGCGAGCAGACACTGCTACCCTCTAACAGGGAGCATGCCTGAGTCGGACATTCACAAATGCCTGGAGCTGGAACACGTCCTGCCAAAGGGATAGCGGGGATGCGGCTGCCGCTCGCGTATGCAGGAAAAAAGGTGAGTGTTCGGGTCACCTGGGGGTGTCACGTAGCATGACTGCAGTATGTCCGTGTGCTAGCAAAAGCTCTCCCCTATCCCTCCACTTAGGTGTATTCAGGGCTCTCAGGTGTAATCCAAGATGGTGGCTCCCATGTAATTCTAGGAGCGCAGCTATTCCACAATATTTGCATGGGGTTAAGTCCTCTCAAGCTGTATATGCCACTGATCATCAAAGGGGAGCTTCAGGGGAGCAAATTACTGAACTTTAAAGTGGACCAACACCCAGGGGTGATCGGCCCGGGAATCTATAAGATTCCCGGGCCGATCACCTCCCTCACCGCGGTACATCTCGATCTCGGATGTCCCGCGGTGAGGGACCCCCCCCCAAAAGCCCCAAAAAACTCACCTGATCCCGCGCGCCCCTCTAGGCGTGCGTGCGCCCGCGCTGGCCGTTTGTGAATGGCCGGCGCGGGCGTGCGCACTGTCAAAGGGGCACGCGGGAGGCGGCGGCGGACGCAGCTGTCACCCGCTTGTCCGTGGCTACGTGGGAGCGTGGTGAGGTGAGTTTTGGGGGGTTTCTGGGGGGTTTTACACAGCGGGGCACCCCTAATCGGGGTGCCCCCCTGAAGTGGACCAAAACCCAGGATAGTCAAAATCCTGGGTGTTGGTCCACTTTAATTTCTTGATTGGAGGTCCACTTTAAGTGTTGGCTGGAGTCTTAAAGAATGTAATGACTGTGACTGCAGCATAAACAGGAAAGTCTCTTCTGAATATTATATAATAATGTAACTTTCATAGGAAGTATAGAAATATTCATCATAGAATATATTTTATATTCTTTCGATCTAAGGCCCTTATTTATAACAATCATTGATAAGCAGCAGCAGCCGGGTGTTCTAGTGGTGATAGATAATGAGTAGAGATGAGCGAATCGATCCGGACAAACCCGGATTCGTTCCGAATTTCATTAAAAATTCGATTCTGAACGAATCCGAATTTCCCCGCGATTCGATCGATCGAAGTTTTCCTTTATACTCCATTCATTTCAATGACAGGCATTCTAAGATGGTGGACGGCACATGTCCAGACATGTACCCTGGGGCAAGGTATGATGGGACAGTCACATGCAGCCTATCAGCAGCCAGGAGCCCCGGTGATGTAACAGCGCTATATAAAGCGGCGGCCATCTTGCTTGTGCGCATTTGAGACTTGCAGTGCACGGACAACGGAGCTTGCTAAGTTGCTAGACAGGGAGAGAGTAACAGAGAGGCAGGGAGACCCACAGAGTGCCAGGGAGAGCCAGGGAGAGCCAGGGAAAGATAGTGAAAAATCGGGAACGATCCAGGCAGGGACAGCAGATAAAGTGACAGGGAAAGAAAGCTTTTTTTTTTTTCATTTCACTTCATTTGCCAGATCAGTTTTAAATTGCTGTGTTTTGTGCTGTAAAAATTCCTGGCCACTGTGCATCCCATGTTGGCAGTGGCACATTTAACATTTCTTATAGCTCGATTAGTTTTAATTTTTTTGGTCTGCTGTAAAAACCCCAGCCCACATGGGCATTCCATTTCAGCACGTGACCCTATTTTTTATACAAAATCCCACACCTGCACCTAGCACCCGATCTGTTATACTAAATAAGCGTGCTTCAGCCTCAGCTGTACTAAGTTATTTAATTTTGCATTGGTTTCTGTCTGCTGTCATTACACCAGGCCGCAGGGTATCCCAAACTTGCACCTAGCACCCTATCTGTTATATAAAATAAGCGTGCTTTAGCCTCAGCCTTGCTAAGTTATTTAATTTTGCATTGGTTTCTGTCTGCTGTCATTACACCAGCGCGCAGGGTATCCCAAACTTGCAGCTAGCACCCGATCTGTTATACAAAATAAGCGTGCTTCAGCCTCAGCTGTACTAAGTTATTTAATTTTGCATTGGTTTCTGTCTGCTGTCATTACACCAGGGCGCAGGGTATCCCAAACTTGCAGCTAGCACCCGATCTGTTATACAAAATAAGCATGCTTCAGCCTCAGCTGTACTAAGTTATTTCATTTTGCATTGGTTTCTGTCTGCTGTCATTACACCAGGGCGCAGGGTATCCCAAACTTGCAGCTAGCACCCGATCTGTTATACAAAATAAGCGTGCTTCTGCCTCAGCTGTACTAAGTTATTTAATTTTGCATTGGTTTCTGTCTGCTGTCATTACACCAGGCCGCAGGGTATCCCAAACTTGCAGCTAGCACCCGATCTGTTATACAAAATAAGCATGCTTCAGCCTCAGCTGTACTAAGTTATTTAATTTTGCATAGGTTTCTGTCTGCTGTCATTACACCAGGCCGCAGGGTATCCCAAACTTGCACCTAGCACCCTATCTGTTATACAAAATAAGCGTGCTTCAGCCTCAGTTGTACTAAGTTATTTAATTTTGCATTGGTTTCTGTCTGCTGTCATTACACCAGTGCGCAGGGTATCCCAAACTTGCAGCTAGCACCCGATCTGTTATACAAAATAAGCGTGCTTCAGCCTCAGCTGTACTAAGTTGTTTAATTTTGCATTGGTTTCTGCCTGCTGTCATTACACCAGGGCGCAGGGTATCCCAAACTTGCAGCTAGCACCCGATCTGTTATACAAAATAAGCGTGCTTCAGCCTCAGCTGTACTAAGTTTTTTAATTTTGCATTGGTTTCTGTCTGCTGTCATTACACCAGGGCGCAGGGTATCCCAAACTTGCAGCTAGCACCCGATCTGTTATACAAAATAAGCGTGCTTCTGCCTCAGCTGTACTAAGTTATTTAATTTTGCATTGGTTTCTGTCTGCTGTCATTACACCAGGGCGCAGGGTATCCAAAACTTGCAGCTAGCACCTGATCTGTTATACAAAATAAGCATGCTTCAGCCTCAGCTGTACTAAGTTATTTAATTTTGCATAGGTTTCTGTCTGCTGTCATTACACCAGCGCGCAGGGTATCCCAAACTTGCAGCTAGCACCCTATCTGTTATGCAAAATAAGCGTGCTTCAGCCTCAGCTGTACTAAGTTATTTAATTTTGCATTGGTTTCTGTCTGCTGTCATTACACCAGGGCGCAGGGTATCCCAAACTTGCACCTAGCACCCTATCTGTTATAAAAAATAAGCGTGCTTCAGACTCAACTTTAATAAGTTATTTAATTTTGCATTGGTTTCTGTCTGCTGTCATTACACCAGGGCACAGGGTATCCCAAACTTGAACCTAGCACCCTATTTGTTATACAAAATAAGCGTGTTTCAGCCTCAGCTGTACTAAGTTATTTAATTTTGCATTGGTTTCTGACTGCTGTCATTACACCAGGGCGCAGGGTATCCCAAACTTGCACCTAGCACCCTATATGTTATACAAAATAAGCGTGCTTCAGCCTCAACCTTAATAAGTTATTTCATTTTGCATTGGTTTCTGTCTGCTGTCATTACACCAGGGCGCAGGGTATCCCAAACTTGCAGCTAGCACCCGATCTGTTATACAAAATAAGCGTGCTTCTGCCTCAGCTGTACTAAGTTATTTAATTTGGCATTGGTTTCTGTCTGCTGTCATTACACCAGGCCGCAGGGTATCCCAAACTTGCAGCTAGCACCCGATCTGTTATACAAAATAAGCATGCTTCAGCCTCAGCTGTACTAAGTTATTTAATTTTGCATAGGTTTCTGTCTGCTGTCATTACACCAGGCCGCAGGGTATCCCAAACTTGCACCTAGCACCCTATCTGTTATACAAAATAAGCGTGCTTCAGCCTCAGTTGTACTAAGTTATTTAATTTTGCATTGGTTTCTGTCTGCTGTCATTACACCAGTGCGCAGGGTATCCCAAACTTGCAGCTAGCACCCGATCTGTTATACAAAATAAGCGTGCTTCAGCCTCAGCTGTACTAAGTTGTTTAATTTTGCATTGGTTTTTGCCTGCTGTCATTACACCAGGGCGCAGGGTATCCCAAACTTGCAGCTAGCACCCGATCTGTTATACAAAATAAGCGTACTTCAGCCTCAGCTGTACTAAGTTATTTAATTTTGCATTGGTTTCTGTCTGCTGTCATTACACCAGGGCGCAGGGTATCCCAAACTTGCAGCTAGCACCCGATCTGTTATACAAAATAAGCGTGCTTCTGCCTCAGCTGTACTAAGTTATTTAATTTTGCATTGGTTTCTGTCTGCTGTCATTACACCAGGGCGCAGGGTATCCCAAACTTGCAGCTAGAACCCGATCTGTTATACAAAATAAGCGTGCTTCAGCCTCAGCTGTACTAAGTTATTTAATTTTGCATTGGTTTCTGTCTGCTGTCATTACACCAGGGCGCAGGGTATCCCAAACTTGCACCTAGCACCCTATCTGTTATACAAAATAAGCGTGCTTCAGCCTCAGCCTTGCTAAGTTATTTAATTTTGCATTGGTTTCTGTCTGCTGTCATTACACAAGCGCGCAGGGTATCCCAAACTTGCAGCTAGCACCCTAATTGTTATACAAAATAAGCGTGCTTCTGCCTCAGCTTTACTAAGTTATTTAATTTTGCATTGGTTTCTGTCTGCTGTCATTACACCAGGGCGCAGAGTATCCCAAACTTGCACCTAGCACCCTATCTGTTATAAAAAATAAGCGTGCTTCAGACTCAACTTTAATAAGTTATTTAATTTTGCATTGGTTTCTGTCTGCTGTCATTACACCAGGGCACAGGGTATCCCAAACTTGAACCTAGCACCCTATTTGTTATACAAAATAAGCGTGTTTCAGCCTCAGCTGTACTAAGTTATTTAATTTTGCATTGGTTTCTGACTGCTGTCATTACACCAGGGCGCAGGGTATCCCAAACTTGCACCTAGCACCCTATCTGTTATACAAAATAAGCGTGCTTCAGCCTCAACCTTAATAAGTTATTTCATTTTGCATTGGTTTCTGTCTGCTGTCATTACACCAGGGCGCAGGGTATCCCAAACTTGCACCTAGCACCCTATCTGTTATACAAAATAAGCGTACTTCAGCCTCAACCTTAATAAGTTATTTAATTTTGCATTGGTTTCTGTCTGCTTTCATTACTCCGGGCCACAGGGTATCGCAAACTTGCAGCTAGCACCCTATCTGTTATACAAAATAAGCGTGCTTCAGCCTCAACTTTAATAAGTTATTTAATTTTGCATTGGTTTCTGACTGCTGTCATTACACCAGGGCGCAGGGTATCCCAAACTTGCACCTAGCACCCTATCTGTTATACAAAATAAGCGTGTTTCAGCCTCAGCTGTACTAAGTTATTTAATTTTGCATTGGTTTCTGTCTGCTGTCATTACACCAGGGCGCAGGGTATCCCAAACTTGCACCTAGCACCCTATCTGTTATACAAAATAAGCATGCTTCTGTCTCAGCTTTACTAAGTTATTTAATTTTGCATTTGGTTTCTGTCTGCTGTGATTACTTCAGGGCGCAGGGTATCTCAAACTTGCACCTAGCACCCTATCTGTTATACAAAATAAGCATGCTTCTGCCTCAGCTGTACTAAGTTATTTAATTTTGCATTGGTTTCTGTCTGCTGTCATTACACCAGGGCGCAGGGTATCTCAAACTTGCACCTAGCACCCTATCTGTTATACAAAATAAGCATGCTTCTGCCTCAGCTGTACTAAGTTATTTAATTTTGCATTGGTTTCTGTCTGATGTCATTACACCAGGGCGCAGGGTATCCCAAACTTGCACCTAGCACCCGATCTGTTATACAAAATGAGCGTGCTTCAGCCTCAGCTTTAATAAGTTATTTAATTTTGCATTGGTTTCTGACTGCTGTCATTACACCAGGCCGCAGGGTATCCCAAACTTGCAGCTAGCACCCTATCTGTTATACAAAACAAGCGTGCTTCAGCCTCAGCTTTACTAAGTTATTTAATTTTGCATTGGTTTCTGACTGCTGTCATTACACCAGGGCGCAGGGTATCCCAAACTTGCACCTAGCACCCTATCTGTTATACAAAATAAGCGTGCTTCAGCCTCAGCCTTGCTAAGTTATTTAATTTTGCATTGGTTTCTGTCTGCTGTCATTACACCAGGGCGCAGGGTATCCCAAACTTGCACCTAGCACCCTATCTGTTATACAAAATAAGCGGGCTTCTGCCTCAGCTGTACTAAGTTATTTAATTTTGCATTGGTTTCTGTCTGATGTCATTACACCAGGGCGCAGGGTATCCCAAACTTGCACCTAGCAGTATCCCAAACTTGCACCTAGCATCCTATCTGTTATACAAAATGAGCGTGCTTCAGCCTCAGCTTTAATAAGTTATTTAATTTTGCATTGGTTTCTGACTGCTGTCATTACACCAGGCCGCAGGGTATCCCAAACTTGCAGCTAGCACCCTATCTGTTATACAAAACAAGCGTGCTTCAGCCTCAGCTTTACTAAGTTATTTTATTTTGCATTGGTTTCTGACTGCTGTCATTACACCAGGGCGCAGGGTATCCCAAACTTGCACCTAGCACCCTATCTGTTATACAAAATAAGCGTGTTTCAGCCTCAGCTGTACTAAGTTATTTAATTTTGCATTGGTTTCTGACTGCTGTCATTACACTAGGCCGCAGGGTATCCCAAACCTGCACGTAGCACCCTATCTGTTATACTAAATAAGTGTTGTTTAGCCCCATTTTAATTAAGCTGTTGCATTTTGAATTGGGTTTTGTCTGCTTTAAATACAACAGCCCACATGAGCATCCCAAACC
The DNA here is from genome assembly GCA_027917425.1 of Gastrophryne carolinensis. Lineage (NCBI taxonomy): Eukaryota > Metazoa > Chordata > Amphibia > Anura > Microhylidae > Gastrophryne > Gastrophryne carolinensis. Next base: position 37,286,466 of record CM051235.1, on the reverse strand, counting down.
AGCACATGTCACCCTATCTGTTATACTAAATAAGCGTTGTTCAGCCTCATTTTAATTAAGCTATTGCATTTTGAATTGGGTTTTGTCCTGCTGCCAAAACACACGGCCGCAGGGTATCCCAAACCTACATGTAGCACCCTATCTGTTATATTAAATAAGCGTTGTTCAGCCTCATTTTAATTAAGCTATTGCATTTTGAATTGGGTTTTGTCCTGCTGCCAAAACACTAGGCCGCAGGGTATCCCAAACCTGCACATAGCACCCAAATTGTTATACTAAATAAGCTTGTTCAGCCTCAGCTTTATTAAGCTATTACATTTTGAATTGGTTTTTGTCCTGCTGTAAAAACACCAGGCCTCAGGGTATCCCAAACCAGCACATTTGACCCTATCTGTTACACTAAAGCAGCTTTTAAAGGCTATTTCTCCTAAATATATCGCAGTTTGAATTGTTTCTGTGTCTGCTGTAAAAACCCCAGCCCACATGGGCATTCCAAACACTAGCATAAATATCTGAAGACTACCTGTCTAATAACTGCTTGCATTTTTTAATTAACGTCACTTTTCCACAATCAAGGGAGGCCTCCTTTGTATGTGAGGAGGGGGCATCCCAAACACTAGCAGTAATATTTCAAAAGTACCTGTCTATTAACTGGTTGCATTTTGTAAAGAAAGTAACTTTGTCAAATTGCCAGCAGCCATTGCCTTTAACCGGGGGGAAATCCAAATATGCTACCGTAGCATGCGTCCTTTAAGAGTGCTCACATTGGAGTTGGCAGCAGCAGCATTAGGAGCCCATATATTGCCTGAAAGACACACATATGAGCTGGCAGCAGCAGCATAGGGAGCCTATATATTGCCTGAAAGACACACCCAGGAGTTGGCAGCAGCATAGGGAGCCCATATATTGCCTGAAAGACACACCCAGGAGTTGGCAGCAGCATAGGGAGCCCATATATTTCCTGAAAGACACACCCTGGAGTTGGCAGCAGCATAAGGAGCTACCATGCATCAGCTACTACCATGGATCAGCCATTGTTGGCTGGAAATCCTGGTTGTACCATGCCTGATTCATCTTCACAAAGGTGAGTCTCTCCACATTATTCGTGGACAGACAAGTTCTCCTTGGCATGACTATGGCCCACGCCGCACTAAACACCCACTCAGATGGCACACTACTGGCCGGGAAGGACAGCTTTTCCAGGGCAAACTCTGCTAGTTGCGGCCACAAGTCAAGTTTGGCTGCCCAGAAGTCCACCGGATCCTCAAGGTTTGTTGGCATGGTCATGTCAAGGTATGACACAACCTGCTGGTTCAGGTCCTGCTCCAGGTCTTCATGCTGCTCATGAGTAGACTCACTATGCGGGTGTAGAAAGCTACTCATTAGCGACTGAAGACTGAGGCTGCTGCTGATGGAGCTGCTGCTGCTTCTCCTTCCACCCCCCCAGCAGCCACGGCAGTGGAAGATGATCGCAGAGGTCCCCCCGAGTCAGACCTGCGAGAGTATGGACCATGGCACAGATAGGCATCGGCCAACTGACTACATAGAATGTCTTTGTAGTAGGTCAGTTTGTCCTCCTTCTCGGCGGGTTTAAAAAATGCCCCTATTTTGTGCCGGTTCAGTTCCGACACGGCTTGATCGCCCATTCCTGTCTGCTGCCTGTACTGACCTCTGCTTTGTCTGACAACGAAGCTGCCTGCCCCTCTGGATACCCCGCGATCTCTGACCTCCTGGCTTGACCCTTTGGCTACTCCTGACTACGCACCTGTCTCATCCCTGTACTCTGACGCACCCTCCGGATTGACTACCTGTGAACGAGCTCGGCTTCGGGATACCCTTGTGGTTCATCGGCCTTTAACGTAAGCAGCCATCCTTTGCGCCTATTAAGACCTGGGGGCAACGGTGTCCGGTGAGACGTACCTAGCGTCCCGGCAAACGGGGGCTTGACTATAGGCAGAAGCAGCAGTGGAGAATGGGGGTTGCCTGCTTACAGAAGGCTGGTGTCCCACTGGGCATCACAGTATGGACCATGGCACAGATAGGCATCGCCCAACTGACTACGTAGGATGTCTCTGTAATAGGTCAGTTTGTCCTCCCTCTCAGTGGGTGTAAAAAATGCCCCCATTTTGTGCCGGAAGCGAGGGTCCAATAAGGTGGAGAGCCAGAAGTCATCCCGCTGACAAATGGAGACAATTCTGTGGTCACTACGCAAGCACGTGAGCATGCATCGTGCCATTTGTGCAAGTGACTCGGAGGGACTACCTGTCTCCATCTTCACTGCAAACTGCCACGGTGTGTCTGGGTCCTCTGTCTCACCTTCCTCACAACCCTCTAGCTCCTGTGGCTGCTCTTGCTCCTCCTCTCCTGTCAGATGACTAGATAAAATGGCCATTTTGTCAAACCTAAACTGTGCTTCGCTATGCCCCTCCTCCTCCTCCACTTCAGCCCCCACAGGCTTCATGTGGCTGTGAAATGTATGTGCCATGTCTCCAGTGCCCTGACCAGCCATGTTTTCCAACATGTGTTGTAGTACATGAAGCAGTGGAATCACATAGTTCATCTCATAGTCCTGGCGACTGACTAATAAAGTAGCTTCCTCAAAGGGCCTGAGCAAACGGCAGGTGTCACGTATGAGCTGCCACTGGTTTACATTGAAGTCCCCCTATCCGTTTGGATCATCAAGAAATCCGTGATGGCTTTTCTCTGTTCCTATAGTCGATCCTGCATATGGAGGGTGGAATTCCAACGGGTGGAAACATCGCAAATCAGACTATGTTTGGGGATACCGTTCTGATGCTGAAGCTCAAGAAAGGTGTGCTTGGCGGTGTAGGAGTGGCTGAAGTGCATGCAAAGTTTCCTTCCCGTTGTTAGGATGTCTTGCAGATGGGGGGAAGACTTCTGAAAACGATTGACAACTAGATTGAACACGTGTGCCATGGGAGGACGCATGGCTCAGGCTTCCTTGTTGCAGCGCAGACAAGATGTTCTTCCCAGTGTCAGTCACCATGGGTCCCATTTGCAGTTTTCGTGGAGTAAGCCATGATTTAATTTATTGATTTCTCATTTTTAGCAATTCCTCCCATGTGTGGCTCTGTGGCTCAAGGCAAACCATGTGAAGAACAGCGTGAAACCGCTGTGTCCTGCACACATGGTAGGCTGGAAAGGCAAAAATAAAAATAAAAAATGAAAAAAAATAATGGTACAAAAATTCACAAAATATTTAAAAAAAGACAATGGAAAAAATATTTTAAAAAATTAAAAAAAATAAAAATATATATGTTTTTAAAAAATACAAAAAATATGAAAAAAAAATAAAAAAAAATATCCCCCCCCAAAAAAAAATTTGAGAAATTTTATGTTACTGTTATTATGTTAGATGTTATTGTTGCTATGTTATATGTTATTATATGTTATTATTATAAATATGTTCAAATAAGATAAATGTTAACTATTAATATGTAATTGACAATTAGCCACTTTTTTCTGTGACACCATTGCTAAGTGCAAGTGCACTGTCACAGGCACAAAGGCCTAGGAGCGTGGAGGCCATAGCGGAGGGACCTGTCCAAGTTGCTGTTGCGGTTGTGCAGGAACCACAATCACCCAGTGGGCCTTAAAGGATATGTATTGTCCCTGACCGTAGTTACAGCTCCAGACGTAGGCATTGCTGTGCACTTTGGTACACACTGACAGGCTAAAGGACTGGCCCACCTTCTGTTCAACAAAATTGTACAGGGCTGGTGCTGCCTTCTTCTCAAAGAAATGACAGCAAGGGACTCTCCACCTCGGCTCGGCACAAGCCATCAGTTCTCTGAAAGGTCCACCAACTCAAAAGGGAGGGACTGCAGCACCTGCAACTTATACAGGAGCACATTTAGCTTCTGCACGTTGGATGAGTGGGCACTTACTGTTGTCTCTTGGACATGGCTTGGCCAATGGATTGCTGGCGGAATGACTGAATCGGATTAAGACGTTGAGGAGCATCTGGAGCGACAGAGGATGGGTATGATACACAGGAGGTGGTGGAGCCTTAGCTGGCTGGAACAGAGAGCAGCGTGCCACTGGGTAATGCAGCAGGCTGGACCACCGCTTTGGAGCCAACTCTCCCAGGCCACTTGATGGTGACGCTGCAAATGTTGACGCAGGGCTGTGGGTCCAACATTGGGACCCTGGCCACACTTTACCTTCTGCCTACACATCTTTCATATAGCCATGTTAACCTGTGTGCGGATGCTTGATGAAAAACTGTCACATTGCCTTGTAGCTGATTTTTTCTACCAACAGTCCGCAATAATTCACTGCTGCTGCCGCTGCCGCCACCAACTCCAGGGACCCTCTTCCACTACCTTCTGGGAAGATAGCCTGCTGCGCAAGTGGTCTACCCCGAGCACATTTGCCTCCATACTTTCCCCTTCTGCCACCATGCTGGCCACTAAATCTGTCACTCTCCATCACTCCAAGCCTTTAAAAGTGCCCTCAAAACTCACTGATGTCCTCCTCAGGTTCCTCAACAGTGTCTGCTTAAGAAGCCAAAACGCTTGCAACACCACCTCCCATGCCACTCTCCTCATCACTACTTGCCCACCTAGTGGAAGAAGCGGCGAGTGTCTCCTCCACTTCTTGGCTGGGCAGTAGCTGCTGATTTTTCTGATTATCAGATCGTCCTCACTGAATAGTGGAGCTGAACCCTAAGCATAAGACATAACCCAGTGTGTCTTTCAAGCAATGTTTGGGCTCCTGCTGCCAACTCCAGTGTCTCTTTCAAGCAATGTGTGGCCTCCTGCTGCTGCTGCTGCCAACTCCAGTGTCTCTTTCAAGCAATGTTTGGGCTCCTGCTGCTCCTGCTGCCAATTCCAGTGTCTCTTTCAAGCAATGTTTGGGCACCTGCTGCCAACTGCAGTCTCTCTTTCAAGCTATGCTTGGGCTGCTGCTGCTGCTGCTGCTTGCAACTCCAGGGTGTGATTCATCCAATTTTTGGGCTCCTGCTGCCAACTCCAGTGTCTCTTTCAAGCTATGTTTGGGCTCCTGCTGCTTGCAACTCCAGGGTGTGATTCATCCCATTTTTGGGCTCCTGAAGCCAACTCGAGTGTCTCTTTAAAGTAATGTTTGGGCTCCTGCTGCTGCTTGCAGCTCCAGGGTGTGATTCATACAATTTTTGGGCTCCTGAAGCCAACTCCAGTGTCTCTTTCAAGCTATGCTTGGGCTGCTGCTGCTGCTGCTTGCAACTCCAGGGTGTGATTCATCCAATTTTTGGGCTCCTGCTGCCAACTCCAGTGTGTCTTTCAAGCAATGTTTGGGCTCCTGCTGCTCCTGCTGCCAACTCCAGTGTGTCTTTCAAGCAATGTTTGTCCTCCTGCTTATGCTGCTGCCAACTTCAGGGTGCCTTCCAGCCAATTTCTAGGTTCCTGCTGCTGCCAACTCCAGGGTGTGTCAATCAATTTTTGGGCTCCTGCTGCGGCTGCTGCCAACTCCAGTGTCTCTTTCAAGCTATGTTTGGGCTCCTGCTGCTGCTGCTTGCAACTCCAGGATGTGATTCATCCAATTTTTGGGCTCCTGCTGTCAACTCCAGTGTCTCTTTCAAGCAATGTTTGGGCTCCTGCTGCCAACTCTAGTGTCTCTTTCAAGCTATGTTTGGGCTGCTGCTGCTGCTTGCAACTCCAGGGTGTGATTCATCCAATTTTTGGGCTCCTGCTTCCAACTCCAGTGTCTATTTAAAGCTATGTTTGGGCTCCTGCTGCTGCTGCTTGCAACTCCAGGGTGTGATTCATCCAATTTTTGGGCTCCTGAAGCCAACTCCAGTGTCTCTTTCAAGCAATGTGTGGCCTCCTGCTGCTGCTGCTGCCAACTCCAGTGTCTCTTTCAAGCAATGTTTGGACTCCTGCTGCTCCTGCTGCCAACTCCAGTGGCTCTTTCAAGAAATGTTTGGGCTCCTGCTACCAACTGCAGTGTCTCTTTCAGTCAATTTTTGGGCTCCTGCTGCGGCTGCTGCCAACTCCAGTGTCTCTTTCAAGCTATGTTTGGGCTCCTGCTGCTTGCAACTCCAGGGTGTGATTCATCCAATTTTTGGGCTCCTGAAGCCAACTCCAGTGTCTCTTTCAAGCTATGTTTGGGCTCCTGCTGCTTGCAACTCCAGGGTGTGATTCATCCAATTTTTGGGCTCCTGAAGCCAACTCCAGTGTCTCTTTAAATTAATGTTGGGGCTCCTGCTGCTGCTTGCAGCTCCAGGGTGTGATTCATCCAATTTTTGGGCTCCTGAAGCCAACTCCAGTGTCTCTTTCAAGCTATGCTTGGGCTGCTGCTGCTGCTTTCAACTCCAGGGTGTGATTCATCCAATTTTTGGGCTCCTGCTGCCAACTCCAGTGTCTCTTTCAAGCTATGTTTGGGCATCTGCTGCTCCTGCTGCCAACTTCAGTGACTCTTTCAAGCAATGTTTGGGCTCCTGCTGCCAACTCCAGTGTGTCTTTCAAGCAATGTTTGGGCTCCTGCTGCTCCTGCTGCCAACTCTAGTGTGTCTTTCAAGCAATGTGTGGCCTCCTGCTTATGCTGCTGCCAACTCCAGGGTGTGCCATCCAGCTAATGTATGTGCTCCTGCTGCTGCCAACTTCAGGGTGCCTTCCAGCCAATTTCTAGGCTCCTGCTGCTGCTGCTGCCAACTCCAGGGTGTGTCAGTCAATTTTTGGGCCCCTGCTGCGGCTGCTGCCAACTCCAGTGTCTCTTTCAAGTTATGTTTGGGCTCCTGCTGCCAACTGCAGTGTCTCTTTCAAGCTATGTTTGGGCTGCTGCTGCTGCTTGCAACTCCAGGGTGTGATTCATCCAATTTTTGGGCTCCTGCTGCCAACTCCAGTGTCTCTTTCAAGCTATATTTGGGCTCCTGCTGCTTGCAACTCCAGGGTGTGATTCATCCAATTTTGGGGCTCCTGACGCCAACTCCAGTGTCTCTTTAAATTAATGTTGGGGCTCCTGCTGCTGCTTGCAGCTCCAGGGTGTGATTCATCCAATTTTTGGGCTCCTGATGCCAACTCCAGTGTCTCTTTCAAGCTATGCTTGGGCTGCTGCTGCTGCTTGCAACTCCAGGGTGTAATTCATCCAATTTTTGGGCTCCTGCTGCCAACTCCAGTGTCTCTTTCAAGCTATGTTTGGGCTCCTGCTGCTCCTGCTGCCAACTCCAGTGACTCTTTCAAGCAATGTTTGGGCTCCTGCTGCCAACTCCAGTGTGTCTTTCAAGCAATGTTTGGGCTCCTGCTGCTCCTGCTGCCAACTCCAGTGTCTCTTTAAAGCTATGTTTGGCCTCCTGCTTATGCTGCTGCCAACTCCAGGGTGTGCCTTCCAGCTAATGTATGTGCTCCTGCTGCTGCCAACTTCAGGGTGCCTTCCAGCCAATTTCTAGGTTTCTGCTGCTGACAACTCAAGGGTGTGTCAGTCAATTTTTGGGCTCCTGCTGCGGCTGCTGCCAACTCCAGTGTCTCTTTCAAGCTATGTTTGGGCTCCTGCTGCTGCTGCTGCTGCTGCTTGCAACTCCAGGGTGTGATTCATCCAATTTTTGGGCTCCTGCTGCCAACTCCAGTGTCTCTTTCAAGCAATGTTTGGGCTCCTGCTGCCAACTCTAGTGTCTCTTTCAAGCTATGTTTGGGCTGCTGCTGCTGCTTGCAACTCCAGGGTGTGATTCATCCAATTTTTGGGCTCCTGCTGCCAACTCCAGTGTCTCTTTAAAGCTATGTTTGGGCTCCTGCTGCTGCTGCTTGCAACTCCAGGGTGTGATTCATCCAATTTTTGGGCTCCTGAAGCCAACTCCAGTGTCTCTTTCAAGCAATGTGTGTCCTCCTGCTGCTGCTGCTGCCAACTCCAGTGTCTCTTTCAAGCAATGTTTGGGCTACTGCTGCTCCTGCTGCCAACTCCAGTGGCTCTTTCAAGAAATGTTTGGGCTCCTGCTACCAACTGCAGTGTCTCTTTCAGTCAATTTTTGGGCTCCTGCTGCGGCTGCTGCCAACTCCAGTGTCTCTTTCAAGCTATGTTTGGGCTCCTGCTGCTGCTTGCAACTCCAGGGTGTGATTCATCCAATTTTTGGGCTCCTGCTGCCAACTCCAGTGTCTCTTTCAAGCTATGTTTGGGCTGCTGCTGCTGCTGCTTGCAACTCCAGGGTGTGATTCATCCAATTTTTGGGCTCCTGAAGCCAACTCCAGTGTCTCTTTAAAGCAATGTTTGTGCTCCTGCTGCTGCTTGCAACTCCAGGGTGTGATTCATCCAATTTTTGGTGCTCCTGCAGCCAACCCAGTGTCTCTTCAAAGCAATGTTTGGGCTCCTGCAGCTGCAGCTGCTTGCAACTCCAGGGTGTGAATCAGCTAATTTTTGGGCTCCTGCTGCTGCCAGCTCCAGGGTGTGTTTTTCAGGTACTGTAGGGGCCCCTCATAGTGATGCCACTTCAACTCTTTGCAATTGTGCCGCTCTGCGATTCTATTAGCGATGCCTTTGATCTGCATGTGATAATTATTTACAGTATTATTTGACTAACCCAGCACGCATCCTATGCGTGTTACAGCAAGGCAGAATGGTTTACAACCCTATTGAGGCTCTAGGAGGCTCAGAAATAGCCGTTTTTAATAGCGATTCGTCGCGAATAAATTCGGGTCGAAACGATTTTTGTCAGAAAATTTGGCGAATCAGTCTAATCAAATTTTTCAAAAGTTCTCTCATCTCTAATAATGAGTTCTACAATCTCCCCTCTGTCCTCATACTCAGGATCTTCATGCTGCTCCAAGGTCCATATTTATAACAATCAGTGATAAGCAGCAGCCAGGGGTTCTAGCGGTGATAGATAATGAGTAGAGATGAGCGAACTTTTGAAAAATTCGATTCGACTGATTCGCCGAATTTTCCGACAAAAATCGTTTCGACCCGAATAAATTCGCGACGAATCGCTATTAAAAACGGCTATTTCTGAGCCTCCTAGAGCCTCAATAGGGTTGTAAACCATTCTGCCTTGCTGTAACACGCACAGGATGCGTGCTGGGTTAGTTAAATAATACTTTGAAGAAATATCACATGCAGATCAGAGGCATCGCTAATAGAATCGCAGAGCGGCACAATTGCAGAGAGTTGAAGTGGCATCACTATGAGGGGCAGGAGCCCAAACATTGCTTTAAAGAGACACTGGAGTTGGCAGCAGCAGGAGCCCAAAAATTGGATGAATCACACCCTGGAGTTGGCAGAAGTTGGCAGCAGCAGCAGCAGGAGCCCAAACATTACTTTAAAGAGACCCTGGGGTTGGCTTCAGGAGCCCAAAAATTGGATGAATCACACCCTGGAGTTGGCAGAAGTTGGCAGCAGCAGCAGCAGGAGCCCAAACATTACTTTAAAGAGACCCTGGGGTTGGCTTCAGGAGCCCAAAAATTGGATGAATCACACCCTGGAGTTGGCAGAAGTTGGCAGCAGCAGCAGCAGCAGGAGCCCAAACATTACTTTAAAGAGACCCTGGGGTTGGCTTCAGGAGCCCAAAAATTGGATGAATCACACCCTGGAGTTGGCAGCAGCAGCAGGAGCCCAAATATTACTTTAAAGAGACCCTGGGGTTGGCTTCAGGAGCCCAAAAATTGGATGAATCACACCCTGGAGTTGGCAGCAGCAGCAGGAGCCCAAACATTACTTTAAAGAGACCCTGGGGTTGGCTTCAGGAGCCCAAAAATTGGATGAATCACACCCTGGAGTTGGCAGCAGCAGCAGCAGGAGTAACATAGTAACATAGTAACATAGTATGTAAGGCTGAATAAAGACTTTAGTCCATCCAGTTCAGCCTGTTTAACTCCTTCCAGTGGTCTAGTAGCCATAGCCGGAAATGTTATTACATGCCAGGAAGGCATCAAGGCCACTTTTGAACATTTTTAATGTATCCCTCATTACTACCTCCTCTGGCAGCGAGTTCCATAGTCTCACTGCTCTTACAGAGAAGAATCCCCTCCTATGCCGGTGGAGAAAGCATCTTTCCTCTAACCTTAGTGGATGCCCCCGGGTTATGGTTACACTCCGGGGTATAAATAGATTGTGGGACAGATCCTTGTATTGACCCCGAATATATTTATACATAGTTATTAGATCACCCCTCAATCGTCTTTTTTCTAGACTAAATAAGCCTAACTTGGACAATCTTTCCGGGTACTCTAGCCCCCGCACTCCTTTTATTAACTTTGTTGCCCTTCTTTGAACGTGCTCCAGTTCTGATATGTCCTTCTTAAGCACAGGTGCCCAGAACTGTACACAGTATTCCATATGGGGTCTGACCAGTGACTTGTACAGGGGTAAAATGATGCTCTGGTCATGAGCACCCATGCCCCTCCTGATGCACCCCATGATCCTGTTTGCCTTGGCAGCAGCTGCCTGGCATTGATTACTACAGTTGAGCTTATTGTCAACTAAAACCCCTAGGTCCTTTTCCATTGTTGTTTTACCAAGTGTTTCTTTATTTAGTGTGTAATCATGACACATATTTCTCCTTCCCATGTGCATAACCTTACATTTATCTGTGTTAAACTTCATTTGCCATTTAACTGCCCATGCTTCCAATTTATCTAAATCTGTTTGTAGTTGCCTGTTGTCCTCCTTTGTTTTAATTACTTTACTCAGCTTAGTATCATCTGCAAAGATTGAGACTTTACTGTTTAATCCATACCCAATGTCATTTATATATATATTGAAGAGAATTGGTCCCAGAACTGACCCTTGTGCCCAGGAGCCCAAATATTACTTTAAAGAGACCCTGGGGTTGGCTTCAGGAGCCCAAAAATTGGAGGAATCACACCCTGGAGTTGGCAGCAGCAGCAGGAGCCCAAATATTACTTAAAAGAGACCCTGGGGTTGGCTTCAGGAGCCCAAAAATTGGATGAATCACACCCTGGAGTTGGCAGCAGCAGCAGGAGCCCAAATATTACTTTAAAGAGACCCTGGGGTTGGCTTCAGGAGCCCAAAAATTGGATGAATCACACCCTGGAGTTGGCAGGAGTTGACAGCAGCAGCAGCAGGAGCCCAAACATTACTTTAAAGAGACCCTGGGGTTGGCTTCAGGAGCCCAAAAATTGGATGATTCACACCCTGGAGTTGTCAGCAGCAGCAGCAGGAGCCCAAATATTACTTTAAAGAGACACTGGGGTTGGATTCAGGAGCCCAAAAATTGGATGAATCACACCCTGGAGTTGGCAGCAGCAGCAGGAGCCCAAATATTACTTTAAAGAGACCCTGGGGTTGGCTTCAGGAGCCCAAAAATTGGATGAATCACACCCTGGAGTTGGCAGGAGTTGACAGCAGCAGCAGCAGGAGCCCAAACATTACTTTAAAGAGACCCTGGGGTTGGCTTCAGGAGCCCAAAAATTGGATGATTCACACCCTGGAGTTGTCAGCAGCAGCAGCAGGAGCCCAAATATTACTTTAAAGAGACACTGGGGTTGGCTTCAGGAGCCCAAAAATTGGATGAATCACACCCTGGAGTTGGCAGCAGCAGCAGGAGCCCAAATATTACTTTAAAGAGACCCTGGGGTTGGCTTCAGGAGCCCAAAAATTGGATGAATCACACCCTGGAGTTGGCAGGAGTTGACAGCAGCAGCAGCAGGAGCCCAAACATTACTTTAAAGAGACCCTGGGGTTGGCTTCAGGAGCCCAAAAATTGGATGATTCACACCCTGGAGTTGTCAGCAGCAGCAGCAGGAGCCCAAACATTACTTTAAAGAGACACTGGGGTTGGCTTCAGTAGCCCAAACATTGGATGAATCACGCCCTGGAGTTGGCAGCAGCAGCAGGAGCCCAAACATTACTTAAAAGAGACACTGGGGTTGGCTTCAGGAGCCCAAAAATTGGATGATTCACACCCTGGAGTTGGCAGAAGTTGGCAGTAGCAGCAGCAGGAGCCCAAATATTACTTTAAAGAGACCCTGGGGTTGGCTTCAGGAGCCCAAATATTGGATGAATCACACCCTGGAGTTGCAAGCAGCAGCAGGAGCCCAAATATTACTTTAAAGAGACACTGGAGTTGGCTTCAGGAGCCCAAAAATTGGATGATTCACACCCTGGAGTTGGCAGCAGCAGCAGCAGGAGCCCAAATATTACTTTAAAGAGACACTGGGGTTGGCTTCAGGAGCCCAAAAATTGGATGAATCACACCCTGGAGTTGGCAGAAGTTGGCAGCAGCAGCAGCAGGAGCCCAAATATTACTTTAAAGAGACCCTGGGGTTGGCTTCAGGAGCCCAAAAATTGGATGAATCACACCCTGGAGTTGGCAGCAGCAGGAGCCCAAATATTACTTTAAAGAGACCCTGGGGTTGGCTTCAGGAGCCCAAAAATTGGATGAATCACACCCTGGAGTTGGCAGCAGCAGCAGGAGCCCAAATATTACTTTAAAGAGACCCTGGGGTTGGCTTCAGGAGCCCAAAAATTGGATGAATCACACCCTGGAGTTGGCAGCAGCAGCAGGAGCCCAAACATTACTTTAAAGAGACCCTGGGGTTGGCCTCAGGAGCCCAAAAATTGGATGAATCACACCCTGGAGTTGGCAGAAGTTGGCAGCAGCAGCAGCAGGAGCCCAAATATTACTTTAAAGAGACACTGGGGTTGGCTTCAGGAGCCCAAAAATTGGATGAATCACACCCTGGAGTTGGCAGAAGTTGGCAGCAGCAGCAGCAGGAGTCCAAATATTACTTTAAAGAGACCCTGGGGTTGGCTTCAGGAGCCCAAAAATTGGATGAATCACACCCTGGATTTGGCAGGAGTTGGCAGCAGCAGCAACAGGAGCCCAAACATTACTTTAAAGAGACCCTGGGGTTGGCTTCAGGAGCCCAAAAATTGGATGAATCACACCCTGGAGTTGGCAGGAGTTGACAGCAGCAGCAGCAGGAGCCCAAATATTACTTTAAAGAGACCCTGGGGTTGGCTTCAGGAGCCCAAAAATTGGATGAATCACACCCTGGAGTTGGCAGGAGTTGACAGCAGCAGCAGCAGGAGCCCAAATATTACTTTAAACAGACCCTGGGGTTGGCCTCAGGAGCCCAAAAATTGGATGAATCACACCCTGGAGTTGGCAGAAGTTGTCAGCAGCAGCAGCAGGAGCCCAAATATTACTTTAAAGAGACACTGGGGTTGGCTTCAGGAGCCCAAAAATTGGATGAATCACACCCTGGAGTTGGCAGCAGCAGCAGCAGGAGCCCAAATATTACTTTAAAGAGACACTGGGGTTGGCTTCAGGAGCCCAAAAATTGGATGAATCACACCCTGGAGTTGGCAGAAGTTGGCAGCAGCAGCAGCAGGAGCCCAAATATTACTTTAAAGAGACCCTGGGGTTGGCTTCAGGAGCCCAAAAATTGGATGAATCACACCCTGGAGTTGGCAGCAGCAGGAGCCCAAATATTACTTTAAAGAGACCCTGGGGTTGGCTTCAGGAGCCCAAAAATTGGATGAATCACACCCTGGAGTTGGCAGCAGCAGCAGGAGCCCAAATATTACTTTAAAGAGACCCTGGGGTTGGCTTCAGGAGCCCAAAAATTGGATGAATCACACCCTGGAGTTGGCAGCAGCAGCAGGAGCCCAAACATTACTTTAAAGAGACCCTGGGGTTGGCCTCAGGAGCCCAAAAATTGGATGAATCACACCCTGGAGTTGGCAGAAGTTGGCAGCAGCAGCAGCAGGAGCCCAAATATTACTTTAAAGAGACACTGGGGTTGGCTTCAGGAGCCCAAAAATTGGATGAATCACACCCTGGAGTTGGCAGAAGTTGACAGCAGCAGCAGGAGCCCAAATATTACTTTAAAGAGACCCTGGGGTTGGCTTCAGGAGCCCAAAAATTGGATGAATCACACCCTGGATTTGGCAGGAGTTGGCAGCAGCAGCAACAGGAGCCCAAACATTACTTTAAAGAGACCCTGGGGTTGGCTTCAGGAGCCCAAAAATTGGATGAATCACACCCTGGAGTTGGCAGGAGTTGACAGCAGCAGCAGCAGGAGCCCAAATATTACTTTAAAGAGACCCTGGGGTTGGCTTCAGGAGCCCAAAAATTGGATGAATCACACCCTGGAGTTGGCAGGAGTTGACAGCAGCAGCAGCAGGAGCCCAAATATTACTTTAAACAGACCCTGGGGTTGGCCTCAGGAGCCCAAAAATTGGATGAATCACACCCTGGAGTTGGCAGAAGTTGTCAGCAGCAGCAGCAGGAGCCCAAATATTACTTTAAAGAGACACTGGGGTTGGCTTCAGGAGCCCAAAAATTGGATGAATCACACCCTGGATTTGGCAGGAGTTGGCAGCAGCAGCAACAGGAGCCCAAACATTACTTTAAAGAGACCCTGGGGTTGGCTTCAGGAGCCCAAAAATTGGATGAATCACACCCTGGAGTTGGCAGAAGTTGGCAGTAGCAGCAGCAGGAGCCCAAATATTACTTTAAAGAGACCCTGGGGTTGGCTTCAGGAGCCCAAAAATTGGATGAATCACACCCTGGATTTGGCAGGAGTTGGCAGCAGCAGCAACAGGAGCCCAAACATTACTTTAAAGAGACCCTGGGGTTGGCTTCAGGAGCCCAAAAATTGGATGAATCACACCCTGGAGTTGGCAGGAGTTGACAGCAGCAGCAGCAGGAGCCCAAATATTACTTTAAAGAGACCCTGGGGTTGGCTTCAGGAGCCCAAAAATTGGATGAATCACACCCTGGAGTTGGCAGGAGTTGACAGCAGCAGCAGCAGGAGCCCAAATATTACTTTAAACCGACCCTGGGGTTGGCCTCAGGAGCCCAAAAATTGGATGAATCACACCCTGGAGTTGGCAGAAGTTGTCAGCAGCAGCAGCAGGAGCCCAAATATTACTTTAAAGAGACACTGGGGTTGGCTTCAGGAGCCCAAAAATTGGATGAATCACACCCTGGAGTTGGCAGCAGCAGCAGCAGGAGCCCAAATATTACTTTAAAGAGACACTGGGGTTGGCTTCAGGAGCCCAAAAATTGGATGAATCACACCCTGGAGTTGGCAGAAGTTGGCAGTAGCAGCAGCAGGAGCCCAAATATTACTTTAAAGAGACCCTGGGGTTGGCTTCAGGAGCCCAAAAATTGGATGAATCACACCCTGGAGTTGGCAGGAGTTGACAGCAGCAGCAGCAGGAGCCCAAATATTACTTTAAAGAGACCCTGGGGTTGGCTTCAGGAGCCCAAAAATTGGATGAATCACACCCTGGAGTTGGCAGAAGTTGGCAGCAGCAGCAGCAGGAGCCCAAATATTACTTTAAAGAGACCCTGGGGTTGGCTTCAGGAGCCCAAAAATTGGATGAATCACACCCTGGAGTTGGCAGGAGTTGACAGCAGCAGCAGCAGGAGCCCAAATATTACTTTAAAGAGACCCTGGGGTTGGCTTCAGGAGCCCAAAAATTGGATGAATCACACCCTGGAGTTGGCAGGAGTTGACAGCAGCAGCAGCAGGAGCCCAAATATTACTTTAAAGAGACCCTGGGGTTGGCTTCAGGAGCCCAAAAATTGGATGAATCACACCCTGGAGTTGGCAGAAGTTGGCAGCAGCAGCAGGAGCCCAAATATTACTTTAAAGAGACCCTGGGGTTGGCTTCAGGAGCCCAAAAATTGGATGAATCACACCCTGGAGTTGGCAGAAGTTGGCAGCAGCAGCAGCAGGAGCCCAAATATTACTTTAAAGAGACCCTGGGGTTGGCCTCAGGAGCCCAAAAATTGGATGAATCACACCCTGGAGTTGGCAGGAGTTGACAGCAGCAGCAGCAGGAGCCCAAATATTACTTTAAAGAGACCCTGGGGTTGGCTTCAGGAGCCCAAAAATTGGATGAATCACACCCTGGATTTGGCAGGAGTTGGCAGCAGCAGCAACAGGAGCCCAAACATTACTTTAAAGAGACCCTGGGGTTGGCTTCAGGAGCCCAAAAATTGGATGAATCACACCCTGGAGTTGGCAGCAGCAGCAGCAGGAGCCCAAATATACACTGGAGTTGGCTTCAGGAGCCCAAAAATTGGATGAATCACACCCTGGAGTTGGCAGAAGTTGGCAGCAGCAGGAGCCCAAAAAATGGCCTAAAGACATAAATATGTTTTGCACCATTTGGAAAGTGTAAAACGTGGCACCATGCTGAATCTAGTCGCATGCATCAGGCATTGGTGGGTGGAAATCCTGGCTGATCCATCCCTGATTCATTTTGACAAAGGTGAGTCTCTCCACATTTTTAGTTGACAGACGAGTTCTCCTCGCCGTAACTATGGCCCCCGCCGCACTAAACACCCGATCAGATGGCACGCTACTTGCCGGGCAGGACAGCTTTTCCAGGGCAAACTCTGCTAGTTGCGGCCACAAATCAAGTTTGGCTGCCCAGAAGTCCAGCGGATCCTCAAGGTGTGTTGGCATGGTCATGTCAAAGTATGACATGACCTGCTGGTTCAGGTCCTGCTCCAGGTCTTCCTGCTGCTCATGAGTAGCCTCACTATGCGGGTGTAGAAAGCTACTCATTAGCGACTGAAGACTGAGGCTGCTGCTGCTGATGGAGCTTCTGCTGCTGCTGCTGCCAACCCCCCCAGCGGCCATGGCAGTGGAAGGTGAGCGCAGAGGTCCCCTCGAGTCAGACCTGCGAGAGTATGGACCATGGCGCAGATAGGCATCGGCCAACTGCCTACGTAGAATGTCTTTGTAGTAGTTGAGTTTGTCCTCCCTCTCGGTGGGTTTAAAAAATGCCCCCATTTTGTGCCGGAAGCGAGGGTCCAATAAGGTGGACAGCCAGAAGTCATCCCGCCGACAGATGGAAACAATTCTGGGGTCACTACGCAAGCACGTGAGCATGCTTCGTGCCATTTGCGCAAGTGACTCGGATGGACTACCTGTCTCCATCTCCACTGCATACTGCCACGGTGTGCCCGGGTCCTCTGTCTCGCCTTCCTCAAAAACCTCTAGCTCCTCTGGCTGCTCCTGCTCCTCCTCTCCTGTCCGCTGACTAGATAAACCAGCCATTTCGCCAAGCCTAAACTGTGTTTCGCTGGGCAACTCCTCCTCCTCCTCTTCCTCCTCCTCCAGTTCAGCTCCAGCGGGGTTCATGTGGCCGTAAGATGTAAACGCCATGTCTCCAGTGCCCTGACCAGCCATGGTTTCCAACATGTGCTGTAGTACATGAAGCAGTGGAATCACGTCGTTCATCCCGTAATCCTGCCGACTGACAAATAAAGTGGCATCCTCAAAGGGCCTGAGCAAACGGCAGGTGTCACGTATGAGCTGCCACTGGTTGACATTGAAGTTACACAGGGGAGTCCCCCTATCTGCTTGGATCATCAGGAAATCCGTGATGGCTTTTCTCTGTTCATATAATCGGTCCAACATGTGAAGGGTGGAATTCCAACGGGTGGAAACATCGCAAATCAGACTATGTTGGGGGATACCATTCTGACGCTGTAGCTCAAGAAGGGTGTGTTTGGCGGTGTAGGAGTGGCTGAAGTGCATGCAAAGTTTCCTTGAAGTTGTTAGGATGTCTTGCAGATGGGGGAACACTTCAGAAACCGCTTGACAACCAGATTGAAGACGTGAGCCATGCAGGGGGCATGGGTCAGGCTTCCTTGGCGCAGCGCAGACAAAATGTTCTTCCTATTGTCGGTAACCATGATTCCCATTTTAAGTTTTCTCGGAGTAAGCCATGTTTGGATTTCCTGATGAATACATTTAAGCAGTTCCTCCCCTGTGTGACTCCGTTCGCCAAGACAAACCATGTGAAGCACTGCGTGACACCTCCGTGCCCTGCACACATGGTAGACTGGAGGGGCACTGAGACTTGAGCCTACAGTGGAGGGTGAGGAGATGGCGGAGGATGAGGAGGCCGAGTCGCACGGTGTCACAGGCCCAATGGGCAGAGAGCGCGGAGGCCGAAGCGGCGTGACCTGTCCAAGTTGCTGCTGCTGCTGCAAAGGGACCACATTCACCCAGTGGGCCGTAAACGACATGTACTGCCCCTGACCGTAGTTACAGCTCCAGATGTCGGCGCTGCCATGTATTTTGCTACACACCGACAGGCTCAAGGACTGGCCCACCTTCTGTTCAACAAAAGTGTGCAGCGCTGGTACTGCCTTCTTGGCAAAGAAATGACGGCTTGGGACTCTCCACCTCGGCTCGGCACAAGCCATCAGTTCTCTGAAAGGTGCAGATTCCACCACCTGAAAAGGGAGCGACTGCAGCACCAGCAACTTGGACAGGAGCACATTCAGCTTCTGCGCCGTAGGATGAGTGGGCGCATACTGCTGTCTCTTGGACATGGCTTCGCTGATGGATTGCTGGCGGGATGCATGACTTGGAGGAGGAGGAGCAGGAGCGACAGAGGATGGGTATGACGCACAGCTGCCTTCGGCTGAGGTGCTGGAGCCTTGGCTGACAGAAATTGGGAGCTCACTTGGTGAGGAAGCACACTGGACCACCCCTTGGGAGCCTCGGTTCTCCCAGGTCGTTTTATGGTGACGCATCATATGTTGACGCAGGGCCGTGGTGCCAACATTTGGACCCTGGCCACGCTTCACCTTTTGCCTACATATCTTGCATGTGGCCATGTTACCCTCCTGCGGATGCCTCAGGAAAAACTGCCACACTGCCGAGTAGCTACTTTTCCCACCCCCTGGCCTCACTGATTCACTGCTGCTGTTGCCAACTCCAGGAACCCCTGCTCCACTACCTCCCGATAAGGTAGACTGCCGCACAGCAGGTGCTCTACCCCGGCCCCGGCCCTGGCCGGCTCCAGCCTTTTGAATTGTGCCCCCATGCTGACTGCTACCACCTTGCTGCCTCAGCTGCTGACTCCGGGGCAACCTGCGCCCCTCTTCTCCTGATGATGACGATGAAGCCCCTTCATCACCCGGCTCCCAAGTGCGATCGGCTTCATCGTCATCATCATCATCACCGAGTTGTGGCTGTACGTCACTGATGTTCGTGGATTCGTCAACAGTGTCTGGCGCAGGAGCTGGAACGCTCGCAGCACCCACGACACTGTCCACATCACTATTTGTCTGCCTAGCTAGAGAAGCCACCTCCATTTCTTGGCTGGGCAGTAGCTGCTGACTGTCCTCTATCTGATGGTCCTCCTCACTAAAGAGTGGAGCTGAACCCAAAGCATAGGATACGTCACTGGGGGAGGGAACGGCGTAGGACAGAGGCAATGGGAGGACAGGGACTGCTCTCGGGGCATGCCAACTCAGGGTTGTGTCAGAGGAACCTACCGACCCTAGACTGGGGGTCTCAGACGTAAGTTGTGATGATGTTGTTGATGAGCGCGTCAACCAATCTACCACGGCAGATGCGTTACTGGTGGAGACCCGACCGCTAGCAGATACTGGCAGATTAGGTCTCTCAGCGTGACTCCTGCTGCTACTGGCCCCCAGTCTGATGCGAGCTCTGCCTGCGGAATCTTGGCCTCTGCCACTCCTCTTTTCACTTCCAGGCACTTGTCTGCCCGACATAGTCTAACTGGCGTGGTAGTAGGTGATATTTTAAGATCCCCCGGGCAGCGGTGGGTCTATATGAAACAGAATATAATGCACACCAAAAGTGAGCAGTAACACTCAGCCTCCAACAGGCCTGCTTAGTGTAAATAAGAGAGCTGCTTAGTGTAAATAAAGAGGGGTATGCTATGTTACAGAATGGGATGCCTCAACAGAAGTGCACCTGGCAGGCAGCAGTAAGCCTATGCCCAGCAAAAGTGTCTTTATCAGGGCTAATTTCAATTATAATAAGTGCAAATGGTTATATGGTCTTAAACAGAGGCTGCTGTAGTCACAGAATGGGATGCCCCAAAAAAAGATCCAGTAGTGCTATGCCCAGCAAAAGTGTCTTTATCAGGGCTAATTTCAATTATAATAAGTGCAAATGGTTATATGGTCTTAAACAGAGGCTGCTGTAGTCACAGAATGGGATGCCCTGGCAGGGTCCAGAAGTACTATGCCCAGCAAAAGTGTCTTTATCAGGCTAATTTCAAATATAATAAGAGCAAATGGTTATATGGTCTTTAACAGAGGCTGCTATAGTCACAGAATGGGATGCCCTTGCAGGGTCCAGTAGTGCTATGCCCAGCAATAGTGTCTTTATCAGGCTAATTTCAAATATAATAAGAGCAAATGGTTATATGGTCTTTAACAGAGGCTGCTATAGTCACAGAATGGGATGCCCCAAAAAAAGAAGTGGACCTGGCTGGGACCAGTAGTGCTATGCCCAGCAAAAGTGTCTTTATCAGGCCTGATTTCTATGAGAATAAGTGCAAATGGTTATATGGTCTTTAACAGAGGCTGCTATAGTCACAGAATGGGATGCCCTTGCAGGGTCCAGTAGTGCTATGCCCAGCAAAAGTGTCTTTATCAGGCTAATTTCAAATATAATAAGAGCAAATGGTTATATGGTCTTAAACAGAGGCTGCTATAGTCACAGAATGGGATGCCCTTGCAGGGTCCAGTAGTGCTATGCCCAGCAAAAGTGTCTTTATCAGGCTAATTTCAAATATAATAAGAGCAAATGGTTATATGGTCTTTAACAGAGGCTGCTATAGTCACAGAATGGGATGCCCCAAAAAAAGAAGTGGACCTGGCTGGGACCAGTAGTGCTATGCCCAGCAAAAGTGTCTTTATCAGGCCTAATTTCAAATATAATAAGAGCAAATGGTTATATGGTCTTTAACAGAGGCTGCTATAGTCACAGAATGGGATGCCCTTGCAGGGTCCAGTAGTGCTATGCCCAGCAAAAGTGTCTTTATCAGGCTAATTTCAAATATAATAAGAGCAAATGGTTATATGGTCTTTAACAGAGGCTGCTATAGTCACAGAATGGGATGCCCCAAAAAAAGAAGTGGACCTGGCTGGGACCAGTAGTGCTATGCCCAGCAAAAGTGTCTTTATCAGGCCTGATTTCTATGAGAATAAGTGCAAATGGTTATTATGCTATTAAATAGAGGCTGGTGTTGTCACAGAATGGGATGCCACAAAAACCAGAGAGCATGCACAGCAAAAGTGTCTTTATCAGGCCTAATTTCTATGAGAATAAGTGCAAATGGTTATTATGCTATTAAATAGAGGCTGGTGTTGTCACAAAATGGGATGCCACAAAAACCAGAGAGCATGCACAGCAAAAGTGTCTTTATCAGGCCTAATTTCTATGAGAATAAGTGCAAATGGTTATTATGCTATTAAATAGAGGCTGGTGTTGTCACAGAATGGGATGCCACAAAAACCAGAGAGCATGCACAGCAAAAGTGTCTTTATCAGGCCTAATTTCTATGAGAATAAGTGCAAATGGTTATTATGCTATTAAATAGAGGCTGGTGTAGTCACAGAATGGGATGCCACAAAAACCAGAGAGCATGCACAGCAAAAGTGTCTTTATCAGGCCTGATTTCTATGAGAATAAGTGCAAATGGTTATTATGCTATTAAATAGAGGCTGGTGTTGTCACAGAATGGGATGCCACAAAAACCAGAGAGCATGCACAGCAAAAGTGTCTTTATCAGGCCTAATTTCTATGAGAATAAGTGCAAATGGTTATTATGCTATTAAATAGAGGCTGGTGTAGTCACAGAATGGGATGCCACAAAAACCAGAGAGCATGCACAGCAAAAGTGTCTTTATCAGGCCTAATTTCTATGAGAATAAGTGCAAATGGTTATTATGCTATTAAATAGAGGCTGGTGTAGTCACAGAATGGGATGCCACAAAAACCAGAGAGCATGCACAGCAAAAGTGTCTTTATCAGGCCTAATTTCTATGAGAATAAGTGCAAATGGTTATTATGCTATTAAATAGAGGCTGGTGTTGTCACAGAATGGGATGCCACAAAAACCAGAGAGCATGCACAGCAAAAGTGTCTTTATCAGGCCTAATTTCTATGAGAATAAGTGCAAATGGTTATTATGCTATTAAATAGAGGCTGGTGTTGTCACAGAATGGGATGCCACAAAAACCAGAGAGCATGCACAGCAAAAGTGTCTTTATCAGGCCTGATTTCTATGAGAATAAGTGCAAATGGTTATTATGCTATTAAATAGAGGCTGGTGTTGTCACAGAATGGGATGCCACAAAAACCAGAGAGCATGCACAGCAAAAGTGTCTTTATCAGGCCTAATTTCTATGAGAATAAGTGCAAATGGTTATTATGCTATTAAATAGAGGCTGGTGTTGTCACAGAATGGGATGCCACAAAAACCAGAGAGCATGCACAGCAAAAGTGTCGTTATCAGGCCTAATTTCTATGAGAATAAGTGCAAATGGTTATTATGCTATTAAATAGAGGCTGGTGTTGTCACAGAATGGGATGCCACAAAAACCAGAGAGCATGCACAGCAAAAGTGTCTTTATCAGGCCTAATTTCTATGAGAATAAGTGCAAATGGTTATTATGCTATTAAATAGAGGCTGGTGTAGTCACAGAATGGGATGCCACAAAAACCAGAGAGCATGCACAGCAAAAGTGTCTTTATCAGGCCTGATTTCTATGAGAATAAGTGCAAATGGTTATTATGCTATTAAATAGAGGCTGGTGTTGTCACAGAATGGGATGCCACAAAAACCAGAGAGCATGCACAGCAAAAGTGTCTTTATCAGGCCTGATTTCTATGAGAATAAGTGCAAATGGTTATTATGCTATTAAATAGAGGCTGGTGTTGTCACAGAATGGGATGCCACAAAAACCAGAGAGCATGCACAGCAAAAGTGTCTTTATCAGGCCTAATTTCTATGAGAATAAGTGCAAATGGTTATTATGCTATTAAATAGAGGCTGGTGTTGTCACAGAATGGGATGCCACAAAAACCAGAGAGCATGCACAGCAAAAGTGTCTTTATCAGGCCTAATTTCTATGAGAATAAGTGCAAATGGTTATTATGCTATTAAATAGAGGCTGGTGTTGTCACAGAATGGGATGCCACAAAAACCAGAGAGCATGCACAGCAAAAGTGTCTTTATCAGGCCTAATTTCTATGAGAATAAGTGCAAATGGTTATTATGCTATTAAATAGAGGCTGGTGTAGTCACAGAATGGGATGCCACAAAAACCAGAGAGCATGCACAGCAAAAGTGTCTTTATCAGGCCTAATTTCTATGAGAATAAGTGCAAATGGTTATTATGCTATTAAATAGAGGCTGGTGTTGTCACAGAATGGGATGCCACAAAAACCAGAGAGCATGCACAGCAAAAGTGTCTTTATCAGGCCTAATTTCTATGAGAATAAGTGCAAATGGTTATTATGCTATTAAATAGAGGCTGGTGTTGTCACAGAATGGGATGCCACAAAAACCAGAGAGCATGCACAGCAAAAGTGTCTTTATCAGGCCTGATTTCTATGAGAATAGGTGCAAATGGTTATTATGCTATTAAATAGAGGCTGGTGTTGTCACAGAATGGGATGCCACAAAAACCAGAGAGCATGCACAGCAAAAGTGTCTTTATCAGGCCTAATTTCTATGAGAATAAGTGCAAATGGTTATTATGCTATTAAATAGAGGCTGGTGTTGTCACAGAATGGGATGCCACAAAAACCAGAGAGCATGCACAGCAAAAGTGTCTTTATCAGGCCTGATTTCTATGAGAATAAGTGCAAATGGTTATTATGCTATTAAATAGAGGCTGGTGTTGTCACAGAATGGGATGCCACAAAAACCAGAGAGCATGCACAGCAAAAGTGTCTTTATCAGGCCTGATTTCTATGAGAATAAGTGCAAATGGTTATTATGCTATTAAATAGAGGCTGGTGTAGTCACAGAATGGGATGCCACAAAAACCAGAGAGCATGCACAGCAAAAGTGTCTTTATCAGGCCTGATTTCTATGAGAATAAGTGCAAATGGTTATTATGCTATTAAATAGAGGCTGGTGTTGTCACAGAATGGGATGCCACAAAAACCAGAGAGCATGCACAGCAAAAGTGTCTTTATCAGGCCTAATTTCTATGAGAATAAGTGCAAATGGTTATTATGCTATTAAATAGAGGCTGGTGTAGTCACAGAATGGGATGCCACAAAAACCAGAGAGCATGCACAGCAAAAGTGTCTTTATCAGGCCTAATTTCTATGAGAATAAGTGCAAATGGTTATTATGCTATTAAATAGAGGCTGGTGTAGTCACAGAATGGGATGCCACAAAAACCAGAGAGCATGCACAGCAAAAGTGTCTTTATCAGGCCTAATTTCTATGAGAATAAGTGCAAATGGTTATTATGCTATTAAATAGAGGCTGGTGTTGTCACAGAATGGGATGCCACAAAAACCAGAGAGCATGCACAGCAAAAGTGTCTTTATCAGGCCTAATTTCTATGAGAATAAGTGCAAATGGTTATTATGCTATTAAATAGAGGCTGGTGTTGTCACAGAATGGGATGCCACAAAAACCAGAGAGCATGCACAGCAAAAGTGTCTTTATCAGGCCTGATTTCTATGAGAATAAGTGCAAATGGTTATTATGCTATTAAATAGAGGCTGGTGTTGTCACAGAATGGGATGCCACAAAAACCAGAGAGCATGCACAGCAAAAGTGTCTTTATCAGGCCTAATTTCTATGAGAATAAGTGCAAATGGTTATTATGCTATTAAATAGAGGCTGGTGTTGTCACAGAATGGGATGCCACAAAAACCAGAGAGCATGCACAGCAAAAGTGTCGTTATCAGGCCTAATTTCTATGAGAATAAGTGCAAATGGTTATTATGCTATTAAATAGAGGCTGGTGTTGTCACAGAATGGGATGCCACAAAAACCAGAGAGCATGCACAGCAAAAGTGTCTTTATCAGGCCTAATTTCTATGAGAATAAGTGCAAATGGTTATTATGCTATTAAATAGAGGCTGGTGTAGTCACAGAATGGGATGCCACAAAAACCAGAGAGCATGCACAGCAAAAGTGTCTTTATCAGGCCTGATTTCTATGAGAATAAGTGCAAATGGTTATTATGCTATTAAATAGAGGCTGGTGTTGTCACAGAATGGGATGCCACAAAAACCAGAGAGCATGCACAGCAAAAGTGTCTTTATCAGGCCTGATTTCTATGAGAATAAGTGCAAATGGTTATTATGCTATTAAATAGAGGCTGGTGTAGTCACAGAATGGGATGCCACAAAAACCAGAGAGCATGCACAGCAAAAGTGTCTTTATCAGGCCTAATTTCTATGAGAATAAGTGCAAATGGTTATTATGCTATTAAATAGAGGCTGGTGTAGTCACAGAATGGGATGCCACAAAAACCAGAGAGCATGCACAGCAAAAGTGTCTTTATCAGGCCTAATTTCTATGAGAATAAGTGCAAATGGTTATTATGCTATTAAATAGAGGCTGGTGTTGTCACAGAATGGGATGCCACAAAAACCAGAGAGCATGCACAGCAAAAGTGTCTTTATCAGGCCTAATTTCTATGAGAATAAGTGCAAATGGTTATTATGCTATTAAATAGAGGCTGGTGTTGTCACAGAATGGGATGCCACAAAAACCAGAGAGCATGCACAGCAAAAGTGTCTTTATCAGGCCTGATTTCTATGAGAATAAGTGCAAATGGTTATTATGCTATTAAATAGAGGCTGGTGTTGTCACAGAATGGGATGCCACAAAAACCAGAGAGCATGCACAGCAAAAGTGTCTTTATCAGGCCTAATTTCTATGAGAATAAGTGCAAATGGTTATTATGCTATTAAATAGAGGCTGGTGTTGTCACAGAATGGGATGCCACAAAAACCAGAGAGCATGCACAGCAAAAGTGTCGTTATCAGGCCTAATTTCTATGAGAATAAGTGCAAATGGTTATTATGCTATTAAATAGAGGCTGGTGTTGTCACAGAATGGGATGCCACAAAAACCAGAGAGCATGCACAGCAAAAGTGTCTTTATCAGGCCTAATTTCTATGAGAATAAGTGCAAATGGTTATTATGCTATTAAATAGAGGCTGGTGTAGTCACAGAATGGGATGCCACAAAAACCAGAGAGCATGCACAGCAAAAGTGTCTTTATCAGGCCTGATTTCTATGAGAATAAGTGCAAATGGTTATTATGCTATTAAATAGAGGCTGGTGTTGTCACAGAATGGGATGCCACAAAAACCAGAGAGCATGCACAGCAAAAGTGTCTTTATCAGGCCTGATTTCTATGAGAATAAGTGCAAATGGTTATTATGCTATTAAATAGAGGCTGGTGTTGTCACAGAATGGGATGCCACAAAAACCAGAGAGCATGCACAGCAAAAGTGTCTTTATCAGGCCTAATTTCTATGAGAATAAGTGCAAATGGTTATTATGCTATTAAATAGAGGCTGGTGTTGTCACAGAATGGGATGCCACAAAAACCAGAGAGCATGCACAGCAAAAGTGTCTTTATCAGGCCTAATTTCTATGAGAATAAGTGCAAATGGTTATTATGCTATTAAATAGAGGCTGGTGTTGTCACAGAATGGGATGCCACAAAAACCAGAGAGCATGCACAGCAAAAGTGTCTTTATCAGGCCTAATTTCTATGAGAATAAGTGCAAATGGTTATTATGCTATTAAATAGAGGCTGGTGTAGTCACAGAATGGGATGCCACAAAAACCAGAGAGCATGCACAGCAAAAGTGTCTTTATCAGGCCTAATTTCTATGAGAATAAGTGCAAATGGTTATTATGCTATTAAATAGAGGCTGGTGTTGTCACAGAATGGGATGCCACAAAAACCAGAGAGCATGCACAGCAAAAGTGTCTTTATCAGGCCTAATTTCTATGAGAATAAGTGCAAATGGTTATTATGCTATTAAATAGAGGCTGGTGTTGTCACAGAATGGGATGCCACAAAAACCAGAGAGCATGCACAGCAAAAGTGTCTTTATCAGGCCTGATTTCTATGAGAATAGGTGCAAATGGTTATTATGCTATTAAATAGAGGCTGGTGTTGTCACAGAATGGGATGCCACAAAAACCAGAGAGCATGCACAGCAAAAGTGTCTTTATCAGGCCTAATTTCTATGAGAATAAGTGCAAATGGTTATTATGCTATTAAATAGAGGCTGGTGTTGTCACAGAATGGGATGCCACAAAAACCAGAGAGCATGCACAGCAAAAGTGTCTTTATCAGGCCTGATTTCTATGAGAATAAGTGCAAATGGTTATTATGCTATTAAATAGAGGCTGGTGTTGTCACAGAATGGGATGCCACAAAAACCAGAGAGCATGCACAGCAAAAGTGTCTTTATCAGGCCTGATTTCTATGAGAATAAGTGCAAATGGTTATTATGCTATTAAATAGAGGCTGGTGTAGTCACAGAATGGGATGCCACAAAAACCAGAGAGCATGCACAGCAAAAGTGTCTTTATCAGGCCTGATTTCTATGAGAATAAGTGCAAATGGTTATTATGCTATTAAATAGAGGCTGGTGTTGTCACAGAATGGGATGCCACAAAAACCAGAGAGCATGCACAGCAAAAGTGTCTTTATCAGGCCTAATTTCTATGAGAATAAGTGCAAATGGTTATTATGCTATTAAATAGAGGCTGGTGTAGTCACAGAATGGGATGCCACAAAAACCAGAGAGCATGCACAGCAAAAGTGTCTTTATCAGGCCTAATTTCTATGAGAATAAGTGCAAATGGTTATTATGCTATTAAATAGAGGCTGGTGTAGTCACAGAATGGGATGCCACAAAAACCAGAGAGCATGCACAGCAAAAGTGTCTTTATCAGGCCTAATTTCTATGAGAATAAGTGCAAATGGTTATTATGCTATTAAATAGAGGCTGGTGTTGTCACAGAATGGGATGCCACAAAAACCAGAGAGCATGCACAGCAAAAGTGTCTTTATCAGGCCTAATTTCTATGAGAATAAGTGCAAATGGTTATTATGCTATTAAATAGAGGCTGGTGTTGTCACAGAATGGGATGCCACAAAAACCAGAGAGCATGCACAGCAAAAGTGTCTTTATCAGGCCTGATTTCTATGAGAATAAGTGCAAATGGTTATTATGCTATTAAATAGAGGCTGGTGTTGTCACAGAATGGGATGCCACAAAAACCAGAGAGCATGCACAGCAAAAGTGTCTTTATCAGGCCTAATTTCTATGAGAATAAGTGCAAATGGTTATTATGCTATTAAATAGAGGCTGGTGTTGTCACAGAATGGGATGCCACAAAAACCAGAGAGCATGCACAGCAAAAGTGTCGTTATCAGGCCTAATTTCTATGAGAATAAGTGCAAATGGTTATTATGCTATTAAATAGAGGCTGGTGTTGTCACAGAATGGGATGCCACAAAAACCAGAGAGCATGCACAGCAAAAGTGTCTTTATCAGGCCTAATTTCTATGAGAATAAGTGCAAATGGTTATTATGCTATTAAATAGAGGCTGGTGTAGTCACAGAATGGGATGCCACAAAAACCAGAGAGCATGCACAGCAAAAGTGTCTTTATCAGGCCTGATTTCTATGAGAATAAGTGCAAATGGTTATTATGCTATTAAATAGAGGCTGGTGTTGTCACAGAATGGGATGCCACAAAAACCAGAGAGCATGCACAGCAAAAGTGTCTTTATCAGGCCTGATTTCTATGAGAATAAGTGCAAATGGTTATTATGCTATTAAATAGAGGCTGGTGTTGTCACAGAATGGGATGCCACAAAAACCAGAGAGCATGCACAGCAAAAGTGTCTTTATCAGGCCTAATTTCTATGAGAATAAGTGCAAATGGTTATTATGCTATTAAATAGAGGCTGGTGTTGTCACAGAATGGGATGCCACAAAAACCAGAGAGCATGCACAGCAAAAGTGTCTTTATCAGGCCTAATTTCTATGAGAATAAGTGCAAATGGTTATTATGCTATTAAATAGAGGCTGGTGTTGTCACAGAATGGGATGCCACAAAAACCAGAGAGCATGCACAGCAAAAGTGTCTTTATCAGGCCTAATTTCTATGAGAATAAGTGCAAATGGTTATTATGCTATTAAATAGAGGCTGGTGTAGTCACAGAATGGGATGCCACAAAAACCAGAGAGCATGCACAGCAAAAGTGTCTTTATCAGGCCTAATTTCTATGAGAATAAGTGCAAATGGTTATTATGCTATTAAATAGAGGCTGGTGTTGTCACAGAATGGGATGCCACAAAAACCAGAGAGCATGCACAGCAAAAGTGTCTTTATCAGGCCTAATTTCTATGAGAATAAGTGCAAATGGTTATTATGCTATTAAATAGAGGCTGGTGTTGTCACAGAATGGGATGCCACAAAAACCAGAGAGCATGCACAGCAAAAGTGTCTTTATCAGGCCTGATTTCTATGAGAATAGGTGCAAATGGTTATTATGCTATTAAATAGAGGCTGGTGTTGTCACAGAATGGGATGCCACAAAAACCAGAGAGCATGCACAGCAAAAGTGTCTTTATCAGGCCTAATTTCTATGAGAATAAGTGCAAATGGTTATTATGCTATTAAATAGAGGCTGGTGTTGTCACAGAATGGGATGCCACAAAAACCAGAGAGCATGCACAGCAAAAGTGTCTTTATCAGGCCTGATTTCTATGAGAATAAGTGCAAATGGTTATTATGCTATTAAATAGAGGCTGGTGTTGTCACAGAATGGGATGCCACAAAAACCAGAGAGCATGCACAGCAAAAGTGTCTTTATCAGGCCTGATTTCTATGAGAATAAGTGCAAATGGTTATTATGCTATTAAATAGAGGCTGGTGTTGTCACAGAATGGGATGCCACAAAAACCAGAGAGCATGCACAGCAAAAGTGTCTTTATCAGGCCTAATTTCTATGAGAATAAGTGCAAATGGTTATTATGCTATTAAATAGAGGCTGGTGTTGTCACAGAATGGGATGCCACAAAAACCAGAGAGCATGCACAGCAAAAGTGTCTTTATCAGGCCTAATTTCTATGAGAATAAGTGCAAATGGTTATTATGCTATTAAATAGAGGCTGGTGTAGTCACAGAATGGGATGCCACAAAAACCAGAGAGCATGCACAGCAAAAGTGTCTTTATCAGGCCTAATTTCTATGAGAATAAGTGCAAATGGTTATTATGCTATTAAATAGAGGCTGGTGTTGTCACAGAATGGGATGCCACAAAAACCAGAGAGCATGCACAGCAAAAGTGTCTTTATCAGGCCTAATTTCTATGAGAATAAGTGCAAATGGTTATTATGCTATTAAATAGAGGCTGGTGTTGTCACAGAATGGGATGCCACAAAAACCAGAGAGCATGCACAGCAAAAGTGTCTTTATCAGGCCTGATTTCTATGAGAATAAGTGCAAATGGTTATTATGCTATTAAATAGAGGCTGGTGTTGTCACAGAATGGGATGCCACAAAAACCAGAGAGCATGCACAGCAAAAGTGTCTTTATCAGGCCTGATTTCTATGAGAATAAGTGCAAATGGTTATTATGCTATTAAATAGAGGCTGGTGTTGTCACAGAATGGGATGCCACAAAAACCAGAGAGCATGCACAGCAAAAGTGTCTTTATCAGGCCTAATTTCTATGAGAATAAGTGCAAATGGTTATTATGCTATTAAATAGAGGCTGGTGTTGTCACAGAATGGGATGCCACAAAAACCAGAGAGCATGCACAGCAAAAGTGTCTTTATCAGGCCTAATTTCTATGAGAATAAGTGCAAATGGTTATTATGCTATTAAATAGAGGCTGGTGTTGTCACAGAATGGGATGCCACAAAAACCAGAGAGCATGCACAGCAAAAGTGTCTTTATCAGGCCTAATTTCTATGAGAATAAGTGCAAATGGTTATTATGCTATTAAATAGAGGCTGGTGTTGTCACAGAATGGGATGCCACAAAAACCAGAGAGCATGCACAGCAAAAGTGTCTTTATCAGGCCTAATTTCTATGAGAATAAGTGCAAATGGTTATTATGCTATTAAATAGAGGCTGGTGTTGTCACAGAATGGGATGCCACAAAAACCAGAGAGCATGCACAGCAAAAGTGTCTTTATCAGGCCTAATTTCTATGAGAATAAGTGCAAATGGTTATTATGCTATTAAATAGAGGCTGGTGTTGTCACAGAATGGGATGCCACAAAAACCAGAGAGCATGCACAGCAAAAGTGTCTTTATCAGGCCTAATTTCTATGAGAATAAGTGCAAATGGTTATTATGCTATTAAATAGAGGCTGGTGTTGTCACAGAATGGGATGCCACAAAAACCAGAGAGCATGCACAGCAAAAGTGTCTTTATCAGGCCTGATTTCTATGAGAATAAGTGCAAATGGTTATTATGCTATTAAATAGAGGCTGGTGTTGTCACAGAATGGGATGCCACAAAAACCAGAGAGCATGCACAGCAAAAGTGTCTTTATCAGGCCTAATTTCTATGAGAATAAGTGCAAATGGTTATTATGCTATTAAATAGAGGCTGGTGTTGTCACAGAATGGGATGCCACAAAAACCAGAGAGCATGCACAGCAAAAGTGTCTTTATCAGGCCTAATTTCTATGAGAATAAGTGCAAATGGTTATTATGCTATTAAATAGAGGCTGGTGTTGTCACAGAATGGGATGCCACAAAAACCAGAGAGCATGCACAGCAAAAGTGTCTTTATCAGGCCTAATTTCTATGAGAATAAGTGCAAATGGTTATTATGCTATTAAATAGAGGCTGGTGTAGTCACAGAATGGGATGCCACAAAAACCAGAGAGCATGCACAGCAAAAGTGTCTTTATCAGGCCTGATTTCTATGAGAATAAGTGCAAATGGTTATTATGCTATTAAATAGAGGCTGGTGTAGTCACAGAATGGGATGCCACAAAAACCAGAGAGCATGCACAGCAAAAGTGTCTTTATCAGGCCTGATTTCTATGAGAATAAGTGCAAATGGTTATTATGCTATTAAATAGAGGCTGGTGTAGTCACAGAATGGGATGCCTCACAGCAGACTTAAGATCAGTTCAGTATATATGCACAGTTAGTTAGTATAAGCAGCCTGAAAACAAAGCCTGTCAGGCTGGATGAAAAAAAAAAGAAAACTGACAGCCTCCGATTTTCCCTTCCTTTCCCTGTATTTCGCTTACTTTCTGTCTGTCTCCTGT
Organism: Gastrophryne carolinensis; assembly: GCA_027917425.1. Lineage (NCBI taxonomy): Eukaryota > Metazoa > Chordata > Amphibia > Anura > Microhylidae > Gastrophryne > Gastrophryne carolinensis. Next base: position 37,254,459 of record CM051235.1, on the reverse strand, counting down.
CTGTCTCCTGCCTGTCTCCAGCCTGTCCCTGTCTGTCCCTGCCTGTCTAACTGTCTGTCTCTCCCTCAGCTACACAGCGTTCTGTCTCTCACGAATGCAATAGAGAAATGAGGCTGGAAAGCAAGATGGCCGGCCTTAAATACCGCTGTGACGTCACCGGGCTTGCTGGCTGCTGATAGGCTGCATGTGACTGTCCCAGCTTGCACTGGCGCGGGGTTGATGTCTGGACATGTCCCGTCCGCCATCTTAGAATGCCTGTAATGTAAATGAATGGATGTTAAAGGAAAACTTCGAGCGATCGAATCGCGGGGAAATTCGGATTCGATCCGAATCGAATTTTTCCTGAAATTCGGATCGAATCCGGGTTCGTCCGGATCGATTCGCTCATCCCTAATAATGAGTTCTCCAATCTCCTCTCTGTCCTTATACTCAGTATCTCCTTCTGCTCCAAGGCCCTTATTTATAACAATCATTGATAAGCAGCAGCATCCAGGGGTTCTAGCTCTCTTATTTAAACTAAGCAGGCCTCTTGGAGGCTGATTGTCCACTTTTGGGTGTGCATTTATATTCGGTTTCATATACAGTGGGGTATCCCAATTTGTAAGATAACCTACCCCAACCATGTAAACTAAAGAGGCCTGTTGCAGCCTGAGTTTCTCTGCTTGCGTATGGCCTGCATTACAATCTGTCTCTTTCAATGACACTGCTGCCTGGGGTATCCCAATTTGTAAGATAACCGACCCCAACCATGTAAACTAAAGAGGCCTGTTGCAGCCTGAGTTTCTCTGCTTGCGTATGGCCTGCATTTCAATCTGTCTCTTTCAATGACACTGCTGCCTGGGGTATCCCAATTTGTAAGATAACCTACCCCAACCATGTAAACTAAAGGTTACGTCCTTCCAGAAGGAAAACGTATGTCGAACACTATTTTTGTTAGGGGCATTGACCTTTGGATTGATCGGCATGAAATTAAGGATTTTTTTTTTAAAGTATGGCGCTGTAAAGAAGGTCAAAATTATTTATCATACTTGGATTATTGTTACTTTTTGTTCAGCTTGAAATATACCAGGCCACATGGGCATCCCAAGGCACATGCTATTTTAACCCTATCTGTTATACAACATAAGCGTTGATCAGCATCAGCTGCTTTATTAAGCTACTTCAGTTTGCACTTGTTTTTGACTGCTTTTAATAAACCAGGCCGCAGGGCACCCCAAAGCTGCACCTTGCACCCTATCTGGTATACAACATAAGCGTTGATCAGCATCAGCTTCATTAAGCTACTTCAGTTTGCACTTCCTTTTTGACTGCTTTCATTTAACCAGGCCGCAGGGCACCCCAAAGCTGCACGTTGCACCCTATCTGTTTATACTAGATAAGCATCTACAGCCTCAGCTTTATTAAGTTATTGCATTTTGAATTGGTTTTGGTCTGCTTTAAATACACCAGGCCGCAGGGGATCCCAAACCTGCATGTTGCACCCCATCTGTTATACTAAATAAGCGTTGATCAGCATCAGCTTTATTAAGCTATTGCATTTTGCATTGGTTTTTGTCCTGCAGTCAAAACACTAGCCCATATGGGCATCCCAAACCAGCACATGTCACCCTATCTGTTATACTAAATAAGCTTCTACAGGCCCTTTTTTTTATTTATTTATTTTTATTTATATAGAGCTGTAATAATTATATAGTTAGTGAGGTAAATTTGCCATTTTGCACCATTATATGGAGCAGCCCCTGTGTAAATCTGAGGGGCAATAGCTTATATAGTGAGGTAAATTTGCCATTTTGCTTCATTATATAGAGCAGCCCAGTTGCCATCTAAATCAACTACTGTCCGGCCAGTACAGCTTTTCCAGGGCAAACTCTGCTAGTTGCTGACACAAGTCAAGTTTTGCTTCCCAGCAAATCCAGTGGATCCTGAAGGTGTGTTGGCATGGTCATGTCAAGGTATGACATGACCTGCTGTTTGAGGTCCAGCTCCAGGTCTTCCTGCTGCTCATGAGTAGACTCACTATGCGGGTGTAGAAAGCTACTCACTAGCGACTGAAGACTGAGGCTGCTGCTGATGGAGCTGCTGCTGCTGCTCCTTCCACCCCCCCAGCAGCCATGGCAGTGGAAGGTGATCGCAGAGGTCCCCCCGAGTCAGACCTGCGGGAGTATGGGCCATGGCGCAGATAGACATGACCCAACTGACTACGTGGGATGTCTCTGTAGTAGGTCAGTTTGTCTTCCCTCTCAGTGGGCGTAAAAAATGCCCCCATTTTGTGCCGGAAGCGAGGGTCCAATAAGTTGGAGAGCCAGAAGTCTTCCTGCTGACAAATGGAGACAATTCTGCGCTCACTAGTACGCAAGCATGTGAGCATGCATCGTGCCATTTGTGCAAGTGACTCGGAGGGACTACCTGTCTCCATCTCCACTGTAAACTGCCACGGTGTGTCTGGGTCCTCTGTCTCGCTTTCCTCCCAACCCTCTAGCTCCTGTGGCTGCTCCTGCTCCTCCTCTCCTGTCAGATGACTAGATAAAATGGTCATTTTGTGAAACCTAAACTGTGGTTTGCTGTGCCCCACCCCCTCCTCCTCCTCCACTTCAGCCCCCACAGGCTTCATGTGGCTGTGAAATGTATGTGCCATGTCTCCAGAGCCCTGACCAGCCATGGTTTCCAACATGTGTTGTAGTACATGAAGCAGTGGAATGTCATCGTTCATCTCATAGTCCTGGCAACTGACTAATAAAGAAGCTTCCTCAAAGGGCCTGAGCAAACGGCCGGTGTCACGTATGAGCTGCCGATGGTTTACATTGAATTTACACAGGGGTGTCCCACTATCCGTTTGGATCATCCAGAAATCCGTGATGGCTTTTCTCTGTTCCTATAGTGGATCCTGCATATGGAGGGTGGAATTCCAACGGGTGGAAACATCGCAAATCAGACTATGTTGGGGTACACCGTTCTGACGCTGAGGCTCAATAAGGTTGTGCTTGGTGGTGTAGGAGTGCCAGAAGTGCATGCTAACTTTCTTTCCTGTTGTTCGGATGTCTTTCAGATTAGGGGAAAGACTTCAGAAAACGTTTGACTCTGGCTTCCTTGTCGCAGCGCAAACAAGATGTTCTTCCAAGTATCAGTCACCATGGGTCCAAATTTGCTGTTTTTGTGGATTAAGCAATGATTTCAAGGATTGAGTTCTCATTTTTAGTAGTTCCTCCCATGTGTGACTCAAGGAAAACCATGTGAAGAACAGCATGAAACCACAATCACCAAGGGGGCCTAAAAGGATATATATTGTCCACCATGAGTCCATAGTTACAGCTCCAGACGTAGACAACACTGTGCACTTTGGTACACACTGACAGGCTAAAGGACTGGCCCACCTTCTGTTCAACAAAATTTTACAGGGCAGGTACTGCCATCTTCGCAAAGCAATTATACCATGGGACTCTCCACCTCGGCTCGGCACACCCATCAGTTCTCTGAAAGGTCCACCACTGGGTAATGCAGCAGGCTGGACTTATGGTGACGCTGTCTGAGAGGAGAAATCCCTCAGACATCAAGATTAAAAATTCCAAGAATTTTTGAGGGCTAATTATTCAGAGGCAATGATACCTAGTTGTTTCTGATTTAATTACAAGGTGGAAACACACCCTCAAACAAAACTTCACTTTGGCAATACTGTTGCATTTGTTTATTCATAATTGTATGTATATATACTAACTAACCTACTTTTTCTCCACAGGATTGTGGATGCTGTATGAAAAACTGCCACATCGCTGAGTAGCTGATTTTCCCTACCAACAGTCCGCAATAATTCACTGCTGCTGCCGCCGCCACCGCCGCAGACTCCAGGGACCCTCTTCCACTACCTCGGCTTGCAACACCTCCTCCCACGACACTCTCCTCATCACTAATTGCCCGGCTAGTGGAAGAAGAGGCGAGTGTCTCCTCCACTTCTTGGCTGGGCAGTAGCTGCTGAATTTTATGATTATCAGATCTTCATCAATGGATAGTGGAGCTGAACCCAAAGCATAACAACAGACAGTTGACTGGGGGTGTCAGATGCCACTTGTGATGCAGTGGACTGCTTTTGCAGCACTTCGAGACAAAGTTGCTTCATTGGTTGACACAATGACTGGTAAAGCTGTGGAATAGGGATGAGCGAATCGATCCGGACGAACCCGGACTCGATCCGAATTTCAGGAAAAATTCGATTCGGATCGAATCCGAATTTCCCCGCGATTCGATCGCTCGAAGTTTTCCTTTAACATCCATTCATTTACATTACAGGCATTCTAAGATGGCGGACGGGACATGTCCAGACATCAACCCCGCGCCAGTGCAAGCTGGGACAGTCACATGCAGCCTATCAGCAGCCAGCAAGCCGGTGACGTCACAGCGGTATTTAAGGCCGGCCATCTTGCTTTCCAGCCTCATTTCTCTATTGCATTCGTGAGAGACAGAACGCTGTGTAGCTGAGGGAGAGACAGACAGTTAGACAGGCAGGGACAGACAGGGACAGGCTGGAGACAGGCAGGAGACAGACAGGAGACAGACAGAAAGTAAGCGAAAAACAGGGAAAGGAAGGGAAAATCGGAGGCTGTCAGTTTTTTTTTTTTTTTTCATCCAGCCTGACAGGCTTTGTTAGCGTTTTCAGGCTGCTTATACTAACTAACTGTGCATATATACTGAACTGATCTTAAGTCTGCTGTGAGGCATCCCATTCTGTGACAACACCAGCCTCTATTTAATAGCATAATAACCATTTGCACTTATTCTCATAGAAATCAGGCCTGATAAAGACACTTTTGCTGTGCATGCTCTCTGGTTTTTGTGGCATCCCATTCTGTGACTACACCAGCCTCTATTTAATAGCATAATAACCATTTGCACTTATTCTCATAGAAATCAGGCCTGATAAAGACACTTTTGCTGTGCATGCTCTCTGGTTTTTGTGGCATCCCATTCTGTGACTACACCAGCCTCTATTTAATAGCATAATAACCATTTGCACTTATTCTCATAGAAATCAGGCCTGATAAAGACACTTTTGCTGTGCATGCTCTCTGGTTTTTGTGGCATCCCATTCTGTGACTACACCAGCCTCTATTTAATAGCATAATAACCATTTGCACTTATTCTCATAGAAATTAGGCCTGATAAAGACACTTTTGCTGTGCATGCTCTCTGGTTTTTGTGGCATCCCATTCTGTGACAACACCAGCCTCTATTTAATAGCATAATAACCATTTGCACTTATTCTCATAGAAATTAGGCCTGATAAAGACACTTTTGCTGTGCATGCTCTCTGGTTTTTGTGGCATCCCATTCTGTGACAACACCAGCCTCTATTTAATAGCATAATAACCATTTGCACTTATTCTCATAGAAATCAGGCCTGATAAAGACACTTTTGCTGTGCATGCTCTCTGGTTTTTGTGGCATCCCATTCTGTGACTACACCAGCCTCTATTTAATAGCATAATAACCATTTGCACTTATTCTCATAGAAATCAGGCCTGATAAAGACACTTTTGCTGTGCATGCTCTCTGGTTTTTGTGGCATCCCATTCTGTGACTACACCAGCCTCTATTTAATAGCATAATAACCATTTGCACTTATTCTCATAGAAATCAGGCCTGATAAAGACACTTTTGCTGTGCATGCTCTCTGGTTTTTGTGGCATCCCATTCTGTGACTACACCAGCCTCTATTTAATAGCATAATAACCATTTGCACTTATTCTCATAGAAATCAGGCCTGATAAAGACACTTTTGCTGTTCATGCTCTCTGGTTTTTGTGGCATCCCATTCTGTGACTACACCAGCCTCTATTTAATAGCATAATAACCATTTGCACTTATTCTCATAGAAATTAGGCCTGATAAAGACACTTTTGCTGTGCATGCTCTCTGGTTTTTGTGGCATCCCATTCTGTGACTACACCAGCCTCTATTTAATAGCATAATAACCATTTGCACTTATTCTCATAGAAATTAGGCCTGATAAAGACACTTTTGCTGTGCATGCTCTCTGGTTTTTGTGGCATCCCATTCTGTGACAACACCAGCCTCTATTTAATAGCATAATAACCATTTGCACTTATTCTCATAGAAATTAGGCCTGATAAAGACACTTTTGCTGTGCATGCTCTCTGGTTTTTGTGGCATCCCATTCTGTGACAACACCAGCCTCTATTTAACCCTTTAGTTGCCAAGCCCGTAACACCTACGTGCTGGCTTGGCTGGGCGTTAAGTGCCAAGCACGTAGGTGTTACGTGCTGAACTTTAACTCACCTCCTGAAGATCAGCAGATGAAAACGGCCTGGATCCCGCCTCCACAGCGTAGAAGAGACATGGGGGGGTCACCTGGAGGTGACCCTGACCTCACCCCAGTCACCAGATCGTCGGTGGACCAATCCGAAGAGGGGCGCACGGCTGCTGTCATCAGCCGGCGCCACCGCTTTAAAAAGAACTCGCGGACCTGCGGTTTCCTCTTTGTTCGCCGGCTCGAGGTAGGTGTGTGTGTGTGTGTGTGTGGGTGGGGGTGTGGGGGAGTGTGTGGGGTCAGTGATTTTTTGTTGGGGGGGGGTTGGGGGTGGGTGGCTGTACCCTGATCGGCAGGGGCGGACTGACAGGCCGGGCCAATCGGCCGTTGTCCGCCCTCGCACACCCAAGCCAGCTGATCGGGGGGGGGGGTTCGGGGGTCACGGTCGCCGATCCGCCAGCATCCCCAACCCCCGATCCGATCCCCCGATCCGATCCCCCGATCCGATCCCCCCCCCCCCGATCAGCTGGCTGTCAAAGTTCCTCGGGGGCCTGACTGGACTCATTTGCGCACCTATCCCCACCCTGCCACCCATCCATCCATCCATCCATCCGCACCTATCTCCAGCCTGCGCCTGCCACCCATCCATCCATCCATCCATCCGCACCTATCTCCAGCCTGCCCCTGCCACCCATCCATCCATCCGCACCTATCTCCAGCCTGCCCCTGCCACCCATCCATCCATCCATCCATCCATCCATCCGCACCTATCTCCAGCCTGCCCCTGCCACCCATCCATCCATCCATCCGCACCTATCTCCAGCCTGCCCCTGCCACCCATCCATCCATCCATCCATCCATCCGCACCTATCTCCAGCCTGCCCCTGCCACCCATCCATCCATCCATCCATCCATCCATCCGCACCTATCTCCAGCCTGCCCCTGCCACCCATCCATCCATCCGCACCTATCTCCAGCCTGCCCCTGCCACCCATCCATCCATCCATCCATCCATCCATCCGCACCTATCTCCAGCCTGCCCCTGCCACCCATCCATCCATCCATCCATCCATCCGCACCTATCTCCAGCCTGCCCCTGCCACCCATCCATCCATCCATCCATCCATCCATCCGCACCTATCTCCAGCCTGCCCCTGCCACCCATCCATCCATCCATCCATCCGCACCTATCTCCAGCCTGCCTCTGCCACCCATCCATCCATCTGCACCTATCTCCAGCCTGCCCCTGCCACCCATCCATCCATCCATCCATCCGCACCTATCTCCAGCCTGCCCCTGCCACCCATCCATCCATCCGCACCTATCTCAAGCCTGCCCCTGCCACCCATCCATCCATCCGCACCTATCTCCAGCCTGCCCCTGCCACCCATCCATCCATCCATCCATCCATCCGCACCTATCTCCAGCCTGCCCCTGCCACCCATCCATCCATCCATCCATCCATCCGCACCTATCTCCAGCCTGCCCCTGCCACCCATCCATCCATCCATCCATCCGCACCTATCTCCAGCCTGCCCCTGCCACCCATCCATCCATCCATCCGCACCTATCTCCAGCCTGCCCCTGCCACCCATCCATCCATCCATCCATCCGCACCTATCTCCAGCCTGCCCCTGCCACCCATCCATCCATCCGCACCTATCTCCAGCCTGCCCCTGCCACCCATCCATCCATCCGCACCTATCTCCAGCCTGCCCCTGCCACCCATCCATCCATCCGCACCTATCTCCAGCCTGCCCCTGCCACCCATCCATCCATCCATCCGCACCTATCTCCAGCCTGCCCCTGCCACCCATCCATCCGCACCTATCTCCAGCCTGCCCCTGCCACCCATCCATCCATCCGCACCTATCTCCAGCCTGCCCCTGCCACCTATCCATCCATCCATCCGCACCTATCTCCAGCCTGCCCCTGCCACCCATCCATCCATCCATCCATCCGCACCTATCTCCAGCCTGCCCCTGCCACCCATCCATCCATCCGCCCGCACCTATCTCCAGCCTGCCCCTGCCACCCATCCATCCGCACCTATCTCCAGCCTGCCCCTGCCACCCATCCATCCATCCATCCATCCATCCGCACCTATCTCCAGCCTGCCCCTGCCACCCATCCATCCATCCATCCGCACCTATCTCCAGCCTGCCCCTGCCACCCATCCATCCATCCGCACCTATCTCTAGCCTGCTCCTGCCACCCATCCCTCCATCTTCACCTATCTCTAGCCTGCTCCTGCCACCCATCCATCCATCCGCACCTATCTCCAGCCTGCCCCTGCCACCCATCCATCCATCCATCCGCACCTATCTCCAGCCTGCCCCTGCCACCCATCCATCCATCCATCCGCACCTATCTCCAGCCTGCCCCTGCCACCCATCCATCCATCCATCCATCCGCAGCTATCTCCAGCCTGCCCCTGCCACCCATCCATCCATCCGCACCTATCTCCAGCCTGCTCCTGCCACCCATCCCTCCATCTTCACCTATCTCTAGCCTGCCCCTGCCACCCATCCATCCATCCGCACCTATCTCCAGCCTGCCCCTGCCACCCATCCATCCATCCATCCGCACCTATCTCCAGCCTGCCCCTGCCACCCATCCATCCGCAGCTATCTCCAGCCTGCCCCTGCCACCCATCCATCCATCCGCACCTATCTCCAGCCTGCTCCTGCCACCCATCCATCCATCCGCACCTATCTCCAGCCTGCTCCTGCCACCCATCCATCCATCCGCACCTATCTCCAGCCTGCCCCTGCCACCCATCCCTCCATCCGCACCTATCTCCAGCCTGCCCCTGCCACCCATCCCTCCATCTTCACCTATCTCTAGCCTGCCCCTGCCACCCATCCATCCATCCGCACCTATCTCCAGCCTGCCCCTGCCACCCATCCCTCCATCTGCACCTATCCCCAGCCTGCCCCTGTCACCCCTCCATCCACACTCATCCCCAGCCTGCCCCTGTCATCCCTCCATCCACACTCATCCCCAGCCTGTGCCCCTGTCACCCCTCCATCCACACTCATGCCTCCATCCACACTCATGCCTCCATCCACACTCATGCCTCCATCCACACTCATGCCTCCATCCACACTCATGCCTCCATCCACACTCATCCCCAGAACAGGGACGGGGCAGAGGTGGGACAAGGGGTGGGGTCTCGCTGAGGGCCCTTGGTTTTTTTGGTCCGGGGGCCCTGAGTGGTGTCAGTCCGCCCCTGGGTGTCAGTGGTGATGGCTGCGCTCTGTAGGCTGCTCCGGGCTGTGACTGGGCGCCGGTGCCCGGTGGCGGCACATCTCGGGTGATGGTGGCGGGTGCGGCCGGGGCCCGGCTGGCTCTGGCTTGTTATGCGGCTTATGGCGGCGGCCGCCTGCAGCACCGGGGACGGGACCGGCTGATGGTGGAGAAGAACTGGGGGCCCCCGGGGCTTCCTGATGCCACTCACAGCCGCCAACGAGACGGTAAGAGAAAGGGGTGGGGTGCACCCCATTATACACCCCAATATCCTAATGGAGGCAGGGTCAGGGGGAGGTCACTGTGAAACCCCCCCGAATGCCCAGATCAAATCACCTCACCCCGCTTCTACTGCGCAGGTGCAGCCGCTCGTCCAATCCAGTGCGCTAGTAGAGTGAATCCCCAGTAAAACTTACCTTACCACTGCTCTAGCTATAGCATAGTGCAGCTATTGCCCATGCATGTGTCGTTAGATTGGGGGATCAGGTAGTTATTATCAGGCATTCAGTTCACCCACACTCCCTAATCTTAACTTTTTCCCTTAGGTGATTCGCTGAGATTTGACGATCGCTACTGCTTTTTGTTTGGACCGTGCTCTTTTTGGACCTTGGCCCCTTCCTCCTTTTTGGACCTTGGCCCCTTCCTCCTTTTTGGACCTTGGCCCCTTCCTCCTTTTTGGACCTTGGCCCCTTCCTCCTTTTTGGACCTTGGCCCCTGCCTCCTTTTGGGACCTTGGCCCCTGCCTCCTTTTGGGACCTTAGCCCCTTCCTTCTTTTGGGAGCCTAGCTGGGATCCCGTGACCTGCTGCTCCTGACTCCACCACTTCTCATCGGGTTGTAACTATAACTTTTATTTCTATTTTTGTCTGGTTTTTTTTGCTTTGTTTTATTGTATTGTATTTTTTTGTTTCATTTTTTGTCTGTTTTTTTGCTTTGTTTTATTGTATTGTATTTTTTGTAATTTGTCTTTAGTTTTAGCCTTTAGTTTTAGCCTTTAGTTTTAGCCTTTAGTTTTAGCCTTTAGTTTTAGTCTTTAGTTTTAGCCTTTTTTTTAGATTTTTTTTTGCATTGGGGTATGGCTGGTAAGCGGTACACTGCACAGGAAGCTGCGGCTTACCTGATGGCGTCTGACTCGGAAGATTTTAGTGAGTCAGGGTCTGAGTTCTTCCCATCAGATAGCGAGTCAGACAGTGTATACTCTACTGAGGAAACACAGCCGCGCAGTGCTACCAGTAGTAGCCACCGTAGAAGGGATAGTACCGCACAAAGTGAGGCCACGCTTCAGGCGAGTGTAGTGCAGGATGAGGCATCGAGTGCTGCAGCTGGTGAAGGAGCGTCTGCGTGGAGGCCTCCTAATAATATTTCCCCCGAAATTCCCCCTTTTGATTCGGTCCCCGGGGTCAATGTTGACACCACAAATTTTGGTGTCATTGACTTTTTCAAATTGTTCCTCACAGAAGCCATCCTACTGGATATGGTCTTCTATACCAATCTGTATGCCGAGCAGGTCTTAGCGCAAAACCCCCAGCAGAGGCACGCCCGAGCTCAGGCATGGCATCCCACAAATTTGAGTGAGATAAAGAAATTTTGGGGGCTCACTCTAGCAATGGGTATCCTAAAAAAATTTAGTATTTCCTCCTACTGGGATACCCAAACCATATTGGCAACTCCATTATTTCCGGCCGTAATGTCCAGAAACCGCTACCAAATTTTACTGCGGTTTCTGCATTTTAACGACAATTCCACTGCTATTCCCCGTGGTGAGCCCGGTCACGACAGGCTGCATAAATTACGGCCCCTGCTCAACAGTCTGTCAGATCGCTTCGCAGTAGTGTACACCCCCGGCCAAAAATTATCAATTGACGAGTCACTACTGCTTTTCAAAGGGCGCATTGTTTTTCGGCAATATATCCCTAGCAAGCGTGCCCGCTACGGGATTAAGTTTTACCAATTATGCGATAGTGTGACCGGCTACATCAAATATTTTCGAATCTATGAAGGAAAGGACACCTATCTGGACCCCCCTGGTTGTCCCCTTGATTTGTCAATAAGTGGAAAGATCGTTTGGGACCTTATGACTCCATTGTTGGGTAGAGGTTACCACTTATATGTGGACAACTTCTATACCAGCATCCCCTTATTTCGCGCCCTTTATTCGTTGGATACCCCGGCCTGCGGCACCATCAACCCTAAACGCAAAGGATTGCCCAGGCCACTACTTGAAAAAAAATTAAAAAGGGGGGAGTCTTATGCTCTAAGAAGCGATGAGGTCCTGGCCATGAAATACATGGGCAAAAAAAATGTATTCCTTCTGACAACACTCCACGATGAGTCAGTTGTGAATGTAAGGCAACGTGGTCCCCGAGCCCCTTCCCAAAAGCCACGTTGCATAACCGATTATAATAAATTCATGGGTGGCGTTGATAAAACGGACCAAATATTAACTTATTACAACGCCACCCGAAAAACTCGAGCCTGGTACACTAAAGTTGCTATCCATTTGGTCCAAATGGCAACCTACAACAGCTTTGTTGCCTTCAAGGCAGCAGTGCCAGGCTCCAATTTATCGTACATAAAATACCAGCAGCAGTTACTCCCTGCTTTGTTGTTTGGGGATACTGCGGAAGAACCAGATCTGCCTACCAATGACAACCAGGCCAGATTAGTAGGGAAGCACTTTATAAAGTTGCTTCCTGAAATTGGTAAAAAGCGGTATCCCCAGAGAGCTTGTAGGGTTTGTAGGAAGCGTGGCATTAGAAGAGATGTGCGGTATTATTGCCCGACCTGTCCCAGCCAACCCGGGTTATGCCTCGAAGATTGTTTTGAGGTATACCATACTCAACTAAATTATTGAGCAATGCATTTTTTTTTTGGTAGGTAGGCCCCTTTTAGGATTAGGTTTCTTAGGTATTTTGTGTTGCCGTTATATTTTATTTTCTTTTAGTTTCTTTTCGCTGTTGCTAATCCGAAGGGAAATGGTGGAGCAGGAGCAGCTGGTTACTTGTGGCAAGTGATTATAAAATGTGACCAATTTCAGGTTCTTGATTCCTAATATTGGTCATTGATCACTGCACTGATCTTATAGTCTGATGACACAGCTACAGTATCCTATAATCTGATGACACAGCTACAGTATCCTATAATCTGATGGCACAGCTACAGTATCCTATAATCTGATGGCACAGCTACAGTATCCTACTTGCACTTCTTAGAACAGGTAAGAAATTGTTTTGTTTTTCCATAGCGCATGCTTGACTTTGGGGTGTTTGGTAACTCTACACTTCAAAGTACCTATGCATGTGGGGTATTGTTTTGTTCAGCAGCCGTTGTGCTTTCAGATTTACTGCGTTACTTCTTGCTTGCTTATTGTTTTTATAGGAAAAAATGTTTTTCAATCTGCTTTTTGCTTATTTTTTTAGCGAAATCCTTTGGAACCAGAGATTCTGCCAATCAATAGATTCTGAAGGAAGTCACAGACGTCAACAAGCCCAGTAGCCTTAGAAACCTTGAGGTATGTACTTTCCAAAAATATATAGTTTGTGGGGGGTATTTCAAATGTAAAGGGTTGTAAATTTGGAGAAACTGCAAGGTGCGCACTTTGTGTGCGCCGCTGATTTTTTCAAGTAAAATTACCCTCAAACGCATGCTGGACTTTGGGGTGTTTGGCAACTCTACACTTCAAAGTACCTATGCATGTGGGGTATTGTTTTGTTCAGCAGCCGTTGTGCTTTCAGATTTACTGCGTTACTTCTTGCTTGCTTATTGTTTTTATAGGAAAAAATGTTTTTCAATCTGCTTTTTGCTTATTTTTTTAGCGAAATCCTTTGGAACCAGAGATTCTGCCAATCAATAGATTCTGAAGGAAGTCACAGACGTCAACAAGCCCAGTAGCCTTAGAAACCTTGAGGTATGTACTTTCCAAAAATATATAGTTTGTGGGGGGTATTTCAAATGTAAAGGGTTGTAAATTTGGAGAAACTGCAAGGTGCGCACTTTGTGTGCGCCGCTGATTTTTTCAAGTAAAATTACCCTCAAACGCATGCTGGACTTTGGGGTGTTTGGCAACTCTACACTTCAAAGTACCTATGCATGTGGGGTATTGTTTTGTTCAGCAGCCGTTGTGCTTTCAGATTTACTGCGTTACTTCTTGCTTGCTTATTGTTTTTATAGGAAAAAATTTTTTCAATCTACTTTTTGCTTATTTTTTTAGCGAAATCCTTTGGAACCAGAGATTCTGCCAATCAATAGATTCTGAAGGAAGTCACAGACGTCAACAAGCCCAGTAGCCTTAGAAACCTTGAGGTATGTACTTTCCAAAAATATATAGTTTGTGGGGGGTATTTCAAATGTAAAGGGTTGTAAATTTGGAGAAACTGCAAGGTGCGCACTTTGTGTGCGCCGCTGATTTTTTCAAGTAAAATTACCCTCAAACGCATGCTGGACTTTGGGGTGTTTGGCAACTCTACACTTCAAAGTACCTATGCATGTGGGGTATTGTTTTGTTCAGCAGCCGTTGTGCTTTCAGATTTACTGCGTTACTTCTTGCTTGCTTATTGTTTTTATAGGAAAAAATGTTTTTCAATCTGCTTTTTGCTTATTTTTTTAGCGAAATCCTTTGGAACCAGAGATTCTGCCAATCAATAGATTCTGAAGGAAGTCACAGACGTCAACAAGCCCAGTAGGCTTAGAAACCTTGAGGTATGTACTTTCCAAAAATATATAGTTTGTGGGGGGTATTTCAAATGTAAAGGGTTGTAAATTTGGAGAAACTGCAAGGTGCACACTTTGTGTGCGCCGCTGATTTTTTCAAGTAAAATTACCCTCAAACGCATGCTTGACTTTGGGGTGTTTGGCAACTCTACACTTCAACGTACCTATGCATGTGGGGTATTATTTTGTTCAGCAGATGTTGTGCTCTCAGATTTACTGTGTTACTTCTTGCTTGCTTATTGTTTTTATAGGAAAATATGGTTTTGAATCTGCTTTTTGCTTTTTTTTTTAGGGAAATCCTTTGGAACCAGAGATTCTGCCAATCAATAGAGTTCAAACCAATGGACCCACGCCAACAAGCCTAGTATGCTTAGAAACCTTGAATTGTGCACTTTCCAAAAATATATAGTTTGTGGGGGGTATTTCAAAGGTAAAGGGTTGTATTTTTTGAAAAACTGCGAGGAGCGCAAAGTATTTGTATTTTATCTGAAAATCTCCTCTAGCGCTCTTTGCAGTTTCTGGGGTCTCCTGGGCAGGAAAGGGTGTCTACTAATACATGTGTGGTACCGTTGTAACCGGGAGAAATGGGGCTTTTACTCTCAATATGTTTTTATTGAAAAACCTTTATTTTCGATTAAAAAAAAACACTGCAAAATGAAAAAACGTGTGTATTTTTTATTTTCTTTCACATATTTTGCCCAAAATAATTATGATAAAACTATAAAATTGATAAACAAGAGATACGATGTTAAAGCCCAGATTCTGCTGAAAAAGACAATATGTAATTTTTATGGGAAGTCCCAGAAAATCCCTTCAAAAATTACAGTTGAACATGGGGAGCGCAAAATAGTGAAAAATGCTCTGGCAACAGGGAGTGGGAAATGCTGCAGGGAGGCTGGCACTTAAAGGGTTAATAGCATAATAACCATTTGCACTTATTCTCATAGAAATTAGGCCTGATAAAGACACTTTTGCTGTGCATGCTCTCTGGTTTTTGTGGCATCCCATTCTGTGACAACACCAGCCTCTATTTAATAGCATAATAACCATTTGCACTTATTCTCATAGAAATTAGGCCTGATAAAGACACTTTTGCTGTGCATGCTCTCTGGTTTTTGTGGCATCCCATTCTGTGACTACACCAGCCTCTATTTAATAGCATAATAACCATTTGCACTTATTCTCATAGAAATCAGGCCTGATAAAGACACTTTTGCTGTGCATGCTCTCTGGTTTTTGTGGCATCCCATTCTGTGACTACACCAGCCTCTATTTAATAGCATAATAACCATTTGCACTTATTCTCATAGAAATCAGGCCTGATAAAGACACTTTTGCTGTGCATGCTCTCTGGTTTTTGTGGCATCCCATTCTGTGACTACACCAGCCTCTATTTAATAGCATAATAACCATTTGCACTTATTCTCATAGAAATCAGGCCTGATAAAGACACTTTTGCTGTGCATGCTCTCTGGTTTTTGTGGCATCCCATTCTGTGACTACACCAGCCTCTATTTAATAGCATAATAACCATTTGCACTTATTCTCATAGAAATCAGGCCTGATAAAGACACTTTTGCTGTGCATGCTCTCTGGTTTTTGTGGCATCCCATTCTGTGACTACACCAGCCTCTATTTAATAGCATAATAACCATTTGCACTTATTCTCATAGAAATCAGGCCTGATAAAGACACTTTTGCTGTGCATGCTCTCTGGTTTTTGTGGCATCCCATTCTGTGACTACACCAGCCTCTATTTAATAGCATAATAACCATTTGCACTTATTCTCATAGAAATTAGGCCTGATAAAGACACTTTTGCTGTGCATGCTCTCTGGTTTTTGTGGCATCCCATTCTGTGACAACACCAGCCTCTATTTAATAGCATAATAACCATTTGCACTTATTCTCATAGAAATTAGGCCTGATAAAGACACTTTTGCTGTGCATGCTCTCTGGTTTTTGTGGCATCCCATTCTGTGACAACACCAGCCTCTATTTAATAGCATAATAACCATTTGCACTTATTCTCATAGAAATTAGGCCTGATAAAGACACTTTTGCTGTGCATGCTCTCTGGTTTTTGTGGCATCCCATTCTGTGACTACACCAGCCTCTATTTAATAGCATAATAACCATTTGCACTTATTCTCATAGAAATCAGGCCTGATAAAGACACTTTTGCTGTGCATGCTCTCTGGTTTTTGTGGCATCCCATTCTGTGACTACACCAGCCTCTAATTAATAGCATAATAACCATTTGCACTTATTCTCATAGAAATCAGGCCTGATAAAGACACTTTTGCTGTGCATGCTCTCTGGTTTTTGTGGCATCCCATTCTGTGACTACACCAGCCTCTATTTAATAGCATAATAACCATTTGCACTTATTCTCATAGAAATTAGGCCTGATAAAGACACTTTTGCTGTGCATGCTCTCTGGTTTTTGTGGCATCCCATTCTGTGACTACACCAGCCTCTATTTAATAGCATAATAACCATTTGCACTTATTCTCATAGAAATTAGGCCTGATAAAGACACTTTTGCTGTGCATGCTCTCTGGTTTTTGTGGCATCCCATTCTGTGACTACACCAGCCTCTATTTAATACCATAATAACCATTTGCACTTATTCTCATAGAAATTAGGCCTGATAAAGACACTTTTGCTGGGCATAGCACTACTGGACCCTGCAAGGGCATCCCATTCTGTGACTATAGCAGCCTCTGTTAAAGACCATATAACCATTTGCTCCTATTATATTTGAAATTAGCCTGATAAAGACACTTTTGCTGGGCATAGCACTACTGGACCCTGCAAGGGCATCCCATTCTGTGACTATAGCAGCCTCTGTTAAAGACCATATAACCATTTGCTCTTATTATATTTGAAATTAGCCTGATAAAGACACTTTTGCTGGGCATAGCACTACTGGACCCTGCAAGGGCATCCCATTCTGTGACTATAGCAGCCTCTGTTAAAGACCATATAACCATTTGCTCTTATTATATTTGAAATTAGCCTGATAAAGACACTTTTGCTGGGCATAGCACTACTGGACCCTGCAAGGGCATCCCATTCTGTGACTATAGCAGCCTCTGTTAAAGACCATATAACCATTTGCTCTTATTATATTTGAAATTAGCCTGATAAAGACACTTTTGCTGGGCATAGCACTACTGGACCCTGCAAGGGCATCCCATTCTGTGACTATAGCAGCCTCTGTTAAAGACCATATAACCATTTGCTCTTATTATATTTGAAATTAGCCTGATAAAGACACTTTTGCTCGGCATAGTACTTCTGGACCCTGCAAGGGCATCCCATTCTGTCACTATAGCAGCCTCCGTTTAAGACCATATAACCATTTGCTCTTATTATATTTGAAATTAGCCTGATAAAGACACTTTTGCTGGGCATAGCACTACTGGACCCTGCAAGGGCATCCCATTCTGTGACTATAGCAGCCTCTGTTTAAGACCATATAACCATTTGCTCTTATTATAATTGAAATTAGCCTGATAAAGACACTTTTGCTGGGCATAGCACTACTGGACCCTGCAAGGGCATCCCATTCTGTGACTATAGCAGCCTCTGTTAAAGACCATATAACCATTTGCTCTTATTATATTTGAAATTAGCCTGATAAAGACACTTTTGCTGGGCATAGTACTTCTGGACCCTGCAAGGGCATCCCATTCTGTGACTATAGCAGCCTCTGTTAAAGACCATATAACCATTTGCTCTTATTATATTTGAAATTAGCCTGATAAAGACACTTTTGCTCGGCATAGTACTTCTGGACCCTGCAAGGGCATCCCATTCTGTGACTATAGCAGCCTCTGTTAAAGACCATATAACCATTTGCTCTTATTATATTTGAAATTAGCCTGATAAAGACACTTTTGCTGGGCATAGCACTACTGGACCCTGCAAGGGCATCCCATTCTGTGACTATAGCAGCCTCTGTTAAAGACCATATAACCATTTGCTCTTATTATATTTGAAATTAGCCTGATAAAGACACTTTTGCTGGGCATAGCACTACTGGACCCTGCAAGGGCATCCCATTCTGTGACTATAGCAGCCTCTGTTAAAGACCATATAACCATTTGCTCTTATTATATTTGAAATTAGCCTGATAAAGACACTTTTGCTGGGCATAGTACTTCTGGACCCTGCAAGGGCATCCCATTCTGTGACTATAGCAGCCTCTGTTAAAGACCATATAACCATTTGCTCTTATTATATTTGAAATTAGCCTGATAAAGACACTTTTGCTGGGCATAGCACTACTGGACCCTGCAAGGGCATCCCATTCTGTGACTATAGCAGCCTCTGTTAAAGACCATATAACCATTTGCTCTTATTATATTTGAAATTAGCCTGATAAAGACACTTTTGCTGGGCATAGCACTACTGGATCTTTTTTTGGGGCATCCCATTCTGTGACTACAGCAGCCTCTGTTTAAGACCATATAACCATTTGCACTTATTATAATTGAAATTAGGCCTGATAAAGACACTTTTGCTGGGCATAGCACTACTGGATCTTTTTTGGGGGCATCCCATTCTGTGACTACAGCAGCCTCTGTTTAAGACCATATAACCATTTGCACTTATTATAATTGAAATTAGCCCTGATAAAGACACTTTTGCTGGGCATAGGCTTACTGCTGCCTGCCAGGTGCACTTCTGTTGAGGCATCCCATTCTGTAACATAGCATACCCCTCTTTATTTACACTAAGCAGCTCTCTTATTTACATTAAGCAGGCCTGTTGGAGGCTGAGTGTTACTGCTCACTTTTGGTGTGCATTATATTCTGTTTCATATAGACCCACCGCTGCCCGGGGGATCTTAAAATATCACCTACTACCACGCCAGTTAGACTATGTCGGGCAGACAAGTGCCTGGAAGTGAAAAGAGGAGTGGCAGAGGCCAAGATTCCGCAGGCAGAGCTCGCATCAGACTGGGGGCCAGTAGCAGCAGGAGTCACGCTGAGAGACCTAATCTGCCAGTATCTGCTAGCGGTCGGGTCTCCACCAGTAACGCATCTGCCGTGGTAGATTGGTTGACGCGCTCATCAACAACATCATCACAACTTACGTCTGAGACCCCCAGTCTAGGGTCGGTAGGTTCCTCTGACACAACCCTGAGTTGGCATGCCCCGAGAGCAGTCCCTGTCCTCCCATTGCCTCTGTCCTACGCCGTTCCCTCCCCCAGCGACGTATCCTATGCTTTGGGTTCAGCTCCACTCTTTAGTGAGGAGGACCATCAGATAGAGGACAGTCAGCAGCTACTGCCCAGCCAAGAAATGGAGGTGGCTTCTCTAGCTAGGCAGACAAATAGTGATGTGGACAGTGTCGTGGGTGCTGCGAGCGTTCCAGCTCCTGCGCCAGACACTGTTGACGAATCCACAAAAATCAGTGACGTACAGCCACAACTCGGTGATGATGATGATGACGATGAAGCCGATCGCACTTGGGAGCCGGGTGATGAAGGGGCTTCATCGTCATCATCAGGAGAAGAGGGGCGCAGGTTGCCCCGGAGTCAGCAGCTGAGGCAGCAAGGTGGTAGCAGTCAGCATGGGGGCACAATTCCAAAGGCTGGAGCCGGCCGGGGTCGGGGTAGAGCACCTGCTGTGCGGCAGTCTACCTTATCGGGAGGTAGTGGAGCAGGGATTCCTGGAGTTGGCAACAGCAGCAGTGAATCAGTGAGGCCAGGGGGTGGGAAAAGTAGCTACTCGGCAGTGTGGCAGTTTTTCCTGAGGCATCCGCAGGAGGGTAACATGGCCACATGCAAGATATGTAGGCAAAAGGTGAAGCGTGGCCAGGGTCCAAATGTTGGCACCACGGCCCTGCGTCAACATATGATGCGTCACCATAAAACGACCTGGGAGAACCGAGGCTCCCAAGGGGTGGTCCAGTGTGCTTCCTCACCAAGTGAGCTCCCAATTTCTGTCAGCCAAGGCTCCAGCACCTCAGCCGAAGGCAGCTGTGCGTCATACCCATCCTCTGTCGCTCCTGCTCCTCCTCCTCCAAGTCATGCATCCCGCCAGCAATCCATCAGCGAAGCCATGTCCAAGAGACAGCAGTATGCGCCCACTCATCCTACGGCGCAGAAGCTGAATGTGCTCCTGTCCAAGTTGCTGGTGCTGCAGTCGCTCCCTTTTCAGGTGGTGGAATCTGCACCTTTCAGAGAACTGATGGCTTGTGCCGAGCCGAGGTGGAGAGTCCCAAGCCGTCATTTCTTTGCCAAGAAGGCAGTACCAGCGCTGCACACTTTTGTTGAACAGAAGGTGGGCCAGTCCTTGAGCCTGTCGGTGTGTAGCAAAATACATGGCAGCGCCGACATCTGGAGCTGTAACTACGGTCAGGGGCAGTACATGTCGTTTACGGCCCACTGGGTGAATGTGGTCCCTTTGCAGCAGCAGCAGCAACTTGGACAGGTCACGCCGCTTCGGCCTCCGCGCTCTCTGCCCATTGGGCCTGTGACACCGTGCGACTCGGCCTCCTCATCCTCCGCCATCTCCTCACCCTCCACTGTAGGCTCAAGTCTCAGTGCCCCTCCAGTCTACCATGTGTGCAGGGCACGGAGGTGTCACGCAGTGCTTCACATGGTTTGTCTTGGCGAACGGAGTCACACAGGGGAGGAACTGCTTAAATGTATTCATCAGGAAATCCAAACATGGCTTACTCCGAGAAAACTTAAAATGGGAATCATGGTTACCGACAATGGGAAGAACATTTTGTCTGCGCTGCGCCAAGGAAGCCTGACCCATGCCCCCTGCATGGCTCACGTCTTCAATCTGGTTGTCAAGCGGTTTCTGAAGTGTTCCCCCCATCTGCAAGACATCCTAACAACTTCAAGGAAACTTTGCATGCACTTCAGCCACTCCTACACCGCCAAACACACCCTTCTTGAGCTACAGCGTCAGAATGGTATCCCCCAACATAGTCTGATTTGCGATGTTTCCACCCGTTGGAATTCCACCCTTCACATGTTGGACCGATTATATGAACAGAGAAAAGCCATCACGGATTTCCTGATGATCCAAGCAGATAGGGGAACTCCCCTGTGTAACTTCAATGTCAACCAGTGGCAGCTCATACGTGACACCTGCCGTTTGCTCAGGCCCTTTGAGGATGCCACTTTATTTGTCAGTCGGCAGGATTACGGGATGAACGACGTGATTCCACTGCTTCATGCACTACAGCACATGTTGGAAACCATGGCTGGTCAGGGCACTGGAGACATGGCGTTTACATCTTACGGCCACATGAACCCCGCTGGAGCTGAACTGGAGGAGGAGGAAGAGGAGGAGGAGGAGTTGCCCAGCGAAACACAGTTTAGGCTTGGCGAAATGGCTGGTTTATCTAGTCAGCGGATAGGAGAGGAGGAGCAGGAGCAGCCAGAGGAGCTAGAGGTTTTTGAGGAAGGCGAGACAGAGGACCCGGGCACACCGTGGCAGTATGCAGTGGAGATGGAGACAGGTAGTCCATCCGAGTCACTTGCGCAAATGGCACGAAGCATGCTCACGTGCTTGCGTAGTGACCCCAGAATTGTTTCCATCTGTCGGCGGGATGACTTCTGGCTGTCCACCTTATTGGACCCTCGCTTCCGGCACAAAATGGGGGCATTTTTTAAACCCACCGAGAGGGAGGACAAACTCAACTACTACAAAGACATTCTACGTAGGCAGTTGGCCGATGCCTATCTGCGCCATGGTCCATACTCTCGCAGGTCTGACTCGAGGGGACCTCTGCGCTCACCTTCCACTGCCATGGCCGCTGGGGGGGTTGGCAGCAGCAGCAGCAGAAGCTCCATCAGCAGCAGCAGCCTCAGTCTTCAGTCGCTAATGAGTAGCTTTCTACACCCGCATAGTGAGGCTACTCATGAGCAGCAGAAAGACCTGGAGCAGGACCTGAACCAGCAGGTCATGTCATACTTTGACATGACCATGCCAACACACCTTGAGGATCCGCTGGACTTCTGGGCAGCCAAACTTGATTTGTGGCCGCAACTAGCAGAGTTTGCCCTGGAAAAGCTGTCCTGCCCGGCAAGTAGCGTGCCATCTGAGCGGGTGTTTAGTGCGGCGGGGGCCATAGTTACGGCGAGGAGAACTCGTCTGTCAACTAAAAATGTGGAGAGACTCACCTTTGTCAAAATGAATCAGGGATGGATCAGCCAGGATTTCCACCCACCAATGCCTGATGCATGCGACTAGATTCAGCATGGTGCCACGTTTTACACTTTCCAAATGGTGCAAAACATATTTATGTCTTTAGGCCATTTTTTGGGCTCCTGCTGCTGCCAACTTCTGCCAACTCCAGGGTGTGATTCATCCAATTTTTGGGCTCCTGAAGCCAACTCCAGTGTATATTTGGGCTCCTGCTGCTGCTGCTGCCAACTCCAGGGTGTGATTCATCCAATTTTTGGGCTCCTGAAGCCAACCCCAGGGTCTCTTTAAAGTAATGTTTGGGCTCCTGTTGCTGCTGCTGCCAACTCCTGCCAAATCCAGGGTGTGATTCATCCAATTTTTGGGCTCCTGAAGCCAACCCCAGGGTCTCTTTAAAGTAATATTTGGGCTCCTGCTGCTGCTGCTGCCAACTTCTGCCAACTCCAGGGTGTGATTCATCCAATTTTTGGGCTCCTGAAGCCAACCCCAGTGTCTCTTTAAAGTAATATTTGGGCTCCTGCTGCTGCTGCTGCCAACTCCAGGGTGTGAATCATCCAATTTTTGGGCTCCTGAAGCCAACTCCAGTGTCTCTTTAAAGTAATATTTGGGCTCCTGCTGCTGCTGCTGCTGCCAACTTCTGCCAACTCCAGGGTGTGATTCATCCAATTTTTGGGCTCCTGAAGCCAACCCCAGGGTCTCTTTAAAGTAATATTTGGGCTCCTGCTGCTGCTGCTGCTGCCAACTCCAGGGTGTGATTCATCCAATTTTTGGGCTCCTGAAGCCAACCCCAGGGTCTCTTTAAAGTAATATTTGGGCTCCTGTTGCTGCTGCTGCCAACTCCTGCCAACTCCAGGGTGTGATTCATACAATTTTTGGGCTCCTGAAGCCAACCCCAGGGTCTCTTTAAAGTAATATTTGGGCTCCTGCTGCTGCTGCTGTCAACTCCTGCCAACTCCAGGGTGTGATTCATCCAATTTTTGGGCTCCTGAAGCCAACCCCAGGGTCTCTTTAAAGTAATATTTGGGCTCCTGTTGCTGCTGCTGCCAACTCCTGCCAACTCCAGGTTGTGATTCATCCAATTTTTGGGCTCCTGAAGCCAACCCCAGGGTCTCTTTAAAGTAATATTTGGGCTCCTGCTGCTGCTGTCAACTCCTGCCAACTCCAGGGTGTGATTCATCCAATTTTTGGGCTCCTGAAGCCAACCCCAGGGTCTCTTTAAAGTAATATTTGGGCTCCTGCTGCTGCTACTGCCAACTTCTGCCAACTCCAGGGTGTGATTCATCCAATTTTTGGGCTCCTGAAGCCAACCCCAGGGTCTCTTTAAAGTAATATTTGGGCTCCTGCTGCTGCTGCTGTCAACTCCTGCCAACTCCAGGGTGTGATTCATCCAATTTTTGGGCTCCTGAAGCCAACC
The DNA here is from genome assembly GCA_027917425.1 of Gastrophryne carolinensis. Taxonomy (NCBI): domain Eukaryota; kingdom Metazoa; phylum Chordata; class Amphibia; order Anura; family Microhylidae; genus Gastrophryne; species Gastrophryne carolinensis. The sequence continues at coordinate 37,230,648 of CM051235.1, read as the reverse complement.
CCAGGGTCTCTTTAAAGTAATATTTGGGCTCCTGCTGCTGCTACTGCCAACTTCTGCCAACTCCAGGGTGTGATTCATCCAATTTTTGGGCTCCAGAAGCCAACCCCAGGGTCTCTTTAAAGTAATATTTGGGCTCCTGTTGCTGCTGCTGCCAACTCCTGCCAACTCCAGGGTGTGATTCATGCAATTTTTGGGCTCCTGAAGCCAACCCCAGGGTCTCTTTAAAGTAATATTTGGGCTCCTGCTGCTGCTGCTGTCAACTCCTGCCAACTCCAGGGTGTGATTCATCCAATTTTTGGGCTCCTGAAGCCAACCCCAGGGTCTCTTTAAAGTAATATTTGGGCTCCTGCTGCTGCTGCTGCTGCCAACTTCTGCCAACTCCAGGGTGTGATTCATCCAATTTTTGGGCTCCTGAAGCCAACCCCAGGGTCTCTTTAAAGTAATGTTTGGGCTCCTGTTGCTGCTGCTGCCAACTCCTGCCAAATCCAGGGTGTGATTCATCCAATTTTTGGGCTCCTGAAGCCAACCCCAGGGTCTCTTTAAAGTAATATTTGGGCTCCTGCTGCTGCTGCTGCCAACTTCTGCCAACTCCAGGGTGTGATTCATCCAATTTTTGGGCTCCTGAAGCCAACCCCAGTGTCTCTTTAAAGTAATATTTGGGCTCCTGCTGCTGCTGCTGCCAACTCCAGGGTGTGAATCATCCAATTTTTGGGCTCCTGAAGCCAACTCCAGTGTCTCTTTAAAGTAATATTTGGGCTCCTGCTGCTGCTGCTGCCAACTTCTGCCAACTCCAGGGTGTGATTCATCCAATTTTTGGGCTCCTGAAGCCAACCCCAGGGTCTCTTTAAAGTAATGTTTGGGCTCCTGCTGCTGCTGCTGCCAACTCCAGGGTGTGAATCATCCAATTTTTGGGCTCCTGAAGCCAACTCCAGTGTCTCTTTAAAGTAATATTTGGGCTCCTGCTGCTGCTGCTGCCAACTTCTGCCAACTCCAGGGTGTGATTCATCCAATTTTTGGGCTCCTGAAGCCAACCCCAGGGTCTCTTTAAAGTAATGTTTGGGCTCCTGCTGCTGCTGCTGCCAACTCCAGGGTGTGAATCATCCAATTTTTGGGCTCCTGAAGCCAACCCCAGTGTCTCTTTAAAGTAATGTTTGGGCTCCTGCTGCTGCTGCCAACTCCAGGGCGTGATTCATCCAATTTTTGGGCTACTGAAGCCAACCCCAGTGTCTCTTTAAAGTAATGTTTTGGCTCCTGCTGCTGCTGCTGCCAACTCCAGGGTGTGATTCATCCAATTTTTGGGCTACTGAAGCCAACTCCAGTGTCTCTTTAAAGTAATATTTGGGCTCCTGCTGCTGCTGCTGCCAACTCCAGGGTGTGATTCATCCAATTTTTGGGCTCCTGAAGCCAACCCCAGTGTCTCTTTAAAGTAATATTTGGGCTCCTGCTGCTGCTGCTGCCAACTTCTGCCAACTCCAGGGTGTGATTCATCCAATTTTTGGGCTCCTGAGGCCAACCCCAGGGTCTGTTTAAAGTAATGTTTGGGCTCCTGCTGCTGCTGCTGCCAACTCCAGGGTGTGATTCATCCAATATTTGGGCTCCTGAAGCCAACTCCAGTGTCTCTTTAAAGTAATATTTGGGCTCCTGCTGCTGCTGCTGTCAACTCCTGCCAACTCCAGGGTGTGATTCATCCAATTTTTGGGCTCCTGAAGCCAACCCCAGGGTCTCTTTAAAGTAATGTTTGGGCTCCTGCTGCTGCTGCTGCCAACTCCAGGGTGTGATTCATCCAATTTTTGGGCTCCTGCTGCTGCCAACTCCAGTGTCTCTTTAAAGCAATGTTTGGGCTCCTGCCCCTCATAGTGATGCCACTTCAACTCTCTTGAATTCAATTGTGCCGCTCTGCGATTCTATTAGCGATGCCTCTGATCTGCATGTGATATTTCTTCAAAGTATTATTTAACTAACCCAGCACGCATCCTGTGCGTGTTACAGCAAGGCAGAATGGTTTACAACCCTATTGAGGCTCTAGGAGGCTCAGAAATAGCCGTTTTTAATAGCGATTCGTCGCGAATTTATTCGGGTCGAAACGATTTTTGTCGGAAAATTCGGCGAATCAGTCGAATCGAATTTTTCAAAAGTTCGCTCATCTCTACTGTGGAACATATGGTTGAAAAGCAAGAATAACCATTTGTTTTTATATGAAAAAGACCCTGGTTTATACATACTTTTTTTTTTCCAGAGACTGCCCTGCGTGGAAATGAATGGCGCATGGATCATCCAAGCTTTCCTCCCAACAATGCCTGATGTATTCCAGTAGATTGATGACGGGGCCAGACCAACACTAAAGAAAGATGGATCGTGCAAAACAGATTTAAGGCGCTGCTCTCCAGTTACAGACATTCCTTCGCATCGGACCACAAGTAAGTATTGATAAAAAACCCTTTACGTTACTCTTACTTTTTATTAATATTCTTCAGATAAGACGGATCAGACATCCAGATTAAAAATTCCAAGAATTTTTGAGGGCTAATTAGTCAGATGCAATGATACCTTGTTGTCTCTGATTTAATTAAAAGGTGGAAACACACCCTCAAACAAAACTTCAGTTTGGCAATACTTTTGCATTTGTTTATTCAAAATTTTATGTAGATATTACTAACTAAGCTACTTTTTCTCCACATGACTCTCCACAGGGTGTGATTCATCCAATCTTTGGGCTCCAGCAGCCAACTGCAGTGTCTCTTTCAAGCTATGGTTGGGCTCCTGCAGCTGCTGCTTCTGCTGCTTGCAACTCCAGGGTGTGACTCATCCAATTTTTGGGCTCCTGAAGCCAACCCCAGTGTCTCTTTAAAGTAATGTTTGGGCTCCTGCTGCTGCTGCCAACTCCAGGGTGTGATTCATCCAATTTTTTGGGCTCCTGCTGCTAACTCCAGTGTCTCTTCAAAGTTATGTTTGGGCTCCTGCTGCTGCTGCTGCTGCCAACTCCAGGGTGTGATTCATCCAATTTTTGGGCTCCTGCTGTCAACTCCAGTGTCTCTTTAAAGTTATGTTTGGGCTCCTGCTGCTGCTGCCAACTCCGGGGTGTGACTCATCCAAATTTTGGGCTCCTGAAGCCAACTCCAGTGTCTCTTTAAAGTAATGTTTGGGCTCCTGCTGCTGCTGCCAACTCCAGGGTGTGATTCATCCAATTTTTTGGGCTCCTGCTGCCAGCTCCAGTGTCTCTTTAAAGTTATGTTTGGGCTCCTGCTGCTGCTGCTGCCAACTCCAGGGTGTGATTCATCCAATTTTTGGGCTCCTGCTGCCAACTCCAGTGTCTCTTTAAAGTTATGTTTGGGCTCCTGCTGCTGCTGCTGCCAACTCCAGGGTGTGATTCATCCAATTTTTGGGCTCCTGAAGCCAAACCCAGTGTCTCTTTAAAGTAATGTTTGGGCTCCTGCTGCTGCTGCAAATTCAGGATGTGATTCATCCAATTTTTGGGCTCCTGAAGCCAACTCCAGTGTCTCTTTAAAGTAATGTTTGGACTCCTGCTGCTGCTGCCAACTCCAGGGTGTGATTCATCCAATTTTTGGGCTCCTGAAGCCAACCCCAGTGTCTCTTTAAAGTAATGTTTGGGCTCCTGCTGCTGCTGCTGCCAACTCCAGGGTGTGATTCATCCAATTTTTGGGCTCCTGAAGCCAACCCCAGTGTCTCTTTAAAGTAATGCTTGGGCTCCTGCTGCTGCTGCTGCCAACTCCAGGGTGTGATTCATCCAATTTTTGGGCTCCTGAAGCCAACCCCAGTGTCTCTTTAAAGTAATGTTTGGGCTCCTGCTGCTGCTGCTGCTGCCAACTCCAGGGTGTGATTCATCCAATTTTTGGGCTCCTGAAGCCAACCCCAGTGTCTCTTTAAAGTAATGTTTGGGCTCCTGCTGCTGCTGCTGCCAACTCCAGGGTGTGATTCATCCAATTTTTGGGCTCCTGAAGCCAACCCCAATGTCTCTTTAAAGTAATGTTTGGACTCCTGCTGCTCCTGCTGCTGCCAAATCCAGGGTGTGATTCATCCAATTTTTGGGCTCCTGCTGCCAACTCCAGTGTCTCTTTAAAGTTGTTTGGGCTCCTGCTGCTGCTGCCAACTCCAGGGTGTGATTCATCCAATTTTTTGGGCTCCTGCTGCTAACTCCAGTGTCTCTTCAAAGTTATGTTTGGGCTCCTGCTGCTGCTGCTGCCAACTCCAGGGTGTGATTCATCCAATTTTTGGGCTCCTGCTGTCAACTCCAGTGTCTCTTTAAAGTTATGTTTGGGCTCCTGCTGCTGCTGCTGCTGCCAACTCCAGGGTGTGATTCATCCAATTTTTGGGCTCCTGAAGCCAACTCCAGTGTCTCTTTAAAATTATGTTTGGGCTCCTGCTGCTGCCAACTCCGGGGTGTGATTCATCCAATTTTTGGGCTCCTGAAGCCAACTCCAGTGTCTCTTTAAAGTAATGTTTGGGCTCCTGCTGCTGCTGCCAACTCCAGGGTGTGATTCATCCAATTTTTTGGGCTCCTGCTGCCAACTCCAGTGTCTCTTTAAAGTTATGTTTGGGCTCCTGCTGCTGCTGCTGCTGCCAACTCCAGGGTGTGATTTATCCAATTTTTGGGCTCCTGCTGCCAACTCCAGTGTCTCTTTAAAGTTATGTATGGGCTCCTGCTGCTGCTGCTGCCAACTCCAGGGTGTGATTTATCCAATTTTTGGGCTCCTGCTGCCAACTCCAGTGTCTCTTTAAAGTTATGTTTGGGCTCCTGCTGCTGCTGCTGCTGCCAACTCCAGGGTGTGATTCATCCAATTTTTGGGCTCCTGAAGCCAACTCCAGTGTCTCTTTAAAATTATGTTTGGGCTCCTGCTGCTGCCAACTCCGGGGTGTGATTCATCCAATTTTTGGGCTCCTGAAGCCAACTCCAGTGTCTCTTTAAAGTAATGTTTGGGCTCCTGCTGCTGCTGCCAACTCCAGGGTGTGATTCATCCAATTTTTTGGGCTCCTGCTGCCAACTCCAGTGTCTCTTTAAAGTTATGTTTGGGCTCCTGCTGCTGCTGCTGCTGCCAACTCCAGGGTGTGATTTATCCAATTTTTGGGCTCCTGCTGCCAACTCCAGTGTCTCTTTAAAGTTATGTATGGGCTCCTGCTTCTGCTGCTGCCAACTCCAGGATGTGATTCATCCAATTTTTGGGCTCCTGCTGCCAACTCCAGTGTCTCTTTAAAGTTATGTTTGGGCTCCTGCTGCTGCTGCTGCTGCCAACTCCAGGGTGTGATTCATCCAATTTTTGGGCTCCTGAAGCCAACTCCAGTGTCTCTTTAAAATTATGTTTGGGCTCCTGCTGCTGCCAACTCCGGGGTGTGATTCATCCAATTTTTGGGCTCCTGAAGCCAACTCCAGTGTCTCTTTAAAGTAATGTTTGGGCTCCTGCTGCTGCTGCCAACTCCAGGGTGTGATTCATCCAATTTTTTGGGCTCCTGCTGCCAACTCCAGTGTCTCTTTAAAGTTATGTTTGGGCTCCTGCTGCTGCTGCTGCTGCCAACTCCAGGGTGTGATTCATCCAATTTTTGGGCTCCTGAAGCCAACTCCAGTGCCTCTTTAAAATTATGTTTGGGCTCCTGCTGCTGCCAACTCCGGGGTGTGATTCATCCAATTTTTGGGCTCCTGAAGCCAACCCCAGTGTCTCTTTAAAGTAATGTTTGGGCTCCTGCTGCTGCTGCAAACTCCAGGGTGTGATTCATCCAATTTTTGGGCTCCTGCTGCCAACTCCAGTGTCTCTTTAAAGTTATGTTTGGGCTCCTCCTGCTGCTGCTGCCAACTCCAGGGTGTGATTCATCCAATTTTTGGGCTCCTGAAGCCAACCCCAGTGTCTCTTTAAAGTAATGTTTGGGCTCCTGCTGCTGCTGCTGCTGCTGCCAACTCCAGGGTGTGATTCATCCAATTTTTGGGCTCCTGGAGCCAACCCCAGTGTCTCTTTAAAGTAATGTTTGGGCTCCTGCTGCTGCTGCTGCCAACTCCAGGGTGTGATTCATCCAATTTTTGGGCTCCTGAAGCCAACCCCAATGTCTCTTTAAAGTAATGTTTGGGCTCCTGCTGCTGCTGCTGCCAAATCCAGGGTGTGATTCATCCAATTTTTGGGCTCCTGCAGCCAACTCCAGTGTCTCCTTAAAGTTGTTTGGGCTCCTGCTGCTGCTGCTGCCAACTCCAGGGTGTGATTCATCCAATTTTTGGGCTCCTGCTGCCAACTCCAGTGTCTCTTTAAAGTTATGTTTGGGCTCCTGCTGCTGCTGCTGCCAACTCCAGGGTGTGATTCATCCAATTTTTGGGCTCCTGAAGCCAACTCCAGTGTCTCTTTAAAATTATGTTTGGGCTCCTGCTGCTGCCAACTCCGGGGTGTGATTCATCCAATTTTTGGGCTCCTGAAGCCAACTCCAGTGTCTCTTTAAAGTAATGTTTGGGCTCCTGCTGATGCTGCCAACTCCAGGGTGTGATTCATCCAATTTTTTGGGCTCCTGCTGCCAACTCCAGTGTCTCTTTAAAGTTATGTTTGGGCTGCTGCTGCTGCTGCCAACTCCAGGGTGTGATTCATCCAATTTCTGGGCTCCTGAAGCCAACTCCAGTGCCTCTTTAAAATTATGTTTGGGCTCCTGCTGCTGCCAACTCCGGGGTGTGATTCATCCAATTTTTGGGCTCCTGAAGCCAACCCCAGTGTCTCTTTAAAGTAATGTTTGGGCTCCTGCTGCTGCTGCAAACTCAGGATGTGATTCATCCAATTTTTGGGCTCCTGAAGCCAACTCCAGTGTCTCTTTAAAGTAATGTTTGGACTCCTGCTGCTGCTGCCAACTCCAGGGTGTGATTCATCCAATTTTTGGGCTCCTGCTGCCAACTCCAGTGTCTCTCTAAAGTTATGTTTGGGCTCCTGCTGCTGCTGCTACCAACTCCAGGGTGTGATTCATCCAATTTTTGGGCTCCTGAAGCCAACCCCAGTGTCTCTTTAAAGTAATGTTTGGGCTCCTGCTGCTGCTGCTGCTGCTGCCAACTCCAGGGTGTGATTCATCCAATTTTTGGGCTCCTGGAGCCAACCCCAGTGTCTCTTTAAAGTAATGTTTGGGCTCCTGCTGCTGCTGCCAACTCCAGGGTGTGATTCATCCAATTTTTGGGCTCCTGAAGCCAACCCCAATGTCTCTTTAAAGTAATGTTTGGGCTCCTGCTGCTGCTGCTGCCAAATCCAGGGTGTGATTCATCCAATTTTTGGGCTCCTGCTGCCAACTCCAGTGTCTCTTTAAAGTTGTTTGGGCTCCTGCTGCTGCTGCTGCCAACTCCAGGGTGTGATTCATCCAATTTTTGGGCTCCTGAAGCCAACCCCAGTGTCTCTTTAAAGTAATGTTTGGGCTCCTCCTGCTGCTGCCAACTCCAGGGTGTGATTCATCCAATTTTTGGGCTCCTGAAGCCAACCCCAGTGTCTCTTTAAAGTAATGTTTGGGCTCCTGCTGCTGCCAACTCCAGGGTGTGATTCATCCAATTTTTGGGCTCCTGAAGCCAACCCCAGTGAATCTTTAAAGTAATGTTTGGGCTCCTGCTGCTGCTGCCAACTCCAGGGTGTGATTCATTCAATTTTTGGCTCCTGAAGCCAACCCCAGTGTCTCTTTAAAGTTATGTTTGGGCTCCTGCTGCTGCTGCTGCCAACTCCAGGGTGTGATTCATCCAATTTATGGGCTCCTGAAGCCAACTCCAGTGTCTCTTTAAAGTAATGTTTGGACTCCTGCTGCTGCTGCCAACTCCAGGGTGTGATTCATCCAATTCTTGGGCTCCTGAAGCCAACCCCAGTGTCTCTTTAAAGCAATGTTTGGGCTCCTGCCCCTCATAGTGATGCCACTTCAACTCTCTGCAATTGTGCCGCTCTGCGACTCTATTAGCGATGCCTCTGATCTGCATGTGATGTTTATTTAAAGTATTATTTAACTAACCCAGCACGCATCCTATGCGTGTTACAGCAAGGCAGAATGGTTTACAACCCTATTGAGGCTCTAGGAGGCTCAGAAATAGCCGTTTTTAATAGCGATTCGTCGCGAATAAATTCGGGTCGAAACGATTTTTGTCGGAAAATTCGCTCATCTCTAATAACAATCAGTGATAAGCAGCAGCAGTCAGGGGCTCTAGTGGTGATAGATAATGAGTTCTACAATCTCCTCTCTGTCCTCATACTCAGGATCTTCATGCTGCCCCTAGGCCCTTATTTATAACAATCAGTGATAAGCAGCAGCAGCAGCCAGGGGCTCTGGTGGTGATAGATAATGAGTTCTACAATCTCCTCTCTGTCCTCATACTCAGGATCTTCATGCTGCCCCTAGGCCCTTATTTATAACAATCAGTGATAAGCAGCAGCCGGGGGTTCTAGTGATGATAGATAATGAGTTCTACAATCTCCTGTCCTTATACTCAGTATCTTCTTGCTGCTCCAAGGCCCTTATTCATAACAATCAGTGATAAGCAGCAGCAGCAGCAGCCGGGTGTTCTAGTGGTAATAGATAATGAGTTCTACAATCTCCCCTCTGTCCTTATTAGAGATGAGCGAATCGATTCGGACGAACCCAAATTCGTTCCGAATTTCAGGAAAAATTCGATTCTGAACGAATCCGAATTTCCCCGAGATTCGATCGATGGAAGTTTTCCTTTAAACTCCATTTATTTCAATTACAGCCATTGTAAAATGGTGGATGCACATGTCTGGACATATCCCCTAGTTATCATGGGAAGGTCACATGCAGCCTATCAGCAGCCAGGAAGCCCGGTGACGTCACAGTGCTATATAAGCGGCGGCCATCTTGCTTGTGCGCATTTCAGCCTTGCATTGCAGACAGAACGGAGGTTGCTGCAGACAGGGAGAGACTTACAGACAAGCAGGGAGAGTCAGGGAGATACCAATGGGAGCAATGAGGTAATGAACACCATAAAAAAGTTTATGCATGATAATTCATGGTTTTAATGCTCATAAATTGTGAAATACAGACGTGTAGGCTATATACAGTGGAATTTATAGGTTCTATAATAACCAGATAAATACATATGTAGCATTAAGAAGGCATCAGACACATAGGGCAAGGTAAAGAATTATAAAGCTAAACATACAAGCAGATAATCATAGATTAAAGGTTTGCCCCATTTGTGCTGTCCTTCAGGCACAAAAAATCAAACGCATAACTTGATAAGCGAGAAAACCAGTGATTATGCTTACAGGCTGACCGCAGGTCGTTTGAATCCCTCAACGTTTCGATCTGCAATGAGACCTTTGTCAAGAGGAAATGCGGTATCCATGACACCGAGGGGAGTACCTTTATAGTGGAAATACTGGTCTCCAGTGGAGATGCAGATGGCGCCAGACGTGGCGCACGTGCCGGCGCCGGGTTCTGACGTCATCAAGACAATCCCGGACACGTCCCAGTCCATCACGTGAATGCAGACAAAAAGTCGCTGCTGTTTCATGCGTGACGCACGGGGCGTGCGCGGGTGTGTGATGAGGGCCTAAGTAGGATGTGCAGCATACCTATTAAATAAATGACCCTAACTGAACTGGCTCCGAGAAATCCAGGTACAGTGGCGGAGTGCCACAACCAAGATGGGCGACGGCGTCATGTGCAGGGACGGAATGCCTTCACCAAGACGGCGTCCATAAAACGTCTTAGTATTGTTGAGGCATAGTAACATAGTATGTAAGGCTGAATAAAGACTTTAGTCCATCCAGTTCAGCCTGTTTAACTCCTTCCAGTGGTCTAGTAGCCATAGCCGGAAATTTTATTACATGCCAGGAAGGCATCAAGGCCACTTTTGAACATTTTTAATGTATCCCTCATTACTACCTCCTCTGGCAGCGAGTTCCATAGTCTCACTGCTCTTACAGAGAAGAATCCCCTCCTATGTCGGTGGAGAAAGCACCTTTCCTCTAACCTTAGTGGATGCCCCCGGGTTATGGTTACACTCCGGGGTATAAATAGATTGTGGGACAGATCCTTGTATTGACCCCGAATATATTTATACATAGTTATTAGATCACCCCTCAATCGTCTTTTTTCTAGACTAAATAAGCCTAACTTGGACAATCTTTCCGGGTACTCTAGTCCCCGCACTCCTTTTATTAACTTTGTTGCCCTTCTTTGAACGCGCTCCAGTTCTGATATGTCCTTTTTAAGCACAGGTGCCCAGAACTGTACACAGTATTCCATATGGGGTCTGACCAGTGACTTGTAGCACTGGATGAGGCAGCGTGCCACATCCAAGATGGCCGATGATGATAATGAGCGTCCCAAAGAGCTGAGCTTGCCACATCAAAGATGGTGGTCATATAGAGAACTGAATCAGACCCGCAAGATGCCATGCGTCCAGAGCGGTGGCGGAAGAGGATGAAGTGTATGACCGGCAGAAGTGGGCGTGTTGCTATAGGAGGAGCTGGATGTATCAGAGCAAGAGAAGCCATGTTTACAGCTGGAGACCATGCTGGAGACCATTCAATTTGGAAGAACCAGATATAACAGGCACTGAAGTGTAATGCTGTTTGTAAAACACAAAATGAAAAAATTAAAAATAGAACCAATTGTGATAAGTGAAGTTTAAAAAAAAAAAATGGATACTGCAGAGAGTTCTGAAAATCCACAAACTGATAGACTAATTAATGCACAATAGTCTAGGGATAATAGTGCACCCTAAACTACAGGGAGACCTAGAAATTAGAAATATACAGTAAAGTCTAAGTCCTCATTTAGTCCGTTAGGTCTTTTGGTGCCCAACTGAAAAATCCATGCCAGTTCACGTTGGAGTAGTTTTCTTTCCAGATTGCCCCCTCTATAGGGTAATCTAACTATCTCTATGCCCACAAATTTGAGTTGCCTGATATTGTGTCCTAACTCAAAGAAATGTCTAGCAACCGAAGATTCCATATGGCCATTGCTATGTGGCCTGTGCTTGCAGATCCTTTGCCTGAATTCCCGTTTAGTTTTACTTATGTAACCCTTACCGCAGGGGCATTTCAACAGGTATATGACATTCTTAGTGGAGCAGTTTATAAAATCCCGTATGGGGTATTTCTTTCCTGAGCTGGGGTGGGTAAAATGATCTGTCTTAAAGGTGTAGCCACACTGGGCACAATGCCCACATGGGTACATACCTTTTGGTCCATTTCAGTGAGCCAGTTGGAGCCTGCCGACGGCTTAGGTGAATGAAATTCTGCTTTAACCAAGGTGCTCTTGATGTTCCTAGCTTTCTTATAGACGGTTAGAGGAGGATCCTGGAAGGCTTCTACAAGTTTCTCATCTGACCTCAAAATGGGCCAGTTTTTTGAGCCTGAATGGAGAGTTGAGAAAAGGTGAGAATGCATGGAACTCGTTGATTGGTCTATTTAGGACGAAACATACATAGAGTAGTATGGTTTAGGGATCTAGCCTTATCCTGAGCTTCTTGTAGATCTTTAAGATTGCTGCAATAAACTATGTACAAGTTCATTCGAGCGTATGTCATACAGTGTGTCAGAAGTAGTTATGCGTCGTATTCTTATGAACTGACCAAATGGCAGGCCTCTTATCGGGGATGGTGGGTGGAAGCTGGTAGCGTGAAGTAGTGTGTTGCGGTCTGTTGGTTTCTTGTATACATCTGTGGTGAGACAACTGTCGGCTACGGTAACCCTGACATCCAAAAAGTGAATTTCTGTGGTACTGTGGTCTATTGAGAAAGTGATAGTCTGGGTGCATTGGTTCAGGTAACTATGAAATTTAAGTAACTCGCAAGTTCGCCCTTCCAGATTATGAAAACATCATCGATGTATCGTAACCATGTGAGTATGTTTTGTGAGTAGGCGGCTGTGGGATAGATGAATTCTGATTCGAAGTTGGCCATGTAAAGGTTGGCATAGCTGGGTGCCATGTTCGATCCCATAGCCATACCTTTGGCTTGTATGTAGAACTGATCGTCAAAGACAAAATAGTTTTTTGTGAGTATGGTAGTAAGTAGATCACATGCAAGGGTCTGTAGACCTATTGGGATAGTGGTGTTTGTTAATGCTTTTTTGATTACATTAATGCCATCTGTATGTGGGATGGAGGTATACAAACTAGTAACATCCAACGTGGCCATAATGCATTTTGATGTGAGAATTCCAAATGAGCTAATTTTGTTCAAAAAATCTGTAGTATCCTGTAGGAAAGAGGGAGAGGCCATAACTAGAGGCTGTAAAAGGCGGTCTATAAAAATGGCTGGGTTCTGGACAATGGAGTTCGTTCCTGCCACAATCGGGCGCCATGGGGGATTATGCAATCTTTTATGCACTTTCGGTAAGCAGTAACATAGTGGTATAAGTGTATGGTCGGTTCTCAAGAACTTTTTTTTCAATTTTTCATCAATTGCAGAGTCATCCAGGGCTCTGCTAATTATGTTGTCAATGTGAGTCTTAAAGTCTTGTGTAGGGTCCTTATTGATGGGTATATAGATGGTGTTGTCGTTGAGTTGACTTAATATTTCATTTCTATAATCACTAGAGTTCATTACCACTATGGCAAAAGACATAAGACAATACATATTAAAAAACACACATCACATATATACAAGACACACCAGGGGGCGCCAGAGTGCCATCTAGAAATTCATAGTATCATGGTTCCATATAGGATAAGCTCAAGGCTGGAAATATTATATACAGTGCTTAAAATAATACAATTACAACTTACATTAAATATATACAATATGTGCAAGCCTAGATAATGTGCTAAAGGTCAAATGGCCATAGAGAAGCACAACAATAATAAAGTGCCTGCAAAACAGTAAACTATTCTCAAAAACAACAATCAGGACCAGCCGAGGCAGATAGAAGAAACATGGAACAATAAGTAAAGGTAAGACAACTGGACCTACCCCTGCTATATATACTGCCAACGCGTGTCGCAGCGTCCACTCGCTGCTTCCTCAGGGCGACTATGTAAGGAAGGCCATGTACTTCTCCCCTATATACCCACAGATGCTCAGATGGAAAAGGCCTCCCCCAATAGGCTTCCCATGCCAATTAGTGCAGGGCCACACCCTCCCCCCCAAGCCGAGGGGCGCCACGCCAATACACAGCTGAAGGGTAATAGATGGAAACGTGACTGCATACCTCTGGGTGACCACCAATTGGACGGAGCTGCTGTGTGACCCACCCCGGCCGGAAGTGCGCCAACACAGCAGCTGCGTTCCAGCATTGGCGTGCGACGCACCCGGCCGGAAGTGCGCCACACAGCAACAAAATGATCGAAAAATAAAATCCATTCTCCAGTGTGGCCGAACCTACCCAGCAGTCATGCACCACCTCCCAAAATAACGGGCAAATAATAATGCCAGATCACAAGTACAAAGCCGCATCCGCGACATGAAATAAAAAGGTCATGGAAATGATTGCGCGCGCACCCGGGGCTGGGGAGGGGGGGGAAATGGACAGGGGGAGTGACAAGCATACCAGGCCTGTGTGCCTGCGCCCCCGACAAGCCCCGCCGCCAGCCGCGCGCGCCCGCCCGCACCACACAGGGTGAATAATAATTCATATAACATTTACCTCACGGTCCAATCTTCAAACATCCAGGTTACTTTCTTGGACTTGCATATCATTATCTCAGAGGAAAGACCTGTACCGTAAGGCAACATCTACTAATGCACTCTTCACTACAAGAGTTTTCATACCACCTCTCTCAAGAATGGGATACCCGTCGGCCAGTTTCTTCGGGCACGTAGAAACTGTTCAGGTGAGGAAAGCTTCTCACGTCAGGCCAGGGATCTTAGTCGACGTTTTGAGAATATGGGGTACTCCAAGCCGGTTATTAGGAGAGCTCGGGAGCGGGCAGCAGCTAGAGCAAGAGAGGGCTTATTGGTGCCTAATACAAAGAAAAATAAACCTTGTAGCTCTGAGATTAGGTTCTGTACCCGGTACAATCGGGACTGGGACAATTTATGACGGATTTTACAAAAACACTGGAGTATACTTGAATCAGATCCAGATCTTAACAGATGGAGTCATAAGGGACCACGTATGCTCGCTCAACGAGCACCGAATATTCGGGATATCTTGTGTCCCAGCCATTTTAAAAGGGCAACGGATTGGTTGACCGAGCAAAGTACCCTTGTAGGCCATTATCCTTGTGGTAAATGCACAATATGCCCACACATGGTCAAAGATAAAGTAATACGTAATCTTTTGACCGGCAGGGATTTTAAAATCAGACAGTTTATCAACTGCCGTACTGCCGGTGTGGTCTACGCGCTATGGTGCTCCTGTCCAAGGATGTATATAGGGGAAACTCGTAATAGTCTTAAGGCTAGGTTACAGGCCCATGTTTCCAGTATATGATTGGCAATTAGGCACACTGAACAGGGCAAAACAATCACACCAGTGGCCCAACATTTCTTACAGGCACATAACAGCGACTTTAGTTGCATGAAGATTATGGGAATAGAGAGGGTGAGACTGGGCCCGAGGGGGGGGATCTGAAACGGAAGTTGCAACAACGAGAACTTAGGTGGATCTATCTTTTGGACACACAGGCTCCTAGGGGTCTCACTGAGGATGTGGCTTTCACACCTTTCTTGGCGGGTACTTAATTCACATTGCTATTCCTTGCTTTTATCACTGGGTCTATTGTTTGTGGATTTTTTGTGTTGGGGTTTAGGCACGGATTACCCTGTTTTGTTTGGTCTTGGGTGTGCCCTGTCATCACTGGGTGGTGTTCACATTTTTCACATATTTATTCACATATATGACTTGTCATATGTTGTTTTGTCACTTGTGGCCTCGGCCATTTATTTTTGGCACATTTGTTTGGATCTAATGGTTTATATATCCGTTTTGCACTCACGGCTTGTAGCACCATGACTAATTGTATATTTTTAGTTTAGGTGGTGAAACAACATACGCCACTCCTCTGAACCCATGTACATGAAACATCTACTGTACGGATGGAGGAAATATTGATCTGGCTCTCTAGTGTCATGAAATCTGACATGGATGTTGACTTCCAATTGTCCCTTTCTTGTCTCCCCCTTCCTCTCCATCTTCCCCCTGGAACGCAGCTGCTGTGTTGGCGCACTTCCGGACGGGGTGGGTCGCACAGCAGCTCCGTCCAATTGGTCGTCACCCAGAGGTATGCAGTCACGTTTCCATCTATTACCCTTCAGCTGTGTATTGGCGTGGCGCCCCTCGGCTTGGGGGGGAGGGTGTGGCCCTGCCCTAATTGGCATGGGAAGCCCATTGGGGGAGGCCTTTTCCATCTGAGCATCTGTGGGTATATAGGGGAGAAGTACATGGCCTTCCTTACATAGTCGCCCTGAGGAAGCAGCGAGTGGACGCTGCGACACGCATTGGCGGTATATATAGCAGGGGTAGGTCCAGTTGTCTCTTTCAAGCTATGTTTGGGCTCCTGCTGCTGCTGCTTGCAACTCCAGGGTGTCACTCAGCCAATTTTGGGCTCCTGCTGCCAACTCCAGTGTCTCTTTCAAGCTATGTTTGGCCTCCTGCTGCTGCTGCTGCCAACTGCAGTGTGTCTTTAGGCCAATTTTTGGGTTCCTGTTGCCAACTCCAGTGTCTCTTTCAAGCTATATTTGGGCTCCTGCTGCTGCAGCTGCCAACTCCAGGTTGTCATTCAGCCAATTTTTGGGCTCCTGCTGCCAACTCCAGTGTCTCTTTCAAGCTATGTTTGGCCTCCTGCTGCTGCTGCTGCCAACTGCAGTGTGTCTTTAGGCCAATTTTTGGGTTCCTGCTGCCAACTCCAGTGTCTCTTTCAAGCTATGTTTGGCTCCTGCTGCTGCTGCTGCTTGCAACTCCAGGGTGTCATTCAGCCAATTTTTGGGCTCCTGCTGCCAACTCCAGTGTCTATTTCAAGCTATGTTTGGCCTCCTGCTGCTGCTGCTGCCAACTGAAGTGTGCCTTTAGGCCAATTTTTGGATTCCTGCTGCCAACTCCAGTGTCTCTTTCAAGCTATGTTTGGGCTCCTGCTGCTGCTGCTGCCAACTCCAGGGTGTCATTCAGCCACTTTTTTTGGGCTCCTGCTGCCAACTCCAGTGTCTCTTTCAAGCTATGTTTGGCCTCCTGCTGCTGCTGCTGCTGCCAACTGCAGTGTGTCTTTAGGCCAATTTTTGGGTTCCTGCTGCCAACTCCAGTGTCTCTTTCAAGCTATGTTTGGGCTCCTGCTGCTGCTGCTTGCAACTCCAGGGTGTCATTTAGCCAATTTTTGGGCTCCTGCTGCCAACTCCAGTGTCTCTTTCAAGCTATGTTTGGGCTGCTGCTGCTGCTTGCAACTCCAGGGTGTCATTCAGCCAATTTTTGGGCTTCTGCTGCCAAATCCAGTGTCTCTTTCAAGCTATGTTTGGGCTGCTGTTGCTGCTGCTGCTTGCAACTCCAGGGTGTCATTCAGCCAATTTTTGGGCTCCTGCTGCCAACTCCAGTGTCTCTTTCAAGCTATGTTTGGGCTGCTGCTGCTTGCAACTCCAGGGTGTCATTCAGCCAATTTTTGGGCTCCTGCTGCCAACTCCAGTGTCTCTTCCAAGCTATGTTTGGGCAGCTGCTGCTTGCAACTCCAGGGTGTCATTCAGCCAATTTTTGGGCTCATGCTGCCAACTCCAGTGTCTCTTTCAAGCTATGTTTGGGCTGCTGTTGCTTGCATTCCAGGGTGTCATTCAGCCAATTTTTGGGCTCCTGCTGCCAACTCCAGTGTCTCTTTCAAGCTATGTTTGGGCTGCTGCTGCTGCTGCTTGCAACTCCAGGGTGTCATTCAGCCAATGTTTGGGCTCCTGCTGCCAACTCTAGTGTCTCTTTCAAGCTATGTTTAGGCTGCTGCTGCTTGCAACTCCAGGGTGTCATTCAGCCAATTTTTGGGCTCCTGCTGCCAACTCCAGTGTCTCTTTCAAGCTATGTGTGGGCTGATGCTGCTGCTGCTTGCGACTCCAGGGTGTCATTGAGCCAATTTTTGGGCTCCTGCTGCCAACTCCAGTGTCTCTTTCAAGCTATGTTTGGGCTGCTGCTGCTGCTTGCAACTCCAGGGTGTCATTCAGCCAATTTATGGACTCCTGCTGCCAACTCCAGTGTTTCTTTCAAGCTATGTTTGGGCTGCTGCTGCTTGCAAATCCAGGGTGTCATTCAGCCAATTTTTGGGCTCCTGCTGCCAACTCCAGTGTCTCTTTCAAGCTATGTTTGGGCTCCTGCTGCTGCTGCTTGCAACTCCAGGGTGTCATTCAGCCAATTTTTGGGCTCCTGCTGCTAACTCCAGTGTCTCTTTCAAGCTATGCTTTTGCTGCTGCTGCTGCTTGCAACTCCAGGGTGTCATTCAGCCAATTTTTGGGCACCTGCTGCCAACTCCATTGTGTCTTTCAAGCTAGGTTTGGGCTGCTGCTGCTTGCAACTCCAGGGTGTCATTCAGCCAATTTTTGGGCACCTGCTGCCAACTCCATTGTGTCTTTCAAGCTAGGTTTGGGCTGCTGCTGCTTGCAAATCCAGGGTGTCATTCAGCCAATTTTTGGGCTCCTGCTGCCAACTCCAGTGTGTTTTTCAAGCTAGGTTTTGGCTGCTGCTGCTGCTTGCAACTCCAGGGTGTCATTCATAAAATTTTTGGGCTCCTGCTGCCAACTCCAGTGTCTCTTTCAAGCTATTATTGGGCTGCTGCTGCTGCTTTGAATTCCAGGGTGTCATTCAGCCAATTTTTGGGCTCCTGCTGCCAACTCCAGTGTCTCTTTCAAGCTATGTTTGGGCTGCTGCTGCTGCTTGCAACTCCAGGGTGTCATTCAGCCAATTTTTGGGCTCCTGCTGCCAACTCCAGTGTCTCTTTCAAGCTATGTTTGGGCTGCTGCTGCTGCTTGCAATTCCAGGGTGTCATTCAGCCAATTATTGGGCTCCTGTTGCCAACTCCAGTGTCTCTTTCAAGCTATGTTTGGGCTGCTGCTGCTTGCAACTCCAGGGTGTCATTCAGCCAATGTTTGGGCTCCTGCTGCCAACTCCAGTGTCTCTTTCAAGCTATGTTTGGGCTGCTGCTGCTGCTGCTTGCGACTCCAGGGTGTCATTCAGCCAATTTTTGGGCACCTGCTGCCAACTCCAGTGTCTCTTTCAAGCTATGTTTGGGCTCCTGCTGCTGCTGCTTGCAACTCCAGGGTGTCATTCAGCCAATTTTTGGGCTCCTGCAGCCAACTCCAGAGTCTCTTTCAAGCCATGTTTGTGCTCCTGCTGCTGCTGCTTGCAACTCCAGGGTGTCATTCAGCCAATTTTTGGGCTCCTGCTGCCAACTCCAGTGTCTCTTTCAAGCTAAGTTTGGGCTCCTGCTGCTGCTTGCAACTCCAGGGTGTCATTCAGCTAATTTTTGGGCTCCTGCTGCCAACTCCAGGATGTCTTTCAGCCAATATTTGGGCTCCTGCTGCTACCAGCTCCAGGGTATGTCTTTCAGGCAATATAGGGGCCCCTCATAGTGATGCCACCTCAACTCTCTGCATTTGTGCTGCATACAACCCTATTGAGGCTCTAGGAAGCTCAGAAATAGCCGTTTTTAATAGCGATTCGTTGCGAATAAATTCGGACCGAAACAAATTTTGACGGAAAATTCGGCGAATCAGCCGAATCGAATTTTTCAAAAGTTCGCTCATCTCTAGTCCTTATACTCAGGATCTTCATGCTGCTCCAAGTCCCTTATTTATAACAATCAGTGATAAGCAGCAGCCGGGTGTTCTAGTGGTGATAGATAATGAGTTGTACAATCTCCCCTCTGTCCTTATACTCAGTATTTTCTTGCTGCTCCAAGGTCCTTAATTATAACAATCAGTGATAAGAAGCAGCAGCAGCCGGGGGTTCTAGTGGTGATAGATAATGAGTTCTCCAATCTCCCCTCTGTCCTTATACTCAGGATCTTCATGCTGCTCCAAGGCCCTTATTTATAACAATCAATGATAAGCAGCAGCCAGGGGTTCTAATGGTGATAGATAATGAGTTCTCCAATCTCCACTGTACTTATACTCAGGATCTTCATGCTGCTCCAATGCCCGTATTTATAACAATCATTGATAAGCAGCAGCAGCCGGGGGTTCTAGTGGTGATAGATAATGAGTTCTACACACTCCCCTCTGTCCTTATACTCAGTATTTTTTTGCTGCTCCAAGGTCCTTATTTATAACAATCAGAGATAAGCAGCAGCAGCCGGGGGTTCTAGTGGTGATAGATAATGAGTTTTCCAATCTCCCCTGTCCCTGGATCTTCATGCTGCCCCAATGCCCTTAGTTACAATGCCTGAAACCTACAGGAATTTAAAGGTATTGTCCAGGCAGAAGCACAAAAACTCTATATTTCCCGCAGCTCCTCCATGCAGCGCCAGCATTTTCATAATAATCAATGGCGGAGGGGCCAGCGTTTCCATCTTCCAGCTCCAGCAGCTCATGGAGGCGTCCATGGAGCCTTGATTATGACCCCACACAGGGCCGGATTAAGGGTGGTGGAGGCCCCTGGGCACAAAATCTGGTGGAGGCCCCAGGTACAGTATCTTTTTTCTTTAAAATAATAGTCCATCTAAATATCCGATTGGTGGTTGTATGACACCTGCCCACTTACTGGAACGTCAGATCGAGTCCCTTGTGCAACCCTTGTGCGGGTGCGTGCTGCTCGGGAAATCCTGCTTTGCCATTCTGGGTGGGGGGTGTAGTCACCCAGGTGGTTCATCAGAAAACAGTTCCCTGCATTGAGCTGCCATTGGCTGTGCTTGGCGGCTTATGTGCAGTGACAGCTCTGCACACACACATCACTGTAGCATTGCTGATGGCAGCTTTGCGGCTCTAGGCTCTCTGTCCTGCCCTGTGGTGGCTTTGGCTGCAGGTTTACATAAACATAAAAAGGCTTTCCCAGGTGCGTGGGGGCCCCCTCTGCCACCAATAGCTTTGTTGCTGGCCCTGCAGCCCATCAGACCAAAGACTGAAAAGCCTCCTGGACCAGACCATAACCTAAAAGTTGGTGGAAGCCCCCTTTGCAGGGAAAGTGGTGGAGGCCCTGGGGCTAGAGCCCCTTGCGTCCCTCTCATAATTCGGCCCTGACCCCACAAGCCTACTCCGTTTCTTCCAGAGCGGGTTCAGCACGCCTGACCTCGGCACGACCCCACTATCGCAATAAATGGAGTATAGACAATTTTATTGCCTCTCTCCACCATGCTGAATGTGCGGGGGCCACATATTTTATTCAGCCTGCTTAATATTTCTTTATAAGCCATAATGAACTACCTCCCTTCTGATGGGTCTCTTCAGCAGCAAAAAATGACTTATCCGTGCATTTTTCAGTCTGAAAGTCAATGCCCAATGCCCCCCCCCCCCCAGTAGGTGAAGGGGGAAACCTCGCTGTTTCAAGGGCTTCTGATGCCAAGGGACTCACTCAGACCCACTGCTGATGTCAAACTGGAACAGAGGGTGATTTTAAGTCCTCTTTAGTGCAGAAGGAGTGTCATTTTGCAGGTTAATAGATACATCAGTCCTTGGCTCGTATTAACTCTTCACAGGGGTCTCTACCCAATCCACACTCCATTAGTTTCCGTCCACTGACATGCTCCTCCCTCTGGTTTCCCACTACTGACCGTGACCCGTTAATAAGGCTGCACAGAACTCCAGAACTAACACCAGAACTCCGGGGCTCCCCGCCAGTGCTCCTATAGATGGACACTGATCTATGGCCTCCACAGACCCACTGCCCACCCAGCACCCAGACGGTGCTCAGCTTAGACTGTGCACTACTTCAGGGGTGACTTCCAACCAGCTTCAGTGGTGACTCCCAACCAACATCAGGGGTGACTCCCAACCAGCACCCTACATCTCTCTACAGGTTGCACTCTAGAACCATTCTCCCCACACCTCCGGGTGTCTTTCCTTACCCATTCACTGCGGGGGATGCAGCAGGGTGCACTCCCTATTGATTTGAATGAAAAAAACATACCTGTCCAGGCTCCAATGGTGCATGCACAGGCTCTCGTCCAATAAGAGCCACCTGCTGCAACTATGTAGTTTGGGATACCCTGCTGTCCCCTATAACAGGCACACTGTTATAGGGGAATGGGATGGATTCTGCACAATGTATGTTTAGAGGTGGATTGGGAGGATTCTGCACGCTGCCCGTTGAGGGGGGGGGGGGGGATGGGGGGAAGGGTATGCATACTGCCTGTTGCTACTGGGTTCTGGGAGGGGGGGGGGGACAAACATAAACAGAAGACATCATCCCTAGTGTTTGGCAAACCGGACACCCTATGTCCAAAGCCCTTTGGCTCATCAGGCACATCCCTTGGTCTGCAACAGTAAGTACATCTTCACACCACACCTCACTTAGAGCCTCCAGACACCCTAGGTCCAAAGCTCCCCAGCTCCTCAGGCATCTCCCTTGGCCTGCAACAGTAAGTACACATTTACACCACACATGACTTAGAGCCACTCTGGACACCCTAGGTCCAAGCCCCCCCCCCCCACTCCTTAGACACCTCCCTTGGCCTGCAACAGTAAGTACACCTTCACCTCACACCACACCTCACTTAGAGCCACCGGACACCCTAGGTCCAAAGCAGAACCCCCCCCCCCCCGCCTGCTCCTCAGGCACATCACTTGGCCTGCAACAGTGAGTACATCTTCACATCACACCTCACTTAGAGACACCGGACACCCTAGGTCCAAAGCCCCCCCCCCCCCCCCCTTGCTCCTCAGGTACCTCCCTTGAACTGCAATAGTAAGTACATCTTCACCTCACACCACACCTTCTGAGATCTACTGTACAGCAGCAAGCACAATGAACACTAGGTGTTGTCATAATAGGCCCTTCAGACGTTGCTGGACTTGTTCTCTTATTAAACCTAAATTACTGTGTGACTATGTAAACGTAGGGATTTCGTAACCTCCACTTATCCTCCTACTGTCACGTATCGATGCATATAAAACAAGAAACAGTAACAATTAATAGGGACATCCTTTGGCATGCCGGAAACTCTCCAGTGGTATTAAATAAAATATATGTCAGCTGAGTGTTGATGCTCTCCAATGACCTAGGAATGCTCTTACACATTTTAATGAATACATCTCCAGTGTTTTGCAGTGGACAGCACCTCCATATATATATATATATATATATATATATATATATATATATGGAAGTGAAAGTAAAATTTAAAGTAAAGAAAAGTAAAATATTATGCAAATAGTTTGATTGGAGGGTCTTGCATTCTTGGAGACATCTTTTGGGCAAATCCTTAGGTCTTATAAGAAGAGACTGACACCTTGGGTAAAAGAGGAGGGATGGGGTCACCTGGAGGAGTGATCCGCAGAGAAAGGAGGAAGATTTATGTCAATAGAGATTGGAAAAAAAACTGTTGCAACACCAGTTGTGCGCACCAGGAAGAGAGAACTCACCGCACCCTCTAAAGGTGAAGAAATAGTCTGGGTGGAGTCCGATGACTTTATGTGGTTATTACTAAAGCGTGGTCTGCAGCTACAGTTTTGGGCTCATTGATGGGCATTAAACTTGCTGCTGTAAACTACGCCCTCATCACAGGGGTCCCCTCAACACCCCTCTCACTCCCCCCTTCCATGCAGCAGGGTGCACTCCCTATTGATTTGAATGAAAAAAAACATATCTGTCCAGGCTCCAATGGTGCATGCACAGGCTCTCGTCCAATAAGAGCCATCTGCTGCAACTATGTAGTTTGGGATGCCCTGCTGTCCCCTATAACAGGCACACTGTTATAGGGGAATGGGAGGGATTCTGCACAATGCATGTTTAGAGGTGGATTGGGGGGATTATGCACGCTGCTCGTTGTGGGGGGGGGGGGGGGATTGGGGGGAAGGGTATGCATACTGCCTGTTGCTACTGGGTTCTGGGAGGGGGTATTTAAGCACATAATTTTGTTCAAAATATTTTGTTTCTTTTTTCCCCTCTAAACCCTAGGTGCTAAATATCAAGCTGAAACCCCTTTTACCACCCTGGTGTTTTAAAATGTTTAAAAAATATGTGGCTATTTCTCAAAACATCACAAAGGTATAGACAATAGATACTGTACATATATGGCAATTCAGTGTCCACTGAGTTGTGAGTCCCTCTTACAACTATCTGCCGAAAGAAGCTTCTCCTACTGTCATATGATTTCTTTTCTTCAAAATTACCTCTTATTATCTATTCCCAGTATGCACTGCTTTAGCAGCTTCTAATCTGTGCATAAATAATGTAGGATATTGTAGGATATTAAGGAGGACGTTGCTCCGGACGTTCTGGCTAAGTGTGTATCTATTGTTTATATGACTAAGGGCCCCTGTGTAGGTCTGAAACGAGGCGGGGGTACCCAGGATTATGGATTTTATTACTTCTGCATATTTGTTCTTTTAATGTCCAATTATCTTTGTTATTTCAGTGGTCCAAGTGCACATACACTGTATATATGGGGCTTTGTTCTTCCCTGTGGCACAGGGGACTCTAAATTGAATTGGAGCTCCCTATACTTGTGTTGGCATAGTGGAAAATGTGATATGTTTGCTCAAAAAACTCTCTTTTTGTATGTATAAGGTGTGACGTGGGGGGGAGCCCGTTCACTCTGACAAAGTGGGAAAGTGCTAA
Source organism: Gastrophryne carolinensis (assembly GCA_027917425.1). Taxonomy (NCBI): domain Eukaryota; kingdom Metazoa; phylum Chordata; class Amphibia; order Anura; family Microhylidae; genus Gastrophryne; species Gastrophryne carolinensis. The sequence goes on along the minus strand of CM051235.1, from coordinate 37,207,066 downwards.
TGGACTTTCCTGCGCATGGTGTTTAAAAAGGTGTTCTGGAAAAAGGAGGTAAAAGGGTGGGAGTATCAGCAGGCATCATGCCTTGGCCATCAGAATTGGAACCAAATTATTATTCACCAGATATATGCATCACATAATGTCACTTTACCATTCCAAGGGGCTTCCCTTTAGGAATTGTACAGCAACCCACCTGTTAAGGATCCCCCAGAGGCAAAATCGAACCGGGACTGTTACAAAAAAAAATTGTGGTGGTGGAGGTGAGTGAGGGGGGCCCTTAACCGAATGCAGAGTGAGCATGCTTGCAGTGTTTTCCAGTTTGGGCCGAATGCCAAACTCAAACACTGCAAGCGAGAACTTTGCGGCTGTCAAATGTGAAGCCTCGTCCGGTGTTGCAAATAACCCTCCCAGTGGTGGGGAGCAAGCAGAGCCTGGCAGAGTGCCAGCCTGGGAGGAAGGCTGTCGTCCTCCTTCCATCCAAACGCTGATGATTTGGAATAAAATGCTTTTGTGTGACGTTATTTTTTTTTTATTTCACTACCTTGAACCAGTAAGGGGTCCATGGGACTTGTCATTAGGGCAACCAGATGGGAGTGGATGAAGGGCTTACAGCTGCAGAAGACATCATCCCTAGTGTTTGGCAAACCGGACACCCTATGTCCAAAGCCCTTTTGTCTCATCAGGCACATCCCTTTGCCTGCAACAGTAAGTACATCTTCACACCACACCTCACTTAGAGCCTCCAGACACCCTAGGTCCAAAGCTCCCCAGCTCCTCAGGCATCTCCCTTGGCCTGCAACAGTAAGTACACCTTCACCTCACACCACACCTCACTTAGAGCCACCGGACACCCTAGGTCCAAAGTCCCCCCCCCCCCCCCCGCCTGCTCCTCAGGCACATCACTTGGCCTGCAACAGTGAGTACATCTTCACATCACACCTTACTTAGAGACACCGGACACCCTAGGTCCAAAGCCCCCCCCCCCTTGCTCCTCAGGTACCTCCCTTGAACTGCAATAGTAAGTACATCTTCACCTCACACCACACCTTCTGAGATCTACTGTACAGCAGCAAGCACAATGAACACTAGATGTTGTCATAATAGGCCCTTCAGAAGTTGGTGGACTTGTTCTCTTAATAAACCTAAATTACTGTGTGACTATGTAAACTTAGGGATTTCATAACCTCCACTTATCCTCCTACTGCCACGTATCAATGCATATAAAACAAGAAACAGTAACAATTAATAGGGACATCCTTTGGCATGCCGGAAACTCTCCAGTGGTATTAAATAAAATATATGTCAGCTGAGTGTTGATGCTCTCCAATGACCTAGGAATGCTCTTACACATTTTAATGAATACATCTCCAGTGTTTTGCAGTGGACAGCACCTCCTTTTATATATATATATATATATATATATATATATATATATATATATTCATACATGGAAGTGAAAGTAAAATTTAAAGTAAAGAAAAGTAAAATATTATGCAAATAGTTTGATTGGAGGGTCTTGCATTCTTGGAGACATCTTTTGGGCAAATCCTTAGGTCTTATAAGAAGAGACTGACACCTTGGGTAAAAGAGGAGGGATGGGGTCACCTGGAGGAGTGATCCGCAGAGAAAGGAGGAAGATTTATGTCAATAGAGATTGGAAAAAAAACTGTTGCAACACCAGTTGTGCGCACCAGGAAGAGAGAACTCACCGCACCCTCTAAAGGTGAAGAAATAGTCTGGGTGGAGTCCGATGACTTTATGTGGTTATTACTAAAGCGTGGTCTGCAGCTACAGATTTGGGCTCATTGATGGGCATTAAACTTGCTGCTGTAAACTACGCCCTCATCACAGGGGTCCCCTCAACACCCCTCTCACTCCCCCCTTCCATGCAGCAGGGTGCACTCCCTATTGATTTGAATGAAAAAAAACATATCTGTCCAGGCTCCAATGGTGCATGCACAGGCTCTCGTCCAATAAGAGCCATCTGCTGCAACTATGTAGTTTGGGATGCCCTGCTGTCCCCTATAACAGGCACACTGTTATAGGGGAATGGGAGGGATTCTGCACAATGCATGTTTAGAGGTGGATTGGGGGGATTATGCACGCTGCTCGTTGTGGGGGGTGGGGGGTGGGCGGAAGGGTATGCATACTGCCTGTTGCTACTGGGTTCTGGGAGGGGGTATTTAAGCACATAATTTTGTTCAAAATATTTTGTTTCTTTTTTTCCCTCTAAACCCTAGGTGCTAAATATCAAGCAATAACCCCTTTTACCACCCTGGTGTTTTAAAATGTTTTAAAAATATGTGGCTATTTCTCAAAACATCACAAAGGTATAGACAATAGATACTGTACATATATGGCAATTCAGTGTCCACTGAGTTGTGAGTCCCTCTTACAACTATCTGCCGAAAGAAGCTTCTCCTACTGTCATATGATTTCTTTTCTTCAAAATTACCTCTTATTATCTATTCCCAGTATGCACTGCTTTAGCAGCTTCTAATCTGTGCATAAATAATGTAGGATATTGTAGGATATTAAGGAGGACGTTGCTCCGGACGTTTTGGCTAAGTGTGTATCTATTGTTTATATGACTAAGGGCCCCTGTGTAGGTCTGAAACGAGGCGGGGGTACCCAGGATTATGGATTTTATTACTTCTGCATATTTGTTCTTTTAATGTCCAATTATCTTTGTTATTTCAGTGGTCCAAGTGCACATACACTGTATATATGGGGCTTTGTTCTTCCCTGTGGCACAGGGGACTCTAAATTGAATTGGAGCTCCCTATACTTGTGTTGGCATAGTGGAAAATGTGATACGTTTGCTCCAAAACCTCTCTTTTTGTATGTATAAGGTGTGAAGTGGGGGGAGCCCGTTCACTCTGACAAAGTGGGAAAGTGCTAATGGACTTTCCTGCGCATGGTGTTTAAAAAGGTGTTCTGGAAAAAGGAGGTAAAAGGGTGGGAGTATCAGCAGGCCTCATGCCTTGGCCATCAGAATTGGAACCAAATTATTATTCACCAGATATATGCATCACATAATGTCACTTTACCATTCCAAGGGGCTTCCCTTTAGGAATTGTAAAGCAACCCACCTGTTAAGGATCCCCCAGAGGCAAAATCGAACCGGGACTGTTACAAAAAAAAATTGTGGTGGTGGAGGCGAGTGAGGGGGGCCCTTAACCGAATGCAGAGTGAGCATGCTTGCAGTGTTTTCCAGTTTGGGCCGAATGCCAAACTCAAACACTGCAAGCGAGAACTTTGCGGCTGTCAATTGTGAAGCCTCGTCCGGTGTTGCAAATAACCCTCCCAGTGGTGGGGAGCAAGCAGAGCCTGGCAGAGTGCCAGCCTGGGAGGAAGGCTGTCGTCCTCCTTCCATCCAAACGCTGATGATTTGGAATAAAATGCTTTTGTGTGACATTTTTTTTTTATTTCACTACCTTGAACCAGTAAGGGGTCCATGGGACCTGTCATTAGGGCAACCAGATGGGAGTGGATGAAGGGCTTACAGCTGCAGAAGACATCATCCCTAGTGTTTGGCAAACCGGACACCCTATGTCCAAAGCCTTTTTGGCTCATCAGGCACATCCCTTTGCCTGCAACAGTAAGTACATCTTCACACCACACCTCACATAGAGCCTCCAGACACCCTAGGTCCAAAGCTCCCCAGCTCCTCAGGCATCTCCCTTGGCCTGCAAAAGTAAGTACACCTTCACCTCACACCACACCTCACTTAGAGCCACCGGACACCCTAGGTCCAAAGTCCCCCCCCCCCCCCCCCGCCTGCTCCTCAGGCACATCACTTGGCCTGCAACAGTAAGTACATCTTCACATCACACCTCACTTAGAGACACCGGACACCCTAGGTCCAAAGCCCCCCCCCCCCCCCCCCCCGCCTGCTCCTCAGGCACATCACTTGGCCTGCAACAGTGAGTACATCTTCACATCACACCTTACTTAGAGACACCGGACACCCTAGGTCCAAAGCCCCCCCCCCTTCTTGCTCCTCAGGTACCTCCCTTGAACTGCAATAGTAAGTACATCTTCACCTCACACCACACCTTCTGAGATCTACTGTACAGCAGCAAGCACAATGAACACTAGATGTTGTCATAATAGGCCCTTCAGAAGTTGCTGGACTTGTTCTCTTAATAAACCTAAATTACTGTGTGACTATGTAAGCGTAGGGATTTCATAACCTCCACTTATCCTCTTACTGCCACGTATCGATGCATAGAAAACAAGAAACAGTAACAATTAATAGGGACATCCTTTGGCATGCCGGAAACTCTCCAGTGGTATTAAATAAAATATATGTCAGCTGAGTGTTGACGCTCTCCAATGACCTAGGAATGCTCTTACACATTTTAATGAATACATCTCCAGTGTTTTGCAGTGGACAGTACATATATATATATATATATATATATAAAAATAAAATTTAAAGTAAAGAAAAGTTAAATATTATGCAAATAGTTTGATTGGAGGGTCTTGCATTCTTGGAGACATCTTTTGGGCAAATCCTTAGGTCTTATAAGAAGAGACTGACACCTTGGGTAAAAGAGGAGGGATGGGGTCACCTGGCGGAGTGGTCTGCAGAGAAAGGAGGAAGATTTGTGTCAATAGAGATTGGAAAAAAAACTGTTGCAACACCAGTTGTGCGCACCAGGAAGAGAGAACTCACCGCACCCTCTAAAGGTGAAGAAATAGTCTGGGTGGAGTCCGATGACTTTATGTGGTTATTACTAAAGCGTGGTCTGTAGCTACAGTTTTGGGCTCATTGATGGGCATTAAACTTGCTGCTGTAAACTACGCCCTCATCACAGGGGTCCCCTCAACACCCCTCTCACTCCCCCCTTCCATCGGCTTAGCTTACCTTACATTCAATTGCGCACAATTGAATGTGTGTGTGTGTGTGTGTGTGTGTGTGTGTGTGCGACCGGTTGTGTGTGTGCCTGCATGGGCTTTGGGAGTGCACACATATGGGCCTGGGTGTACGCATGTACATTGGGAGCCGTGCCTGCACTTTGGTGGTGCGCATGTGCTTTAGGAGTGGGGTTTGGGAGTGTCTGCAGTAAGGGGTTTGGGAGTGTCTGCAGTAAGATCTCTGGCTCTTTAAGAGCCCGCTTATTGTGCTGATTAATAAGCAATATCACAGTTCCAAGGGCCACGCTCACTTGTTTTCTAAAATAAATCATGGAGTGAAATTTTTAAAATGAAGAAGAAATGGTAAACAGTTTAGGACAGTGCCCGGTACGTTACCCGACACAATGGCGTAACATTTACCTTTGCTTGAAATATATAACTTCCACAAGCCTGGATGTACAATGTAACACACAGTAGGGAGCTGGCCAGCTTTTTAAAATGTAAGCGCATGGATCACTTTGCTTGTTACATTGCACAATGCAAGGTAGAGATTCAGCAGGTTGACTTTAAAAACTCCAAGCAAATTTTTTTTTTATTGTGAGTGCTGCTGCATTTTTACATTACATGAACAATTTGATCTTCAGTTAAAAGATGAGTAAAATACTGTCAATTCAATCTCTATTGGTGTAGTTGGGTGCATTTATGTCAAAATCCCCTGCTCCTACACTGCACCCCTATATCTGCCCTGCTCCCTGCTGCACCCGCATCTCTTTCCTGCTCCCTGTTTTACCCATATTTCTGCCTGCTCCCTGCTATACCCCTATCTCTTCTCTGATGCCTGCTGCACCCCATCTCTGTCCTACTGCCACACTGCACCCCTATCCCCTCCCTGCTCCCTGCTGCACCCCCATCTCTTCTCTGCTTCCTTCTCCACCCCATCTCCGTCCTGCTGTTACACTGCACATTCATCTATTCCCTGCATCCTGCTGCAAACCCATCTCTGCTCTGGTCCATGTTGCATCCCTATCTCTGCCTGATCCCTGCTGGACCCCTATCTTTTCTCTGCTCACCACTGCACTCCCATCTCTTCCCTGTCTCCCATTGCACCCCCATCTCTGCCCTGCTTCCTGCTCCACCCCATCTCCGCCCTGCTGCCACACTGCACATCCATCTCTTCCCTGTGACCTACTGCACACCCATCCTTGCCCTGCTTCCTGTTGCACACCCATTTTTTTTCCTGATCCTTGCTGCATCCCATCTCTGCCCTGCTGCCACACTGCACCCCTACCTCTACACTGATCCCTGCCGCACCCCCATCTTAGCTCTGCTCACTGCTGCACCCCCATCTCTTCCATGCTCCCTGCTGCACCCCATCCCTGCCCTGCTGCCACTTTGCACTGCCATCTATTCCCTGCTCCATGCAGCACCACTATCGATGCCCTGATCCCTGCTGCACCTCCTATCTTTGCTCTGCTCACCACTGCACCCCCTTCTCTGCCCTGCTCCAATACTGCACCCCAATTCTGCCCAGCTCCCCCCTTCATCTGCCCCTCTGTCCTGCTCCACGCGGCACTCCTATTTCTACCCTGTTACCTAATGTACCCCCATCTCTGCTTTCACGCCACTCCACCCTATTCCCCACTATACCACCCCACACTGCACCCCTACTTTTCTCCCACGCTGCACCTCCATCTCTGCTCAGTTCCCTGCTGCACCCTACATCTCTGCCCTGCTCCCTGCTGCCCATTGGACCTCCATCTGTGGGCTGGGTGCAGTTCAGTTTTTGTTTGTACAGACTGTAAGTGATAAATATCTTTTTTTTAGTTGGAAAACAAGTGCAAAGACTGAAGATTATGTTATGATGACTGTTACCCAAAGGTCGTGGTCCCTTGTAGAAGCTAATGTGAAACATGTTGGGATGCTCATTAAATTAGATCCACACAGAATTGTGTACAGCACAGATAGCGGCATGAATTGTTATTGTACCAAATACATTGTAACAATCGAGTTCCTCTCCCCCATCACCAGTCTCACTCATCTTCTTCTGAAGCCTTCACTGCTTCTTTGAGCTCTGGCTGCATCCTCACGCACCTCTAGCCATGCGCGCACCTCCGTCCAGCCTTTTGAATGGGTGGCGTGGACATGCCAAGGCTGCAAGATGGGCGGGAGATGTGGCTGGTGGCGCCGCTCGCCTCCCTTCAGCACCGCTCGGCTGCTTAGCTGTCCTCGGCGGTGAAGGGAGCCAGGTGACAGCGAGCGCACTGATTGGCTGAGCATGCCGCATAAATTGATCAGCTAATGCTATAACAGACTGTGACATGCCCCCATATCCATAATGATGAGGCTATAGCACTTCACAGTCTTGGCTGGAGCATCTTACACCCGGCACAAGTGGCCCTAAGCCAGTAGAATTCTCCCTGTGCTCCCTTTAACCAGTCTCCCCCATGCTTTCTGTTTAAGACGACTGTAACTTCCTGAGATCTACTGCTGCAAGCACAATGAAAGCCACGGGTCAGGATAAGCTGTCGTCACAAAAGGCCCTACCGAACTTGATGGACTTGTTTTCTTATTCAAACCTAAATTATATGTGACTATAAAAACTTAGGAATTTCATAATCTCAAGTAATTCATCTACTGGCATATATATATATCAATGTATTCATCTTCATCCCTAATTAAAATAATAATAACAAGGAGCAGTTATTAATTGGTGTGCCGGAAACTCTCTGGTAATTATTGCATACCTTTCAGCTAAGGTGTAGAGACTCTCTGATGACCTGGAGATGCTCTTACACATATAACGACCAAACATCCAATGTTTTGCAATGGGCAGCAGCCAGGTCTTCCGTATCAGAAGCTATTAGGAAAGCACAACCGAGAGTAAAACCTTATGCAAATAGTTTGATTGGTGGGTGCAGTGTTTTATTTCCTCCTAGTATCCAATATAAGGAGAAAGAATGAAGCAGGGAAGACAGTGCGATATAGAGAGGCTCTATTCCAGGTACGTTGTTTCGGGGTGCTGACTACACGGGGCTCTTAGGCCATGAAATCGACCTCTTACAAAAGAAAGATATCCTTTACTAACAGGAGAGCTTTCTAACTCATAAGAGTTATTATACAAATCTCACCTGGGTTTTACAGAGGCATCCCAATTTTGGATGCACCTGTGTGTGAAACCCCTGGGATCACCTGTTGGCTTGCCTCGGGCTAAAGTATTCCTAGAATAGCAGTAAGAGGATGTAAAAGACTGCACAGCATGATTTTGGGAATGATCTATGTTTCTGTACCCATCCCCATCCTTATTTTTATCTGCTTAGGCTGGAAGCTGAGGCTTTTTTGTATGCTTACTATTATCTTATGGATGGGGGGTCAGTGCAATGTGCATTGATTATATATATATATATATATATATATATATATATATATATATATATCCCACATTTTACGCCCTATAAGGAGCACTTATTTTTTCTTGGGGGAGAATGCCCACGTGTCTTAGAGGGTGAAGTTTGAACATCCCCCCCATTTCCCAACTGCTGCTGAATCAAGTTAGTGTAAAAAAAAAACTTCATACCTGAGGCGCAATCCAGAAGCCGCCACTCTTCGCATCCAGCGTGAGCCTATGCATCACTGACATCTGCTCCCCGCTTTCTGCACTCTCATTGCTGAATCAGCACACGGTTGGCTGCACTGACACAGTGCCCGCTGGCTGCGGAGAGTGGTGACTTTTGGATCTGGACACTAACTTTATTCAGCGGCGGTCGGACGGTGGGGGATCTGCCACACTACCTTGTTATGGGAGTATTTTGCATGCTGTATATTATATGGGGAGGTGGGAGTCGACCTGCTGCTTGTTTTTGGGGATGGGGGGATCTTCCACACTACCTTGTTATGGGGGTATTTTGCATGCTGTATATTATATGGGGAGGGGGGGACGGCCTGGTGCTTGTTTTTGGGAATAGGGGGGATCTGCCACACTACCCTGTTATGGGGGTATTCTGCATGCTGTCTTTTATATGGGGAGGGGGATTCTGCATGCTGCTTGTTTTTGAGGATGGGTGGGATCTGCCATACACCTGGTGATTGGGGGGGGATTCTGCCATGTCCTGTTTGGTTCTGAATATTTTTCATCTTTTTTCCCTCCTCCAAATCCTAGGTGCGACTTATAAGTTGCATGAGCTGCACAAACTTAGAACAAAGTCATGGACTATTCCTTGACCCCCACCCCACCCTGGACACGCCCTCTTCCAGTATCTACCATCTGGGAGACGTTTTGCAGTACCAGTATATAGGACTTCTACATCTAAATATGGTTTCTTCCCTTTGGCTGTCCGCGCCCTAAACAAAAGTCAGGCGTCATAGGCCTAGGCCTAAAGGAACTTGTACTAGCTTGTATCACTTGCACTATGTATGAGCATATGTATCTCTTTATTCAAGATAAAACTGAATACAAGAGATACAGACTAAGTCAATTGTATTATTTGTTGCTCTGTGTATATGCCAAAAATAATTCCTTGTTCATCTCTGATGTACTTGGCTGAATTGAATTAGGTGTGACATGCACTCTGCGTATTTATTTTGGACTTGTGCAGACTGAGTTGGGCAGTTTATTTTTTACACTGTTATGTTAGGGGTTGTGGGGGAGGAGGTGTGCACAGGTTAAGGGGATAGCTAAGGTGTGGGATTTTATTATTATTTTAAACTGTGACCTGACTCAAGAAAACAGGGTGCAAGCACTAAAAGTTCTTAGGGCAGCCTGAACACCAAATATGGCCCTGGCTGGGTTGTCATTTTTGTGTTTGCTTAGCTCTTGTCAAGCTCCCATGGCACATACTTGGGTTTTCATCCAATCAGAAATCACTGCTGTGCATATACATGCATATCAATGAATTTTGAATGGAATGGTTGCTGGGCATTTCCACTGGCCATTCACCTCTGCTACGCCAATCAGCCGCCAGCCATTTAGATATGATGTCGGGGGTGCGCGTATCAGATAAAAGAGTGCTGGGGATGCTGGCGGAGGCCGGCATATTTTCACACATTGGGTATTCCAAACCCTTGGGGGCAAGCAATCTGGCCCTGAAGTCTTCTAGACCAGTTGTTACCAACCAATGGTACGAGTACGACCTGTGGCAAAGGCTGCAGACTGATCTCTACCCCAACTCAATCTGCTGCCATCCATACTTTACCCAAGTAAAACAGCTCCAGAAGGTGATGGAAACTCTTCTTGTGTGCATTTGTATAAATGTAATGCACTTTAAATGGTTGTTTTTTATATTTTAATATGGTTTCAGCTGACTGATAACCCATATGGACCCCCCAGGCAGTACTTAAACCGGACCAACACCCGTTTTTTTCTTTAAAGGGTGCTGGTCCCACATACAGCGAATAAGAACAAGCTGGAGCCCTTCAAACATAACCCCCCAGAACACCCGATATCCTTATTTTCACATCGGAAAACGTTTAGCGGTCACGTTGGTCATGGTCGCGTTCTTGGTGCCGGCCACCGGAAAGCCCCACCCACATGAGGCTCTTTCCAAATGAAAAAGTAAGGATAACGGCCGACCTATGGGTGTTATGTTTGGGGGGTCTCCAGCATTCTGGAGCCACCTGAGCTTGTTCTTATTCATTAGTCGCTGTCTGCAGGACCAACACCCGTTAAAGAGAAAACAGGTGTTGGTCCGGTTTAATATCCATATTTAAATTAGAAATGGTTATTTGCTAAAAAAAAGGTTGGGAACCCCTGTTTTAGGCCACTGAATCTCAACCTCTGGTACACATACCCCAGGGGGTTCACAGCAGGGACACACCAACCAGAGGATGTCTGACTGGTCTAGTATATTATTTTAACAACATTATCCCTTCTTGCTTTTAAAGTGATACGAGGCCTGTGGCCTACTATGTATAGTTGATCACTCCCTTGGAGGCACTTGGTTGGAACTTCTTGTCCACTAGGGGGTACTTGGCTTAAAGTGGACCAAAACCCAGTGCGATTGGTCCTGGAATCTATAAGATTCCAGAGCCGATCGATCCCCCCCCCCCGGGGCATCCAAAATCGGGATGCCCCACTGTGCGAAACCCCCCAGGTCGCTCCATACACTTACTTTGCTTCCTGGTCCAGCGGCACATGCGAGAGCCACGGCCTCATCCCCGCTATCCCTCTAGCAGGGCGTGTGTCTGCGCCAGGCATTTGTGAATGGTCGGTGCGGACCTGCTCCCTGGTAAAGGGAAGCAGGGGATGAGGCTGCCAGCACGCTCCCAGTGCGCTGATTGGATGAACGGCCACGCATGCGCCGTCGGACCGGGTAGAGGTGAGTTGCTCTCTGCGTTCTGGGGGGTTTTATATAGCTGGGCACCCTGATCAGGGTGCCCCGGGGGGAATAGTCAAAATCCCAGATTTTGGTCCACTTTAAAAAGGTTGAGAACCACAGTTCGAGACCCCAAAGCTGGGTTACCAGGGTTTTGTTATGATTTAAAGCATTCTATTATGAATCCAGATGATAACTCCACATCACTTTGTATCTCCTATTATTCCAGTTGGAGTCACGCAGTCCTTTTTTTCTTCTGTTACAGATCTGAACTGCGTGTCTGCCACTGTGTCACCGAATCCCTTGGCATCAAAAGAAAGGTATGTATCTCCTTATTATTCTGATTGCCTAAATGCCCCTTTTAAGGCAAGACATAAAAACATACCCCCATTAGTCCCAGGCAGGTGACAAAGCTGTTCCGTTCTAGTACGATAATCCGAAATTTATCACCACCCGAGAACCAGAGTTAGATTGGTTAGTTTTGCCCAGACAGGTCCTTTAAAGATAACTATCAGCTTCCTCCTTTTCTTGCGAATGGCTGGGGATATCTTTATTACACATTCCTCTGGCTGGAGGCAGAAGAGTGTGTGTAATATAAATATCCCCAGCCCATCACCAGAGGAGGGGGAGGGCCCCTTTAGGGATGGGAGCCTAGGCAATTAGCTGGGTCAACAGTCTGATTTGGATGCCTCAACTCCTAGGCCAAAAAACGTCTAAGCCGACACCAGGACCTATATAGTTTTGCCAACAGACAACATCCATTCCTTTACTAAGTGACACTTAGGGGGTTATTTAAGAAAGGCTAAGGCCACATAAGGCTCGATTCGGAGAGACACAAAAAAACTTTCGGTTTGGTGCCGACGTCGTAACATTTTCAAAATTTCCCGCTCTCGTATGAGCGTTCGAGCGATTCTATGCATGCATTGAAAACCTTGTGTAAAGTTTCCGTCCGTTCGTACGGCAGATCACGAATTACGCGGATGTCATTTTCCATCCAGACTTTTCCGTTTCATTTCCACATGTTACAACGTAGGCTTTCGTTTTTGCCCTTTTCCCATCGTATCCTCCAACGAATCCTTTACGTTTCCCGATATATTCTGTTTCCATTTTACCAAAAATAAACGTCCAGACGGAATCCTTACGATCTTGCGCCTGCGCACTACAAACTTAAGTCATGAAAGTGCTCGCCTACATATTTGCCACCCTCACTTCTACTACAATGTTTAGCTAAACCACTTAGCACTCCATCCTCCATCTTCCCTTTTGGACCCTTAAAGCACACCCAAATCACTTATCACTATCCTCCATCTTCCCTTTTGGACCCTTAAAGCACACCCAAACCACTTCTCGGTCATGTGAATATTCATCTTTAAATATTTCTGTGCCCATTAGTTTTGTGTTAATGTAGTTTGTTAATGAAATGTCAATGTAACTTTTTAAAAATAATTACCAGCATCAAATATGCATTTTTTAAAAATGTGTTAAAATTTCAACGTTTTATAACTATAAATAATAAAATACATAGCAATGGCAGGCCACTGAACATTATTCTTCATCTGTGGTCCCCAACAAGTTGCGCAGCTCCTGCATCTCGCCCACCAACTGAAGGAGCCTGACACTCAGTTGTGCCACTCTGGCACGTGTGGTCCCTGTAAATTACAATTTGGGTATAACCTTGTTGGGGTCATACTGCAGTGCCCCCCCCCCCCCCCCGCCCATATGGTCCAAACACCTAAATCTGGACTTCATAAGCCAGAGGGCCCTCGCCACCACGGGCCGGGTTTTGCATAGTGCCCGATTAGAGAACCCCTGGCCCGCATTCTGCAGGCAAAGAACGGGCATCAGGAGCAAGGGCGAGTGGCACATCTTGCAGTTCCTGCAACCAAATATAAAATAATTACACAAAGCAAAGGTAACCAACTAAAACACTAACTCCTACAACAAATTAAGATTCAAGTTCAACAATCCAAATATAATTCACAAAGGACATAAGTCTAAAAAAATATAGCAATTATATGGATGTGTGGAAAAATACATTTTTACATGCTAAGACTAATTTAGGTCAGCATTAAAATGCATCTATAAGGCATACATGAAATGTATTGATTTAGGTATGCATTGCTATACAATTTATGGCCTCGGCCATGCTGATACATGCAATGCCTTGGTGCTAAAGGCGCACAGACTTCTCCACATAGCCGCAAAACATGTTCAAAAATAGCAATCCGAGTCCTCAGAGGTGTCGGAAGTGGTTTTACAATTATACGAATTTATAGGGTGGTGAGCCGTCGGCAAACAGCTCTCTGAATGTGACGTAAACCATCCCAGCAACGGAAGTTTTCTGAAGGAACGAAAATTTTCCAATTTTGTTTGGAAATGTGCCGAATTGCTTTCGAAAGCGCATATACACATGCTCCCGAACGTTCGTGCGAGTGAAAAATGTACGAAAAAAAGCAAAAAAATGACAAACACCCACCAAAACTTTCACAGACAGCTACGAATGTCCGGACGAATGTTTCTTTGAATCGAGCCTACAGTGTCAGCTGAGTGTCAGCTGAGTGTCAGGTCCCAATCAAAAAGGTGTATTTATCAAGTCTAAAATCCCAAGCGCCTGTGATAGTGCCAGGTATTGTCCCATCTATAATCGGCAACGGCGATGGGATGAGTGCCAGTGCTAAGTTTCCTACAGTGCCAGATAGTGCCAGATAGGACCAGGCGCTCACCCTGGAGTGTGGGGCCTGATCCCATACATTTCAATGGACTGGGATGGCTACAATTATTTAAGCATTTTAGTCGAATTTTTTTACATTTTTTTTCGGACTGGTGCAAGTGCCAAGGAATCCCTGGTCTGGTTGGGATTATTTTTATATGCATTTTTAGCACTTTTGTGCTGCAAACTTGTGATTTGGGCAGTGAGAAAGCTCTGCCATGTTAGTCTGATGTCCTTAATGCAATTCCCATTTTATTTAAAAAAAAAAAAAAAACCCTATAAAATAAAACATTGGAAATCCAACAGGCGCTGTGTGCCTGAATTCCCTTTTTTGGGCCCCTCTCCGATAAATTTTGTCAGCTTGCGGCGCTCTTGGCCAGCGCTAAGTGTCGCTAGCGCATAGCCTTATATAAGCCGTGCACTGCAAACGCTGCCTGGTCGGGAACGCTACGGCTGACAGCGCCGGCGGTCAGAAGCTGACGCTATAGCTGTTTCATAAGGAAATTTGATACCCTATGAATTACAGCTAAGATCAAACAATTGCTCAGAAGATTTTATTGGATCCCAGTTATAACGATTATATTATCTCTGGGCCAACACGCTTCTGACACAAACCAAATAGCGCGCCTAACTCTGATCCTCTTTCTTTTTGGCAATTACCTCCATCATAATACCAAAAGAAGGAATCATTTATTTCTTTACATATGCAACCTTGTAAGGCATGACCCCTTACTATAGGCAGCAGCTTTATCTAATTAACTAAGGGGTCTATTCATCAAGGGATAGCGGCAGGTGGTGCCTTGTAGCGACAGGTAGCGGACGGTGAACGCCGGGTGCTGTACGCAAAACCACATTTATTTAAGCGATTCCGGTGAGCGACTCCGACAGTGCCATGTAGCGTCCGATTCATCATTACAGACGGCTCAGCGCATACTCCCAGCGCTCTGACTTCCAGAGCGTCAGGCATTACCTGTCGCTACCTATCGCTCTCCCATTACATTTTTTTAAAGAAATAATTGTGTGACCTTTCCTGGCCTATTAAAAGTCATTTTTGAAAACATTTTTTTAAATATTTTTATGCAAAATTGTCATTTCAGGTCTGGCATTACAGTGTTAATGTCACAATGTAATAACAATGTCATTCCATGTGTTTTGGCTTTGTTACTAGTGGATATGTGTTCAGAAACAGACTTTAATCACACAGCCTCTGGCGCTCTGGGCTACAGCGACACAATTTTGAGCTCCAGCGCCGTGTGAGGCTTTTTTTTTTTTTTTATGAATATGGTTTGAGTCGCTCACACTGACCAGTCGCTACCGTTCGCTCTAATTATAGTGCTGTACTGGTGTTATAGCGACTCACACATCTAATTAATCAAGCCAGCCATTTTACTACAGCTTCTGAGGCGCTCTGTAATAGCGACTCACGGCCGATCAGAGCGACCACTAGCGGTCGCTCTTAGCGCCGCTGTAGAGACACTCATCTGCCGATACCTGGAACTAGTAATGAATCAGCCTGTAAGTAACCATTTCCAGCGCACCTTAGTAGCGCATCTTTTCACTTTGGCTGCTGCTGAGCGTCTCGGACGAGGAGCTCAAGTGGCGTCCACACCAATAATAATAAATAAGCCTCCACATTAAATCATTCATTTTAACAATGATACTTTTGTAACTACACCTTCATCATTGTCCTCACTAACGTGTCACATTTCTACTCACCTCTCGTTTTGCAGTCAGGATGATGTCAAAGCCATCTTGTCTTCCGATCCTGGCCATCATACTGGTCCTCTGCCACCTCGCGGCATGTCAGAACTGGGCATCTTTTCAGAGAAAGCACATTTCAGGCAATAACGTCAATTGCAATAATGTCATGAACAGGTCACCCTTCCTTGTAGTAGGTCGCTGCAAGCCCAGGAACACCTTCATCCATACAGCCGCCCCCAATATACAAGCCATGTGCCGAGGAATCAGAGGAAAACGAGACGTGTCAAGCCCCTCAAGATTCCGTCTCACTGACTGCTTCAAAACAAGCGGCACCCGTCCTCAATGTAGATTCAGAAGTCAAAGCAAAACAGATTTTGTGTGCATCAGATGTGATGGAGGGCAGCCCGTTCACTTTGTCAAAGTAGGGAAGTGCTAATAGTGTTTCTTGTACAGGAGACCGGCTGGCCACAGCAGCCATCATACTCTGTACACTGTGATAGAGATCTGGCACATCTGTATAAGATTTTTCATTAGAGAGCCTCTCATCTATATAATTAAGCCTGCACCATAAAGCAAACCTAAACTCTCCATGGCAACTTTGTTCCAGAGAGGGTTCAGGTCTGTGACACCCTCACCCACCCCCTCCCACTGCTATTAGCCCAGCAGAAAAAAAAAAATTGACCCCCAGAAGCTCTGAATGACCTGGACATGCCAGATGCCCCATACTGGTGGTGGCCATTTCTGGCTCTCTAGGTCTCAAAGTGGACCAAAACCCACAGAGATCTTACAGATTGATTCCCTCCCCCCGGAGCATTCTAAATTGGGATGCCCACTTGTGTAACCCCCCCCTCAGGTTGCTCATAAACTCATCTTCTTTTCCTTTCCAATGGCGCATGTGTGAGCCGCAGCCGCTTCCCTGCTGACCCTTTAGCAAAGTGCGTGTCGGTGCCAGACATTTGTGAATGGGCGACGTGGGCACGCTCCCTGTTAGAGGCTATCGGGGGATCCGGCCACCAGTACGCTCGGATCCACTCACGTTAGACAAACTACTGGACGCAGGGGCTCGAGCGGATCCGAGTGCGCTGATTGGACGAGCGGACGCACATGCATCGTAGGACCGGGACCGGACCAGTGAGTTTGTTCGGGCAATCGGGGGGGTTTCACACAGTGGGTTACCCCCGATTATGGTTCACTGGTTGCCAAGGCCATGTATTCATGTATCTCACTGGGTGCCAAGGCCATGTATTCATGTATCTAACTGGGTGCCAAGGCCTTGTATTCATGTATCTCACTGGGTGCCAAGGCCATGTATTCATGTATCTCACTGGGTGCCAAGGCCATGTATTCATGTATCTCACTGGGTGCCAAGGCCATGTATTCATGTATCTCACTGGGTGCCAAGGCCATGTATTCATGTATCTCACTGGGTGCCAAGGCCATGTATTCATGTATCTCACTGGGTGCCAAGGCCATGTATTCATGTATCTCACTGGGTGCCAAGGCCATGTATTCATGTATCTCACTGGGTGCCAAGGCCATGTATTCATGTATCTCACTGGGTGCCAAGGCCATGTATTCATGTATCTCACTGGCTGCCAAAGCCATGTATTCATGTATCTCACTGGGTGCCAAGGCCATGTATTCATGTATCTCACTGGGTGCCAAGGCCATGTATTCATGTATCTCACTGGGTGCCAAGGCCATGTATTCATGTATCTCACTGGGTGCCAAGGCCATGTATTCATGTATCTCACTGGGTGCCAAGGCCTTGTATTCATGGATATCACTGGGTGCCAAGGCCATGTATTCATGTATCTCACTGAGTGCCAAGGCCATGTATTCATGTATCTCACTGGGTGCCAAGGCCATGTATTCATGTATCTCACTGGGTGCCAAGGCCATGTATTCATGTATCTCACTGGGTGCCAAGGCCATGTATTCATGTATCTCACTGGGTGCCAAGGCCATGTATTCATGTATCTTACTGGGTGCCAAAGCCATGTATTCATGTATCTCACTGGGTGCCAAGGCCATGTATTCATGTATCTCACTGGCTGCCAAAGCCATGTATTCATGTATCTCACTGGGTGCCAAGGCCATGTATTCATGTATCTCACTGGGTGCCAAAGCCATGTATTCATGTATCTCACTGGGTGCCAAGGCCTTGTATTCATGTATCTCACTGGATGCCAAGGCCATGTATTCATGTATCTAACTGGATGCCAAGGCCATGTATTCATGTATCTCACTGGGTGCCAAGGCCATGTATTCATGTATCTCACTGGCTGCCAAAGCCATGTATTCATGTATCTCACTGGGTGCCAAAGCCATGTATTCATGTATCTCACTGGGTGCCAAGGCCATGTATTCATGTATCTCACTGGGTGCCAAAGCCATGTATTCATGTATCTCACTGGGTGCCAAGGCCATGTATTCATGTATCTCACTGGGTGCCAAGGCCATGTATTCATGTCTCTCACTGGGTGCCAAAGCCATGTATTCACGTATCTCACTGGGTGCCAAGGCCATGTATTCAGGTGAGACCTTTAACAAAGAATGAATCCAGTAAAATCTGTGAGGCCCCGGTATGGATATATATTACTAAGGTCCCATCTGATGATCTGGTAGAAAAAAGAGAAAAAGAGAAAAAATCTGCTCTCTTTTAATTTTCCAATTACTATTGCCTTATATATCTTATATATACCATACATAACTAGTTACTTGTATATCTTGCTTAAACAATCAGAGATTTGAAAAGCACATTGATAATGCATTTTGAGCGTGCAAATGTTAAATATGGTAAAGTAATAGCCATAGGGGATTCCTGTCCTTTCCCGTTGTTACTAAAGTAGCCTGTAGCTATGGTTTTGGGCTCATTGATGACTATTATACTTGCTTCTGTATATCGGAAACCTCATTACAGGGGGCCCCTCGACACCTCTTTTGTCCCCCTTTATACAGGTTTACCTACACCAGCACTACCCTTTTCCTTCAGTGGTGGGTTCAGAAGCTGGAGCACCTTTTGAAAGCTGAAGGGCAGGGTGTGTCCCAGCTTCTGGTCCCCAGTGAAGATGGGATGTTGCAGTCAAATGCAATGTGAAGAAGGGAGCAAGATGCTGGCGGAGGGGGATTTTGAGGTTCTTCACCTCAAACATGTATGTTAAGGGACACATTGTGTTGCCCAATGTATTTTTCTTGGTGATCTGCTATTTTACAAATCTTCTCCAACCTAATTATTTTCATTGATTTATGAATTTTGTATTTCGCACAATAAAGTTTTGCAAGCAATTTCTGGGTCAATTTCTAACACATTAAAAAAACACTTTTAATCCTTCAATCTTCATCCCAATGTGCATACCCCGGAGAACGCTCTGTGCAGTAAAAATGGCCAATAAACATCCCTCTACAGATCGATCTGGTGGGATTGAGTTTAAAGTTAAGGTTCAAAACCGTCCGTCTCTGGTGTTTTAAAAACTTTCCGAAATACGTAAATAACCACCATGCTGTCCAGCGCCAGTCATTTAATATCTTAGGTCAAAACACACCCTTCAGTAATGGAAAAAATAATCTGTCATACAGTAGCACAAGAAGTGTTCAGTACTATCCTATGTGTGCCTGACCCAACACAAAGCTACAGAACAACAAGGTGGAAGGATGAACAAGTACAATGAAAGGCAAAGATAGTGAAGGGAGTTTAATACAGACTAGTGCACATTACATGGACAGTAGTAACATACAATAGATATGCTTTATGCTAGAGCAGAGATACTCAACTGGCAGACTGGGGTGCGGACCTCGGAGGCAGAGTTCTGGACCCCTGCCCTGACAGCCCTACACTCAGTTGCTTCTGTGTTGCTGTGCTCAGAGCTGCTCCCTTTACTTGACTGGCGATGTAGTGCTTAGTCCCCCTGCCAGTGTCATGGTTCCCTGGCACCTAGAATTGCAATATGAAGTCCTGCACAGGTGGGAAGTGGCATTGCTAGGTACACACAAAATTGTTTCTCTTTGCTCCATCCAGTCCTGCCCCCCAGCCTCAGCTCAGCCACATCCATCCCTGTCCCACCATCTCTGCCCCATCCATCCCTGTCCCACCATCTCTGCCCCATCCATCCCTGTCCCACCATCTCTGCCCCATCCATCTCCACTCCCCCAGGTTACCCCCATCCATCCCTGTCCCACCATCTCTGCCCCATCCATCCCTGTCCCACCATCTCTGCCCCATCCATCTCCACTCCCCCAGGTTACCCCCATCCATCCCTGTTCCACCATCTCTGCCCCATCCATCCCTGTCCCACCATCTCTGCCCCATCCATCTCCACTCCCCCAGGCTACCCCCATCCATCCCTGTCCCACCATCTCTGCCCCATCCATCCCTGTCCCACCATCTCTGCCCCATCCATCTCCACTCCCCCAGGCTACCCCCATCCATCCCTGTCCCACCATCTCTGCCCCATCCATCCCTGTCCCACCATCTCTGCCCCATCCATCTCCACTCCCCCAGGTTACCCCCATCCATCCCTGTCCCACCATCTCTGCCCCATCCATCTCCACTCCCCCAGGTTACCCCCATCAATCCCTGTCCCACCATCTCTGCCCCATCCATCCCTGTCCCACCATCTCTGCCCCATCCATCTCCACTCCCCCAGGTTACCCCCATCCATCCCTGTCCCACCATCTCTGCCCCATCCATCTCCACTCCCCCAGGTTACCCCCATCAATCCCTGTCCCACCATCTCTGCCCCATCCATCCCTGTCCCACCATCTCTGCCCCATCCATCTCCACTCCCCCAGGTTACCCCCATCCATCCCTGTCCCACCATCTCTGCCCCATCCATCCCTGTCCCACCATCTCTGCCCCATCCATCTCCACTCCTCTAGGTTACCCCCATCCATCCCTGTCCCACCATCTCTGCCCCATCCATCTCCACTCCTCTAGGTTACCCCATCCATTGCTGTCACCCCAGCTTTGTGTCCCACCATCTCTGCCCCATCCATCTCCACTCCTCTAGGTTACCCCATCCATTGCTGTCACCCCAGCTTTGCCCCATCAATCTCATCCCCATCCATTCCTGTCCCCTCCCAGCTCTGCCCCATCCATCCCAGCCTTTTTTAGTTTTGCCTGTGGAATCTATAACGCCCTCCCCTCAGTACACAGATTTCTAACTATCCATCCCCAGCGACAGCCCCCCGCCTGGACCTTCACCTCTCACCGGATGCCTGCATACGGACCTTTACAAGAAGTGGTTGAGTACCCCTGTGCTAGAGTAATAGGATAGATAAAACCGATATTACAAATGTTAACCGCTAGATGGTGCTGTTGTGCATTCCAGCAACCAAGATTTGGAAACACCTTTAAAACAGACACTTATACATTATTGCCAAAGTAGAACAATAGAGAGCAATAAAGAGTTAAACACGAGTAAAATAAGAGGGCTGGATGGCCTATATGGCCCCTGACACCCTTCAGCATTAGAAGTAAAAGAAGCCAATATTAGCATCTATAAGAACAAAAAGCTTACAGGCAGTGCCACCAGGTGGGCAAGTAGTAACCCTCAACGTTTCAGTTTTGACACCTTATCAAGTAGAAAAGCGGACCAGAACCAGTCAGACATGGCTGCCATCCCAGTTCCTATAGGGCCCCATTATGGCACATCCCTTTCATTGCAATCAATAAAGTGGTTGTGTGGAGGGGTGGAATTCTGTCTTGGTGAGGAGAAGATTAAAGTGGACCAAAACCCAGTACTCAGTAGCAACGTGAAAAAAGGCGGACTCCTTCTCTGAAAGCAGAACAAAAGCCAGAGCGGCCACTGGTGTTCCCCCTGGGTATCCCAGATCAGGAAGCTCCACTGTGTGAAACCCTTGTTACTTAGTAGTAACTTGACAAATGGTGGACTCCCCCTAAAGTGGAAATGAACCCCGAGCAGCCACTGGTCTCCCCCCTGGGCTTTGTTCCACTTTAAGGGAGGGAGTCTGCCATTTTTCATGTTGCTACTGAGTAAAAAGGGTTTCACACAGTGGGGCATCCCGATCTGGGATTTCCAGGTGGGAGGGAAGACCAGTGGCTGCTCTGGGTTTTGTTCTGCTTTATGTGAGGCAATCTGCAATTTTTCACATTGCTACTGAGTAAAAAGTGTGAGCAGCGCTGTGTTACTTTAATAATAATGTAAAGGAGGGGGGTTATTCCATCCTAACCGGATTTGGTCATGATGTTTTAAAGCAGACCAAAACCCATGTAACCCAGCCCTTTGGAGTGTGAAGGATTTCAGGGCTGGTTACAGGCATCATGTCTCTGGGGCATCCCAATTTACTGTGTGAGACCTCACTGGACACAAAATGTGGTTTATATAATAAATTACATTTTTTTTGTAAGGCAACCTTACTTTTTCATTGTTTAGCTATAACATATACTTGTACCGGCTTGTCATAACTATGCTATTTACTGCTTTTTATAAAGAAATACAATTATATTATGCAGAATTGAGTTCAGCCTTTTTTTTTTTTAATGTGAAAAATTCTGTGACCACTTCTGCCATGTTAGATAATTTTTTTTAAGTTTGTGCAGAATTGATATTACAGGTCTGATATTATTGTATTCATATTACTAAATTCTTAAAAAAAATGTTTTTTTTTGGTTTCCAAAAATATGGTGGTTTGGGGTTTAAAAAACTACTTTTAACACATCGCCGCCAGCGCTCTGGGGTTTAAACATGCATTTCACAGCGCTTGAATTTTTTGAGCCTGATTTTTTGATGAATATGGTGGGAGCCGGTCGCTCTGACCAGTCGCTATCATGCGCACCCATACATCGCGGAACCTGTCAAATAGCGACTCGTCACCTTGTATTCAACATTACTGCACACCGACTGAGTCGCTGTCAACAACCGAACAACGGCCAAGCACAGCGACTACTAGCGGGCGCTGTGAAAATACCGCTACAGTCGCTCAACTGTCGCTGCCTGCCGCTATTAATGAATCGCCCTCTTAGTTTCTCATGTGGCCCCATGGAGAAAAATAATTGCCCACCCCTGCTCTATAGTGTCAAATAGAGTCAAAAAAGTGTAAAAATAGCCTGAAACCCACCCATATGGTAATGTCAGGATAATGAGATGTCCAGCACATACACAATGAGCATCTAAAGTCTCAATTTTCTGGGGTGCGCAGAAGATAGCACATGTTCCAAATGCTGCTCTTAGATCCACGCATGCCCACAGAGTTAAAGTTTATGTGGTCACCTTCCATGCCCATACCTGTGCCCTGAAAGTGCCATATTGCTCCCTGGCCGAGCCCCATCCCCCTGCTGCCATTATGTGACAGTTTAATTGTAACTGAATTAATTAGCATATGGCAGCTTCCTGTTAGTGTTTTTATCAATATTGGGCAAAGGCTTGAGTAAAAAAATGACACACAGGCTGTTTTGGGGAACTGGGCTGGGGATGGAAGGTGACGACATAAACTTCCCTCTGAGTATAGGTGCACTTTAAGCTGAGAACAGCGCAAGATAAGACAAGGACCCAGACATCTGCAAAGTGTCTGTTCCAGTGCGTGTGTGCGTGGAAATGACCCTTGGATTGTATACCCCATTGTAACTTTCACTTTGAACTTTGGATCTTCCCTTGGATTGCTCTTTTGTATTTCACGTTGGCTTTGGACTTTGACTTTGCATCTTTGGCTGCCTTTTGACCCTTGCTCAGACTTTGAACCTGTGCTGTCAGCCCTTGACCTCTTCCTAAACTTTGACCCTATATTTTTTGCCTACTGGATTTACTGCTCTGTCCTTTGGCTGTGACATCCTTGTAGCCCAGATTCTCTTCACCACTTCTCTTGATAATGGCTCATCCGCCGAAACGTTGAGTGCTTTTTTGGTGTTATCTGCTGCGACCCAGCCTGTAAGCTTTGTATTCTTATTTCACCTTAAAGGAGCACTACCGCAAAAACATGGCCAAGGGATAAAAATCCATATAAATATGCTGGATGGTGGGGGAAGGGGTCACTTATACACCCGGCATCAAGAAATATCCATCCATGCTTGTATCTTTTATTTTAATGGAAGGAAGAGGAAGTCACGGGTGACTGATTATCTTATTTGCTTCATAAGTATGTTAATTGGATAAGATTTGCAGCATTAAATCACTTTATGGAATGCATAGCCGTCATATTGGGTGTTCATTTTTTCCTACAAACAATTTTATCTATGTAGTATATAATGCGCAGTGAGTGTGCGCATTAGGTAACTATAGAACCCCTACTTTTCATTCTTGAACTTACGGGCTCATTTATTTATTTTCCTAAGTGTGCTTCAACCATATCATTAATTTTGTATCCTTGTAGCCCAGACCCAGTTTCACTGTACCACCAGGTAGACGACCCAGGGTGTTCCCACAGGCCAGTCTGTCCCCCATTGCAGGGAGGCTCCAGGGACTGCTGGGTCACCTTGTAGATTCTGGGACCTGGTGAGTCTGGTACTTCAGTATCATTATAAATACCAGATTCACCAGGTCCCAGAACCTACAAGATGCAAAAGCAAGATGACAAAACCAAAAAAGTGTAAAGAAAATGACACATACTTTTCCAAATTCTGAGAAAAACTGAAAAGTGTGGTGTGCGTGTCTATGAAACCCCTTGTACTCTGATACCCTAAATGAAATCCAGAGTGACCGGTTGCTTTCTGAAGTCTAGTAAATAGAGTCCACCTGTCTGTAATGTATTCTGAGGCCCTTATTTAACAAGGGATAGCGGCAGGTAGCGAATGGTGAGCGAACGGTAATGACGCTCACCGCCACGAGAACGCCGACTCCCCTCCGCAATCACACATTTATCAAGCCAATCCTGCTTAGCGACTGACAGAGCGCCAGATAGCGAATCATTCATCATTATTCCAGCCTCACCCCACAGCGCCAGCGAGCGACCTTGTACAGCGACAGGTATGACCTCTCGCTACCTGGCGCTCTCCAATGCATTTCAATGGAGCAATCTTTAAATATTCTTAATTAATTGCTATTAATGTTTTTTTTGTTTTTTTTTTAATGTCAAAAATTCTGTGACCACTTATGCAATGTTAGATATTTTTTTTAAGGTAAAAAAAAAAAAAATTGTGCAGAATTGATATTACAGGTCTGATATTAATGTAATCATATTACAAAATGTTTTGAAAAACTTTTTTTTATCCAAAAATATGGTTGTTTGGGGGGTTAAAAACTACTTTTTAACCCATCGCTGCCAGCGCTCTGGGGTTTAAACAAGCATTTCACTGCGCGAGAATTTTTTGAGCGTGATTTGTTAATGAATATGCTGGGAGCCGTTCGCTATGGCCATTCGCTGTCATGCGCTCCCATAAAGTGCGGAACCTGTCAAACAGCGACTCCTAACCCCGTATTCAACATTACCGCACACCGACTGAGTCGCTGTCAACAGCCGAACAACGGCCAAGCACAGCGAATACTAGCGTGCGCTGTGAAAATAACGCTACTGTCGCTCATCTGTCGCTACCTGGCGCTATTAATGAATCGTATACCTACAGCTGTTCTGCAAATTAACAGCATCAGGAAAGCCAAGGAATACATCAGACAGCTCAGGGATTGTGGTGAAGTGTACTGCAGTATTAGGTTATTAAAGAAAATATGGAACAGTCACAAAAGAAACTGTCACGCTCCGGGTACTACAGCTATCCACTTAGATAACTCCAGTCCTCTCAGTAAGACCTCAACCCCCAATCTCCGCAGCCAGCTTCACCTTTAGGAGCCCCCGCTTGCCGGGACGCAGAGCACGCCTGCCCGGGATCGGTTGCCCCCAGGACTTCAATGGCTCAAAGATTGGAGTCTTACTGTTCAGAGGCCTGGAGAACCCGCGGCTGGAAGTGGTGCCGAGCAGCCCGATCGCTGAGCGAATGACGGAAGTCCAACAGGCTAGGGGTCAGCAACAGAAGTTCCGAGATGGCAGCGGTACAAAGGATTGGACGAGACGTGGTCGAGGATCAAGCAGAGGTCGGCAACAGGAGATCAAATCGGGGGTGGTCAAAACAGGCGAAGGTCGGCAACAGGAGATCAGATCGGGGGTGGTCAAAACAGGCGAAGGTCGGCAACAGGAGATCAGATCGGGGGTGGTCAAAACAGGCGAAGGTCGGCAACAGGAGATCAGAAAATATACTTAGAGACAAGCTACTAACAGGGTACAAGGCGCTATCACAGGCAATTCCCAACTGAGGGGGAATTGCTTTTATAGGGAAAGACAGAGAGGAAGGTGAGGGTGATTGGTGCACTATGATCACAGGTCTGATTGGGAGAGCATGAGTGTAATTCACATCTATAGGGCTCATTGGCCCAGACAAGGGGGGGAGGCGTAAGCCTCATGGAACCTAGGGCTCATTGGCCCTTTAATCTGAACCAGGGGGCGTGCCAGTGCCCCCTGGCTTAATCTACAGCCTCCGGCGGGCGCGCTGAGCACAGCGCCGCCGGAGGGAAAATATGTCTCGGGCTCCCGCGCGCGCCCGTGAGCTGATGACGCGCGCGCGAGGAGGGAGAGCGGCCGTGCTCGGCGCCGCCTGAGGAGACGCCGCACGGCGCGGCCGCCGAGCAGGAGCTGCTGGGCTCGGCCGTCCGCTGACATCGCTGGACCGGGGCCCAGGTAAGTGCCGATTTGTGACACTACCCCCCCCTTCACGAGGGGCCTCCGGACCCTCACCCGGTTTCTCCGGATTATCACGGTGGAATTTCCGTACAAGAGCTTTGGCATGAACATCCCTCGCAGCTACCCAGCATCTTTCCTCTGGACCATAGCCAACCCAGTCTACCAAATACTGTAAAGAATTTACGAACCTTACGTGAATCAAGAATTTTATTCACTTCATATTCTGGCTCATTATTAACGAGAATCGGCGAAGGACCAGCAAGAGGAATGTTCTTAGCTGGTTTTAACAACGAAACATGGAAAGAGTTAGGTATTTTCATAGTTGGCGGTAGTTGAACTTTAAACGACACATTATTCAATTTCTTGATTATCGGAAACGGACCAATGAATTTAGGACCCAATTTGCTAGAAGGTTGACGGAGCGCAATATTTTTAGTGGAGACCCAAACTAGATCGCCTACTTGAAGAGTAGGTTCCTGTGATCTACGACGATCAGCAAATTTCTTATATCTTAAACTGGTGGTTTTAAGAATTTCCTGAACATGTGTCCAGATATTCTTCCGTTCTTGAAGCCACTCCTCCAACGCCGGCAAGTTGGAGGGTGACCCTGAAAGGGAAGAAGCCCTAGGATTTTTCCCTAAGTTACAATAAAAGGGCGATATCTTGGTACTCTCACTAGGCGCATTATTGTAAGCAAATTCGGCGAAATCAATAAATTCTGCCCATTGTTCTTGGGCATCAGAGACATAGCACCTTAAGTACTGTTCCAGTGTTTGATTAGTTCTTTCCGTCTGCCCATTGGACTGGGGGTGGTAGGCAGACGAAAGAGAGATCTGTATACCCAGCCGCGAACAGAAATGTTTCCAAAAACGGGAAGTAAATTGGACGCCTCGATCGGAGACTATATTGGACGGAATACCATGAATACGAAAAATGTGTGAAGTAAATAGTCGAGAAAGCTCTGGTGCAGAAGGAAGCTTAGCCAAAGGAATGAAGTGTGCCATTTTACTGAAGCGATCTACGACCACCCAAATAACAGTATTCCCGTGTGATAAAGGCAAATCTACAATAAAATCCATAGAAATATGAGTCCAAGGTTCAGCAGGGATTTCAAGAGGAACCAAACCGCCACTGGGAGCCTTATGAAGCCCTTTACTTCGAGCGCAAACAGCACAAGCGTCGATAAAGGCGGTAATATCGCGTCTCATGGTTGGCCACCATACATGGCGACGGGCAAGCATAAAGGTTTTTCGGTTACCCACATGACCAGCAGTTTTAGCATCGTGAAACTCGCGAATTACATCTGAACGCAAATGTGGCGGTACAAACTGGCATCCCAAGGGAACATCACTAGGAGACTGGTCTTGAAACGGCGCCAAGGTGTTAGAGAGATCAGGAAGTAATGCCCCGACCACACAACCCATAGGTAGAATCGGGTCACCAGTATCACCCCGATCCTTACATTCACCGAACATGCGAGATAGGGCATCTGCTTTAGTATTTTTTACACCCGGCTTGAACGTAATAATAAAATTAAAACGCGAGAAGAATAATGCCCAACGTGCTTGACGAGAGTTCAATCTCTTGGCAGACCCAATGTATTCGAAATTTTTGTGATCCGTATACACAGTTATAGGATGTAATGAACCCTCCAGCCAGTGTCGCCATTCATCAAAAGCCAGTTTAATAGCTAATAGCTCCCTATTACCGACATCATAATTTTGCTCCGCGGTACTGAATTTACGTGAAAAATAAGCGCATGGATGAAGACGCTCAGGATTACCGGAATATTGCGACAAGACTGCACCAACCCCCAGCTCTGAAGCGTCCACCTCAACAATGAGGGCCTTACGAATGTCTGGGTGAATTAACACTGGTGCCGAAGTGAAGGCCCGTTTCAAGGCCAGGAAGGCCTCACAGACAGAGGGAGACCAGTTAGCAGTAAAGGCCCCCTTGCGGGTAAGATTGGTAAGAGGTGCAACAACATGAGAGAAGCCTTTGATGAACCGCCGATAAAAATTAGCAAAACCTAGAAAACGCTGCAATTCTTTTAAGGTCTTGGGTTGAACCCAATCCTGAACCGCCGAAACTTTCCCCGCGTCCATCTCCAAACCCTGGTTGGTAATAATATACCCTAAAAAAGGAACTGTGGTGACTTCAAACACGCATTTAGAAAGTTTAGCAAATAAGTTGTTCTCTCTTAATTTTTGTAGTACCAATTTAACATGACGTCTGTGCTCCAACAAGGAATTAGAAAAAATGAGAATATCGTCTAAGTATATGACCACAAATCTACCGAGATACTCTCTGAAAATATCATTAACAAAATCTTGAAAAACGGCTGGTGCGTTACAAAGACCAAAAGGCATGACCAGGTACTCGTAATGGCCGTCTTTCACATTAAATGCGGTTTTCCACTCATCCCCCTGTCGGATGCGAATCAGATTGTAAGCCCCTCTTAAATCCAACTTGGAAAAAATTTGAGACCCTGTGACTTGATTGAACAGATCCCCGATCAAGGGCAAGGGGTATCGGTTCTTAACAGTGATTTTATTCAAGGCTCGATAATCTATGCATGGTCTCAGGCCGCCATCTTTTTTCTCTACAAAAAAGAATCCAGCCCCGGCAGGAGAGGTAGAGGGGCGAATAAATCCCTTCCTTAAATTTTCGGTGATATACTCCCTCATTGCTTGCTCTTCGGGCAGAGTAAGATTATAAATTTTTCCCCTCGGGGGAATCGTGCCAGGAAGCAAGTCAATAGGGCAGTCATAAGACCGATGTGGAGGAAGGGTATCCGCAGAACGTTCAGAGAAGACATCAACCCAGTCTGCGTATGGTTGAGGTAATCCCTGAGGTAAAACTTGCACACTTCTAAGGCCTGTAGTGAAGCAGTGATTTTTGCAATGGTCACTCCACTTGATCAATTCCCCAACCCGCCAATCTAACACCGGGTTGTGGAGTTGTAACCAGGGGTATCCCAAAACCACCGGAGTCTCTGGACAGTCGAAGATGAAAAATTCTAAGAACTCAGAGTGGGAAGAGCCAACAATTAACCGAAGAGGTGGGATCTTGGTGTTTATAGGTCCCCCCTGAATGGCCTTCCCATTGATGGCCAAAACTTGTAGGGATCTTTCAAGAGGAACTAACGGAATACCTAAAAGAGAGATCATGCTCCTATCCAGAAAGTTTCCCGCCGCACCGCTGTCGATAAAGGCGGAAACTGTTTGCTTGGAAGAACCCCAAGATAGGTCAATGGGTACTAACATTTTATTTTGGCGAGAGTTGCAAACTGACTCACCCAGATCAGAACTCTCTACCTGGTCTGGGTGCGGAAGTTTTCCGCCGGTCTCCCCTTGTTGGGACAGGACCCTGCGAAATGTCCCGAGTTCCCACAATATAGGCATAACCCATTGGACCGCCTACGCTGCTTTTCCTCTTGGGTTAACCGGGTTCTCCCTAATTGCATGGGTTCTTCCTGGGAAGGAGATGAGGTATTTTCCCCACGGGTAGCCGGGGAACTAAGACTCTGGGAAGACCTGAAGGACGTGGGAGCCCTGGCTCTCTCCCTAGCCCTCTCTCTAAGACGCCTGTCTATTTTAATGGAGACCTGCATTAATTGGTCTAGGTCTGTGGGTGGAGGAAAATTTACCAAAGCATCCTTGATGCTTTCCGACAGCCCCACCCTGAACTGACTACACAAAGCGGGATCATTCCACCTTGATTCGACGGCCCAGCGGCGGAATTCAGCACTATAATCTTCAGCCGAATTCCGTCCTTGTCTTAAGGCCCGAAGCCTATTTTCTGCCGTAGATTGTTGATCAGGGTCAGCATATAAAACGCCCATAGCAGTAAAGAATGCTGTAACGGATTGTAGGGCAGAATCATGAGATGGCAAACTGAAGGCCCAGGACTGCGGGTCTCCTTGAAGCAAAGAAATGACTAGGCCTACTCGTTGGGACTCAGTGCCTGAGGAGATGGGTCTCAGCTTGAAATACAGTTTGCAGGCATTCTTAAAGTTGGAGAATTTAGCTCGTTCTCCAAAAAACTTTTCCGGCAATGGAATCTTTGGTTCTGAAATATGAGGTGGTACAGAGGATGCCGGTAACTGTCGAGATTCTTGAGTGGCCACTCTTTGAGCGAGCTGGTTTATCGCCGTAGCCATAGCTTGTACCTGCTGTACCAGGTCATCCATCTTTTGGCCTGTGATAATGTCACGCTCCGGGTACTACAGCTATCCACTTAGATAATTCCAGTCCTCTCAGTAAGACCTCAACCCCCAATCTCCGCAGCCAGCTTCACCTTTAGGAGCCCCCGCTTGCCGGGACGCAGAGCACGCCTGCCCGGGATCGGTTGCCCCCAGGACTTCAATGGCTCAAAGATTGGAGTCTTACTGTTCAGAGGCCTGGAGAACCCGCGGCTGGAAGTGGTGCTGAGCAGCCCGATCGCTGAGCGAATGACGGAAGTCCAACAGGCTAGGGGTCAGCAACAGAAGTTCCGAGATGGCAGCGGTACAAAGGATTGGACGAGACGTGGTCGAGGATCAAGCAGAGGTCGGCAACAGGAGATCAAATCGGGGGTGGTCAAAACAGGCGAAGGTCGGCAACAGGAGATCAGATCGGGGGTGGTCAAAACAGGCGAAGGTCGGCAACAGGAGATCAGATCGGGGGTGGTCAAAACAGGCGAAGGTCGGCAACAGGAGATCAGAAAATATACTTAGAGACAAGCTACTAACAGGGTACAAGGCGCTATCACAGGCAATTCCCAACTGAGGGGGAATTGCTTTTATAGGGAAAGACAGAGAGGAAGGTGAGGGTGATTGGTGCACTATGATCACAGGTCTGATTGGGAGAGCATGAGTGTAATTCACATCTATAGGGCTCATTGGCCCAGACAAGGGGGGGAGGCGTAAGCCTCATGGAACCTAGGGCTCATTGGCCCTTTAATCTGAACCAGGGGGCGTGCCAGTGCCCCCTGGCTTAATCTACAGCCTCCGGCGGGCGCGCTGAGCACAGCGCCGCCGGAGGGAAAATATGTCTCGGGCTCGCGCGCGCGCCCGTGAGCTGATGACGCGCGCGCGAGGAGGGAGAGCGGCCGTGCTCGGCGCCGCCTGAGGAGACGCCGCACGGCGCGGCCGCCGAGCAGGAGCTGCTGGGCCCGGCCGACCGCTGACATCGCTGGACCGGGGCCCAGGTAAGTGCCGATTTGTGACAGAAACCTTGTGCTTTCTCCGCGGGACTAGTTTCGCAAACAGGCTTTACACCATGTGCACTTAATAAAGCTGTAGTTGTGTTCAATCCACCACCAGTCACAATATACACGTACCAGATAGCTTCTTGATTTTACAGCTTTACAACTCTATAGCTGCCGTCTCAGTTTAGCTCTTCCATACAATGGGGAAATGTATTTACCCCTAGATATCCACTTAATATCAGTACTCGTCCACTTATGGTTTATATATCCAAGATCTCATTTAATATAGTTGACATGTAAAAACAAAAGAATCCGGTACATAGCGTAATACAGTTATGCTATTTTGTGTAACAATAGAAGAATCCTTCTTACCAGACTCAATAAGTAAACAAGCATTTCCAATTAGTTATCAGAGTTGGAGGAGGGTTGTAAATAGAGATGAGCAAGTAGTGAAATATTCGAAATTTCGAATTTCGATTCGAATAGACCGCGTTACTCGACTACTCGACCGATTATCGAATCCCATTATAGTCTATGGGAAAAAAATGCTCGCCACTTGGAAATCTCAATTCGACCACTTGGAGGTCACCAAGTCCACCCTGAAACATCAGAAAATGATGCCAACACTGCTGAAATGCAACTGGGACAGCAGGGGAAGCATGTCTGGGTGCATATAACGCGCCCAAGTCGCACTATTACGCCACTATCACAGCCACTCAACAATACACTCCAAACACAATATAACTTCTACGTACAGTGAGACAAGACAAGGAAACCTTCTTTCCTCTACATTGCCATGGACCCCAAGCCAAACTGTACAAAAAAGAAGAACAAAATTCTGCACCCCTTAAAATCACGTTGCCTAATGACAACCACAGATGGCATAGGCAAGGGGGAAAATAAATAGACCCCACCCCTAATTGTGGTCAGACATGTCCTCTTGTGTCATTGTGTCACCCCAGCAGTAAGGGAAGCTTAAAGGAGGAGGTATGTTACAGTGTGTTACCCCAGCAGTAAGGGAAGCTTACAGGAGGAGGTTTGTTACAGTGTGTCACCCCAGCAGTAAGGGAAGCTTACAGGAGGAGGTTTGTTACAGTGTGTCACCCCAGCAGTCAGGGAAGCTTACAGGAGGAGGTTTGTTACAGTGTGTCACCCCAGCAGTCGGGGAAGCTTAAAGGAGGAGGTTTGTTACAGTGTGTTACCCCAGCAGTAAGGGAAGCTTACAGGAGGAGGTTTGTTACAGTGTGTTACCCCAGCAGTAAGGGAAGCTTAAAGGAGGAGGTTTGTTACATTGTGTCACCCCAGCAGTCAGGGAAGCTTACAGGAGGAGGTTTGTTACAGTGTGTCACCCCAGCAGTAAGGGAAGCTTAGAGCTGAGACCTCTTAAAAATTGTGTGGAGTCCCAAGAGCTGAGACCTCTTAAAAATTGTGTGGAGGCCCAAGAGCTGAGACCTCTTAAAAATTGTGTGGAGTCCCAAGAGCTGAGACCTCTTAAAAATTGTGTGGAGTCCCAAGAGCTGAGACCTCTTAAAAATTGTGTGGAGGCCCAAGAGCTGAGACCTCTTAAAAATTGTGTGGAGGCCCAAGAGCTGAGACCTCTTAAAAATTGTGTGGAGGCCCAAGAGCTGAGACCTCTTAAAAATTGCGTGGAGTCCCAAGAGCTGAGACCTCTTAAAAATTGTGTGGAGGCCCAAGAGCTGAGACCTTTTAAAAATTGTGTGGAGGCCCAAGAGCTGAGACCTCTTAAAAATTGTGTGGAGGCCCAAGACCTGAGACCTCTTAAAAATTATGTGGAGTCCCAAGAGCTGAGACCTCTTAAAAATTGTGTGGAGGCCCAAGAGCTGAGACCTCTTCAAAATTGTGTGGAGGCCCAAGAGCTGAGACCTTTTAAAAATTGTGTGGAGTCCCAAGAGCTGAGACCTCTTAAAAATTGTGTGGAGGCCCAAGAGCTGAGACCTCTTAAAAATTGTGTGGAGGCCCAAGAGCTGAGACCTCTTCAAAATTGTGTGGAGGCCCAAGAGCTGAGACTTTTAAAAATTGTGTGGAGTCCCAAGAGCTGAGACCTCTTAAAAATTGTGTGGAGGCCCAAGAGCTGAGACCTCTTAAAAATTGTGTGGAGGCCCAAGAGCTGAGACCTCTTAAAAATTATGTGGAGTCCCAAGAGCTGAGACCTCTTAAAAATTGTGTGGAGGCCCAAGAGCTGAGACCTCTTCAAAATTGTGTGAAGGCCCAAGAGCTGAGACCTTTTAAAAATTGTGTGGAGTCCCAAGAGCTGAGACCTCTTAAAAATTGTGTGGAGGCCCAAGAGCTGAGACCTTTTAAAAATTGTGTGGAGTCCCAAGAGCTGAGACCTCTCAAACATTGTGTGGAGGCCCAAGAGCTGAGACCTCTTAAAAATTGATTGTATTAAGCCCAAGAGGTGAGCCATAATTTTTTTTATTAATACAGCAATTCTACGGCGGTTAAGGAGGAGGAGGAGGAGGAGGAGGAAATGGCACTTCATACAGATGGCACTTCACTCTTGGCTGCTTTCCACTGTTGTACAAGCAAAGTCCGGGTCAATCCACTTGCTGTTCATTTTGATTAGCGTCAGCCTGTCGGCACTGTCGGTTGACAGGCGGCTGCGCTTATCGGTTATAATGCCCCCGGCTGCGCTGAACACCCTTTCTGATAGCACGCTGGCGGCAGGGCAGGCAAGCACCTCCAAGGCGTACAGGGACAGTTCCAGCCACGTGTCCAACTTGGAGACCCAGTAAGTGTAGGGCGCCGAGGGATCGGGGAGGACAGGGGTGTGGTCTGCCAGGTAGTCCCGCAACATCCGCCGATACTTGTCCCTCCTGCTGATAGCGGGCCCCGCAGTGATGGAAGTTGCACGAGGGGGTGACATGAACGTGTCCCACACCTTGGAGAGTGTTCCCCTGGTGGCTGTGGGCCTGATCGATGTTGTCAGACTCTGGGAGACACTCTCCTCTCTGCCGCCAGCGATGCTGGGTGGGAAAATCTGCATCATGTTCTGCAAGAGTTCCCTCTGGTATTCCAGTAATCGATTCGTCCTCTACTCTACCGGAATAAAAGAGGAGAAGTTATCTTTATACCGGGGGTCCAGGAGTGCGAAGACCCAGTATAGTTTGTTCTCCAATATCCGGACAACACGTATGTCCCGGGAAAAGCAGCCCAGCATGAAGTCAGCCATGTGTGCCAGACTCTGAGTAGGCATGACGTCACTGCCCCCACCAGAAGGATCATTTTCCATTTCCTCCTCTTCCTCCTCCTCTCCGCCCCATCCGCGCTGAACCAATGGGACGCACACAGCCTGAATGCTACCCTCGCCGCCAGCATCCTCTTCCACAGCCACCTCCACGTTGTCCTCCTCCTCCTCATCCTCCTCCTCCTGCAACTGCCACCGAGCAGCAGACAAAAGTGTGGTCTGACTGTCTACCTGCGTTGCGTCTCCTCCTACCCCCGTCTCCTCTGTGTGCAATGCGTTCTCCCTTATTGCGATGAGCGATTCTTTAAGGACGCATAGGAGCGGGATGGTTACGCTCACTATAGCGTCCTCGCTGCTGACCTTCTTAGTGGACTCCTCAAAGATACGCAATACATCGCATATGTCTGCCATCCATGGCCACTCGTGGTTGGCAAACTGAGGGAGCTGAGTTGGATGCACGCGTGGATGCATCATCTGGTACTCCATCAATGCTCTCTGCTGCTCACACACCCTGGCCAACATGCAATAGGTGGAATTCCAGCGAGTGGGCAGGTCACACAACAGCCGATGTTGAGGCAAATGGAGGCGTTGCTGGATTTTTTTTAAGCTAGCAGCAGCTACAGTTGACTTCCGAAAGTGAGCGCACAAGCGCCGCACTTTGACCAGTAGCTCTGCCAGGTTGGGGTAAGGCTTTAGAAACTTTTGTACTACCAAATTAAAAACGTGGGCCAGGCATGGTACGTGATTGAGTTCTGCAAGCTCCAGAGCCGCCACCAGGTTACGGCCGTTATCGCACACGACCATGCCTGGTCCTAGCTGCAGCGGCGACAGCCACATCTCTGTCTGCTGCAATATGGCGTGCCTCACCTCTGCAGCGCTGTGCTTCCTGTCGCCCAAGCTGATGAGCTTAAGCACCGCCTGCTGACGTCTCCCCGCGCCAGTGCTGCAACGCTTCCAGCTAGGGGCTGAGGGCGATGTTAAGGCAGAGGAGGAGGAGGAGGAGGAGGAGGAGGAAGAGGAGGGGGGTCTATCAGAACCCGTGCTGGCAATCTTGGGCGGGGGTGGTATGTAGGCCGTCCCTGTTTGTGACCCCGTCCCCGCTTCCACAACATTCACCCAGTGTGCCGTCAAAGAGATGTAGCGTCCTTGGCTGCAAGCGCTTGTCCACGAGTCGGTGGTCAAGTGGACCTTTGCGCTGACTGCGTACCTCTGCGTACCCGCCTGATGTTACGCGACACGTGCTGGTGCAGGGCGGGGACGCCACACCGGGAAAAATAGTGGCGGCTAGGGACGGAATAGCGAGGTGCGGCAGCCGCCATCAGGTCGCGGAAGGCCTGCGTCTCCACAAGCCTAAACGGCAACATCTCCAGGGCCAGCAGTTTGAAGATGAGGCAGGTTAAGGCTTGGGCTTGGGGGTGACTGGAGGCGTACTTCCGCCTGCGGTTGAACGCCTGTGAGATGGACAGTTGATGGGACGAGGAGATGGAAGGTGCAGACGAAGATGCGGGGGAAGGGGGGGCTGAAGGAGAAGGCCCCAAAGTAGCCGAGGCAGAGGCAGATGTGGAGGTGTCCTGTCTGGAGGTCTGGACCGCAGTGGCAGCACACAACAAAGGGGAAGAGGCAGTGGCAGCAAGACCGGGCGCAGGTTGTATTGCGTTTGCTCTCTCCCACTCAGCCCAGTGCTTGACTTCCAAGTGACGGCGCATGCCTGAGGTGGTCAGATTGCTCTTCTCAGAGCCCCTACTCAGTTTTGAGTGGCAGATTGCGCAAACCGCGCTCAGTTTGTCGTCCGCGCAAACATTAAAAAATCTCCACACCACAGAAGTACGAGGCCTCGATGGGGGAGCTTTGCGCGACTGCCTGCTGCCGGGAAGAGCTTCGGCCCTGCTGGCTGTGGCCTGCCTTCTCTGTCTGGACTGTCCTCTGCCTCTGGACTGTCCTCTGCCTCTTGCTGCCTTATTCGGTGATGCGCAGACCGCATCTCCACTGCTTTCCCCGCTGGACATCACCCCTGTCCAAGTGGGGTCGGTCATTTCGTCGTCCACCACCTCCTCTTCCACTTCCTCTCTCTGCTCCTCCTCCTGCCCACTGGACATTCCAACAGCCTCCCTTGATGGCAACTGCGTCTCATCATCATCGCTCATGATAGCAGATGCTGGTTCCGGGTCCACATCACTAGGAGATGGCGGATACTCAAGTGTTTGGGCATCACTACAAACAAATTCCTCTGCTAGCTCCTGGGATTCTTGCAGCACATCTGGAAAAGGACCCGAAAAGAGGTCCTGGGAGGGGTCAAGGGTGGGCTGACTCTGTTGGCCAGGTTGGGAGGAAGGAGGGTCAGAGTGAGACTGTGTGGATGACTGGGTGGTGGACAAGTGACTGGAAGCGTTATCGGCCATCCATTGCACCACCTGTTCACGCTGCTCAGGCCTCAACAGAGGTGTACCCCGCCCCCCGCATAAGAAGGTGAAATGGTGCCTATACGCACCAGGTATATAACAGGGTTTTGTTGGCACAGAGGACACAAAACAGTAGAGCCAAATATAAATATATTGTTTAGGAGAACACCTGGCTATACAGCTGTATACTGCCAGAAGGTGAAATGGTGCCTAATACGCACTGGGTATATAACAGTGTTTTGTTGGCACAGAGGACACAAAACAGTAGAGCCAAATATAAATATATTTTTAAGGAGAACACCTGGCTATACAGCCGTATACTGCCAGAAGGTGAAATGGTGCCTATACGCACCGGGTATATAACAGTCTTTTGTTGGCACAGAGGACACAAAACAGTAGAGCCAAATATAAATATATTTTTTAGGAGAACACCTGGCTATACAGCCGTATACTGCCAGAAGGTGAAATGGTGCCTATACGCAACGGGGTATATAACAGGGTTTTGTTGGTAAAGAGGACACAAAACAGTAGTGCCAAATAGAAATATATTTTTTAGGAGAACACCAGGCTATACAGCCGTATACTGCCAGAAGGTGAAATGGTGCCTATACGCAACGGGGTATATAACAGGGTTTTGTTGGTAAAGAGGACACAAAACAGTAGTGCCAAATATAAATATATTTTTTAGGAGAACACCTGGCTATACAGCCGTATACTGCCAGAAGGTGAAATGGTGCCTATACGCAACGGGGTATATAACATGGTTTTGTTGGTAAAGAGGACACAAAACAGTAGTGCCAAATATAAATATATTTTTTAGGAGAACACCTGGCTATACAGCCATATACTGCCAGAAGGTGAAATGGTGCCTATACGCAACGGGGTATATAACAGGGTTTTGTTGGTAAAGAGGACACAAAACAGTAGTGCCAAATATAAATATATTTTTTAGGATAACACCTGGCTATACAGCCGTATACTGCCAGAAGGTGAAATGGTGCCTATACGCAACGGGTATAAAACAGTGTTTTGTTGGCACAGAGGACACAAAACAGTAGTGCAAAATATAGTTTTGTATATAGGTGCTAATACACCACTGAAGTCTTTCTGTCCCTATTCCAGCAGCAGCAGCTACCCCTCACTAAAGCAGCCGTTTTGTGCAGAGTGTATATAGTTTTGTATATAGGTGCTAATACACCACTGAAGTCTTTCTGTCCCTATTCCAGCAGCAGCTACCCCTCACTAAAGCAGCCGTTGTGTGCAGTGTGTATATAGCTAGAATGAGCTATATACCGTTCAGCATAGTAGCCCTAATAAGGACTCTCAATGACTCTCTTATCTTCTGGTAGCTGGTATATATGGTGGTAAATGCGATATTCTGAGCTTCTGGGGCCCTGCCTGCCTACATATGAGCTATATACTGTTCAGCATAGTAGCCCTAATAAGGGCTCTCAATGACTCTCTTGTCTTCTGGTAGCTGGTATATATGGTGGTAAAAGCGATATTCTGAGCTTCTGGGGCCCTGCCTGCCTACATATGAGCTATATACTGTTCAGCATAGTAGCCCTAATAAGGGCTCTCAATGACTCTCTTGTCTTCTGGTAGCTGGTATATATGGTGGTAAAAGCGATATTCTGAGCTTCTGGGGCCCTGCCTGCCTACATAAGAGCTATATACTGTTCAACATAGTAGCCCTAATAAGGGCTCTCAATGACTCTCTTGTCTTCTGGTAGCTGGTATATATGGTGGTAAAAGCGATATTCTGAGCCTCTGGGGCCCTGCCTGCCTACATAAGAGCTATATTCTGTTCAACATAGTAGCCCTAATAAGGGCTCTCAATGACTCTCTTGTCTTCTGGTAGCTGGTATATATGGTGGTAAAAGCGATATTCTGAGCTTCTGGGGCCCTGCCTGCCTACATAAGAGCTATATACTGTTCAACATAGTAGCCCTAATAAGGGCTCTCAATGACTCTCTTGTCTTCTGGTAGCTGGTATATATGGTGGTAAAAGCGATATTCTGAGCTTCTGGGGCCCTGCCTGCCTACATATGGGCTATATACTGTTCAGCATAGTAGCCCTAATAATAAGGACTCTCAATGACTCTCTTGTCTTCTGGTAGCTGGTATATATGGTGGTAAATGCGATATTCTGAGCTTCTGGGGCCCTGCCTGCCTACATATGAGCTATATACTGTTCAGCATAGTAGCCCTAATAAGGGCTCTCAATGACTCTCTTGTCTTCTGGTAGCTGGTATATATGGTGGTAAAAGCGATATTCTGAGCTTCTGGGGCCCTGCCTGCCTACATATGAGCTATATACTGTTCAGCATAGTAGCCCTAATAAGGGCTCTCAATGACTCTCTTGTCTTCTGGTAGCTGGTATATATGGTGGTAAAAGCGATATTCTGAGCTTCTGGGGCCCTGCCTGCCTACATAAAAGCTATATACTGTTCAACATAGTAGCCCTAATAAGGGCTCTCAATGACTCTCTTGTCTTCTGGTAGCTGGTATATATGGTGGTAAAAGCGATATTCTGAGCTTCTGGGGCCCTGCCTGCCTACATATGGGCTATATACTGTTCAACATAGTAGCCCTAATAAGGGCTCTCAATGACTCTCTTGTCTTCTGGTAGCTGGTATATATGGTGGTAAAAGCGATATTCTGAGCTTCTGGGGCCCTGCCTGCCTACATAAAAGCTATATACTGTTCAACATAGTAGCCCTAATAAGGGCTCTCAATGACTCTCTTGTCTTCTGGTAGCTGGTATATATGGTGGTAAAAGCGATATTCTGAGCTTCTGGGGCCCTGCCTGCCTACATAAAAGCTATATACTGTTCAACATAGTAGCCCTAATAAGGGCTCTCAATGACTCTCTTGTCTTCTGGTAGCTGGTATATATGGTGGTAAAAGCGATATTCTGAGCTTTTGGGGCCCTGCCTGCCTACATATGAGCTATATACTGTTCAGCATAGTAGCCCTAATAAGGGCTCTCAATGACTCTCTTGTCTTCTGGTACCTGGTATATATGGTGGTAAAAGCGATATTCTGAGCTTCTGGGGCCCTGCCTGCCTACATAGGAGCTATATACCGTTCAGCATAGTAGCCCTAATAAGGGCTCTTAATGACTCTCTTGTCTTCTGGTAGCTGGTATATATGGTGGTAAAAGCGATATTCTGAGCTTCTGGGGCCCTGCCTGCCTACATAGGAGCTATATACCGTTCAGCATAGTAGCCCTAATAAGGGCTCTTAATGACTCTCTTGTCTTCTGGTAGCTGGTATATATGGTGGTAAATGCGATATTCCGAGCTTCTGGGGCCCTGCCTGCCTACATAGGAGCTATATACCGTTCAGCATAGTAGCCCTAATAAGGGCTCTTAATGACTCTCTTGTCTTCTGGTAGCTGGTATATATGGTGGTAAATGCGATATCCCGAGCTTCTGGGGCCCTGCCAGCTACAGCCTGTCTTTCCCTGCTGTGAGCGTCTATCCCTCACTAAGTTCAAGCTGCTAATGCTGACGAAGAGGAAGTGCTGAGTTTTGTAGATTCGAGGTCACATGGTTTTTCCAGCCAATGCGTGTAGACGCCGTTCTCGCGATGCCAGCGTCCTCCCAGGACCTATCCCACCCCCCCCCCCTGCATGGTGATTGGTGTAAAAAATGCGCCAGGGAAGGTGGGAGGGGAAACGAATTGTGAGTGCGCCATCGCCGCTGTACTCGATCGAAATCGAGTATGACGAATAGCGTAGTATTCGATCGAATACCGACTCGGTCGAATACTACTCGCTCATCTCTAGTTGTAAACAATCACTCCTCTTGAGCCCCTTGCAAGCTGTGTGCATCAGCCGGGCGGCAAAGAAAAGCTATACCCGAAGCTTTAGGCCTTCAGCTTCTGAGATTTTCGGCTGCTTTCGTGGTCATGTGGTGTGCAGCAGGCTCCACCCAACGCGTTTCTTCATAGACCTTAATCATAGGCGTTTATTTATTAAAGAAAATAGCCTAAGCTCTGAACACCTAACAGAGCACTTTTTAATCCATTACCTCTAAATGGAATAAGAATGGTCCAACTGCAACCATGGCTGTCCACCTAAACTAGCCCAGGCCAGGAGAGGTTTAGCCTGAGAAGCAGGCTCAGCCCAGGCCAGGAGAGACAGTTTAGAGAAGCAGCTAAGAGCCTGGATAGCTGCAGAGAACCATAGGTCAGGTGAGAGAAGCTGTCCACAGGACAATTATGTGTTGTATACACCAAAAATCTGGCCTTTATGATAGAGAAGCAAGAAGAAAGACATTTTTAAAACATGCCATAAGATTACCCTGTTTGTAGTTTGCCTCAAGCTATGAAGGGGAAACAGCAAGCATGTGGTCAGATGAGATCAATGTTGAATTGTGTGGCCTAAATGCCAAATGCTACAAGTGGAGGAAAGCTAACACTGCACATCACCCTGAACACAATATCCCCACCGTAACACATGTTGGTGGCAGCATCATGCCGTGTGGATGTTTTTATCAGCAGGGACTGGGAAGCTGGTCAGAGTTGATAAGAATATGGATGTAGCTGAATACGGGGCAATCCTGGAGACTGGAGTATAGGTTCACTGTCCAGCAGGACAATGATCCTAAACATTCAGCCATCACTTGCGACCCCCGACACCTCTGCTTAACTCTACCTGCCTGTGCCCACCTTATCTCCACTTACCTCTGGCCACCTGAGCTCTTCACACCTCTGCCTGAATAAACTCCACTCATCCCACCTTGCACCTCACCTCTTCCCATTTCACCTTCTTTTTGCATCACTTCTGCGCACCTCTTCCCACCTCACCTCTACTCATCTTACCTTTTCCCAACACATCTCAGTCTACTTCACCTTTTCCTGTCTTACCTCTGATCTCACCTCTTCCAACCACACCCCAGCTCATTTTTCCTGCCCCACCCCTGCCCACTTCTACCCACCTCTCCTCAGACCACATCTCTTCTACTCCTTTTACCTCTCCCAACCACATGTCCGCCCGCCTTACCTCTTCCCAATTTTTTCCACCTCCCCTCTACCCATCTCACCTCTTCATATACATAAAGCATATAATAGGTCTGATTTACAATGGCTATGCACAGCTTTCACCTTCCGTACGTTTGTGTGCAGAGAGAGGGGGAAACTGTGGCGAATGGATCTCAGATTGAAGCGGAGAACACCAGTGACCACTGACTTTCGGTATGCATTTTGCTGTGTTTGTGTCGCACATCGCTGCTGAAAAAAAGTGGTATTTACCAGGTGCCGGCGAACTGCTGTGGTGGATTTCTTTAGAAAAACCATGAAAACTTCCTGAAAAAACACTTTTACAGCTGTCGGCATGGGAGGGGTCTCAAAATATAAGTCTAGGTAAAAATGTATAGTGTGCGGGAGTGAGCGTCCCTGAATCTTGTTTCCCCATAGTCCTTGCAAAAGCTTAAATCTTGGGAGTTTGAAAACAAAAACTGAATTAATATAAACGTAATGTGAAAACAATATCATTCGTTGTTTTTCACGTACTGGCTATTTATCTGATGCTTATGCTCAAAAAATAATTTACAGATGTTGAAAAAAAGACATAAAGCGACAATCTCACAAAAAATAACATTGATTCCTTTGGGGTTCGCTGTTAAAGCTGCACAAAATGAGCTTGACATAACTCATAACAGCAAAAACGGGCCTCAACAGGCAAACACACCACAGTGCACTTGGCAAATCCAGAAAATCGAGAAAAAACTAAATCCAGAAAACACGGCGAATGGCCGGCAAATCGTTTTTGTGAATGACCTCCATAATACTTTACTGTTCCTGCAGTAAACTGTTTTCACTCTGCATTTTCTCTGCACGGCTCCTTGAAGTAGAATGATAAGACAATGCAGCCCAAAACAGCTTGTACACCCCTGTTCTATTGCATAAAATCTCAACAAAATACATTTGAGCTTCTGGCTATAACACTTAAAGAGGAACATCGGACCTAAAATAAAAAGGGACCGATCCCCCTCCCCCATCGGCCCCTACTTACCTTTGGGATGTCACTGCTGCCTGCTGCAGAGACACCCAGCTGCTTCAGGGCCCGATCACTGCCCCCACGCCAGCTTAGCCATCTGTAAGTGACAGCACGGCTTTAGTCATCCCCTTCTGCGCTGCTCAGCGAAGTCTCATGGGATTTTGAGCGGCCCCATCGCATCCCATTCATGGGCACTGTTCAGGCGCCAGATCGGGGGTGCACACAGTGCCTGATGGGATGCAAGATGGCACTGCCCATCCGAAGGACCCAGAAGATGGATCCCCCAGCAAGTAAAAATTGCCCTATGGTAAAACCAGAGGTGGGGAAGCAGATCGTTAAGGTTTGGGGGTAGTTTTAATCTCCTCCAATGTTCCTCTTTAAATAGGGAAAAGTTCAAGGGGAATGAATACTGTATTTATGTGTACTACTGGATTTTGCCTTAAAATACTTAAAGTGGACCAAACCCCTCAAAACAACTCAATCGATTTTGCTCCCCCACCCCAGGTACATTACCGTTTGGGTGTTTTTTCCCTTAATGTTTCTTGGTATTCCTGTTTTTCATTTTCCACAGCTATACTATACCATTTGTATGCCATTGGTTTCTGACAGGATACCATGTCCATGTCTAGCTGCTCACTATCTCATGCTGGGAGCAATTAGAACCTATTGAAAATAGTGCTAAATATTTTCCTATCTGCCATCCAGAATTTTGCCCTGGTCACAATGAACCAAGCCCAGCTTTTCCATACAGCATCACTATCAGCAACCTAACCCACAACATCCTTGCTATGGCTGTGGCCAGAGACGTATCTAGGCTTTCTGGCACCTGGGGAAAAGTTTTTAAATGGCGCCCCACCACCTGTGCTCATGCCCCCTTTTGGTGCCCCTCAGACCTGCTGCACCTGGGCCACGTGCCCCTCCTGCACCCAACCCCCCCCCCCCCCCCCAGCTATGCCCCTGGCTTTGGCAACGCAAAAATAGTTTTGAATCCCAGACATGGTACTTAGAGGTATCTAACGGTAAATTGTGCGTTGTTTGACTTGTGACATGTTTTCATGAGACTGAAAATTAAGACTGTAATTAAGACTGAATTAGAATGGGTGGAGGGAACACAAATGACTCAATATCAGACATCAGGGTGGTGTTAAGCAACATCATGCTTTGGAGCTTTTTTTTTCACCCAGCAAATGTACAACACCAATAAAATACAGCTGGGTCTTTCTAGGTATTTCTTTTGTTTTGTTTTCCCCAGATCTATTGTACTTCAGTAAGGTTTCCTAGATCCATAACATGTCACTCAGCTTCTTAGACTCATATACTGTAAGGTCAACAACGCTTTTGAGATCTGTATAATGTCAATAAGGATTCCTACATACTTAACAAGGTCGATTCAGCACAGGTTGAGTATCCATTCTGGCATGGTTTTAAGCTTGAAACATCCGCTCCCCCCCCATCTCCCTCTCTTTCTCTTGATTCAGCAGACACTTTTTCAGAATTGAGATTTTTCAGGAGAA
This sequence comes from Gastrophryne carolinensis, assembly GCA_027917425.1. Taxonomy (NCBI): domain Eukaryota; kingdom Metazoa; phylum Chordata; class Amphibia; order Anura; family Microhylidae; genus Gastrophryne; species Gastrophryne carolinensis. The sequence continues at coordinate 37,162,546 of CM051235.1, read as the reverse complement.
TTTTTACTTTGTGCAAGATATCACGTCAGATTATCTTGAAAAGTCATATGATATGATTCAGGGAGTGTTTGGAACAATTGGGTGAGATCGGGTTGTGTTTCTACATTTCTCGCTTTCTCAAAGCTGACAACAAATGGCGGCTTCACTTACTGACATGCTGTTTTAATTGAAAAAGTCAGTCCGCAAGTACATTCAAATGTAAATAAAAAGTGTACCACCCGCCCCCCCAGAGCCACTAGCAAGGCCACCAGGCATAGTGGCTGGTAACCCCTGACTCATAGGCTGCCCATCCGGACCCTGGCCCTGCCAGTATACCAGCTCTTATGCCCTTCGATATGGGTTGGGTGGAAGAACCCCGAGCCAATACCGATGGGTACCAGGCTCTTCCACATCATCAGTGTCCCAAACAGGAGTGCGGGTAATCAGTAGGGGTACCCCCATGTCGCCCGCCATTGCCAGCAGGTGACAGGGTGGCCCTCTACCCTATGAACTGGTATAAGGGGCTCCTGGACCTCTTACCAGTTGACCCCGAGTAGTAATTTAAAAAAAATGCTCAAATAAAATGTAGTAAGCAAAGTTTCACTATTACCAATCTCCTTTCTTGTTTCCCCTGGCAGGCGGCATCTTCCTCTGGTCGGTGGGGTCTTTAGTGTCTTGTGGCGGGTCTCCAATTCATCTTCAGAGACCCCCACTCTCTTACTTAGGTGGCAGTGGCATCATCTGAGTGGGAGGACAAAATACTGTAGACCCACATAAGGTGAATAAGGTTTTCTGAGCTCCATGGCATTGATTCAGAATTTTTATATATATATTTTATATCTACTAAAAATATGGGCAATTTCATGCTTTATTTCAGAATAATGCTGGTGTTTTGTTTAGTGCCCAGAGATGCTGGGGATGCCACCGACGTTATTTACATCGCCATGGGAGCCAGGGCAAAGGTGAGTTTGCAAAAACCCTGTGGGTTTCCCACACAGGGCATCCTGATTTGGGATGCCTCAGAGGAAGGCCAGCTAGTCTTTAAGAATACAGGGTCGGCCACACAGGTTTTTTTTCTGCTTTAAAATAAGGTGTGATCCAAAGAAAAGAGAGCATTACAGGAGTTAACTCTCTCCATGGTGGTAGAAAGACCCACTGTAAAACTTTACTTAATGATAGCAAATAAAAAGTTTAGAAAGTTGTGATTAGAGATGAGCGAACTTTTGAAAAAATCGATTCGGCTGATTCGCCGAATTTTCCAACAAAATTTGTTTCAGTCCGAATTTTTTCGCGATGAATCGCTATTAAAAACGGCTATTTCTGAGCTTCCTAGAGCCTCAATAGGGTTGTAAACCATTCTGCCTTGCTGTAACAAGCATATGATGCGTGCTGGGTTAGTGAAATAATACTGTAAATAATTATGACATGCAGATCAGAGGCATCACTATTAGAATCGCAGAGCGGCACAATTACAGAGAGTTGAGGTGACATCACTATGAGGGGCCCCTATATTGCCTGAAAAACACACCCTGGAACTGGCAGCAGCAGGAGCCCAAACATTGGCTCAAAGAGACACTGGAGTTGGCAGCAGGAGCAGCAGGAGGCCAAAAATTGGCTGAATGACACCCTGGAGTTGCAAGCAGCAGCAGCAGGAGCCCAAACGTTGCTTAAAAGAGACACTGGAGTTGGCAGCAGCAGCAGCAGGAGGCCAAAATTGCTTAAAAGACACACTGGAGTTGGCAGCAGCAGCAGCAGCAGGAGCCCAAACATTGCTTGAAAGACACACTGGAGTTGGCAACAGGAGCAGCAAGAGCCCAAACTTTGCTGGAAAGACACACTGGAGTTGGCAGCAGGAGCAGCAGGAGCACAAACATTGATTGAAAGACACACTGCAGTTGGCAGCAGGAGGCCAAAAATTGGCTGAATGACACCCTGGAGTTGCAAGCAGCAGCAGCAGGAGGCCAAACATTGCTTAAAAAAGACACTGGAGTTGGCAGCAGCAGGAGGCCAAAATTGCTTGAAAGACACACTGGAGTTGGCAGCAGCAGCAGCAGGAGCCCAAACATTGCTTGAAAGACACACTGGAGTTGGCAGCAGCAGCAGCAGCAGCAGGAGCCCAAACATTGCTTGAAAGACACACTGGAGTTGGCAGCAGGAGCCCAAACATTGATTGAAAGACACACTGGAGTTGGCAGCAGGAGCCCAAAAATTGGCTGAATGACACCCTGGAGGTGCAAGCAGCAGCAGCAGGAGCCCAAACATTGCTTAAAAGAGACACTGGAGTTGGCAGCAGCAGGAGGCCAAAATTGCTTGAAAGACACACTGGAGTTGGCAGCAGCAGCAGCAGGAGCCCAAACATTGCTTGAATGACACACTGGAGTTGGCAGCAGGAGCAGCAGGAGCCCAAACATTGATTGAAAGACACACTGGAGTTGGCAGCAGGAGCCCAAAAATTGGCTGAATGTCACTCTGGAGTTGCAAGCAGCAGCAGCAGGAGCCCAAACATTGCTTAAAAGAGACACTGGAGTTGGCAGCAGCAGCTGGAGGCCAAAATTGCTTGAAAGACACTCTGGAGTTGGCAGCAGCAGCAGCATCAGGCACCCAAACATTGCTTGAAGGACACACTGGAGTTGGCAGCAGGAGCAGCAGGAGCCCAAAATTTGCTTGAAAGACACACTGGAGTTGGCAGCAGGAGCCCACAAATTGGCCTAAAGACACACCGGAGTTGCAAGCAGCAGCAGCAGGAGCCCAAATTGCCAGAAAGACACACCCTGGAGTTGGCAGCAGCATTAAGAGAACATACAGATTTTCGGCACAGATATCTTATCCGAAGAATATTAATAAAAAGTAAGAGTAACGTAAAGCAATTTCTCAATAATCACTTGTGGTCTGATGCAGAGGAATGTCTGTAACTGGAGAGCAGCACGATCCATATTTCTTTAGTGTTGGTCTGGCCCCATGATCAATCTACTCTAATGCATCAGGCATTGGTGGGTGGAAATTTTGGCTGATCCATGCCCGATTCATTTCCACGCAGGCCAGTCTCTGAAAAAAAAAACATTTTTGAAGCATACTGGAGCACATTGAATTGCTCTCATCAGAGCATCACTTACGTACATCTAAGAGTTTCATCATTTTGTTCGTGTTAAAGTCTTCAGGGCCTAGTTACTAAAGACCATAGATAGTTACACACCTGCTGCTCTTTTCGACAAATCCTGTTTTAAGTGTAGTGTAGCATTTTGTCCTCCCCTCATATACACACTAAGTATGTCAGGCAGAGAAGTGGCAGGATGGGCACAGAGAAGTTGCAGAGGCCTAAATTCATCAAGCAGAGGTTGCAGCAGACTAGGGGTGAGTGGCAGCAGGAGTCTCAGTGAGAGGACTGATCTCCCGGGATCAGCTAGCGGTCGTGTCTTGACCAGCAACCCATCTGCCATCATCCATTGGTTAACACGATCATCCACTGCATCACAAGTGACATCTGACACCCCCAGTCAACTGTCGGTTATGTCTTATGCTTAGGGTTCAGCTCCACTATTCAGTGAGGACGATCTGATAATCAGAAAAATCAGCAGCTACTGCCCAGCCACTAGGTGGGCAAGTAGTGATGAGGAGAGTGGCATGGGAGGTGGTGTTGCAAGCGTTTTGGCTTCTTAGGCAGACACTGTTGAGGAACCTGAGGAGGACATCAGTGAGTTTTGAGGGCACTTTTAACTCTTTAAATGCCAGCCACGTAAAATTTACGTGGTTGCCTCTCCGTCATTTAAGTGCCAGCCACGTAAAATTTACGTGCCTGGCATTTACCCCTGGCGGCCGCCATCTTGCCTTGGGGGCGGGGCTAATGACGTCATCCCGGCCCCGATCTCCGGCTTCAGCCTTCTCAGCTGTCAGATGCCGGTGATCGGTGCCGGGGAAGGAGGTGGCAGGAGATCCTCTGATCTCCTGCCTCCGCCTTCTCTGGATGCCGATCACCGGCATCTGTCATCAGAGCGGCGAGGGACAAGAGCTTACAATCGGAGGTAAGTACAGTAAAAAAAAAATAAAAAATTTTTTTTTTTAATAAAATACTTTTATTACTTGTGTGGTGTTTTTTTTTTCACAGCTAACCCTTTGTGAACTGGTAAGGGGTCCATGTGCAACCCTTGTGCGGGTGCGTGCTGCTCGGGAAATCCTGCTTTGCCATTCTGGGTGGGGGGTGTAGTCACCCAGCTGGTTCATCAGAAAACAGTTCCCTGCATTGAGCTGCCAGTGGCTGTGCTTGGCGGCTTATGTGCAGTGACAGCTCTGCACACACACATCACTGTAGCATTGCTGATGGCAGCTTTGCGGCTCTAGGCTCTCTGTCCTGCCCTATGGTGGCTTTGGCTGCAGGTTTACATAAACATAAAAAGGCTTGCCCAGGTGCGTGGGGGCCCCCTCTGCCACCAATAGCTTTGTTGCTGGCCCTGCAGCCCATCAGACCAAAGACTGAAAAGCCTCCTGGACCAGACCATAACCTAAAAGTTGGTGGAAGCCCCCTTTGCAGGGAAAGTGGTGGAGGCCCTGGGGCTAGAGCCCCTTGCGTCCCTCTCATAATTCGGCCCTGACCCCACAAGCCTACTCCGTTTCTTCCAGAGCGGGTTCAGCACGCCTGACCTCGGCACGACCCCACTATCGCAATAAATGGAGTATAGACAATTTTATTGCCTCTCTCCACCATGCTGAATGTGCGGGGGCCACATATTTTATTCAGCCTGCTTAATATTTCTTTATAAGCCATAATGAACTACCTCCGATGGGTCTCTTCAGCAGCAAAAAATGACTTATCCATGCATTTTTCAGTCTGAAAGTCAATGCCCAATGCCCCCCCCCCCAGTAGGTGAAGGGGGAAACCTCGCTGTTTCAAGGGCTTCTGATGCCAAGGGACTCACTCAGACCCACTGCTCATGTCAAACTGGAACAGAGGGTGATTTTAAGTCCTCTTTAGTGCAGAAGGAGTGTCATTTTGCAGGTTAATAGATACATCAGTCCTTGGCTCGTATTAACTCTTCACAGGGGTCTCTACCCAATCCACACTCCATTAGTTTCCGTCCACTGACATGTTCCTCCCTCTGGTTTCCCACTACTGACCGTGACCCGTTAATAAGGCTGCACAGAACTCCAGAACTAACACCAGAACTCCGGGGCTCCCCGCCAGTGCTCCTATAGATGGACACTGATCTATGGCCTCCACAGACCCACTGCCCACCCAGCACCCAGACGGTGCTCAGCTTAGACTGTGCACTACTTCAGGGGTGACTTCCAACCAGCTTCAGTGGTGACTCCCAACCAACATCAGGGGTGACTCCCAACCAGCACCCTACATCTCTCTACAGGTTGCACTCTAGAACCATTCTCCCCACACCTCCGGGTGTCTTTCCTTACCCATTCACTGCCGGGGATGCAGCAGGGTGCACTCCCTATTGTTTTGAATGAAAAAAACATACCTGTCCAGGCTCCAATGGTGCATGCACAGGCTCTCGTCCAATAAGAGCCATCTGCTGCAACTATGTAGTTTGGAATGCCCTGCTGTCCCCTATAACAGGCACACTGTTATAGGGGAATGGAAGGGATTCTGCACAATGCATGTTTAGAGGTGGATTGGGGGGATTATGCACGCTGCTCGTTGTGGGGGGGGGGGGGGGATTGGGGGGAAGGGTATGCATACTGCCTGTTGCTACTGGGTTCTGGGAGGGGGTATTTAAGCACATAATTTTGTTCAAAATATTTTGTTTCTTTTTTCCCCTCTAAACCCTAGGTGCTAAATATCAAGCTGAAACCCCTTTTACCACCCTGGTGTTTTAAAATGTTTAAAAAATATATGGCTATTTCTCAAAACATCACAAAGGTATAGACAATAGATACTGTACATATATGGCAATTCAGTGTCCACTGAGTTGTGAGTCCCTCTTACAACTATCTGCCGAAAGAAGCTTCTCCTACGGTCATATGATTTCTTTTCTTCAAAATTACCTCTTATTATCTATTCCCAGTATGCACTGCTTTAGCAGCTTCTAATCTGTGCATAAATAATGTAGGATATTGTAGGATATTAAGGAGGACGTTGCTCCGGACGTTCTGGCTAAGTGTGTATCTATTGTTTATATGACTAAGGGCCCCTGTGTAGGTCTGAAACGAGGCGGGGGTACCCAGGATTATGGATTTTATTACTTCTGCATTTTTGTTCTTTTAATGTCCAATTATCTTTGTTATTTCAGTGGTCCAAGTGCACATACACTGTATATATGGGGCTTTGTTCTTCCCTGTGGCACAGGGGACTCTAAATTGAATTGGAGCTCCCTATACTTGTGTTGGCATAGTGGAAAATGTGATACGTTTGCTCCAAAACCTCTCTTTTTGTATGTATAAGGTGTGAAGTGGGGGGGAGCCCGTTCACTATGACAAAGTGGGAAAGTGCTAATGGACTTTCCTGCGCATGGTGTTTAAAAAGGTGTTCTGGAAAAAGGAGGTAAAAGGGTGGGAGTATCAGCAGGCCTCATGCCTTGGCCATCAGAATTGGAACCAAATTATTATTCACCAGATATATGCATCACATAATGTCACTTTACCATTCCAAGGGGCTTCCCTTTAGGAATTGTAAAGCAACCCACCTGTTAAGGATCCCCCAGAGGCAAAATCGAACCGGGACTGTTACAAAAAAAAATTGTGGTGGTGGAGGCAAGTGAGGGGGGGGCCCTTAACCGAATGCAGAGTGAGCATGCTTGCAGTGTTTTCCAGTTTGGGCCGAATGCCAAACTCAAACACTGCAAGCGAGAACTTTGCGGCTGTCAATTGTGAAGCCTCGTCCGGTGTTGCAAATAACCCTCCCAGTGGTGGGGAGCAAGCAGAGCCTGGCAGAGTGCCAGCCTGGGAGGAAGGCTGTCGTCCTCCTTCCATCCAAACGCTGATGATTTGGAATAAAATGCTTTTGTGTGACGTTATTTTTTTTTTATTTCACTACCTTGAACCAGTAAGGGGTCCATGGGACCTGTCATTAGGGCAACCAGATGGGAGTGGATGAAGGGCTTACAGCTGCAGAAGACATCATCCCTAGTGTTTGGCAAACCGGACACCCTATGTCCAAAGCCCTTTTGGCTCATCAGGCACATCCCTTTGCCTGCAACAGTAAGTACATCTTCACACCACACCTCACTTAGCGCCTCCAGACACCCTAGGTCCAAAGCTCCCCAGCTCCTCAGGCATCTCCCTTGGCCTGCAACAGTAAGTACACCTTCACCTCACACCACACCTCACTTAGAGCCACCGGACACCCTAGGTTCAAAGTCCCCCCCCCCCCGCCTGCTCCTCAGGCACATCACTTGGCCTGCAACAGTAAGTACATCTTCACATCACACCTCACTTAGAGACACCGGACACCCTAGGTCCAAAGCCCCCCCCCCCCCCCCGCCTGCTCCTCAGGCACATCACTTGGCCTGCAACAGTGAGTACATCTTCACATCACACCTTACTTAGAGACACCGGACACCCTAGGTCCAAAGCCCCCCCCCCCCCCTTGCTCCTCAGGTACCTCCCTTGAACTGCAATAGTAAGTACATCTTCACCTAACACCACACCTTCTGAGAACTACTGTACAGCAGCAAGCACAATGAACACTAGATGTTGTCATAATAGGCCCTTCAGAAGTTGGTGGACTTGTTCTCTTAATAAACCTAAATTACTGTGTGACTATGTAAACGTAGGGATTTCATAACCTCCACTTATCCTCTTACTGCCACGTATCGATGCATAGAAAACAAGAAACAGTAACAATTAATAGGGACATCCTTTGGCATGCCGGAAACTCTCCAGTGGTATCAAATAAAATATATGTCAGCTGAGTGTTGACGCTCTCCAATGACCTAGGAATGCCCTTACACATTTTAATGAATACATCTCCAGTGTTTTGCAGTGGACAGTACATATATATATATATATATATATATATATATATATATATATATATACCGGTATATATAAAATAAAATTTAAAGTAAAGAAAAGTAAAATATTATGCAAATAGTTTGATTGGAGGGTCTTGCATTCTTGGAGACATCTTTTGGGCAAATCCTTAGGTCTTATAAGAAGAGACTGACACCTTGGGTAAAAGAGGAGGGATGGGGGTCACCTGGAGGAGTGGTCTGCAGAGAAAGGAGGAAGATTTGTGTCAATAGAGATTGGAAAAAAAACTGTTGCAACACCAGTTGTGCGCACCAGGAAGAGAGAACTCACCGCACCCTCTAAAGGTGAAGAAATAGTCTGGGTGGAGTCCGATTACTTTATGTGGTTATTACTAAAGCGTGGTCTGTAGCTACAGTTTTGGGCTCATTGATGGGCATTAAACTTGCTGCTGTAAACTACGCCCTCATCACAGGGGTCCCCTCAACACCCCTCTCACTCCCCCCTTCCATCGGCTTAGCTTACCTTACATTCAATTGCACACAATTGGATGTGTGTGTGCACAATCGTGTGTGTGTGTGTGTGTGTGTGTGTGTGTGTGTGCGCGACCGGTTGTGTGTGTGCCTGCATGGGCTTTGGGAGTGCACACATATGGGCCTGGGTGTACGCATGTACATTGGGAGCCGTGCCTGCACTTTGGTGGTGCGCATGTGCTTTAGGAGTGGGGTTTGGGAGTGTCTGCAGTAAGGGGTTTGGGAGTGTCTGCAGTAAGATCTCTGGCTCTTTAAGAGCCCGCTTATTGTGCTGATTATTAAGCAACATCACAGTTCCAAGGGCCACGCTCACTTGTTTTCTAAAAGAAATCATGGAGTGAAATTTTTAAAATGAAGAAGAAATGGTAAACAGTTTAGGACAGTGCCCGGTGCGTTACCCGACACAATGGCGTAACATTTACCTTTGCTTGAAATATATAACTTCCACAAGCCTGGATGTACAATGTAACACACAGTAGGGAGCTGGCCAGCTTTTTAAAATGTAAGCGCATGGATCACTTTGCTTGTTACATTGCACAATGCAAGGTAGAGATGCAGCAGGTTGACTTTAAAAACTCCAAGCGAGTTTTTTTTTTATTGTGAGTGCTGCTGCATTTTTACATTACATGAACAATTTGATCTTCAGTTAAAAGATGAGTAAAATACTGTCAATTCACTTTCTATTGGTGTAGTTGGGTGCATTTATGTCAAAATCCCCTGCTCCTACACTGCACCCCTATATCTGCCCTGCTCCCTGCTGCACCCGCATCTCTTTCCTGCTCCCTGTTTTACCCACATTTCTGCCTGCTCCCTGCTATACCCCTATCTCTTCTCTGATGCCTGCTGCACCCCATCTCTGTCCTACTGCCACACTGCACCCCTATCCCCTCCCTGCTCCCTGCTGCACCCCCATCTCTTCTCTGCTTCCTTCTCCACCCCATCTCCGTCCTGCTGTTACACTGCACATTCATCTATTCCCTGCATCCTGCTGCAAACCCATCTCTGCTCTGGTCCATGTTGCATCCCTATCTCTGCCTGATCCCTGCTGGACCCCTATCTTTTCTCTGCTCACCACTGCACTCCCATCTCTTCCCTGTCTCCCATTGCACCCCCATCTCTGCCCTGCTTCCTGCTCCACCCCATCTCCGCCCTGCTGCCACACTGCACATCCATCTCTTCCCTGTGACCTGCTGCACACCCATCCTTGCCCTGCTTCCTGTTGCACACCCATTTTTTTTCCTGATCCTTGCTGCATCCCATCTCTGCCCTGCTGCCACACTGCACCCCTACCTCTACACTGATCCCTGCCGCACCCCCATCTTAGCTCTGCTCACTGCTGCACCCCCATCTCTTCCATGCTCCCTGCTGCACCCCCATCTCTTCCATGCTCCCTGCTGCACCCCCATCTCTTCCATGCCCCCTGCTGCACCCCATCCCTGCCCTGGTGCCACTTTGCACTGCCATCTATTCCCTGCTCCATGCAGCACCACTATCGATGCCCTGATCCCTGCTGTACCTCCTATCTTTGCTCTGCTCACCACTGCACCCCCTTCTCTGCCCTGCTCCAATACTGCACCCCAATTCTGCCCAGCTCCCCCCTTCATCTGCCCCTCTGTCCTGCTCCACGCGGCACTCCTATTTCTACCCTGTTACCTGATGCACCCCCATCTCTGCTTTCACGCCACTCCACCCTATTCCCCACTATACCCCCCCCCCACTGCACCCCTACTTTTCTCCCACGCTGCACCTCCATCTCTGCTCAGTTCCCTGCTGCACCCTACATCTCTGCCCTGCTCCCTGCTGCCCATTGGACCTCCATCTGTGGGCTGGGTGCAGTTCAGTTTTTGTTTGTACAGACTGTAAGTGACGAATATCTTTTTTTAGTTGGAAAACAAGTGCAAAGACTGATGATTATGTTATGATGACTGTTACCCACAGGTGGTGGTCCCTTGTAGAAGCTAATGTGAAACATGTTGGGGTGCTCATTAAATTAGATCCACACAGAATTGTGTACAGCACAGATAGCGGCATGAATTGTTATTGTACCAAATACATTGTAACAATCGAGTTCCACTCCTCCTCTGTGTGACACTCCCCCATCACCAGTCTCACTCATTTCTTCTGAAGCCTTCACTGCTTCTGTGAGCTCTGGCTGCATCCTCACTCACCTCTAGCCATGCGCGCACCTCCGTCCAGCCTTTCTGAATGGGTGGCGTGGACATGCCAAGGCTGCAAGATGGGCGGGAGATGTGGCTGGTGGCGCTGCTCGCCTCCCTTCAGCTCCACTTGGCTGCTTAGCTGTCCGCGGCAGTGATGGGAGCCAGGTGACAGCGAGCGCACTGATTGGCTGAGCATGCCGCATAAATTGATCAGCTAATGCTATAACAGACTGTGACATGGCCCCATATCCATAATGATGAGGCTATAGCACTTCACAGTCTTGGCTGGAGCATCTTACACCCGGCACAAGTGGCCCTAAGCCAGTAGAATTCTCCCTGTGCTCCCTTTAACCAGTCTCCCCCATGCTTTCTGTTTAAGACGACTGTAACTTCCTGAGATCTACTGCTGCAAGCACAATGAAAGCCACGGGTCAGGATAAGCTGTCGTCACAAAAGGCCCTACCGAACTTGATGGACTTGTTTTCTTATTCAAACCTAAATTATATGTGACTATAAAAACTTAGGAATTTCATAATCTCAAGTAATTCATCTACTGGCATATATATATATCAATGTATTCATCTTCATCCCCAATTAAAATAATAATAACAAGGAGCAGTTATTAATTGGTGTGCCGGAAACTCTCTGGTAATTATTGCATACCTTTCAACTAAGGTGTAGAGACTCTCTGATGACCTGGAGATGCTCTTACACATATAACGACCAAACATCCAATGTTTTGCAATGGGCAGCAGCCAGGTCTTCCGTATCAGAAGCTATTAGGAAAGCACAACCGAGAGTAAAACCTTATGCAAATAGTTTGATTGGTGGGTGCAGTGTTTTATTTCCTCCTAGTATCCAATATAAGGAGAAAGAATGAAGCAGGGAAGACAGTGCGATATAGAGAGGCTCTATTCCAGGTACGTTGTTTCGGGGTGCTGACTACACGGGGCTCTTAGGCCATGAAATCGACCTCTTACAAAAGAAAGATATCCTTTACTAACAGGAGAGCTTTCTAACTCATAAGAGTTATTATACAAATCTCACCTGGGTTTTACAGAGGCATCCCAATTTTGGATGCACCTGTGTGTGAAACCCCTGGGATCACCTGTTGGCTTGCCTCGGGCTAAAGTATTCCTAGAATAGCAGTAAGAGGATGTAAAAGACTGCACAGCATGATTTTGGGAATGATCTATGTTTCTGTACCCATCCCCATCCTTATTTTTATCTGCCTAGGCTGGAAGCTGAGGCTTTTTTGTATGCTTACTATTATCTTATGGATGGGGGGTCAGTGCAATGTGCATTGATTATATATATATATATATATATATATATATATATATCCCACATTTTTCGCCCTATAAGGAGCACTTATTTTTTCTTGGGGGAGAATGCCCACGTGTCTTAGAGGGTGAAGTTTGAACATCCCCCCCATTTCCCAACTGCTGCTGAATCAAGTTAGTGTAAAAAAAAAACTTCATACCTGAGGCGCAATCCAGAAGCCGCCACTCTTCGCATCCAGCGTGAGCCTATGCATCACTGACATCTGCTCCCCGCTTTCTGCACTCTCATTGCTGAATCAGCACACGGTTGGCTGCACTGACACAGTGCCCGCTGGCTGCGGAGAGTGGTGACTTTCGGATCTGGACACTAACTTGATTCAGTGGCGGTCGGACGGTGGGGGATCTGCCACACTACCTTGTTATGGGGGTATTTTGCATGCTGTATATTATATGGGGAGGGGGGGACGGCCTGGTGCTTGTTTTTGGGAATAGGGGGGATCTGCCACACTACCCTGTTATGGGGGTATTCTGTATGCTGTCTTTTATATGGGAAGGGGGATTCTGCATGCTGCTTGTTTTTGAGGATGGGTGGGATCTGCCATACACCTGGTGATTGGGGGGGATACTGCCATGTCCTGTTTGGTTCTGAATATTTTTCATCTTTTTTCCCTCCTCCAAATCCTAGGTGCGACTTATAAGTTGCATGAGCTGCACAAACTTAGAACAAAGTCATGGACTATTCCTTGACCCCCACCCCACCCTGGACACGCCCTCTTCCAGTATCTACCATCTGGGAGACGTTTTGCAGTACCAGTATATAGGACTTCTACATCTAAATATGGTTTCTTCCCTTTGGCTGCCCGCGCCCTAAACAAAAGTCAGGCGTCATAGGCCTAGGCCTAAAGGAACTTGTACTAGCTTGTATCACTTGCACTATGTATGAGCATATGTATCTCTTTATTCAAGATAAAAACTGAATACAAGAGATACAGACTAAGTCAATTGTATTATTTGTTGCTCTGTGTATATGCCAAAAATAATTCCTTGTTCATCTCTGATGTACTTGGCTGAATTGAATTAGGTGTGACATGCACTCTGCGTATTTATTTTGGACTTGTGCAGACTGAGATGGGCAGTTTATTTTTTTACACTGTTATGTTAGGGGTTGTGGGGGATGAGGTGTGCACAGGTTAAGGGGATAGCTAAGATGTGGGATTTTTTTATTATTTTAAACTGTGACCTGACTCAAGAAAACAGGGTGCAAGCACTAAAAGTTCTTAGGGCAGCCTGAACACCAAATATGGCCCTGGCTGGGTTGTCATTTTTGTGTTTGCTTAGCTCTTGTCAAGCTCCCATGGCACATACTTGGGTTTTCATCCAATCAGAAATCACTGCTGTGCATATACATGCATATCAATGAATTTTGAATGGAATGGTTGCTGGGCATTTCCACTGGCCGTTCACCTCTGCTACGCCAATCAGCCGCCAGCCATTTAGATATGATGTCGGGGGTGCGCATATCAGATAAAAGAGTGCTGGGGATGCTGGCGGAGGCCGGCACATTTTCACACATTGGGTATTCCAAACCCTTGGGGGCAAGCAATCTGGCCCTGAAGTCTTCTAGACCAGTTGTTACCAACCAATGGTACGAGTACGACCTGTGGCAAAGGCTGCAGACTGATCTGTACCCCAACTCAATCTGCTGCCATCCATACTTTACCCAAGTAAAACAGCTCCAGAAGGTGATGGAAACTCTTCTTGTGTGCATTTGTATAAATGTAATGCACTTTAAATGGTTGTTTTTTATATTTTAATATGGTTTCAGCTGACTGATAACCCATATGGACCCCCCAGGCAGTACTTAAACCGGACCAACACCCGTTTTTTTCTTTAAAGGGTGCTGGTCCCACATACAGCGAATAAGAACAAGCTGGAGCCCTTCAAACATAACCCCCCAGAACACCCGATATCCTTATTTTCACATCGGAAAACGTTTAGCGGTCACGTTGGTCATGGTCGCGTTCTTGGTGCCGGCCACCGGAAAGCCCCACCCACATGAGGCTCTTTCCAAATGAAAAAGTAAGGATAACGGCCGACCTATGGGTGTTATGTTTGGGGGGTCTCCAGCATTCTGGAGCCACCTGAGCTTGTTCTTATTCATTAGTCGCTGTCTGCAGGACCAACACCCGTTAAAGAGAAAACAGGTGTTGGTCCGGTTTAATATCCATATTTAAATTAGAAATGGTTATTTGCTAAAAAAAAGGTTGGGAACCCCTGTTTTAGGCCACTGAATATCAACCTCTGGTACACATACCCCAGGGGGTTCACAGCAGGGACACACCAACCAGAGGATGTCTGACTGGTCTAGTATATTATTTTAACAACATTATCCCTTCTTGCTTTTAAAGTGATACGAGGCCTGTGGCCTACTATGTATAGTTGATCACTCCCTTGGAGGCACTTGGTTGGAACTTCTTGTCCACTAGGGGGTACTTGGCTTAAAGTGGACCAAAACCCAGTGCGATTGGTCCTGGAATCTATAAGATTCCAGAGCCGATCGATCCCCCCCCCCGGGGCATCCAAAATCGGGATGCCCCACTGTGCGAAACCCCCCCGGTCGCTCCATACACTTACTTTGCTTCCTGGTCCAGCGGCACATGCGAGAGCCACGGCCTCATCCCCGCTATCCCTCTAGCAGGGCGTGTGTCTGCGCCAGGCATTTGTGAATGGTCGGTGCGGACCTGCTCCCTGGTAAAGGGAAGCAGGGGATGAGGCTGCCAGCACGCTCCCAGTGCGCTGATTGGATGAACGGCCACGCATGCGCCGTCGGACCGGGTAGAGGTGAGTTGCTCTCTGCGTTCTGGGGGGTTTTACATAGCTGGGCACCCTGATCAGGGTGCCCCGGGGGGAATAGTCAAAATCCCAGATTTTGGTCCACTTTAAAAAGGTTGAGAACCACAGTTCGAGACCCCAAAGCTGGGTTACCAGGGTTTTGTTATGATTTAAAGCATTCTATTATGAATCCAGATGATAACTCCACATCACTTTGTATCTCCTATTATTCCAGTTGGAGTCACGCAGTCCTTTTTTTCTTCTGTTACAGATCTGAACTGCGTGTCTGCCACTGTGTCACCGAATCCCTTGGCATCAAAAGAAAGGTATGTATCTCCTTATTATTCTGATTGCCTAAATGCCCCTTTTAAGGCAAGACATAAAAAACATACCCCCATTAGTCCCAGGCAGGTGACAAAGCTGTTCCGTTCTAGTACGATAATCCGAAATTTATCACCACCCGAGAACCAGAGTTAGATTGGTTAGTTTTGCCCAGACAGTTCCTTTAAAGATAACTATCAGCTTCCTCCTTTTCTTGCGAATGGCTGGGGATATCTTTATTACACATTCCTCTGGCTGGAGGCAGAAGAGTGTGTGTAATATAAATATCCCCAGCCCATCACCAGAGGAGGGGGAGGGCCCCTTTAGGGATGGGGGCCTAGGCAATTAGCTGGGTCAACAGTCTGATTTGGATGCCTCAACTCCTAGGCCAAAAAACGTCTAAGCCGACACCAGGACCTATATAGTTTTGCCAACAGACAACATCCATTCCTTTACTAAGTGACACTTAGGGGGTTATTTAAGAAAGGCTAAGGCCACATAAGGCTCGATTCAGAGAGACACAAAAAAACTTTCGGTTTGGTGCCGACGTCGTAACATTTTCAAAATTTCCCGCTCTCGTATGAGCGTTCGAGCGATTCTATGCATGCATTGAAAACCTTGTGTAAAGTTTCCGTCCGTTCGTACGGCAGATCACGAATTACGCGGATGTCATTTTCCATCCAGACTTTTCCGTTTCATTTCCACATGTTACAACGTAGGCTTTCGTTTTTTGCCCTTTTCCCATCGTATCCTCCAACGAATCCTTTACGTTTCCCGATATATTCTGTTTCCATTTTACCAAAAATAAACGTCCAGACGGAATCCTTACGATCTTGCACCTGCGCACTACAAACTTAAGTCATGAAAGTGCTCGCCTACATATTTGCCACCCTCACTTCTACTACAATGTTTAGCTAAACCACTTAGCACTCCATCCTCCATCTTCCCTTTTGGACCCTTAAAGCACACCCAAACCACTTCTCGGTCATGTGAATATTCATCTTTAAATATTTCTGTGCCCATTAGTTTTGTGTTAATGTAGTTTGTTAATGAAATGTCAATGTAACTTTTTAAAAATAATTACCAGCATCAAATATGCATTTTTTAAAAATGTGTTAAAATTTCAACGTTTTATAACTATAAATAATAAAATACATAGCAATGGCAGGCCACTGAACATTATTCTTCATCTGTGGTCCCCAACAAGTTGCGCAGCTCCTGCATCTCGCCCACCAACTGAAGGAGCCTGACACTCAGTTGTGCCACTCTGGCACGTGTGGTTCCTGTAAATTACAATTTGGGTATAACCTTGTTGGGGTCATACTGCAGTGCCCCCCCCCCCATATGGTCCAAACACCTAAATCTGGACTTCATAAGCCAGAGGGCCCTTGCCACCACGGGCCGGGTTTTGCATAGTGCCCGATTAGAGAACCCCTGGCCCGCATTCTGCAGGCAAAGAACGGGCATCAGGAGCAAGGGCGAGTGGCACATCTTGCAGTTCCTGCAACCAAATATAAAATAATTACACAAAGCAAAGGTAACCAACTAAAACACTAACTCCTACAACAAATTAAGATTCAAGTTCAACAATCCAAATATAATTCACAAAGGACATAAGTCTAAAAAAATATAGCAATTATATGGATGTGTGGAAAAATACATTTTTACATGCTAAGGACTAATTTAGGTCAGCATTAAAATGCATCTATAAGACATACATGAAATGTATTGATTCAGGTGCATTGCTATACAATTTATGGCCTCGGTCATGCTGATACATGCAATGCCTTGGTGCTAAAGGCGCGCAGACTCCTCCACATAGCCGCAAAACATGTTCAAAAATAGCAATCCGAGTCCTCAGAGGTGTCGGAAGTGGTTTTACAATTATACGAATTTATAGGGTGGTGAGCTGTCGGCAAACAGCTCTCTGAATGTGACGTAAACCATCCCAGCAACGGAAGTTTTCTGAAGGAACGAAAATTTTCCAATTTTGTTTGGAAATGTGCCGAATTGCTTTCGTTAATCGAAAGCGCATATACACATTCTCCCGAACGTTCGTGCGAGTGAAAAATGTACGAAAAAAAGCAAAAAAATGACAAACACCCACCAAAACTTTCACAGACAGCTACGAATGTCCGGACGAATGTTTCTTTGAATCGAGCCTACAGTGTCAGCTGAGTGTCAGCTGAGTGTCAGCTGAGTGTCAGCTGAGTGTCAGGTCCCAATCAAAAAGGTGTATTTATCAAGTCTAAAATCCCAAGCGCCTGTGATAGTGCCAGGTATTGTCCCATCTATAATCGGCAACGGCGATGGGATGAGTGCCAGTGCTAAGTTTCCTACAGTGCCAGATAGTAGATAGTGCCAGATAGGACCAGGCGCTCACCCTGGACTGTAGGGCCTGATCCCATACATTTCAATGGACTGGGATGGCTACAATTATTTAAGCATTTAGTGCCAAGGAATCCCTGGTCTGGTTGGGATTATTTTTATATGCATTTTTAGCACTTTTGTGCTGCAAACTTGTGATTTGGGCAGTGAGAAAGCTCTGCCATGTTAGTCTGATGTCCTTAATGCAATTCCCATTTTATTTAAAAAAAAAAAAAAACCCTATAAAATAAAACATTGGAAATCCAACAGGCGCTGTGTGCCTGAATTCCCTTTTTTGGGCGCCTCTCCGATAAATTTTGTCAGCTTGCGGCGCTCTTGGCCAGCGCTAAGTGTCGCTAGCGCATAGCCTTATATAAGCCGTGCACTGCAAACGCTGCCTGGTCGGGAACGCTACGGCTGACAGCGCCGGCGGTCAGAAGCTGACGCTATAGCTGTTTCATAAGGAAATTTGATACCCTATGAATTACAGCTAAGATCAAACAATTGCTCAGAAGATTTTATTGGATCCCAGTTATAACGATTATATTATCTCTGGGCCAACACGCTTCTGACACAAACCAAATAGCGCGCCTAACTCTGATCCTCTTTCTTTTTGGCAATTACCTCCATCATAATACCAAAAGAAGGAATCATTTATTTCTTTACATATGCAACCTTGTAAGGCGTGACCCCTTACTATAGGCAGCAGCTTTATCTAATTAACTAAGGGGTCTATTCATCAAGGGATAGCCGCAGGTGGTGCCTTGTAGCGACAGGTAGCGGACGGTGAACGCCGGGTGCTGTACGCAAAACCACATTTATTTAAGCGATTCCGGTGAGCGACTCCAACAGTGCCATGTAGCGTCCAATTCATCATCACAGATGGCTCAGCGCAAACTTCCAGCGCTCTGACTTCCAGAGCGTCAGGCATTACCTGTCGCTACCTATCGCTCTCCCATTACATTTTTTTAAAGAAATAATTGTGTGACCTTTCCTGGCCTATTAAAAGTCATTTTTGAAAACATTTTTTAAAATATTTTTATGCAGAATTGTCATTTCAGGTCTGGCATTACAGTGTTAATGTCACAATGTAATAACAATGTCATTCCATGTGTTTTGGCTTTGTTACTAGTGGATATGTGTTCAGAAACAGACTTTAATCACACAGCCTCTGGCGCTCTGGGCTACAGCGACACAATTTTGAGCTCCAGCGCCGAGGCTTTTTTTTTTTTTTTATGAATATGGTTTGAGTCGCTCACACTGACCAGTCGCTACCGTTCGCTCTAATTATAGTGCTGTACTGGTGTTATAGCGACTCACACATCTAATTAATCAAGCCAGCCATTTTACTACAGCTTCTGAGGCGCTCTGTAATAGCGACTCACGGCCGATCAGAGCGACCACTAGCGGTCGCTCTTAGCGCCGCTGTAGAGACACTCATCTGCCGATACCTGGAACTAGTAATGAATCAGCCTGTAAGTAACCATTTCCAGCGCACCTTAGTACCGCATCTTTTCACTTTGGCTGCTGCTGAGCGTCTCGGACGAGGAGCTCAAGTGGCGTCCACACCAATAATAATAAATAAGCCTCCACATTAAATCATTCATTTTAACAATGATACTTTTGTAACTACACCTTCATCATTGTCCTCACTAACGTGTCACATTTCTACTCCCCTCTCGTTTTGCAGTCAGGATGATGTCAAAGCCATCTTGTCTTCCGATCCTGGCCATCATACTGGTCCTCTGCCACCTCGCGGCATGTCAGAACTGGGCATCTTTTCAGAGAAAGCACATTTCAGGCAATAACGTCAATTGCAATAATGTCATGAACAGGTCACCCTTCCTTGTAGTAGGTCGCTGCAAGCCCAGGAACACCTTCATCCATACAGCCGCCCCCAATATACAAGCCATGTGCCGAGGAATCAGAGGAAAACGAGACGTGTCAAGCCCCTCAAGATTCCGTCTCACTGACTGCTTCAAAACAAGCGGCACCCGTCCTCAATGTAGATTCAGAAGTCAAAGCAAAACAGATTTTGTGTGCATCAGATGTGATGGAGGGCAGCCCGTTCACTTTGTCAAAGTAGGGAAGTGCTAATAGTGTTTCTTGTACAGGAGACCGGCTGGCCACAGCAGCCATCATACTCTGTACACTGTGATAGAGATCTGGCACATCTGTATAAGATTTTTCATTAGAGAGCCTCTCATCTATATAATTAAGCCTGCACCATAAAGCAAACCTAAACTCTCCATGGCAACTTTGTTCCAGAGAGGGTTCAGGTCTGTGACACCCTCACCCACCCCCTCCCACTGCTATTAGCCCAGCAGAAAAAAAAAATTGACCCCCAGAAGCTCTGAATGACCTGGACATGCCAGATGCCCCATACTGGTGGTGGCCATTTCTGGCTCTCTAGGTCTCAAAGTGGACCAAAACCCACAGAGATCTTACAGATTGATTCCCTCCCCCCGGAGCATTCTAAATTGGGATGCCCACTTGTGTAACCCCCCCCTCAGGTTGCTCATAAACTCATCTTCTTTTCCTTTCCAATGGCGCATGTGTGAGCCGCAGCCGCTTCCCTGCTGACCCTTTAGCAAAGTGCGTGTCGGTGCCAGACATTTGTGAATGGGCGACGTGGGCACACTCCCTGTTAGAGGCTATCGGGGGATTCGGCCACCAGTATGCTCGGATCCACTCACGTTAGACAAGCTACTGGACGCAGGGGCTCGAGCGGATCCGAGTGCGCTGATTGGACGAGCGGACGCACATGCATCGTAGGACCGGGACCGGACCAGTGAGTTTGTTCGGGCAATCGGGGGGGGGGGGGGTTTCACACAGTGGGGTACCCCCGATTAGGGTTCACTGGGTGCCAAGGCCATGTATTCATGTATCTCACTGGGTGCCAAGGCCATGTATTCATGTATCTCACTGGGTGCCAAAGCCATGTATTCATGTATCTCACTGGGTGCCAAGGCCATGTATTCATGTATCTCACTGGGTGCCAAAGCCATGTATTCATGTATCTCACTGGGTGCCAAGGCCATGTATTCATGTATCTCACTGGGTGCCAAGGCCATGTATTCATGTATCTCACTGGGTGCCAAGGCCATGTATTCATGTATCTCACTGGGTGCCAAAGCCATGTATTCATGTATCTCACTAGCTGCCAAGGCCATGTATTCATGTATCTCACTGGGTGCCAAGGCCATGTATTCATGTATCTCACTGGGTGCCAAGGCCATGTATTCATGTATCTCACTGGGTGCCAAGGCCATGTATTCATGTATCTCACTGGGTGCCAAGGCCATGTATTCATGTATCTCACTGGGTGCCAAGGCCATGTATTCATGTATCTCACTGGGTGCCAAAGCCATGTATTCATGTATCTCACTGGGTGCCAAGGCCATGTGTTCATGTATCTCACTGGGTGCCAAGGCCATGTATTCAGGTGAGACCTTTAACAAAGAATGAATCCAGTAAAATCTGTGAGGCCCCGGTATGGATATATATTACTAAGGTCCCATCTGATGATCTGGTCATCTTAGAGAAAAAATCTGCTCTCTTTTAATTTTCCAATTACTATTGGCTTATATATCTTATATATACCATACATAACTAGTTACTTGTATATCTTGCTTAAACAATCAGAGATTTGAAAAGCACATTGATAATGCATTTTGAGCGTGCAAATGTTAAATATGGTAAAGTAATAGCCATAGGGGATTCCTGTCCTTTGACTTGGTTGTTACTAAAGTAGCCTGTAGCTATGGTTTGGGGCTCATTGATGACTATTATACTTGCTTCTGTATATCGGAAACCTCATTACAGGGGGCCCCTCGACACCTCTTTTGTCCCCCCTCTATACAGGTTTACCTACACCAGCACTACCCTTTTCCTTCAGTGGCGGGTTCAGAAGCTGGAGCACCTTTTGAAAGCTGAAGGGCAGGGTGTGTCCCAGCTTCTGGTCCCCAGTGAAGATGGGATGTTGCAGTCAAATGCAATGTGAAGAAGGGAGCAAGAGGCTGGCGGAGGGGGATTTTGAGGTTCTTCACCTCAAACATGTATGTTAAGGGACACATTGTGTTGCCCAATGTATTTTTCTTGGTGATCTGCTATTTTACAAATATTCTCCAACCTAATTATTTTCATTTCGCACAATAAAGTTTTGCAAGCAATTTCTGGGTCAATTTCTAACACATTAAAAAAACACTTTTAATCTTTCAATCTTCATCCCAATGTGCATACCCCGGAGAACGCTCTGTGCAGTAAAAATGGCCAATAAACATCCCCCTACAGATCGATCTGGTGGGATTGAGTTTAAAGTTAAGGTTCAAAACCGTCCGTCTCTGGTGTTTTAAAAACTTTCCGAAATACGTAAATAACCACCATGCTGTCCAGCGCCAGTCATTTAATATCTTAGGTCAAAACACACCCTTCAGTAATGGAAAAAATAATCTGTCATACAGTAGCACAAGAAGTGTTCAGTCCTATCCTATGTGTGTCTGACCCAACACATACAAAGCTACAGAACAACAAGGTGGAAGGATGAACAAGTACAATGAAAGGCAAAGATAGTGAAGGGAGTTTAATACAGACTAGTGCACATTACATGGACAGTAGTAACATACAATAGATATGCTTTATGCTAGAGCAGAGATACTCGACTGGCAGACTGGGGTGCGGACCTCGGAGGCAGAGTTCTGGACCCCTGCCCTGACAGCCCTGCACTCAGTTGCTTCTGTGTTGCTGTGCTCAGAGCTGCTCCCTTTACTTGACTGGCGATGTAGTGCTTAGTCCCCCTGCCAGTGTCATGGTTCCCTGGCACCTAGAATTGCAATATGAAGTCCTGCACAGGTGGGAAGTGGCATTGGAAGGTACACACAAAATTGTTTCTCTTTGCTCCATCCAGTCCTGCCCCCCAGCCTCAGCTCAGCCACATCCATCCCTGTCCCACCATCTCTGCCCCATCCATCTCCACTCCCCCAGGTTACCCCCATCCATCCCTGTCCCACCATCTCTGCCCCATCCATCCCTGTCCCACCATCTCTGCCCCATCCATCTCCACTCCCCCAGGTTACCCCCATCCATCCCTGTCCCACCATCTCTGCCCCATCCATCTCCACTTCTCTAGGTTACCCCATCCATTGCTGTCACCCCAGCTTTGCCCCATCAATCTCATCCCCATCCATTCCTGTCCCCTCCCAGCTCTGCCCCATCCATCCCAGCCTTTTTTTAGTTTTGCCTGTGGAATCTATAACGCCCTCCCCTCAGTACACAGATTTCTAACTATCCATCCCCAGCGACAGCCCCCCGCCTGGACCTTCACCTCTCACCGGATGCCTACATACGGACCTTTACAAGAAGTGGTTGAGTACCCCTGTGCTAGAGTAATAGGATAAATAAAACCGATATTACAAATGTTAACCGCTAGATGGTGCTGTTGTGCATTCCAGCAACCAAGATTTGGAAACGCCTTTAAAACAGACACTTATACATTATTGCCAAAGTAGAACAATAGAGAGCAATAAAGAGTTAAACACGAGTAAAATAAGAGGGCTGGATGGCCTATATGGCCCCTGACACCCTTCAGCATTAGAAGTAAAAGAAGCCAATATTAGCATCTATAAGAACAAAAAGCTTACAGGCAGTGCCACCAGGTGGGCAAGTAGTAACCCTCAACGTTTCGGTTTTGACACCTTTATCAAGTAGAAAAGCGGACCAGAACCAGTCAGACATGGCTGCCATCCCAGTTCCGATAGGGCCCCATTATGGCACATCCCTTCCATTGCAATGAATAAAGTGGTTGTGTAGAGGGGTGGAATTCTGTCTTGGTGAGGAGAAGATTAAAGTGGACCAAAACCCAGTACTCAGTAGCAACGTGAAAAAAGGCGGACTCCTTCTCTGAAAGCAGAACAAAGCCCAGAGCGGCCACTGGTGTTCCCCCTGGGTATCCCAGATCAGGAAGCTCCACTGTGTGAAACCCTTGTTACTTAGTAGCAACTTGACAAATGGTGGACTCCCCCTAAAGTGGAAATGAACCCCGAGCAGCCACTGGTCTCCCCCCTGGGCTTTGTTCCACTTTAAGGGAGGGAGTCTGCCATTTTTCATGTTGCTACTGAGTAAAAAGGGTTTCACACAGTGGGGCATCCCGATCTGGGATTTCCAGGTGGGGGGGGAAGACCAGTGGCCGCTCTGGGTTTTGTTCTGCTTTATATGAGGCAATCTGCAATTTTTCACATTGCTACTGAGTAAAAAGTGTGAGCAGCGCTGTGTTACTTTAATAATAATGTAAAGGAGGGGGGTTATTCCATCCTAACCGGATTTGATCATGATGTTTTAAAGCAGACCAAAACCCATGTAACCCAGCCCTTTGGAGTGTGAAGGATTTCAGGGCTGGTTACAGGCATCATGTCTCTGGGGCAACCCAATTTACTGTGTGAGACCTCACTGGACACAAAATGTGGTTTATATAATAAATTACATTTTTTTGTAAGGCAACCTCACTTTTTCATTGTTTAGCTATAACATATACTTGTACCGGCTTGTCATAACAATGCTATTAACTGCTTTTTATAAAGAAATACAATTATATTATGCAGAATTGAGTTCAGCCTTTTTTTTTTAATGTGAAAAATTCTGTGACCACTTCTGCCATGTTAGATAATTTTTTTAAGTTTGTGCAGAATTGATATTACAGGTCTGATATTATTGTATTCATATTACTAAATTCTTAAAACAATTTTTTTTTTTTGGTTTCCAAAAATATGGTGGTTTGGGGTTTAAAAAACTACTTTTAACACATCGCCGCCAGCGCTGTGGGGTTTAAACATGCATTTCACAACGCTTGAATTTTTTGAGCCTGATTTTTTGATGAATATGGTGGGAGCCGGTCGCTCTGACCAGTCGCTATCATGCGCACCCATACATCGCGGAACCTGTCAAATAGCGACTCGTCACCTTGTATTCAACATTACTGCACACCGACTGAGTCGCTGTCAACAACCGAACAACGGCCAAGCACAGCGACTACTAGCGGGCGCTGTGAAAATACCGCTACAGTCGCTCAACTGTCGCTGCCTGCCGCTATTAATGAATCGCCCTCTTAGTTTCTCGTGTGGCCCCATGGAGAAAAATAATTGCCCACCCCTGCTCTATAGTGTCAAATAGAGTCAAAAAAGTGTAAAAATAGCCTGAAACCCACCCATATGGTAATGTCAGGATAATCAGATGTCCAGCACATACACAATGAGCATCTAAAGTCTCAATTTTCTGGGGTGCGCAGAAGATAGCACATGTTCCAAATGCTGCTCTTAGATCCACGCATGCCCACAGAGTTAAAGTTTATGTGGTCACCTTCCATGCCCATACCTGTGCCCTGAAAGTGCCATATTGCTCCCTGGCCGAGCCCCATCCCCCTGCTGCCATTATGTGACAGTTTAATTGTAACTGAATTAATTAGCATATGGCAGCTTCCTGTTAGTGTTTTTATCAATATTGGGCAAAGGCTTGAGTAAAAAAATGACACACAGGCTGTTTTGGGGAACTGGGCTGGGGATGGAAGGTGACGACATAAACTTCCCTCTGAGTATAGGTGCACTTTAAGCTGAGAACAGCGCAAGATAAGACAAGGACCCAGACATCTGCAAAGTGTCTGTTCCAGTGCGTGTGTGCGTGGAAATGACCCTTGGATTGTATACCCCATTGTAACTTTCACTTTGAACTTTGGATCTTCCCTTGGATTGCTCTTTTGTATTTCACGTTGGCTTTGGACTTTGACTTTGCATCTTTGGCTGCCTTTTGACCCTTGCTCAGACTTTGAACCTGTGCTGTCAGCCCTTGACCTCTTCCTAAACTTTGACCCTATTTTTTTTGCCTACTGGATTTACTGCTCTGTCCTTTGGCTGTGACATCCTTGTAGCCCAGATTCTCTTCACCGCTTCTCTTGATAAAGGCTCATCCGCCGAAACGTTGAGTGCTTTTTTGGTGTTATCTGCTGCGACCCAGCCTGTAAGCTTTGTATTCTTATTTCACCTTAAAGGAGCACTACCGCAAAAACATGGCCAAGGGATAAAAATCCATATAAATATGCTGGATGGCGGGGGAAGGGGTCACTTATACACCCGGCATCAAGAAATATCCATCCATGCTTGTATCTTTTATTTTAATGGAAGGAAGAGGAAGTCACGGGTGACTGATTATCTTATTTGCTTCATAAGTATGTTAATTGGATAAGATTTGCAGCATTAAATCACTTTATGGAATGCATAGCCGTCATATTGGGTGTTCATTTTTTCCTACAAACAATTTTATCTATGTAGTATATAATGCGCAGTGAGTGTGCGCATTAGGTAACTATAGAACCCCTACTTTTCATTCTTGAACTTACGGGCTCATTTATTTATTTTCCTAAGTGTGCTTCAACCATATCATTAATTTTGTATCCTTGTAGCCCAGACCCAGTTTCACTGTACCACCAGGTAGATGACCCAGGGTGTTCCCACAGGCCAGTCTGTCCCCCATTGCAGGGAGGCTCCAGGGACTGCTGGGTCACCTTGTAGATTCTGGGACCTGGTGAGTCTGGTACTTCAGTATCATTATAAATACCAGATTCACCAGGTCCCAGAACCTACAAGATGCAAAAGCAAGATGACAAAACCAAAAAAGTGTAAAGAAAATGACACATACTTTTCCAAATTCTGAGAAAAACTGAAAAGTGTGGTGTGCGTGTCTATTAAACCCCTTGTACTCTGATACCCTAAATGAAATCCAGAGTGACCGGTTGCTTTCTGAAGTCTAGTAAATAGAGTCCACCTGTCTGTAATGTATTCTGAGGCCCTTATTTAACAAGGGATAGCGGCAGGTAGCGAATGGTGAGCGAACGGTAATGACGCTCACCGCCACGAGAACGCCGACTCCCCTCCGCAATCACACATTTATCAAGCCAATCCTGCTTAGCGACTGACAGAGCGCCAGATAGCGAATCATTCATCATTATTCCAGCCTCACCCCACAGCGCCAGCGAGCGACCTTGTACAGCGACAGGTATGACCTCTCGCTACCTGGCGCTCTCCAATGCATTTCAATGGAGCAATCTTTAAATATTCTTAATTAATTGCTATTAATGTTTTTTTTTTTTTTTTTAATGTCAAAAATTCTGTGACCACTTATGCAATGTTAGATATTTTTTTAAGGTAAAAAAAAAAAAAAATTGTGCAGAATTGATATTACAGGTCTGATATTAATGTAATCATATTACAAAATGTTTTGAAAAACTTTTTTTTATCCAAAAATATGGTTGTTTGGGGGGTTTAACCCATCGCTGCCAGCGCTCTGGGGTTTAAACAAGCATTTCACTGCGCGAGAATTTTTTGAGCGTGATTTGTTAATGAATATGCTGGGAGCCGTTCGCTATGGCCATTCGCTGTCATGCGCTCCCATAAAGTGCGGAACCTGTCAAACAGCGACTCCTAACCCCGTATTCAACATTACCGCACACCGACTGAGTCGCTGTCAACAGCCGAACAACGGCCAAGCACAGCGAATACTAGCGTGCGCTGTGAAAATAACGCTACTGTCGCTCATCTGTCGCTACCTGGCGCTATTAATGAATCGTATACCTACAGCTGTTCTGCAAATTAACAGCATCAGGAAAGCCAAGGAATACATCAGACAGCTCAGGGATTGTGGTGAAGTGTACTGCAGTATTAGGTTATTAAAGAAAATATGGAACAGTCACAAAAGAAACCTTGTGCTTTCTCCGCGGGACTAGTTTCGCAAACAGGCTTTACACCATGTGCACTTAATAAAGCTGTAGTTGTGTTCAATCCACCACCAGTCACAATATACACGTACCAGATAGCGTCTTGATTTTACAGCGTTACAACTCTATAGCTGCCGTCTCAGTTTAGCTCTTCCATACAATGGGGAAATGTATTTACCCCTAGATATCCACTTAATATCATTACTCGTCCACTTATGGTTTATATATCCAAGATCTCATTAAATATAGTTGACATGTAAAAACAAAAGAATCCGGTACATAGCGTAATACAGTTATGCTATTTTGTGTAACAATAGAAGAATCCTTCTTACCAGACTCAATAAGTAAACAAGCATTTCCAATTAGTTATCAGAGTTGGAGGAGGGTTGTAAATAGAGATGAGCGAGTAGTGAAATATTCGAAATTTCGAATTTCGATTCGAATAGACCGCGTTACTCGACTACTCGACCGATTATCGAATCCCATTATAGTCTATGGGAAAAAAATGCTCGCCACTTGGAAATCTCAATTCGACCACTTGGAGGTCACCAAGTCCACCCTGAAACATCAGAAAATGATGCCAACACTGCTGAAATGCAACTGGGACAGCAGGGGAAGCATGTCTGGGTGCATATAACGCACCCAAGTCGCACTATTACGCCACTATCACAGCCACTCAACAATACACTCCAAACACAATATAACTTCTACATACAGTGAGACAAGACAAGGAAACCTTCTTTCCTCTACATTGCCATGGACCCCAAGCCAAACTGTACAAAAAAGAAGAACAAAATTCTGCACCCCTTAAAATCACGTTGCCTAATGACAACCACAGATGGCATAGGCAAGGGGGAAAATAAATAGACCCCACCCCTAATTGTCATTGTGTGTGTGTGTGTGAGATGTGGTCAGACATGTCCTCTTGTGTCATTGTGTCACCCCAGCAGTAAGGGAAGCTTAAAGGAGGAGGTATGTTACAGTGTGTTACCCCAGCAGTAAGGGAAGCTTACAGGAGGAGGTTTGTTACAGTGTGTCACCCCAGCAGTAAGGGAAGCTTACAGGAGGAGGTTTGTTACAGTGTGTCACCCCAGCAGTCAGGGAAGCTTACAGGAGGAGGTTTGTTACAGTGTGTCACCCCAGCAGTCGGGGAAGCTTAAAGGAGGAGGTTTGTTACAGTGTGTCACCCCAGCAGTCAGGGAAGCTTACAGGAGGAGGTTTGTTACAGTGTGTCACCCCAGCAGTCAGGGAAGCTTACAGGAGGAGGTTTGTTACAGTGTGTCACCCCAGCAGTCGGGGAAGCTTAAAGGAGGAGGTTTGTTACAGTGTGTTACCCCAGCAGTAAGGGAAGCTTACAGGAGGAGGTTTGTTACAATGTGTCACCCCAGCAGTCAGGGAAGCTTACAGGAGGAGGTTTGTTACAGTGTGTCACCCCAGCAGTCGGGGAAGCTTAAAGGAGGAGGTTTGTTACAGTGTGTTACCCCAGCAGTAAGGGAAGCTTACAGGAGGAGGTTTGTTACAGTGTGTTACCCCAGCAGTAAGGGAAGCTTAAAGGAGGAGGTTTGTTACATTGTGTCACCCCAGCAGTCAGGGAAGCTTACAGGAGGAGGTTTATTACAGTGTGTCACCCCAGCAGTAAGGGAAGCTTAGAGCTGAGACCTCTTAAAAATTGTGTGGAGTCCCAAGAGCTGAGACCTCTTAAAAATTGTGTGGAGGCCCAAGAGCTGAGACTTCTTAAAAATTGTGTGGAGTCCCAAGAGCTGAGACCTCTTAAAAATTGTGTGGAGTCCCAAGAGCTGAGACCTCTTAAAAATTGTGTGGAGGCCCAAGAGCTGAGACCTCTTAAAAATTGTGTGGAGGCCCAAGAGCTGAGACCTCTTAAAAATTGTGTGGAGGCCCAAGAGCTGAGACCTTTTAAAAATTGTGTGGAGGCCCAAGAGCTGAGACCTCTTAAAAATTGTGTCGAGGCCCAAGAGCTGAGACCTCTTAAAAATTATGTGGAGTCCCAAGAGCTGAGATCTCTTAAAAATTGTGTGGAGGCCCAAGAGCTGAGACCTCTTAAAAATTGTGTGGAGGCCCAAGAGCTGAGACCTTTTAAAAATTGTGTGGAGTCCCAAGAGCTGAGACCTCTTAAAAATTGTGTGGAGGCCCAAGAGCTGAGACCTCTTAAAAATTGTGTGGAGGCCCAAGAGCTGAGACCTCTTAAAAATTATGTGGAGTCCCAAGAGCTGAGACCTCTTAAAAATTGTGTGGAGGCCCAAGAGCTGAGACCTCTTCAAAATTGTGTGGAGGCCCAAGAGCTGAGACCTTTAAAAATTGTGTGGAGTCCCAAGAGCTGAGACCTCTTAAAAATTGTGTGGAGGCCCAAGAGCTGAGACCTTTTAAAAATTGTGTGGAGTCCCAAGAGCTGAGACCTCTCAAACATTGTGTGGAGGCCCAAGAGCTGAGACCTCTTAAAAATTGATTGTATTAAGCCCAAGAGGTGAGCCATAATTTTTTTTATTAATACAGCAATTCTACGGCGGTTAAGGAGGAGGAGGAGGAGGAGGAGGAGGAGGAGGAAATGGCACTTCATACAGATGGCACTTCACTCTTGGCTGCTTTCCACTGTTGTACAAGCAAAGTCCGGGTCAATCCACTTGCTGTTCATTTTGATTAGCGTCAGCCTGTCGGCACTGTCGGTTGACAGGCGGCTGCGCTTATCGGTTATAATGCCCCCGGCTGCACTGAACACCCTTTCTGATAGCACGCTGGCGGCAGGGCAGGCAAGCACCTCCAAGGCGTACAGGGACAGTTCCAGCCACGTGTCCAACTTGGAGACCCAGTAAGTGTAGGGCGCCGAGGGATCGGGGAGGACAGGGGCGTGGTCTGCCAGGTAGTCCCGCAACATCCGCCGATACTTGTCCCTCCTGCTGATAGCGGGCCCCGCAGTGATGGAAGTTGCACGAGGGGGTGACATGAACGTGTCCCACACCTTGGAGAGTGTTCCCCTGGTGGCTGTTGGCCTGATCGATGTTGTCAGACTCTGGGAGACACTCTCCTCTCTGCCGCCAGCGATGCTGGGTGGGAAAATCTGCATCATGTTCTGCAAGAGTTCCCTCTGGTATTCCAGTAATCGATTCGTCCTCTCCTCTACCGGAATAAAAGAGGACAAGTTATCTTTATACCGGGGGTCCAGGAGTGCGAAGACCCAGTATAGTTTGTTCTCCAATATCCGGACAACACGTATGTCCCGGGAAAAGCAGCCCAGCATGAAGTCAGCCATGTGTGCCAGACTCTGAGTAGGCATGACGTCACTGCCCCCACCAGAAGGATCATTTTCCATTTCCTCCTCTTCCTCCTCCTCTCCGCCCCATCCGCGCTGAACCAATGGGACGCACACAGCCTGAATGCTACCCTCGCCGCCAGCATCCTCTTCCACAGCCACCTCCACGTTGTCCTCCTCCTCCTCATCCTCCTCCTCCTGCAACTGCCACCGAGCAGCAGACAAAAGTGTGGTCTGACTGTCTACCTGCGTTGCGTCTCCTCCTACCCCCGTCTCCTCTGTGTGCAATGCGTTCTCCCTTATTGCGATGAGCGATTCTTTAAGGACGCATAGGAGCGGGATGGTTACGCTCACTATAGCGTCCTCGCTGCTGACCTTCTTAGTGGACTCCTCAAAGATACGCAATACATCGCATATGTCTGCCATTCATGGCCACTCGTGGTTGGCAAACTGAGGGAGCTGAGTTGGATGCACGCGTGGATGCATCATCTGGTACTCCATCAATGCTCTCTGCTGCTCACACACCCTGGCCAACATGCAATAGGTGGAATTCCAGCGAGTGGGCAGGTCACACAACAGCCGATGTTTAGGCAAATGGAGGCGTTGCTGGATTTTTTTTAAGCTAGCAGCAGCTACAGTTGACTTCCGAAAGTGAGCGCACAAGCGCCGCACTTTGACCAGTAGCTCTGCCAGGTTGGGGTAAGGCTTTAGAAACTTTTGTACTACCAAATTAAAAACGTGGGCCAGGCATGGTACGTGATTGAGTTCTGCAAGCTCCAGAGCCGCCACCAGGTTACGGCCGTTATCGCACACGACCATGCCTGGTCCTAGCTGCAGCGGCGACAGCCACATCTCTGTCTGCTGCAATATGGCGTGCCTCACCTCTGCGGCGCTGTGCTTCCTGTCGCCCAAGCTGATGAGCTTAAGCACCGCCTGCTGACGTCTCCCCGCGCCAGTGCTGCAACGCTTCCAGCTAGGGGCTGAGGGCGATGTGAAGGCAGAGGAGGAGGAGGAGGAGGAGGAGGAAGAGGAGGGGGGTCTATCAGAACCCGTGCTGGCAATCTTGGGCGGGGGTGGTATGTAGGCCGTCCCTGTTTGCGACCCCGTCCCCGCTTCCACAACATTCACCCAGTGTACCGTCAAAGAGATGTAGCGTCCTTGGCCGCAAGCGCTTGTCCACGAGTCGGTGGTCAAGTGGACCTTTGCGCTGACTGCGTACCTCAGGGCCCGCCTGATGTTACGCGACACGTGCTGGTGCAGGGCGGGGACGCCACACCGGGAAAAATAGTGGCGGCTAGGGACGGAATAGCGAGGTGCGGCAGCCGCCATCAGGTCGCGGAAGGCCTGCGTCTCCACAAGCCTAAACGGCAACATCTCCAGGGCCAGCAGTTTGGAGATGAGGCAGGTTAAGGCTTGGGCTTGGGGGTGACTGGAGGCGTACTTCTGCCTGCGGTTGAACGCCTGTGAGATGGACAGTTAGGGATGAGCGAATCGATCCGGACGAACCCGGATTCGATCCGAATTTCATGAAAAATTTGATTCGGATCGAATCCGAATTTCCCCGCGATTCGATCGATCGAAGTTTTCCTGAAATTTAAAAAAAAGGCCGGCCTGGTGGGAGCCGAGGAGGCCGGCTACTCTGTCAGCTGTGCAAACCAGCTTCCGCCTCCCGCTGACAGTGCAGCCGGCCTCCCCGGCTCCCACCATAACGGCATGTAGCACACACTTACCTACATGCCGGTATGGTGGGAGCGGAGGAAGCTGGCCGCACTGTCAGCGGGCGGCAGAAGCCGGGTTGCAAAGCTGACAGTGTGGCCGGCTTCCCCGCTCCCACCATGCCGGCATGTACACACTATAAAAACACTAGAAAATAAACTAAAATACCTGGAGCATAAAATAAATAGATAAACATTTAAAGAATGAATGAACAGTTAAAAATGTATTCACATATATAAAAAATCAAACATTGAAAGAATGAATGAGCATTGTAAAGGGTTTCAAGATGGTGCCAGGAGGCTGTGCTGTTGCAGTCCTCAGGCTTGTTTGTTACAATGTATTTACCTGGGAAAAGGCAGTATGTATATGTAACAGATTATCATACAAATGTCACAAGGTATTGTAATTAAGTGTTCTGCTGTGCACCCGACTCTTCTGCAGAGATTCTGCGCATATAAAAGTATTGTGTTTGTACTCTATTTTGGATCCTGCTTGTGTGTGGAAAAAGGGGAATCATGTTTATAAATTCTGTATATAAATAGAAGTGTTATATTTGTGTGAGGGAACTTAGATTTAAATATATATATATATATATATATATATATATATATATATATATATAAATACCTATATATATATATATATATATATATATATATATATATATATATATACCTCTATATAGGTAAATGTTATACATTTTATATATATATATATATATATATATTTTTTTTTTTTTTTTTTATAAAAATATATAGTTACAACTACAAGCATAGGATAAATATAAATATAATATAAATATTATTTATTATAATTAGAAATATATATAGATTAATTAGATATATAGATAGATTAATTAGATATATATATATATCTATATAGATAGTACAAGTTGGTTTTGAGGATAAAGCGCAACTGGATAATATGAGCGGCTCCTACAGCAGGAAAACCTGTGATTCCCAGGAAAAATTGTAGTGTGTTAATCAATTTCAATTTAGGTGTAGCCCTAGAAGGAAAAAGATTGGTGTAGGAGCGCTGTGGATACACAAAGGTTGGTTGAATCATTACATGTGATAGAATGTATTATCACAGATTAAAAGTAGTAGGATGATAACTTATCATGGAAAAAAAAATAAAGAAGTACCAATATGATATACTGAATATAGTGGAACATCTTAAATAATTGTAGATAATATAAATTAATAGTGGATAGTATAAATTAATGATTAAATAATAAATTATTGATTGATCTAATAAATAAACAATAATTTTATTAAAATTTTGGTAGGGGGGCAATTCATTAGAAAGTTAGATACTATAAATTAGTGTATATTAATAGTGGGTACTGTAAGTTCATAATTAAATAATTAGTTATTGGTTGATCAAATAAAAAAAAAATAGAAAATGATTAAATCATTAGTAGAGGGACAATTCATTAAATAATTAGATGGAGGGATGTAAAATTGAAACTGGATAGACGTGAATAGATAGAATGGATATATAAACTAAGGATATGATAAAAATATGATAAGAGTATAAATATATAAATATATAGGTCATTGTGGATGAGGAATAAATTACTAGAGGATTAGTAAGAAGTAATTGATAAAAAACGATTTGATGGATATATAAAGTAATGATATTATAAAAATATGATAAGACTATAAATATATAGATCATGGTTGATGAGGAATAAATTATTAGATGATTAGTAAAAAGTAATTGATACAAAATGATTTGATATGATATGAAAATGATAAAAAGGTGGTGACATTAAGGATGTAAGGGTGTAAAAATGTAAAAGTTAATTAATTATGATTGAATAGTAATGTTAATGTTAATGGAAATAGTGTAGTCGAACATTGCGGTAAAGGAGTAAATTAATAAGTTTGATGAGTAGGGGGAAAGTCCAGACAAATATTTTCTAAGGAACAGATCAATATTGAAGGGGAACCAATCTAGTTAGTTGTTTTCTAAAAAGCAATTAAAATCCAAATCTATATTTTGTCCATGTGGTGAGAGTGTGTTTAATTCAAAAATTCAAAAATATATATATATGAGTATAAAATCGGTATTCAATAGTAATAACTAGTAATACAATTATATAAAAATTAATATAAACAGTGGTCAGTAGATGGAGTTATATTAAATTGATATGAAAGAGATATATGTGTATATAATTGTACCGGTGATATCATTGATGGTAATGCTCATAGAAAGGTAGCAATAAATTGATGAGTCTAGAGGTAATAGTTTAAATTCACTTTATATAAGTCATATATATATATATATATATATATATATATAAAACCTCCAGGGTGGATTTGATTTAAATCTAACTGATTTAAATCACGATTTAAATCACGATTTAAATCACTAGTCAGTAAGGCTTGATTTAAATCAGTGATTTAAATCAAAGTTTCTACCTAAACTAGTTATTGCTATTTTAACATGCAAGTAGCTGAAGATTTTTAGAATCACTTTTTATATTACTTTTTTCTCCCCAGTTTAATGGTTAATCATTCATATTTGGACACCACTGTTCTGTTGTACTTCCTGACCTTAATAACAATTTAAATAGATTTATTCAACTGAAACAATAACAACATTACAGCATAAGTTATTTGCTTAAACAAACATCCATGTTTTGTTAACTAATTTGGCTAAACAAAATATATATATATTTTAAGAAACTTAGACTGTCAGCCCAGCCGACACATGAAAAACTTAAATACTACTGCCCCTGCTGTCCTCTGTAGCTCACTAGTCATAGGTTTGTAGAACAATAGGATTAAGGTCTTTTTCTCAACTCTGTTCATGTTGTAACATTTTTGCTGTGAAGAAGAGGCTGGGACCTCTGCAGAGTCAAATT
Organism: Gastrophryne carolinensis; assembly: GCA_027917425.1. Lineage (NCBI taxonomy): Eukaryota > Metazoa > Chordata > Amphibia > Anura > Microhylidae > Gastrophryne > Gastrophryne carolinensis. Next base: position 37,127,548 of record CM051235.1, on the reverse strand, counting down.
CAGTTTTGAGAACTGCGTAAGTAAAGCGAGCGTCTGTGATAATATAAGAGAGAAACTGCCCACTAATCCTACAGAAACCTCTGGAAGAGCATGGCATTGTGAATGTTACACATATACAGCCTTTATTCTACTGAGTTAAACAACTCAGCTTTATCTCATGATGGAAGAACCTTTGGATGGTAAAATATTTTCCTCAAAAAGCAGTTTATTGAAAAAAAATCCGATTTAAATAAAAAAAATCCGATTTTTTTGATTTTTAAAAAAAAAAACATTGATTTTTATCCACCCTGATAACCTCTCACTCCATCGATTTTCTGGCATATTCATATTCTCAAACTAATTAATTTTAAATCAATCTTAAACCAATTTCATAAAACTATTTCAAGAAGGGGCGGGAATGCCCTTGCTGTCTTTTTGAACCAGGTGTTTCCCAGTGCTTGCTGGGAAATGTAGTTGTAGGCAGTAGTTCTATTGTCAGCTTTTCTTTGATAGCTGTATTGCCGGCTCTACTTTATTAGTTCAATTGTCGGCTTTTCCTTATTAAAAGCATAAAAAAAACTTGGTAATGTTTTGTAGTGGAAATAGGACAAACCTTATGTATTTATTACTTAATTAACTGATGATTAAAATTAAATTGATGATTGAAAATAAAATGAAAGTCAAATGGAAAGGAATATAAGTTTCGGGGACTTGATTGTGGTCTGATTTATTTAGTTGATTAGCGGGAATTCGTTTTGTTTAGTTAATTGATAGAGTATGAATTTAATGGATGATAATAGAGAATTAATTTGGCGGATGATAATAGAGTATGAATTTGGAGGATGATTTTTGTGAATGACAGCTTGGAAAGAAAGTGGGCTCCTGCCTGCCGGCCCCGTCCGCTGTCATTCCAAGCTGTCATTACCTCCCCGCCCGCTGTAACTCCTCCCTCCCGCCTCGCCCACTTTCTTTCCAAGCTGTCATTCATTACCTCCTGCCCCGCCCACTTTCTTTCCAAACTGTCATTATCTCCCGCCCCGCCCACTTTCTTTCCAAGCTGTCATTACCTCCCCGCCCGCTGTCAGTACCTCCCTCTCGCCCCGCCCACTTTCTTTCCAAGCTGTCATTCCTCCCTCCCTCCCACCCCGCCCACTTTCTTTCCAAGCTGTCATTCCTCCTTCCCGCCCCGCCCACTTTCTTTCCAAAGTGTCATTATCTCCCGCCCCGCCCACTTTCTTTCCAAACTGTCATTACCTCCCTGCCCGCTGTAACTCCTCCCTCCCGCTCACTTTCTTTCCAAGCTGTCATTACCTCCCCGCCCGCTGTAACTCCTCCCTCCCGCCCCGCCCACTTTCTTTCCAAGCTGTCATTCCTCCCGCCCCGCCCACTTTCTTTCCAAGCTGTCATTACCTCCCCGCCCGCTGTCAGTACCTCCCTCTCGCCCCGCCCACTTTCTTTCCAAGCTGTCATTCCTCCCTCCCACCCCGCCCACTTTCTTTCCAAGCTGTCATTACCTCCTCGCCCGCTGTAATTATTTTTTTACCTATAAATAATCAATTTACCTATAAATAACTTATTTTATATCCACTGTTCACACATTCTTACATAATTTTCACTTATTTTATTCAAATTACCTCCACAGCCATATAAAGTCCATATTTTAATAATATATATATATATATATATATATATATATATATATATATATATATATATATATATATATATATTATATTTTACTAATAATTCCATAGACTAATAAGAACATAAATTAATCCAGACATCTCTTTCATGTCCCACTCACAAATTACCACATACATTTTACTTGGATCATGATATTATATTATTCTCCTAATATTATTAATAGTGATGATAAAAATAATAATGATATTAATATAAGTGTTGTTATTATTATTTTTTTTTCATTATATACATCCTCTAGTGCATAAACAATCTTTTCTAAACAATTTCTTTGATCACTTTCTCATTTTTTATCCAACTTCTATTCAATTTTTAATCATATCAATTTTATTCACTTTCATTAATTTATTCATTCTTATCAGTTCCATTCATCCAGATCTAATTCATCCAGTTATTTAATAATGTATTTATTTATTGAATTATTTAAACACATAATCATTATAACCAATTTGTTAATTGCGTCAACTATTTTTTTCCCAATTATCTATTATGATAATCATTTATTTATTATATAATCATAATTATGATAATCATTTATTTATTTGAATCAATAGTACAATTAACTGTCACAATTCACAGTCCTCTATTTAAACAATTGATTATTTCATTCAATTCACTTTTGATTTACCATATAATTATAACTATAATACCACCAAAGAAGACCCCGCCTTCACCTTGAAAGCGTCGGTGAACTGAAATACTCAAGTACAGCAGAAAAAAAGCCGGTAACCGGCTTTTCACTAGATAAGACTATAAATATATAGATCATGGTTGATGAGGAATAAATTATTAGAGGATTAGTAAAAAGTAATTGATACAAAATGATTTGATATGATATGAAAATGATAAAAAGGTGGTGACATTAAGGATGTAAGGGTGTAAAAATGTAAAAGTTAATTAATTATGATTGAATAGTAATGTTAATGTTAATGGAAATAGTGTAGTCGAACATTGCGGTAAAGGAGTAAATTAATAAGTTTGATGAGTAGGGGGAAAGTCCAGACAAATATTTTCTAAGGAACAGATCAATATTGAAGGGGAACCAATCTAAAAAGCAATTAAAATCCAAATCTATATTTTGTCCATGTGGTGAGAGTGTGTTTAATTCAAAAATTCAAAAATATATATATATGAGTATAAAATCGGTATTCAATAGTAATAACTAGTAATACAATTATATAAAAATTTATATAAACAGTGGTCAGTAGATGGAGTTTTATTAAATTGATATGAAAGAGATATTTGTGTATATAATTGTATCGGTGATATCATTGATGGTAATGCTCATAGAAAGGTAGCAATAAATTGATGAGTCTAGAGGTAATAGTTTAAATTCACTTTATATAAGTCATATATATATATATATATATATATATATATATATATATATATATATATATATATATATATATATATATAAAACCTCTCACTCCATCGATTTTCTGGCATATTCATATTCTCAAACTAATTAATTTTAAATCAATCTTAAACCAATTTCATAAAACTATTTCAAGAAGGGGCGGGAATGCCCTTGCTGTCTTTTTGAACCAGGTGTTTCCCAGTGCTTGCTGGGAAATGTAGTTGTAGGCAGTAGTTCTATTGTCAGCTTTTCTTTGATAGCTGTATTGCCGGCTCTACTTTATTAGTTCAATTGTCGGCTTTTCCTTATTAAAAGCATAAAAAAAACTTGGTAATGTTTTGTAGTGGAAATAGGACAAACCTTATGTATTTATTACTTAATTAACTGATGATTAAAATTAAATTGATGATTGAAAATAAAATGAAAGTCAAATGGAAAGGAATATAAGTTTCGGGGACTTGATTGTGGTCTGATTTATTTAGTTGATTAGCGGGAATTCGTTTTGTTTAGTTAATTGATAGAGTATGAATTTAATGGATGATAATAGAGAATTAATTTGGCGGATGATAATAGAGTATGAATTTGGAGGATGATTTTTGTGAATGACAGCTTGGAAAGAAAGTGGGCTCCTGCCTGCCGGCCCCGTCCGCTGTCATTCCAAGCTGTCATTACCTCCCCGCCCGCTGTAACTCCTCCCTCCCGCCTCGCCCACTTTCTTTCCAAGCTGTCATTCATTACCTCCTGCCCCGCCCACTTTCTTTCCAAGCTGTCATTACCTCCCCGCCCGCTGTCAGTACCTCCCTCTCGCCCCGCCCACTTTCTTTCCAAGCTGTCATTCCTCCCTCCCTCCCACCCCGCCCACTTTCTTTCCAAGCTGTCATTCCTCCTTCCCGCCCCACCCACTTTCTTTCCAAAGTGTCATTATCTCCCGCCCCGCCCACTTTCTTTCCAAACTGTCATTACCTCCCTGCCCGCTGTAACTCCTCCCTCCCGCTCACTTTCTTTCCAAGCTGTCATTACCTCCCCGCCCGCTGTAACTCCTCCCTCCCGCCCCGCACACTTTCTTTCCAAGCTGTCATTCCTCCCGCCCCGCCCACTTTCTTTCCAAGCTGTCATTACCTCCCTGCCCGCTGTCAGTACCTCCCTCTCGCCCCGCCCACTTTCTTTCCAAGCTGTCATTCCTCCCTCCCACCCCGCCCACTTTCTTTCCAAGCTGTCATTACCTCCTCGCCCGCTGTAATTATTTTTTTACCTATAAATAATCAATTTACCTATAAATAACTTATTTTATATCCACTGTTCACACATTCTTACATAATTTTCACTTATTTTATTCAAATTACCTCCACAGCCATATAAAGTCCATATTTTAATTATATATATATATATATATATATATATATATATATATATATATATATATATATATATTATATTTTACTAATAATTCCATAGACTAATAAGAACATAAATTAATCCAGACATCTCTTTCATGTCCCACTCACAAATTACCACATACATTTTACTTGGATCATGATATTATATTATTCTCCTAATATTATTAATAGTGATGATAAAAATAATAATGATATTAATATAAGTGTTGTTATTATTATTTTTTTTTCATTATATACATCCTCTAATGCATAAACAATCTTTTCTAAACAATTTCTTTGATCACTTTCTCATTTTTTATCCAACTTCTATTAAATTTTTAATCATATCAATTTTATTCACTTTCATTAATTTATTCATTCTTATCAGTTTCATTCATCCAGATCTAATTCATCCAGTTATTTAATAATGTATTTATTTATTGAATTATTTAAACACTTAATCATTATAGAAAAAAGATAAAGTCAGCTCTACCTGTATTTCAATCCTGTGGCGGTGAACAACACATAGGTCTGCGGCCGCGGAAGCTCACTCCGTAGACAATCATAATAAGAAATGTTGAGCCAGCCCAAAAATGTCGTAAAATCTTGTGCTTTTATTTTCTTCCATTAAAATCAGTAATCCAACAACTTCAAAATGATAGATATGTACAAGATGGGCCCTAACGCCAACGCGTTTCGGACAATAGGTCCTTAATCATGACATCTAATGGTAACAATGAGTAGAAACCTTTTTATCCAATACCATAAAGGGGACACTCCCACCAGTCATGCGCTCTCAGGATAACCTGTGGTCAATCAGGATAATTATTCTGTCCCGAGCGTAACACCCGGGATCACCCAATTAACTCCATAGGATCCACATTCTTATATGGGATTAATAATCCCTATCTTTATAATAGTAGAGCACATGGCTGAATGGAGTTAAAATATAAAATGACCCCTGTATTCTTAAACTATTTTCTCTTCAAAATGCCTTCACTATACATTTAATCTTTATTTCATTAAATACACTACACAACAATTAAACTCCTATATATTAAAAAGCGGAGACATATTTAATTAAACGGCTGAGCTGTGTTTCACCTCAGTCAGCCACAGTCTTTACAGAAGAGACAGTAATATACTTCTGGTCAAAGCAAATAACAAACCGCAGATTGTAACAAGATGTCTTTACATTGTAACTGCTGTTGACATATTGATGTATCTCATTTCTACAGCTAAATCAACACTGCAGAGATGAGATACATTCATTCAAAGGGCTCTAAGAGCTGCTGCTACATTTCTAAAGGAGATTCCAGCAGAACTTGTTACATTTAAACATCACTTGTAACATTCAAAGATTACTAGTCTGTACTTGGCAGTCTGCCCAGACAGCTCCTTATTGAGTTTTACTCGCTCACATACAGAGGTGAATGAATGAAAGTACATTTAACGGCAAAAGGATGGCGGCTTTTTGTGTCTTAATCTTTACATTATCTCTAAATTCCTATATTTTCTTAGTCTAGTTAGGCTGTAGTCATTTATTATTAGCAAAGCATTTTATGAATATATTATTTAAAAACATTTTAATATGTGAATATCATTATAATCTATATTTTACACTATTTTGTTCTAATAACCCTAACTATCATATATACAATTGAATACTCCAAGTTTTATTCCATTATACTGTTATATTTCAGGGAAAGGGGGAAGCATGTTCTATTTCAAGAATAAATCAACATCCCATCGTGAGTTTAACCCATTAGGGATGCGTGTTCTGAGATGAAAAATCCAATAAACTTCTCTCTGAAGTAATTTCTCTCGGATATCACCTCCTCCTTATATTTGGTGTTATTTTCTCTATCCCCTTGCATCTAAAACTGCTGGTATCCCCCCGATATGTGTCTCTAAAATGTTTACTAACATTGGAGGGGGAGGAGGTCATACGTTCTGATTGTGCTCCTGAAAGATGTTCCCATATCCTGCGTTTTAGAGGTCTGATCGTGCAGCCTATGTATTGAATCTGGCAACTTTCACAGGATACCAAATAGACCACATATGAGGTATTACAATTAATGAAACTATTAATTTCATACATCTGTTTGGTAACCTGGGATGAAAAATGTGTGCCTCCGGCTACAAATTTGCACAGACCACATCGTGTGCCCCCACATCTATAAAAACCTTTGCATGAAAGCCAGGTTTTATTACAGGTGTCCCTTTTCTTATAAAGGCTCGGGATAACTTTTGTCCTAAGGTAGGAGCCCGCTTACTTACCACCTTGATTCCATTACCAATAATCTGTTTCAATTGGATTTCAATTGCAATAATGGCAAGTGCTTATAAATAATTTGCTTGATCTTGGAAAATGACATACTATAGGCAGTGGAGACAACAAGTGCTCTGTCTTGAATATGGTTACCGATAACCTCATTTCTTTGTCTCCCACCTCTACGTGGACTGCATATCTGATCCGCTTTCAGCATATTATCCCTCTTTTTAGATCTTGCTATTCCTTTGGCTCTTTCTAATAGATTCCTATTATAGCCACGTTGTGACAATCTATGTGATATGGTTTCTAGTTCTTTCTCAAACACACCCTCCTCAGTACAGTTCCTACGAGCCCTAATCATCTCTCCCACCGGGATGGCTTTAATAGTGTGGGCAGGGTGGCAACTCTCCGCTCTCAGCGTGGTATTGCCTTAATCATTATAACCAATTTGTTAATTGCGTCAACTATTTTTTTCCCAATTATCTATTATGATAATCATTTATTTATTATATAATCATAATTATGATAATCATTTATTTATTTGAATCAATAGTACAATTAACTGTCACAATTCACAGTCCTCTATTTAAACAATTGATTATTTCATTCAATTCATTTTTGATTAACCATATAATTATAACTATAATACCACCAAAGAAGACCCCGCCTTCACCTTGAAAGCGTCGGTGAACTGAAATACTCAAGTACAGCAGAAAAAAAGCCGGTAACCGGCTTTTCACTAGATAAGACTATAAATATATAGATCATGGTTGATGAGGAATAAATTATTAGAGGATTAGTAAAAAGTAATTGATACAAAATGATTTGATATGATATGAAAATGATAAAAAGGTGGTGACATTAAGGATGTAAGGGTGTAAAAATGTAAAAGTTAATTAATTATGATTGAATAGTAATGTTAATGTTAATGGAAATAGTGTAGTCGAACATTGCGGTAAAGGAGTAAATTCATAAGTTTGATGAGTAGGGGGAAAGTCCAGACAAATATTTTCTAAGGAACAGATCAATATTGAAGGGGAACCAATCTAGTTAGTTGTTTTCTAAAAAGCAATTAAAATCCAAATCTATATTTTGTCCATGTGGTGAGAGTGTGTTCAATTCAAAAATTCAAAAATATATATATATGAGTATAAAATCGGTATTCAATAGTAATAACTAGTAATACAATTATATAAAAATTTATATAAATAGTGGTCAGTAGATGGAGTTTTATTAAATTGATATGAAAGAGATATTTGTGTATATAATTGTACCGGTGATATCATTGATGGTAATGCTCATAGAAAGGTAGCAATAAATTGATGAGTCTAGAGGTAATAGTTTAAATTCACTTTATATAAGTCATATATATATATATATATATATATATATATATATATATATATATATATAAAACCTCTCACTCCATCGATTTTCTGGCATATTCATATTCTCAAACTAATTAATTTTAAATCAATCTTAAACCAATTTCATAAAACTATTTCAAGAAGGGGCGGGAATGCCCTTGCTGTCTTTTTGAACCAGGTGTTTCCCAGTGCTTGCTGGGAAATGTAGTTGTAGGCAGTAGTTCTATTGTCAGCTTTTCTTTGATAGCTCTATTGCCGGCTCTACTTTATTAGTTCAATTGTCGGCTTTTCCTTATTAAAAGCATAAAAAAAACTTGGTAATGTTTTGTAGTGGAAATAGGACAAACCTTATGTATTTATTACTTAATTAACTGATGATTAAAATTAAATTGATGATTGAAAATAAAATGAAAGTCAAATGGAAAGGAATATAAGTTTCGGGGACTTGATTGTGGTCTGATTTATTTAGTTGATTAGCGGGAATTCGTTTTGTTTAGTTAATTGATAGAGTATGAATTTAATGGATGATAATAGAGAATTAATTTGGCGGATGATAATAGAGTATGAATTTGGAGGATGATTTTTGTGAATGACAGCTTGGAAAGAAAGTGGGCTCCTGCCTTCCGGCCCCGTCCGCTGTCATTCCAAGCTGTCATTACCTCCCCGCCCGCTGTAACTCCTCCCTCCCGCCTCGCCCACTTTCTTTCCAAGCTGTCATTACCTCCCGCCCCGCCCACTTTCTTTCCAAACTGTCATTATCTCCCGCCCCGCCCACTTTCTTTCCAAACTGTCATTACCTCCCTGCCCGCTGTAACTCCTCCCTCCCGCTCACTTTCTTTCCAAGCTGTCATTCCTCCCGCTCACTTTCTTTCCAAGCTGTCATTACCTCCCCGCCCGCTGTAACTCCTCCCTCCCGCCCCGCCCACTTTCTTTCCAAGCTGTCATTCCTCCCGCCCCGCCCACTTTCTTTCCAAGCTGTCATTACCTCCCCGCCCGCTGTCAGTACCTCCCTCTCGCCCCGCCCACTTTCTTTCCAACCTGTCATTCCTCCCTCCCACCCCGCCCACTTTCTTTCCAAGCTGTCATTACCTCCTCGCCCGCTGTAACTCCTCCCTCCCGCCTCGCCCACTTTCTTTCCAAGCTGTCATTCCTCCCGCCCCGCCCACTTTCTTTCCAAGCTGTCATTCCTCTCGCCCCGCCCACTTTCTTTCCAAGCTGTCATTCCTCCCTCCCACACCGCCCACTTTCTTTCCAAGCTGTCATTCCTCCCTCCTGCCCGCCCACTTTCTTTCCAAACTGTCATTATCTCCCGCCCCGCCCACTTTCTTTCCAAACTGTCATTACCTCCCCGCCCGCTGTAACTCCTCCCTCCCGCCTCGCCCACTTTCTTTCCAAGCTGTCATTCCTCCCTCCCACCCCGCCCACTTTCTTTCCAAACTGTCATTACCTCCCCGCCCGCTGTCAGTACCTCCCTCTCGCCCCGCTCACTTTCTTTCCAAGCTGTCATTCCTCCCTCCCACCCCGCCCACTTTCTTTCCAAGCTGTCATTACCTCCTCGCCCGCTGTAACTCCTCCCTCCCGCCTCGCCCACTTTCTTTCCAAGCTGTCATTCCTCCCGCCCCGCCCACTTTCTTTCCAAGCTGTCATTCCTCCTGCCCCGCCCACTTTCTTTCCAAGCTGTCATTCCTCCCTCCCACCCCGCCCACTTTCTTTCCAAGCTGTCATTCCTCCCTCCCGCCCGCCCACTTTCTTTCCAAACTGTCATTATCTCCCGCCCCGCCCACTTTCTTTCCAAACTGTCATTACCTCCCTGCCCGCTGTAACTCCTCCCTCCCGCCTCGCCCACTTTCTTTCCAAGCTGTCATTCCTCCCGCCCCGCCCACTTTCTTTCCAATCTGTCATTACCTCCCCGCCCGCTGTCAGTACCTCCCTCTCGCCCCGCCCACTTTCTTTCCAAGCTGTCATTCCTCCCTCCCACCCCGCCAACTTTCTTTCCAAGCTGTCATTACCTCCTCGCCCGCTGTAACTCCTCCCTCCCGCCTCGCCCACTTTCTTTCCAAGCTGTCATTCCTCCCGCCCCGCCCACTTTCTTTCCAAGCTGTCATTACCTCCCCGCCCGCTGTCAGTACCTCCCTCTCGCCCCGCCCACTTTCTTTCCAAGCTGTCATTCCTCCCTCCCACCCCGCCCACTTTCTTTCCAAGCTGTCATTATCTCCCGCCCCGCCCACTTTCTTTCCAAACTGTCATTACCTCCCTGCCCGCTGAAACTCCTCCCTCCCGCTCACTTTCTTTCCAAGCTGTCATTCCTCCCGCTCACTTTCTTTCCAAGCTGTCATTACCTCCCCGCCCGCTGTAACTCCTCCCTCCCGCCCCGCCCACTTTCTTTCCAAGCTGTCATTCCTCCCGCCCCGCCCACTTTCTTTCCAAGCTGTCATTACCTCCCCGCCCGCTCTCAGTACCTCCCTCCCGCCCCGCCCACTTTCTTTCCAAGCTGTCATTCCTCCCTCTCACCCCGCCCACTTTCTTTCCAATCTGTCATTACCTCCCCGCCCGCTGTCAGTACCTCCCTCTCGCCCCGCCCACTTTCTTTCCAAGCTGTCATTCCTCCCTCCCACCCCGCCCACTTTATTTCCAAACTGCCATTACCTCCCTGCCTGCTGTAACTCCTCCCTCCCGCCCACTTTCTTTCCAAGCTGTCATTCCTCCCTCTCGCCCCGCCCACTTTCTTTCCAAGCTGTCATTCCTCCCTCCCACCCCCTTTCTTTCCAAGCTGTCATTACCTCCCCGCCCGCTGTCAGTACCTCCCTCCCGCCCCGCCCACTTTCTTTCCAAGCTGTCATTCCTCCCTCCCACCCCGCCCACTTTCTTTCCAAACTGTCATTACCTCCCCGCCCGCTGTAACTCCTCCCTCCCGCCCACTTTCTTTCCAAACTGTCATTACCTCCCCGCCCGCTGTAACTCCTCCCTCCCGCCCACTTTCTTTCCAAGCTGTCATTCCTCCCTCTCGCCCCGCCCACTTTCTTTCCAAGCTGTCATTCCTCCCTCCCACCCCCTTTCTTTCCAAGCTGTCATTACCTCCCCGCCCGCTGTCAGTACCTCCCTCCCGCCCCGCCCACTTTCTTTCCAAGCTGTCATTCCTCCCTCCCACCCTGCCCACTTTCTTTCCAAACTGTCATTACCTCCCCGCCCGCTGTAACTCCTCCCTCCCGCCCACTTTCTTTCCAAGCTGTCATTACCTCCCCGCCGGCTGTCATTCCTCCCTCCTGCCCCGCCCGCTTTCTTTCCAAGCTGTTATTACCTCCCTCCCGCCCGCCCAACTTTGCGGCTGGGCTTTTTTTTTTCAAATGACAGAAAATCAGGGGGGGGGGCTTTTCCGGGGGCTTTCCTGGGGCCATCCGAGCCCCTAGGGGGGATCGGATGGCACCAAATGAAAGAGGATACCCGGCCAATTCGATAGAGGGGTCAGGTGAGTATTTTTGTACAGTTATTTTTTTACTAGCAGCGGGGAAATCAAGGGTGGTTAATAGCGATTCGCCGCGAATAAATTCGGATAGAAACGATTTTTGTCAGAAAATTCGGCGAATCAGCCGAATCAAATTTTTCAAAACTTCGCTCATCTCTATGGACAGTTGATGGGACGAGGAGATGGAAGGTGCAGACGAAGATGCGGGGGAAGGGGGGGCTGAAGGAGAAGGCCCCAAAGTAGCCGAGGCAGAGGCAGATGTGGAGGTGTCCTGTCTGGAGGTCTGGACCGCAGTGGCAGCACACAACAAAGGGGAAGAGGCAGTGGCAGCAAGACGGGGCGCAGGTTGTATTGCGTTTGCTCTCTCCCACTCAGCCCAGTGCTTGACTTCCAAGTGACGGCGCATGCCTGAGGTGGTCAGATTGCTCTTCTCAGAGCCCCTACTCAGTTTTGAGTGGCAGATTGCGCAAACCGCGCTCAGTTTGTCGTCCGCGCAAACATTAAAAAATCTCCACACCACAGAAGTACGAGGCCTCGATGGGGGAGCTTTGCGCGACTGCCTGCTGCCGGGAAGAGCTTCGGCCCTGCTGGCTGTGGCCTGCCTTCTCTGTCTGGACTGTCCTCTGCCTCTGGACTGTCCTCTGCCTCTTGCTGCCTTATTCGGTGATGCGCAGACCGCATCTCCACTGCTTTCCCCGCTGGACATCACCCCTGTCCAAGTGGGGTCGGTCATTTCGTCGTCCACCACCTCCTCTTCCACTTCCTCTCTCTGCTCCTCCTCCTGCCCACTGGACATTCCAACAGCCTCCCTTGATGGCAACTGCGTCTCATCATCATCGCTCATGATAGCAGATGCTGGTTCCGGGTCCACATCACTAGGAGATGGCGGATACTCAAGTGTTTGGGCATCACTACAAACAAATTCCTCTGCTAGCTCCTGGGATTCTTGCAGCACATCTGGAAAAGGACCCGAAAAGAGGTCCTGGGAGGGGTCAAAGGTGGGCTGACACTGTTGGCCAGGTTGGGAGGAAGGAGGGTCAGAGTGAGACTGTGTGGATGACTGGGTGGTGGACAAGTGACTGGAAGCGTTATCGGCCATCCATTGCACCACCTGTTCACGCTGCTCAGGCCTCAACAGAGGTGTACCCCGCCCCCCGCATAACTGTCCCATAAAGGCAGGGAAGCTGGATGAGCGTAATGCTGGCTGCCCCTCACCAGCACGCATTGTATCCCCACTGGCTTCAACGCGGTTTGTGCCCCCACCAGCATTTCCGCGCCCCCGTCCTCGTCCACGTCCCTTTGCGCTAGCCCTCCGCATTTCAGACGTTTTACTTTTTTGGCCACGCATTATGCCAAATATAAATATATTTTTTAGGAGAACACCTGGCTATACAGCCGTATACTGCCAGAAGGTGAAATGGTGCCTATACGCACCAGGTATATAACAGGGTTTTGTTGGCACAGAGGACACAAAACAGTAGAGCCAAATATAAATATATTGTTTAGGAGAACACCTGGCTATACAGCTGTATACTGCCAGAAGGTGAAATGGTGCCTAATACGCACTGGGTATATAACAGTGTTTTGTTGGCACAGAGGACACAAAACAGTAGAGCCAAATATAAATATATTTTTAAGGAGAACACCTGGCTATACAGCCGTATACTGCCAGAAGGTGAAATGGTGCCTATACGCACCGGGTATATAACAGTCTTTTGTTGGCACAGAGGACACAAAACAGTAGAGCCAAATATAAATATATTTTTTAGGAGAACACCTGGCTATACAGCCGTATACTGCCAGAAGGTGAAATGGTGCCTATACGCAATGGGGTATATAACAGGGTTTTGTTGGTAAAGAGGACACAAAACAGTAGTGCCAAATAGAAATATATTTTTTAGGAGAACACCTGGCTATACAGCCGTATACTGCCAGAAGGTGAAATGGTGCCTATACGCAACGGGGTATATAACAGGGTTTTGTTGGTAAAGAGGACACAAAACAGTAGTGGCAAATATAAATATATTTTTTAGGAGAACACCTGGCTATACAGCCGTATACTGCCAGAAGGTGAAATGGTGCCTATACGCAACGGGGTATATAACATGGTTTTGTTGGTAGAGAGGACACAAAACAGTAGTGCCAAATATAAATATATTTTTTAGGAGAACACCTGGCTATACAGCCGTATACTGCCAGAAGGTGAAATGGTGCCTATACGCAACGGGGTATATAACAGGGTTTTGTTGGTAAAGAGGACACAAAACAGTAGTGCCAAATATAAATATATTTTTTAGGATAACACCTGGCTATACAGCCGTATACTGCCAGAAGGTGAAATGGTGCCTATACGCAACGGGTATAAAACAGTGTTTTGTTGGCACAGAGGACACAAAACAGTAGTGCAAAATATAGTTTTGTATATAGGTGCTAATACACCACTGAAGTCTTTCTGTCCCTATTCCAGCAGCAGCAGCTACCCCTCACTAAAGCAGCCGTTTTGTGCAGAGTGTATATAGTTTTGTATATAGGTGCTAATACACCACTGAAGTCTTTCTGTCCCTATTCCAGCAGCAGCTACCCCTCACTAAAGCAGCCGTTGTGTGCAGTGTGTATATAGCTAGAATGAGCTATATACCGTTCAGCATAGTAGCCCTAATAAGGACTCTCAATGACTCTCTTATCTTCTGGTAGCTGGTATATATGGTGGTAAATGCGATATTCTGAGCTTCTGGGGCCCTGCCTGCCTACATATGAGCTATATACTGTTCAGCATAGTAGCCCTAATAAGGGCTCTCAATGACTCTCTTGTCTTCTGGTAGCTGGTATATATGGTGGTAAAAGCGATATTCTGAGCTTCTGGGGCCCTGCCTGCCTACATATGAGCTATATACTGTTCAGCATAGTAGCCCTAATAAGGGCTCTCAATGACTCTCTTGTCTTCTGGTAGCTGGTATATATGGTGGTAAAAGCGATATTCTGAGCTTCTGGGGCCCTGCCTGCCTACATAAGAGCTATATTCTGTTTAACATAGTAGCCCTAATAAGGGCTCTCAATGACTCTCTTGTCTTCTGGTAGCTGGTATATATGGTGGTAAAAACGATATTCTGAGCTTCTGGGGCCCTGCCTGCCTACATAAGAGCTATATACTGTTCAACATAGTAGCCCTAATAAGGGCTCTCAATGACTCTCTTGTCTTCTGGTAGCTGGTATATATGGTGGTAAAAGCGATATTCTGAGCTTCTGGGGCCCTGCCTGCCTACATATGGGCTATATACTGTTCAGCATAGTAGCCCTAATAATAAGGACTCTCAATGACTCTCTTGTCTTCTGGTAGCTGGTATATATGGTGGTAAATGCGATATTCTGAGCTTCTGGGGCCCTGCCTGCCTACATATGAGCTATATACTGTTCAGCATAGTAGCCCTAATAAGGGCTCTCAATGACTCTCTTGTCTTCTGGTAGCTGGTATATATGGTGGTAAAAGCGATATTCTGAGCTTCTGGGGCCCTGCCTGCCTACATATGAGCTATATACTGTTCAGCATAGTAGCCCTAATAAGGGCTCTCAATGACTCTCTTGTCTTCTGGTAGCTGGCATATATGGCGGTAAAAGCGATATTCTGAGCTTCTGGGGCCCTGCCTGCCTACATATGAGCTATATACTGTTCAGCATAGTAGCCCTAATAAGGGCTCTCAATGACTCTCTTGTCTTCTGGTAGCTGGTATATATGGTGGTAAAAGCGATATTCTGAGCTTCTGGGGCCCTGCCTGCCTACATAAAAGCTATATACTGTTCAACATAGTAGCCCTAATAAGGGCTCTCAATGACTCACTTGTCTTCTGGTAGCTGGTATATATGGTGGTAAAAGCGATATTCTGAGCTTCTGGGGCCCTGCCTGCCTACATAAAAGCTATATACTGTTCAACATAGTAGCCCTAATAAGGGCTCTCAATGACTCTCTTGTCTTCTGGTAGCTGGTATATATGGTGGTAAAAGCGATATTCTGAGCTTCTGGGGCCCTGCCTGCCTACATAAAAGCTATATACTGTTCAACATAGTAGCCCTAATAAGGGCTCTCAATGACTCTCTTGTCTTCTGGTAGCTGGTATATATGGTGGTAAAAGCGATATTCTGAGCTTCTGGGGCCCTGCCTGCCTACATAAAAGCTATATACTGTTCAACATAGTAGCCCTAATAAGGGCTCTCAATGACTCTCTTGTCTTCTGGTAGCTGGTATATATGGTGGTAAAAGCGATATTCTGAGCTTTTGGGGCCCTGCCTGCCTACATATGAGCTATATACTGTTCAGCATAGTAGCCCTAATAAGGGCTCTCAATGACTCTCTTGTCTTCTGGTACCTGGTATATATGGTGGTAAAAGCGATATTCTGAGCTTCTGGGGCCCTGCCTGCCTACATAGGAGCTATATACCGTTCAGCATAGTAGCCCTAATAAGGGCTCTTAATGACTCTCTTGTCTTCTGGTAGCTGGTATATATGGTGGTAAAAGCGATATTCTGAGCTTCTGGGGCCCTGCCTGCCTACATAGGAGCTATATACCGTTCAGCATAGTAGCCCTAATAAGGGCTCTTAATGACTCTCTTGTCTTCTGGTAGCTGGTATATATGGTGGTAAATGCGATATTCCGAGCTTCTGGGGCCCTGCCTGCCTACATAGGAGCTATATACCGTTCAGCATAGTAGCCCTAATAAGGGCTCTTAATGACTCTCTTGTCTTCTGGTAGCTGGTATATATGGTGGTAAATGCGATATCCCGAGCTTCTGGGGCCCTGCCAGCTACAGCCTGTCTTTCCCTGCTGTGAGCGTCTATCCCTCACTAAGTTCAAGCTGCTAATGCTGACGAAGAGGAAGTGCTGAGTTTTGTAGATTCGAGGTCACATGGTTTTTCCAGCCAATGCGTGTAGACGCCATTCTCGCGATGCCAGCGTCCTCCCAGGACCTGTCCCACCCCCCCCTGCATGGTGATTGGTGTAAAAAACGCGCCAGGGAAGGTGGGAGGGGAAACGAATTGTGAGTGCGCCATCGCCGCTGTACTCGATCAAAATCGAGTATGACGAATAGCGTAGTATTCGATCGAATACCGACTCGGTGGAATACTACTCGCTCATCTCTAGTTGTAAACAATCACTCCTCTTGAGCCCCTTGCAAGCTGTGTGCATCAGCCGGGCGGCAAAGAAAAGCTATACCCGAAGCTTTAGGCCTTCAGCTTCTGAGATTTTCGGCTGCTTTCGTGGTCATGTGGTGTGCAGCAGGCTCCACCCAACGCGTTTCTTCATAGACCTTAATCATAGGCGTTTATTTATTAAAGAAAATAGCCTAAGCTCTGAACACCTAACAGAGCACTTTTTAATCCATTACCTCTAAATGGAATAAGAATGGTCCAACTGCAACCATGGCTGTCCACCTAAACTAGCCCAGGCCAGGAGAGGTTTAGCCTGAGAAGCAGGCTCAGCCCAGGCCAGGAGAGACAGTTTAGAGAAGCAGCTAAGAGCCTGGATAGCTGCAGAGAACCATAGGTCAGGTGAGAGAAGCTGTCCACAGGACAATTATGTGTTGTATACACCAAAAATCTGGCCTTTATGATAGAGAAGCAAGAAGAAAGACATTTTTAAAACATGCCATAAGATTACCCTGTTTGTAGTTTGCCTCAAGCTATGAAGGGGAAACAGCAAGCATGTGGTCAGATGAGATCAATGTTGAATTGTGTGGCCTAAATGCCAAATGCTACAAGTGGAGGAAAGCTAACACTGCACATCACCCTGAACACAATATCCCCACCGTAACGCATGTTGGTGGCAGCATCATGCCGTGTGGATGTTTTTATCAGCAGGGACTGGGAAGCTGGTCAGAGTTGATAAGAATATGGATGTAGCTGAATACGGGGCAATCCTGGAGACTGGAGTATAGGTTCACTGTCCAGCAGGACAATGATCCTAAACATTCAGCCATCACTTGCGACCCCCGACACTTCTGCTTAACTCTACCTGCCTGTGCCCACCTTATCTCCACTTACCTCTGGCCACCTGAGCTCTTCACACCTCTGCCTGAATAAACTCCACTCATCCCACCTTGCACCTCACCTCTTCCCATTTCACCTTCTTTTTGCATCACTTCTGCGCACCTCTTCCCACCTCACCTCTACTCATCTTACCTTTTCCCAACACATCTCAGTCTACTTCGCCTTTTCCTGTCTTACCTCTGATCTCACCTCTTCCAACCACACCCCAGCTCATTTTTCCTGCCCCACCCCTGCCCACTTCTACCCACCTCTCCTCAGACCACATCTCTTCTACTCCTTTTACCTCTCCCAACCACATGTCCGCCCGCCTTACCTCTTCCCAATTTTTTCCACCTCCCCTTTACCCATCTCACCTCTTCATATACATAAAGCATAATAGGTCTGATTTACAATGGCTATGCACAGCTTTCACCTTCCGTACGTTTGTGTGCAGAGAGAGGGGGAAACTGTGGCGAATGGATCTCAGATTGAAGCGGGGACCACCAGTGACCACTGACTTTCGGTATGCATTTTGCTGTGTTTGTGTCGCACATCGCTGCTGAAAAAAAGTGGTATTTACCAGGTGCCGGCGAACTGCTGTGGTGGATTTCTTTAGAAAAACCATGAAAACTTCCTGAAAAAACACTTTTACAGCTGTCGGCATGGGAGGGGTCTCAAAATATAAGTCTAGGTAAAAATGTATAGTGTGCGGGAGTGAGCCTCCCTGAACCTTGTTTCCCCATAGTCCTTGAAAAAGCTTAAATCTTGGGAGTTTGAAAACAAAAACTGAATTAATATAAACGTAATGTGAAAACAATATCATTCGTTGTTTTTCACGTACTGGCTATTTATCTGATGCTTATGCTCAAAAAATTATTTACAGATGTTGAAAGAAAGACATAAAGCGACAATCTCACAAAAAATAACATTGATTCCTTTGGGGTTCGCTGTTAAAAGCTGCACAAAATGAGCTTGACATAACTCATAACAGCAAAAACGGGCCTCAACAGGCAAACACACAGTGCACTTGGCAAATCCAGAAAATCGAGAAAAAACTAAATCCAGAAAACACGGCGAATGGCCGGCAAATCGTTTTTGTGAATGACCTCCATAATACTTTACTGTTCCTGTAGTAAACTGTTTTCACTCTGCATTTTCTCTGCACGGCTCCTTGAAGTAGAATGATAAGACAATGCAGCCCAAAACAGCTTGTACACCCCTGTTCTATTGCATAAAATCTCAACAAAATACATTTGAGCTTCTGGCTATAACACTTAAAGAGGAACATCGGACCTAAAATAAAAAGGGACTGATCCCCCTCCCCCATCGGCCCCTACTTACCTTTGGGATGTCACTGCTGCCTGCTGCAGAGACACCCAGCTGCTTCAGGGCCCGATCACTGCCCCCACGCCGGCTTAGCCATCTGTAAGTGACAGCACGGCGTTAGTCATCCCCTTCTGCGCTGCTCAGCGAAGTCTCATGGGATTTTGAGCGGCCCCATCGCATCCCATTCATGGGCACTGTTCAGGCGCCAGATCGGGGGTGCACACAGTGCCTGATGGGATGCAAGATGGCACTGCCCATCCGAAGGACCCAGAAGATGGATCCCCCAGCAAGTAAAAATTGCCCTATGGTAAAACCAGAGGTGGGGAAGCAGATCGTTAAGGTTTGGGGGTAGTTTTAATCTCCTCCAATGTTCCTCTTTAAATAGCGAAAAGTTCAAGGGGAATGAATACTGTATTTATGTGTACTACTGGATTTTGCCTTAAAATACTTAAAGTGGACCAAACCCCCCAAAACAACTCAATCGATTTTGCTCCCCCACCCCAGGTACATTACCGTTTGGGTGTTTTTTCCCTTAATGTTTCTTGGTATTCCTGTTTTTCATTTTCCCCAGCTATAATATACCATTTGTATGCCATTGGTTTCTGACAGGATACCATGTCCATGTCTAGCTGCTCACTATCTCATGCTGGGAGCAATTAGAACCTATTAAAAATAGTGCTAAATATTTTCCTATCTGCCATCCAGAATTTTGCCCTGGTCACAATGAACCAAGCCCAGCTTTTCCATACAGCATCACTATCAGCAACCTAACCCACAACATCCTTGCTATGGCTGTGGCCAGAGACGTATCTAGGCTTTCTGGCACCTGGGGCAAAGTTTTTAAATGGCGCCCCACCACCTGTGCTCAGGCCCCCTTTTGGTGCCCCTCAGACCTGCTGCACCTGGGCCACGTGCCCCTCCTGCGCCCCCCCCCCCCCCCAGCTATGCCCCTGGCTTTGGCAAAGCAAAAATAGTTTTGAATCCCAGACATGGTACTTAGAGGTATCTAACGGTAAATTGTGCGTTGTTTGACTTGTGACATGTTTTCATGAGACTGAAAATTAAGACTGTAATTAAGACTGAATTAGAATGGGTGGAGGGAACACAAATTACTCAATATCAGACATCAGGGTGGTGTTAAGCAACATCATGCTTTGGAGCTTTTTTTTTCACCCAGCAAATGTACAACACCAATAAAATACAGCTGGGTCTTTCTAGGTATTTCTTTTGTTTTGTTTTCCCCAGATCTATTGTACTTCAGTAAGGTTTCCTAGATCCATAACATGTCACTCAGCTTCTTAGACTCATATACTGTAAGGTCAACAACGCTTTTGAGATCTGTATAATGTCAATAAGGATTCCTACATACTTAACAAGGTCGATTCAGCACAGGTTGAGTATCCATTCTGGCATGGTTTTAAGCTTGAAACATCCGCTCTCCCCCCCCCCATCTCCCTCTCTTTCTCTTGATTCAGCAGACACTTTTTCTGAATTGAGATTTTTCAGGAGAATTTTTACTTTGTGCAAGATATCACGTCAAATTATCTTGAAAAGTCATATGATATGATTCAGGGAGTGTTTGGAACAATTGGGTGAGATCGGGTTGTGTTTCTACATTTCTCGCTTTCTCAAAGCTGACAACAAATGGCGGCTTCACTTACTGACATGCTGTTTTAATTGAAAAAGTCAGTCCGCAAGTACATTCAAATGTAAATAAAAAGTGTACCACCCCCCCCCCCCAGAGCCACTAGCAAGGCCACCAGGCATAGTGGCTGGTAACCCCTGACTCATAGGCTGCCCATCCGGACCCTGGCCCTGCCAGTATACCAGCTCTTATGCCCTTCGATATGGGTTGGGTGGAAGAACCCAGAGCCAATACCGATGGGTACCAGGCTCTTCCACATCATCAGTGTCCCAAACAGGAGTGCGGGTAATCAGTAGGGGTACCCCCATGTCGCCCGCCATTGCCAGCAGGTGACAGGGTGGCCCCCTACCCTATGAACTGGTATAAGGGGCTCCTGGACCTCTTACCAGTTGACCCCGAGTAGTAATTTAAAAAAAATGCTCAAATAAAATGTAGTAAGCAAAGTTTCACTATTACCAATCTCCTTTCTTGTTTCCCCTGGCAGGCGGCATCTTCCTCTGGTCGGTGGGGTCTTTAGTGTCTTGTGGCGGGTCTCCAATTCATCTTCAGAGACCCCCACTCTCTTTCTTAGGTGGCAGTGGCATCATCTGAGTGGGAGGACAAAATACTGTAGACCCACATAAGGTGAATAAGGTTTTCTGAGCTCCATGGCATTTATTTAGAATTTTTTATTAAAATATCTACTAAAAATAAGGGCAATTTCATGCTTTATTTCAGAATAATGCTGGTGTTTTGTTTAGTGCCCCCGGGGGGCATCCTGATTTAGGTTGCCCAGCTATGTGAGTCCCCCTGAATTACCCATAAAAACATACCCTTCCCCTGTCAGGCATATTATTGATCGTCAAACGCTTCTGTTTAGACACAGAGCTCAACAATAGCGAGCCCAGACTATCTGAATAGCTAGATGTGGGAGTGAGCCTCAGCCCAGAGATGCTGGGGATGCCACCGACATTTCTTACATCGCCATGGGAGCCACACACGGGGCATCCTGATTTGGGATGCCTCAGAGGAAGGCCAGCTAGTCTTTAAGAATACAGGGTCAGCCACACTGGGTTTTTTTCTGCTTTAAAATAAGATGTGATCCAAAGAAAAGAGAGCATTACAGGAGTTAACTCTCTCCATGGTGGTAGAAAGACCCACTGTAAAACTTTACTTCATGATAGCAAATAACAAGTTTAGAAAGTTGTGATATTACTCTGGTGCAAGTTTCAAATGCCTTTCATGGTCGTCCCTTTACAATTTTTTTTTTTTAACTCACCTCAAGGTTTATTTTGAAATAATGCAGTAAACAGTCCAAATTTTTATTTTAAAGCGAATGAAAGTCTAAAATTTGTAATTTTTTTGTTACTCGAAAATTCAAAAATAAAAAAAGTCATTAATTAGCAGGCAAACCGCTGTATGCTTATTAATTACCTACTCACAATACAATGTCAATAAGGCTTCCTAGATCTGTACAATGTCAATAAGGCTTCCTAGATCTGTATAAAGTTAATAAGGCTTCCTAGATCTGTATAAAGTTAATAAGGCTTCCTAGATCTGTATAATGTTAATAAGACCTCCTAGATCTATACAATGTCAGTAAGGCTTCCTAGATCTGTACAATGTCAATAAGGCTTCCTAGATCTATACCGTGTCAATATGGCTTCCTAGATCTATACCGTGTCAATATGGCTTCCTAGAACTATACCGTGTCAGTAAGGCTTCCTAGATCTATACAATGTCAAAAAGGCTTCCTAGATCTATACAATGTCAATAAGGCTTCCTAGATCTGTACAATGTCAATAAGGCTTCCTAGATCTATACAATGTCAGTAATGCTTCCTAGATCTATACAATGTCAGTAATGCTTCCTAGATCTATACCGTGTCAATATGGCTTCCTAGAACTATACCGTGTCAGTAAGGCTTCCTAGATCTATACAATGTCAAAAAGGCTTCCTAGATCTATACCGTGTCAATATGGCTTCCTAGAACTATACCGTGTCAGTAAGGCTTCCTAGATCTATACAATGTCAATAAGGCTTCCTAGATCTATACCGTGTCAATATGGCTTCCTAGAACTATACCGTGTCAGTAAGGCTTCCTAGATCTATACAATG
The DNA here is from genome assembly GCA_027917425.1 of Gastrophryne carolinensis. Taxonomy (NCBI): domain Eukaryota; kingdom Metazoa; phylum Chordata; class Amphibia; order Anura; family Microhylidae; genus Gastrophryne; species Gastrophryne carolinensis. The sequence continues at coordinate 37,104,940 of CM051235.1, read as the reverse complement.
TCAAAAAGGCTTCCTAGATCTATACAATGTCAATAAGGCTTCCTAGATCTGTACAATGTCAATAAGGCTTCCTAGATCTATACAATGTCAGTAATGCTTCCTAGATCTATACAATGTCAGTAATGCTTCCTAGATCTATTCCGTGTCAATAAGGCTTCCTAGATCTGTACAATGTCAGTAATGCTTCCTAGATCTATTCCGTGTCAATAAGGCTTCCTAGATCTATACAATGTCAAAAAGGCTTCCTAGATCTATACAATGTCAAAAAGGCTTCCTAGATCTGTACAATGTCAGTGAAGCTTCCTAGATCTGTACAATGTCAGTGAGGCTTCCTAGATCTGTACAATGTCAATAAGGCTTCCTAGATCTATATAATGTCAGTAAGGCTTCCTAGATCTATATAATGTCAGTAAGGCTTCCTAGATCTATACAATGTCAATAAGGCTTCCTAGATCTGTATAATGTCAATAAGGCTTCCTAGATCTATACAAAGTCAATAAGGCTTCCTAGATCTGTATAAAGTTAATAAAGCTTCCTAGATCTGTATAAAGTTAATAAGGCTTCCTAGATCTATACAATGTCAAAAAGGCTTCCTAGATCTATACAATGTCAAAAAGGCTTCCTAGATCTGTACAATGTCAGTGAGGCTTCCTAGATCTGTACAATGTCAGTGAGGCTTCCTAGATCTGTACAATGTCAATAAGGCTTCCTAGATCTATACCGTGTCAATATGGCTTCCTAGAACTATACAATGTCAGTAATGCTTCCTAGATCTATTCCGTGTCAGTAAGGCTTCCTAGATCTATACAATGTCAAAAAGGCTTCCTAGATCTATACAATGTCAAAAAGGCTTCCTAGATCTATACAATGTCAATAAGGCTTCCTAGATCTGTACAATGTCAGTAAGGCTTCCTAGATCTATACAATGTCAGTAAGGCTTCCTAGATCTATATAATGTCAGTAATATCTGCTGCCATTCTCTCATTAGATTCATTATTTTAAACTTGACTCTTCCCGTGTCATCTTAATTGTGCATATGCCTTATTTAAGAGTTATGTCATTATTTTGAATGCCCCATCTGGTTCCCCTGCCCATATCTATATTTGCGATACTATCATCTGTTACTATCTCCTAAATTTAAACTGACCACTATTGCCCCTTGTGTGTTCACTGAACCATAGCATCTAGCAACATTCCATTTGATGTTTTATTACCTTATGTGCCCCCCCTGACCAAACTTTTAGGACTGTCCGAGCCCCACCCTTTAGGCCCAAGTGTTGTGCATGAGCTAATCATAGGCACTTAGAAACTGCTCATATTGAGTGAATAGTGGCTGCAAAGCCAGCATGGCTGCAATTCAGACTCCTTTCCAAGTCTGACTCCTTCTAAGTCTGCAGCGAATTTAACCCGAATTCAACCTGAAGGAAACCTGCACCGGATTCTGCTTGTCTGAATAGCCCAGCATCAACTAAAATGATCCCCTTTTACCTCATCACACTGCTTCCTCTTACCCTCAGAATCCTAGGCTCACAGTATCCCCCTGCTCCTGGTAAGTTCCTATATATCTCCCCCTCTCTGCTCTCCTCCCCCTACCTCTCTGCTCACGAATTCCTTTCCTTGGCAAAATCACACACCACCTCTATATCCAAGCACAAGGCACATTACTCCACCCTCAAAAGCCACAACCATCTCTTCTCTCTCCTTTTACTCTTACTTGCCGCCGGAGACATCAGTCCTAATCCAGGCCCACTCTTTCACCCCCCCTCCTCCATAAATATTCATCTTTCATCAAAGCCAAAAGTCTACAACCGTGTTAAACCAGGATACACACGCAACCTATCTAATCTGATACAGCTTACTCACTCTCCATCCCTTCCCGCCACTGTCACCTGCGCACTGTGGAATGCACGCTCAGTGCGCAATAAACTCACCTATATTCACGACCTGTTTCTCTCTAACTCTTTTACCTTCATGGGACTCACAGAAACATGGCTGACCCCATCAGACACAGCCTCACCCGCTGCCCTCTCACATGGGGGACTACATCTCAGCCACACCCCCAGATCCAACAACAAACAGGGTGGGGGTGTCGGCATCCTTCTTTCCAAACTCTGCTCCTTTAAACCACTCCCTGCCTTGCCATCTCTATCCTTCTCATCTTTTGAAGTTCACTGTGTCCGTTTATATTCTCCCTGTAACCTGAAAATCGCAGTCATCTACCGCCCTCCTGGAACTACTACTCTTTTTCTTGACCACTTTTCTACCTGGCTCCTTCATTTTCTGTCCACAGACATCCCTGCAATCATCATGGGTGACTTTAACATATCTGTTGACACTAGCAACCCTGCTGCCACCAGACTACTGTCACTAACCTCATCTTTCGGCCTCAAGCAATGGTCTACTGCACCCACCCACAAAGACGGCCACACAATTGACCTCCTCTTCACTAACCTCTGCTCTGTCTCAAACCTCTCATCCTCTTTGCTCCCCCTCTCTGATCATAATCTGCTGACTATGACCCTCGCTCCAATGCCTGCTAACCCCCCTCCACACAAACCCACAACTCAACGCAGCAACTTAAGAAACCTAGACCTTCAGTCCTTTTCTGCCTCACTTCAACCTCTTCAGACCTTGACCTCATTCACGGACATAGACGCTGCATCTTCACACTACCATAATACTCTCTCCTCCGCTCTGGATTTTGTCGCCCCCCTCACCTATAGCCGTCCCCGCACCAGAAACCCACAACCCTGGCTAAATACAGGCACAACCAGATTGAAACAGCTGTCTCGAGCTGCTGAACGGCGATGGAGGAAAACCAAAGCCAATCATGACTTTCTATTCTACAAACAAGCCCTTCAGGAACTCAGGACGGCCCTTTCATCTGCTAAGCAAGCTTATTTCTCTTCACTGATTTCTGCACAAGCCCGGAATCCCAAACAACTCTTCAACACTTTCAGTTCCTTACTCCGCCCACCACCTCCTCCTCCAACCTCCCAAATAACAGCAGAAGAATTTTCTGCATTCTTCAAAGGAAAAATTGACAACATTCGACTCGGCTTTGCCCCTCAGAATCCCTCACCACTTCAAACAATCCCCCCGCCTTACTCTCTTACTTTCTTCACTCCAATAACTGAGCTTGGACTAACCTCTCTCATATCTAGAGCCCACCTGACTACCTGCTCCCTCGATCCTATTCCATCCCACCTTATTCCTCAACTGTCTCCATCCCTCACTCCAGCCTTAACATCCATATTCAACCTTTCTCTCTCCACTGGCACCTTTCCTTCTTCCTACAAACATGCAGTTATTACTCCGATAATCAAGAAACCCTCTCTCGACCCCTCTGCCCTCTCCAACTACCGCCCTATCTCGCTACTCCCTTTCTCCTCCAAACTTCTTGAACAACATGTCCACTCAGAACTGTCACAATACTTATCCACTAACAACTTATTTGACCCCTTACAATCAGGATTCCGCCGTAACCACTCCACTGAAACTGCCCTCACCAAAGTCACCAATGATCTACTTACTGCCAAAAGCATTGGTCACTACTCCATCCTCATCCTTCTTGACCTCTCCTCAGCCTTTGATACTGTCGACCACTCTCTGCTTCTTTATATTCTCTCCTCTCTTGGGGTTCAAGGGCTTGCACTCTCTTGGCTCACCTCTTACCTCTCTGACAGATCATTCAGTGTATCCTATTCTAACACAGTCTCATCCTCACGTTCTCTTTCTGTTGGTGTGCCGCAAGGTTCTGTCCTAGGCCCCCTACTTTTCTCAGTCTACACCCACGGCCTTGACAAACTTATAACTTCACTAGGCTTTCAATACCACTTCTATGCGGATGACACTCAGATATATCTCTCAGGCCCCAATCTCTCCTCTCTCCTATCTCGCCTCCCCAACTGCCTCTCAGCTATTTCTTCATTCATGTCATCTCGCTACCTCAAGCTAAACATGGACAAGACAGAACTGGTCATTTTCCCACCATCTAACTCCCCTCCCCTCTCTAACACGTCTACAATTACACAATAACAGCAACTCCCCAAGCTCGATGCCTGGGAGTCATTCTGGACTCTGCCCTCTCTTTCAAACCACATATTCACTCCCTGGCCACCTCCTGTCGCCTCCAACTTAAAAACATCTCCCGCATCCGTCCTTTCCTCTCACCTGACACCACTAAAATGCTAGTGCATGCCCTGGTCATATCCCGACTGGATTACTGCAACATCCTTCTTTGTGGCTTACCAACTAACAGACTGGCACCCCTCCAATCTATCCTGAACTCTGCTGCTCGCCTCATCCATCTCTCCTCTCGCTACTCTAATTCTGCACCTCTCTGCCAATCCCTACACTGGCTGCCAGTCCCTCAGCGAATCCTGTTCAAAACTCTAACTCTTGCATACAAAGCTCTCTCCAACCAGGCCCCTCCCTACATCTCATCTCTAATCCAACAGTATCAACCTAGACGCAGCCTCCGCTCCTCTGCCGACCTACTCCTGTCCTCCACCCTGGTCACCTCCTCTCACGCCCGCCTCCAGGACTTCTCACGTGCAACTTCAAACTTCTGGAATGCCCTCCCGCACCCAATCCGCCACTCCACAACCCTCAAAACCTTCAAAGGCGCCCTTAAAACTCACTTATTCAGACAAGCATATAATCTGGCCTAACCAATCTTCTCAAGGGTGCATGCCACAAAGCTCAATACTGACTGTTTGTGATCCTTCCCCGTCGTCTTCACCCCTCTTCCTTTAGACTGTAAGCTCGCAAGGGCAGGGCTCTCTCCCCTATTGTATCTTGTACTCAGAATATCCATTGTCAACTCTGTAAAACTGCATTTGAATTATTATATGTACCGTATGTTTCTACCCTGTCTGTAATTACTACTTTGTAAAGCGCTACGGAAGATGATGGCGCTATATAAATAAACAATAATAATAAATAATAATAATAATAAGGCTTAATAGATCTATATAATGTCAGTAAGGCTTCCTAGATTAATGGCAGGCTGATTCATTACTAACGCCATGTATCGACCGATGAGCATCTGTAGAGCGGATTTCAGAGCGCCCGCTAGTAGTCGCTGTGCTCAGCCATGGATCATTGTTACAGAGCGCCTCAGTCGCTGTCCGACATTGATGAATATGATATGTGAGTCGCTGTACTACGCTCTATGTGAGTGAACCGTAACGCCAGCTCAGACTGACTCACACCACATTCATCAAAAAAACAGCCTCAAACATCGCTAGCACTCAAAATCATGTAATTGTAGCCCAGAGCGCCAGAGGCTGTGTGATTAAAGGCTGTTTTTGAACATGTATCCACTAGTAACAAAGCGAAAACATATGGAATTACATTGTTATAACATTGTAACATGAACACTTAAATACCAGACCTGTAAGGACAATTCTGCATAAAAATATTATTAATCCAAAAAGTTTTCAAGAATGTAATTTTCTTGTCCAGAATATATGTCAGAAGTTTTGTGTTTTTTTTTAGGGAAGAAAAAAATATTGGGATCAGGAAAAGGATTTAAGGATCGTCCACAGAAATGTATGGAAGAGCGCCAGGTAAGGACAGGTTAGACGTGGCGCTCTGCAAGGATGAACGCCGGCGCTGTACTCTGAGGTTGGGATAATGATGAATCAGACGCTACATGGCATTGTTCCAGTCGCTCACCAGATTCGGCTTCATAAATGTGTAATTGCATGCCGTGTCCGGCGTTCACCTGCCGCTACCTGGCGCTACCTGCCGCTGTACAGGCACTACCTGGCTCTATCATTTCATGAATAAGGCCCATAATGTCAATAAGGCTTCCTACTATAAATCTATGTAATGTCAATAAGACATTCTAACTCTATATAATGTTAATAGGGCTTTCTAAAAGCTTTGTAATGTCAATAAAGCCTCCTAGAGCCATAATTAAAATGAGTTGATCCATGAATAGAAGAAGGGACAGATAAATCATATATAACAGAAGACTAGCTGCAACACATAGGTCCCACTCATTTATAATGGAAATGACCAATTAAGAGGCCGATTCATTAATAGCGCCAGGTAGCGACAGATGAGCGCCAGTAGCGTGATTTTCACAGCACCAGCTAGTATTCGCTGTGCTTGGCCGGGGTTTGCTTGTTGACAGCGACTCAGTCGGTGTGCGGTAATGTTGAATACGGGGTTAGGGGTTGATGTTTCACAGGTTCTGCGTTGTATGGGTGCGCCTGACAGCGAATGGCCAGAGCGAACGGCTTGCTGCAGATTCATTAACAAATCACGCTCAAAAATTTCTCGCACTGTGAATTCCTTGTTTAAACCCCAGAGCGCTGGCGGCGATGTGTGTAAAGTAGTTTTTAACCCCCAAACAACCATTTTTTTAATGTAAAAATTATACAAGTTTTTCTAAACATTTTGTAATATGAATACATTAATATCAGACCTGTAATATCAATTCTGCACATATTTTTTTTTTTTACCTTAAAAAAAATATCTAACATTGCCGTAGTGGTCACAGAATTTTTGCCGGTAAAAAAAAAAAACAAAAAACATAAACTCAATTAATTTTGAATATTTAAAGATTGCTCCATTGAAATGCATTGGAGAGCGCCAGGGAGCGACAGGTCATACCTGGCGCTGTGATGGGATTAGTAGCGGCGCTGTTCGTTGCAGTCGGCTACATGATGAATCCCGCGCTAGCTGACGCTCTCGCCGGCGCTAGCCTCATTTAGCGTGATAAATGCGTCATTGTGACCGCTGCCGGGCGTACTTGAGTCGGTAGCCGCCGTTAGCTGTCGGTACCTGGCGCTCGTCAGACACTACCTGGCGCTAGCCCTTGATAAATAAGGCCCTAAGTTTTGCAGACCATTTTAGACAAGCGCTCCTTGTTTAAGCTGCCAGGGGTCAGTGCCCCAAGGTGTAAATCTAATCCACCTCATGCTATGTGCTTTATAATAGGTCTGGTCCCTGCCCCTATCTATCTATCTATCTATCTATCTATCTATCTATCTATCTATCTATCAATCTATCTATCTGTATACATTATCTATTTATTTATCTATCTATAGATAGAAAGGTTTAGGTAGCTATGTACTGTTTTTCCAGAAATGTTTTCCTTCTTTTGTAAATTAACATTTATAGTGAACAACAGACATGCCATGACAACTCTAATGGAGGCAATAAAATGCGGCTTCCTGTAGAGCCTGGGGGCTGAAGCCTTTCTAATACATCTGGCAATCTGCAGTAGGTGAGATTAAAGGGAATGTAGATGAAGCCAGACAGCACTAACGCCTGGTAGGGAGACAAAGAAAATATTAGACTTCAGAGGCAACACCACCATCATCTTCCCTGCAAATCTTGGTGCAGTCAGCGACAAAAATAGCGAATGGTGTTACCAGGGGTGATTTTGCGCTATAGGCGTGTTTGTCCCAGATGGTTCTGGCCAGGGAGCGACAGGTCATACCTGGCGCTGTGATGGGATTAGTAGCGGCGCTGTTCGTTGCAGTCGGCTACATGATGAATCCCGCGCTAGCTGACGCTCTCGCCGGCGCTAGCCTCATTTAGCGTGATAAATGCGTCATTGTGACCGCTGCCGGGCGTACTTGAGTCGGTAGCCGCCGTTAGCTGTCGGTACCTGGCGCTCGTCAGACACTACCTGGCGCTAGCCCTTGATAAATAAGGCCCTAAGTTTTGCAGACCATTTTAGACAAGCGCTCCTTGTTTAAGCTGCCAGGGGTCAGTGCCCCAAGGTGTAAATCTAATCCACCTCATGCTATGTGCTTTATAATAGGTCTGGTCCCTGCCCCTATCTATCTATCTATCTATCTATCTATCTATCTATCTATCAATCTATCTATCTGTATACATTATCTATTTATTTATCTATCTATAGATAGAAAGGTTTAGGTAGCTATGTACTGTTTTTCCAGAAATGTTTTCCTTCTTTTGTAAATTAACATTTATAGTGAACAACAGACATGCCATGACAACTCTAATGGAGGCAATAAAATGCGGCTTCCTGTAGAGCCTGGGGGCTGAAGCCTTTCTAATACATCTGGCAATCTGCAGTAGGTGAGATTAAAGGGAATGTAGATGAAGCCAGACAGCACTAACGCCTGGTAGGGAGACAAAGAAAATATTAGACTTCAGAGGCAACACCACCATCATCTTCCCTGCAAATCTTGGTGCAGTCAGCGACAAACATAGCGAATGGTGTTACCAGGGGTGATTTTGCGCTATAGGCGTGTTTGTCCCAGATGGTTCTGGCATGTTCATTTGATATAAAGTAGATATGTTTTGCACATGTAATATTTATAACTTTGCTCTGCATTACTGCACTTTTTTGCACTAGCACTTCAGATTAGACACAGGATATTTATTGGTAGCAATAAAACTATTTGATTATGGCCCTTATTTAAGAAGGGATAGCGTCGGGTAGTGACTGGTTAATGAGAGGTGGCGACAGGTAGCGACTGGTGAACGCCGGACACGGCACGCAATTACACATTCATCAAGCAGAATCTGTTTAGCGACTGGGATAGCGCCATGTAGCGTCTGATTCATCATTTTCACAGCCTCAGCGAACAGCACCAGCGTTCAGCCTTGCACAGCGCAAGGTATGACCTCTCGCTACCTCGCTATAATGTCAGTAAGGCTTCCTAGATCTATACAATGTAAATAAGGCTTCCTAGATCTATATAATGTCAGTAAGGCTTCCTAGATCTATATAATGTCAGTAAGGCTTCCTAGATCTATGGGCAGGCTGATTCATTACTAACGCCAGGTAGTGACCGTTGAGCATCTGTAGAGCGGATTTCAGAGCGCCCACTAGTAGTCGCTGTGCTCGGCCATGGATCATTGTTTCAGAGCCCCTCAGTCGCTGTCCGGCATTGATGAATATGATATGTGAGTCGCTGTACTACGCTCTATGTGAGTGAACCGTAACGCCAGCTCAGTGCGACTGACTCACACCACATTCATCAAAAAAACAGCCTCAAACATCACCAGCGCTCAAAATCATGTAATTGTAGCCCAGAGCGCCAGAGGCTGTGTGATTAAAGGCTGTTTTTGAACATGTATCCACTAGTAACAAAGCGAAAACATATGGAAATACATTGTTATAACTAGAAATGAGCGAACTTTTGAAAAGTTCGATTCGACCGATTCGCCGAATTTTTCGACAAAATTTTAGTTTCGACCCGAATTTATTCGCAACGAATTGCTATTAAAAACGGCTATTTCTAAGCCTCCTAGAGCCTCAATAGAGTTGTAAACCAGTCTGCCTTGCTGTAACATGCATAGGATGCGTGCTGGGTTAGTCAAATAATACTTTAAATAATTAGGACATGCAGATCAGAGGCATCGCTAATAGAATCGCAGAGCGGCACAATTGCAGAGAGTTGAAGTGGCATCACTATGAGGGGCCACTATAGTGCCTGAAAAACACACCCTGGAGCTGGCAGCAGCAGGAGCACAAAAAATTAGCTGAATCACACCCTGGAGTTTCAAGCAGCAGCAGCAGCTGCAGGAGCCCAACCATTGCTTGAAAGAGACACTGGAGTTGGCGGCAGGAGCCCAAAAATTGGATGAATCACACCCTGGAGTTGCAAGCAGCAGCAGAAGCCCAAACATTACTTTAAAGAGACACTGGAGTTGGCTGCTGGAGCCCCAAATTGGATGAATCACACCCTGGAGTTTCAAGCAGCAGCAGGAGCCCAAACATTGCTTTAAAGAGACACTGGAGTTGGCTGCAGGAGCCCAAAAATTGGATGAATCACACCCTGGAGTTGCAAGCAGCAGCAGCAGCTGCAGGGGCCCAAACATTGCGTGAAAGAGACACTGGAGTTGGCTGCAGGAGCCCAAAAATTGGATGAATCACACCCTGGAGTTGCAAGCAGCAGCAGGAGCCCAAACATAGCTTGAAAGAGACACTGGAGTTGGCTGCAGGAGCCCAAAAATTGAATGAATCACACCCTGTAGTTGCAAGCAGCAGCAGGAGCCCAAACATTGCTTTAAAGAGACACTGGAGTTGGCAGCAGGAGCCCAAAAATTGGATGAATCACACCCTGGAGTTGCAAGCAGCAGCAGGAGCCCAAACATTGCTTGAAAGAGACACTGCAGTTGGCAGCAGTTGCCCAACAATTGGATGAATCACACCCTGGAGATGCAAGCAGCAGCAGCAGCAGGAGCCCAAACATTGCTTGAAAGAGACACTGGAGTTGGCTGCAGGAGGCCAAAAATTGGATGAATCACACCCTGGAGATGCAAGCAGCAGCAGCAGCAGGAGCCCAAACATTACTTGAAAGAGACACTGGAGTTGGCTGCAGGAGCCCAAAAATTGGATGAATCACACCCTGGAGTTGCAAGCAGCAGCAGGAGCCCAAACATTGCTTGAAAGAGACACTGCAGTTGGCAGCAGGTGCCCAACAATTGGATGAATCACACCCTGGAGTTGCAAGCAGCAGCAGCAGGAGCCCAAACATAGCTTGAAAGAGACACTGGAGTTGGCTGCAGGGCCCAAAAATTGAATGAATCACACCCTGGAGATGCAAGCAGCAGCAGCAGGAGCCCAAACATAGCTTGAAAGAGACACTGGAGTTGGCTGCAGGAGCCCAAAAATTGAATGAATCACACCCTGGAGATGCAAGCAGCAGCAGCAGGAGCCCAAACATAGCTTGAAAGAGACACTGGAGTTGGCTGCAGGAGGCCAAAAATTGGATGAATCAGACCCTGGAGATGCAAGCAGCAGCAGCAGCAGCAGGAGCCCAAACATTGCTTGAAAGAGACACTGGAGTTGGCTGCAGGAGGCCAAAAATTGGATGAATCACACCCTGGAGTTGCAAGCAGCAGCAGGAGCCCAAACATTGCTTTAAAGAGACACTGGAGTTGGCTGCAGGAGCCTAAAAATTGGATGAATCACACCCTGGAGTTGCAAGCAGCAGCAGGAGCCCAAACATTGCTTTAAAGAGACACTGGAGTTGGCTGCAGGAGCCCAAAAATTGGATGAATCACACCCTGGAGATGCAAGCAGCAGCAGCAGGAGCCCAAACATAGCGTGAAAGAGACACTGGAGTTGGCTGCAGTAGCCCAAAAATTGGCTGGAAGGCACACCCTGAAGTTGGCATCAGTAGGAGCCCAAAAATTGGCTGGAAGGCACACCTTGAAGTTGGCATCAGCAGTAGGCCAAAAATTGGCTGGAAGGCACACCCTGAAGTTGGCATCAGCAGGAGCCCAAAAATTGACTGGAAGGGACACCCTGGAGTTGGCAGCAGCAGTAGGCCAAAAATTGTCTGGAAGGCACACCCTGAAGTTGGCATCAGCAGGAGCCCAAAAATTGACTGGAAGGGACACCCTGGAGTTGGCAGCAGCAGTAGGCCAAAAATTGTCTGGAAGGCACACCCTGAAGTTGGCATCAGCAGCAGCAGGAACCCAGAAATTGTCTGGAAGCCACAACCTGAAGTTGGCCTCAGCAGGAGCCCAAAAATTGACTGGAAGGCACACCCTGGAGTTGGCAGAAGCAGCAGGAGGAACCCAGAAATTGGCTGGAAGGCACACCCTGAAGTTGGCATCAGCAGGAGCCCAAAAATTGACTGGAAGGCACACCCCGGAGTTGGCAGCAGCAGCAGCAGGAGGAACCCAGAAATTGGCTGGAAGGCACACCCTGAAGTTGGCAGCAGCAGGAGCACAAACATTAGCTGGAAGGCACACCCAGAAGTTGGCATCAGCAGTAGGCCAAAAATTGGCTGGAAGGCACACCCTGAAGTTGGCATCAGCAGGAGCCCAAAAATTGACTGGAAGGGACACCCTGGAGTTGGCAGCAGCAGCAGGAGGAACCCAGAAATTGGCTGGAAGGCACACCCTGAAGTTGGCATCAGCAGTAGGCCAAAAATTGTCGGGAAGGCACACCCTGAAGTTGGCAGCAGCAGGAGCACAAACATTAGCTGGAAGGCACACCCAGAAGTTGGCATCAGCAGCAGGAACCCAGAAATTGGGTGAAAGGCACACCCTGAAGTTAGCAGCAGCAGGAACCCAGAAATTGGTCTAAAGACATAAATATGTTTTGCACCATTTGGAAAGTGTAAAACGTGGAACTATGCTGAATCTAGTCGCATGCATCAGCCATTGGTGGGTGGAAATCCTGGCTGATCCATCCCTGATTCATTTTGACAAAGGTGAGTCTCTCCACATTTTTAGTAGACAGACGAGTTCTCCTCGCCGTAACTACGGCCCCCGCTGCACTAAACACCCGCTCAGATGGCACGCTACTTGCCGGGCAGGACAGCTTTTCCAGGGCAATCTCTGCTAGTTGCGGCCACAAGCCAAGTCTGGCTGCCCAGAAGTCCAGCGGATCCTCAAGGTGTGTTGGCATGGTCATGTCAAGGTATGACATGACCTGCTGGTTGAGTTCCTGCTCCAGGTCTTCCTGCTGCTCATGAGTAGCCTCACTATGCGGGTGTAAAAAGCTACTCATTAGCGACTGAAGACTGAGGCTGCTGCTGATAGAGCTGCTGCTGCTGCTCCTGCCAGCCCCCCCCCCAGCAGGCATGGCAGTGGAAGGTGAGCGCAGAGGTCCCCCCGAGTCAGGCCTGCGAGAGTATGGACCATGGCGCAGATAGGCATCGGCCAACTGACTACACAGAATGTCTTTGTAGTAGTTCAGTTTCTCCTCCCTCTCGGCGGGTTTAAAAAATGCCCCCATTTTGTGACGGAAGCGGGGGTCCAATAAGGTGGCCAGCCAGAAGTCATCTCGCTGACAAATGGAAACAATTCTGGCGTCACTACGCAAGCACGTGAGCATGCTTCCTGCCAGTGACTCAGAGGAACTAAGTGTCTCCATCTCCACTGCATACTGCCACGGTGTGTCCGGGTCCTCTGTCTCGCCTTCCTCAAAACCCTCTAGCTCCTCTGGCTGCTCCTGCTCCTCCTCTCCTGTCCGCTGACTAGATAAACCAGCCATTTCGCCAAGCCTAAACTGTGCTTCACTGGGCCCCTCCTCCTCTTCCTCCTCCTCCAGTTCCGCTCCAACGGGGTTCATGTGGCATGTACTGTCCCTGACCGTAGTTACATCTTCAGACGTCGGCGCTGCCATGCACTTTGCTACACACCGACAGGCTCAAGGACTGGCCCACCTTCTGTTCAACAAAAGTGTGCAGCACTGGTACTGCCTTCTTGGCAAAGAAATGGCGGCTTGGGACTCTCCACCTCGGCTCGGCACAAGCCATCAGTTCTCTGAAAGGTGCAGAGTCCACCACCTGAAAAGGGAGCGACTGCAGCACCAGCAACTTGGACAGCAGCACATTCAGCTTCTGCGCCGTAGGATGAGTGGGCGCATACTGCTGTCTCTTGGACATGGCTTCGCTGAGGGATTGCTGGCGGGATGCATGGCTTGGAGGAGGAGGAGCAGGAGCGACAGAGGATGGGTATGACGCACAGCTGCCTTCGGCTGAGGTGCTGGAGCCTTGGCTGGCTGAAATTGCGAGCGGCGTGCCACTTGGTGAGGAAGCAGGCTGGACCACCCCTTGTGAGCCTCGGTTCTCCCAGCTCACTTTATGGTGATGCATCATATGTTGACGCAGGGCCGTGGTGCCAACATTTGGACCCTGGCCACGCTTCACCTTCTGCCTACATATCTTGCATGTGTCCATGTTACTCTCCTGCGGATGCTTCAGGAAAAACTGCCACACTGCCGAGTAGCTACTTTTCCCACCAACAGGCCTCACTGATTCACTGCTACTGTCGCCAACTCCAGGAACCCCTGCTCCACTACCTCGCGATAAGGTAGGCTGCAGCACAGCAGGTGCTCTACCCCGGCCCCGTTTGGCTCCAGCCTTTACAATTGTGCCCCCATGCTGACTGCCAACCACGCTGCTAACACCTTGCTGCCTCAGCTGCTGACTCCGGGGCAACCTGCACCCCTCTTCTCCTGATGATGACGATGAAGCCCCTTCATCACCCGGCTCCCAAGTGCGATCGGCTTCATCCTCATCATCATCATCACCGAGTTGTGGCTGTACCTCACTGATCTTCTCGGTTTCATCAACAGTGTCTGGCGCAGGAGCTGGAAAGCTCGCAACACCCACGACACTGTCCACATCACTATTTGTCTGCCGAGCTAAAGAAGCCACCTCCATTTCATGGCTGGGCAGTAGCTACTGACTGTCCTCTATCTGATCGTCCTCCACACTAAACAGTGAAGCTGAACCCAAAGCATAGGATACGTCGCTGGGGGAGGGAACGGCGTAGGACAGAGGCAATGGGAGGACAGGGACTGCTCTCGGGGCATGCCAACTCAGGGTTGTGTCAGAGGAACCTACCGACCCTAGACTGGGGGTCTCAGACGTAACTTGTGATGATGTTGATGAGCGTTAACCAATCTACCATGGCAGATGCGTTACTGGTGGAGACACGACCTCTAGCAGATACTGGCAGATCAGGTCTCTCACCGTGACTCCTGCTGCTACTCACCCCTAGTCTGCTGCGACCTCTGCCTGCAGAATCTTGGCCTCTGCCACTCCTCTTTGAACTTCCAGGCACTTGTCTGCCTGACATTTTTATGTATTTGCTTATTTAATCTGGCGGGGTGGTAGTTGAGATTTTGGGATACTCCAGTCCCCAGTGTAATTTGAACAGACAGAATTCAATGCACACCTAAAGCAATTAGCAAAAAACAGGCTGAAACAGGCCTGCTTAGTATAACTTGCGGGGTGGGTAGTTGAGATTTTGGGATACCCCAGGCAGCGGTGGGTGTAATTTGAACAGACAGAATTCAATGCACACCTAGAGCAATTAGTAAAACTCAGGTTGACACAGGCCTGTTTAGTATAACTTGCGGGGTGGGTAGTTGAGATTTTGGGATACCCCAGGCAGCGGTGGGTGTAATTTCAGCAGACAGAATTCAATGCACACCTAAAGCAATTAGTAAAACTCAGGCTGACACAGGCCTGCTTAGTATAACTGGCGGGGTGGGTAGCTGAGATTTTGGGATACCCCAGGCAGCAGTGGGTTTAATTTCAGCAGACAGAATTCAATGCACACCTAAAGCAATTAGTAAAACTCAGGCTGACACAGGCCTGCTTAGTATATCTGGCGGGGTGGGTAGCTGAGATTTTGGGATACCCCAGGCAGTGGTGGGTGTAATTTGAACAGACAGAATTCAATGCACACCTAAAGCAATTAGTAAAACTCAGGCTGAAACAGGCCTGCTTAGTATAACTGGCGGGGTGGGTAGTTGAGATTTTGGGATACCCCAGTCCCCAGTGTAATTTGAACAGACAGAATTCAATGCACACCTAAAGCAATTAGCAAAAAACAGGCTGAAACAGGCCTGCTAAGTATAACTTGCGGGGTGGGTAGTTGAGATTTTGGGATACCCCAGGCAGCGGTGGGTGTAATTTCAGCAGACAGAATTCAATGCACACCTAAAGCAATTAGTAAAACTCAGGCTGACACAGGCCTGCTTAGTATAGCTGGAGGGGTGGGTAGCTGAGATTTTGGGATACCCCAGGCAGCGGTGGGTTTAATTTCAGCAGACAGAATTCAATGCACACCTAAAGCAATTAGTAAAACTCATGCTGACACAGGCCTGCTTAGTTTAACTTGCGGGGTGGGTAGTTGAGATTTTGGGATACCCCAGTCCCCAGTGTAATTTGAACAGACAGAATTCAATGCACACCTAAAGCAATTAGTGAAACTCAGGCTGGATGAAAAGAAAAAAAAAACAACTTTCCCTGTCACTGCCTCCGATTTTTTCCTACCTTTTCCTGGCTCTCCCTGCCTCTCCCTGACTTGCTGAGTCTTTCTGCCTGTCTCCTGCCTGTCTAACTCTCTCTCCCTAGCTGCAGCAGCCACCTTTCTCTCACGAATGCAATTTTCAAATGCGCAAAAGGAAGATGGCCACCGCTTTATATAGCACGGTGACGTCACCGGGCTTCCTGGCTGCTGATAGGCTGCATGTGACTTACCCATGATACCTTGCCCCAGGGGACATGTCTGGACATTGTGCTTCCACCATCTTAGAATGCCTGTAATTGAAATAAATGGAGTTTAAAGGAAAACTTCGATCGATCGAATCGCGGGGAAATTCAGATTCGTTCAGAATCGAATTTTTAATGAAATTCGGAACAAATCCGGGTTCGTCCGGATCGATTCGCTCATCCCTAGTTATAACATTGTAACATGAACACTTTAATACCAGACCTGTAAGGACAATTCTGCATAAAAATATTATTAATCCAAAAAGTTTTCAAGAATGTAATTTTCTTGCCCAGAATACATGTCAGAAGTTTTGTGTTTTTTTTTTTTAGGGAAGAAAAAAATATTGGGATCAGGAAAAGGATTTAAGGATCGTCCATAGAAATGTATGGGAGAGCACCAGGTAAGGACAGGTTAGACGTGGCGCTCTGCAAGGATGAACGCCGGCACTGTACGCTGAGCCTAGGATAATGATGAATCGGACGCTACATGGCGTTGTTCTAGTCGCTGACCAGATTCGGCTTCATAAATGTGTAATTGCATGCCGTGTCCGGCGTTCACCTGCCGCTACCTGGCGCTACCTGCCGCTGTACAGGCACTACCTGGCTCTATCATTTCATGAATAAGGCCCATAATGTCAATAAGGCTTCCTACTATAAATCTATGTAATGTCAATAAGACGTTCTAGCTCTATATAATGTTAATAGGGCTTTCTAAAAGCTTTGTAATGTCAATAAAGCCTCCTAGAGCCATAATTAAAATGAGATGATCCATGAATAGAAGAAGGGACAGATAAATCATGTATAACAGAAGACTAGCTGCAAGGTATTTACACATAGGTCCCACTCATTTATAATGGAAATGACCAATTAAGTATTGCAGACCATTTTAGACAAGCGCTCCTTGTTTAAGCTGCCAGGGGTCAGTGCCCCAGGGTGTAAATCTAATCCACCTCATGCTATGTGCTTTATAATAGGTCTGGTCCCTGCCCCTATCTATCTATCTATCTATCTATCTATCTATCTATCAATCTATCTATCTGTATACATTATCTATTTATTTATCTATCTATAGATAGAAAGGTTTAGGTAGCTATGTACTGTTTTTCCAGAAATGTTTTCCTTCTTTTGTAAATTAACATTTATAGTGAACAACAGACATGCCATGACAACTCTAATGGAGGCAATAAAATGCGGCTTCCTGTAGAGCCTGGGGGCTGAAGCCTTTCTAATACATCTGGCAACATCTGCAATAGGTGAGATTAAAAGGAATGTAGATGAAGCAAGACAGCACTAACACCTGGTATGGAGACGGGGAGGCCGATTCATTAATAGCGGCAGGTAGCGACAGTTGAGCGACTGTAGCGGTATTTTCACAGCGCCCGCTAGTAGTCGCTGTGCTTGGCCGTTGTTTGGTTGTTGACAGCGACTCAGTCGGTTTGCCGTAATGTTGAATATTGGGTGACGAGTCGCTATTTGACAGGTTCCGCGCTGTATGGGAGCGCATGATAGCGACTGGCCATAGCGACCGGCTCCCACCATATTCATTAACAAATCACGCTCAAAAAATTCTCACGCTGTGAAATGCATGCTTAAACCCCAGAGCGCTGGCGGCAATGGGTTAAAAGTAGTTTTTTAACCCCCAAACAACCATATTTTTTTACAACCAAGTTTTTTAATATTTTAAATAATTTTGTAATATGAATACATTAATATCAGACCTGTAATATCAATTCTGCACAAATTTTTTTTTTACCTTCAAAAAAATATCTAACATGGCAGAAGTGGTCACAGAATTTTTCACATTTAAAAAAAAAAAAAAAAAAAAAAACAATAACAATTAATTATGAATATTTAAAGATTGTTCCATTGAAATGCATTGGAGAGCGCCAGGTAGCGAGAGGTCATATCTGTCGCTGTTCAAGGTCGGACGCTGGAGCTGTGGGCTGAGGCTGGAATAATGATGAATGAGTGGCTATCTGGCGCTATCTCAGTCGCTAAGCAGGATTGGCTTGATAAATGTGTGATTGTGGTGGGGAGCCGGCGTTCTCGCGGCGGTGCCCATCATTACCGGTCGCTCACCAGTCGCTACCTGTCACTATTCCTTCATAAATAAGGGCCAAAGAAAATATTAGACTTCAAAGGCAACACCACCATCATCTTCCCTGCAAATCTTGGTGCACAGGTAGCGACTGGTGAACGCTGGACACGGCACGCAATTACACATTTATCAAGCAGAATCTGTTTAGCGACTGGGATAGCGCCATGTAGTGTCTGATTCATCATTTTCACAGCCTCAGCGAACAGTGCCAGCGTTCAGCCTTGCACAGCACCAGGTATGACCTCCCGCTACCTGTCGCTCTCCCATACATTTCAGTGGACGATCCTTTTCTTCTCTTTAAACTGTTTTTTTTTTTTTCAAAAAAATCACAAATAATTCTTTGACCTCTTCTGGCATTGAAATAGCATTTTTTTCATAATTTTTTAATTTTTTATATATTTCCTAAGAAATTACATTACAGGTCTGCCATTAAAGTGTTCATGTTACAATGTTGTTACAATGTAATTCAATATGTTTTCGCTTTGTTACTAGTTGATAGATGCTTGAAAACAGACTTTAAACACACCGCCTCCTGCGCTCTGGGCTTCAAACAAGTATTTTTCAGCGCCAGAGATTTGTGAGGCTGTTTTTTTGCTGAATATGGTGTGAGTCGGTCGCTATGAGCAGTCGCTAACATGCGCTCCAATACAGCGCTGTACTGGTCAAATAACGACTCCTCACAATGTATTCAACATTACTGAACAGTGACTGAGTCGCTATAAAGGAGCGACCCACGGCAGAGCACTGCGACTTCTAGCGGGCGCTCTGAAAATGCCTGCTACAGACGCTCATCTGTCGCTACCTGCCGCTAATGATGAATCAGCCTGCCGTATATATGGTATGAACACAAACAGAAAGGTGGTGGGGCTGCCAGCACAGTCCCAAAAGCCTTTATCAAAGTGAGCCACACTCAGTAGTTTAAAAATTCATATACCATGCCTTTATTGAAAACATATACATATACAAGACAGACAAAAGTTTAAAAAACATTAAAAAAAGTGTTGGAAAAGGGGGACTTAGGGCCTTATTTATCAAGGGATAGCACCAGGTAGCGAATGGTGAGCGACCGGTAATGACGGTCACCGCCACGAGAACGCCGGCTCCCCTCCGCAATCACACATTATCAAGCAGATCCTGCTTAGCGACTGACAAAGCGCCAGATAGCGAATCATTCATCATTATTCCAGCCTAACCCCACAGCGCCAGCGTCCGACCTTGAACAGCGACAGGTATGACTTCTCGCTACCTGGCGCTCTCCAATGCATTTCAATGGAGCAATTGTGCAGAATTGTTATTACAGGTCTGATATTAATGTATTCATATTACAAAATGTTTATAAAAACTTGTTTAATTTTTTTTGTCAAAAATATGGGTGTTTGGGGGTTAAAAACTACTTTTAACCCATCGCCGCCAGCGCTCTGGGGTTTAAACATGCATTTTACAGCGCGAGAATTTTTTGAGCGTGATTTGTTAATGAATATGGTGGGAGCCGTTCGCTATGGCCATTCGCTGTCATGCGCTCCCATACAGCACGGAACCTGTCAAACAGCGACTCCCCACCCCGTATTCCACATTACCGCACACCGACTGAGTCGCTGTCAACAACCGAACAACGGCCAAGCACAGCGAATACTAGCGGGCGCTGTGAAAATACCGCTACTGTCGCTACCTGGCGCTATTAATAAATCGGCCTCCCCATTTTATGGCTCTAATACAACAAATACAAATATCATGATGAATGCTGTCAATTAAAGTGAAAATGAGTTCATATATGGTATGAACTTTGGAAATTCTTATGAGGGTTCCTTGCTGTGGCCGGGTTTGTGTATAAATGTTTTTTAAGATTGTGATTGTACTGAGTTTATGAGTTTATGTTTGTGAGTTTATGTATATGTTTGTGAGTTTATGTATATGTTTGTGAGTTTATGTTAATATACTAATAAATTAAAAATGGTTGTATTGATGTAACTTTGGAGGATTGATTATTGAGGAACATTTGGTGCCTCCCAGGGCATCCCATTTTGCGGTTTACTGGGACCGTTGTTGTTTATATTGAATGGTGTTACCAAGATATTGTCACAATGAAAAATCATTAGCGAGGCTACTGGAATCCATCAATGCTAGCTGATACTTGTTGGAGACTAATTTGGGATGCCTGGATGTGTGGTACATCTACCTATGTATAGATGGAGAGGCCTAGGTAGCCATGAACTGTTTTTTTCAGATAAGAGAGTCAATTGAGCACCATACAAATATATATTATTATTATAAGTTTGTAAGCGTGTATTATGCAGCAGTGCAGTTGGATCTATTCTCATGGATGTGAAAGCGTGCTTACATGTGAAAAAGCCGCAGAACAGCAAGAAATGTCTGCGAAAAAGGCAAATCTGTGCTTTTAGATGCTCATTTGCTTATGGGAGAAAGCATGTATCTATGTACAGATACATGCATGCATGTTTATGGATGTGCAATTAGATACATGCTTTCTCCACTATGCAGATATTAGTAATTATTATGGGGGTAATTCGTCAAGGGATAGCGGCAGGTAATGCCCGGTAGCAGCAGGCAGCGTCTGGAGAATGCCGAGCACTGTACGCAAAACTATGAAAGCAAATATGGTGAGCGACTCTAACAGCGCCATGTAGCATCCGATGTATTATTACAGGTGGCTCAGCATATAGCGCCGGCGCTCTAGCTTCCAGAGCGCCACGTATTACCTGTCGCTCTCCCATACATTTCAATGGCCGTTCCTTTTCATCTGTTTAAACAGGGTTTTTATTTCTTTTTTTTTTTCTATCAAATAATTGTGTGACCTCTCCTGGCCTAGAAAAGTCATTTATGAAAACTTTTTCGATTTTTTGTTTTTTTATGCAGAATTTTCATTACAGGTCTGGCACTAAAGTGTTAATGTCACAATGTTACAACAATGTAATTCCATGTGTTTTTGCATTGTTACTGGTGGATATGTGTTCAAAAACAGACCTTAATCACACAGCGTCTGGCGCTCTATGCTCTAACGACCAGATTTAGAGCACCGACACTGTGTGTGTGTAGTTTTTTGATAAGTATGGTGTGGAGCGCCGAGTGTCGGACGCACTAAGCTGGCGCTACCTTTTGCTCCCTGCAGCGCTGTACTGCTGTTACAGCGCTCAACATACACCACATTCATCAACCAAGTTACTAGAGCGACCGAGACTAGCGGCATCTACTAGCGGCGCTTAGACTCTCATCTGCCTATACCTGCCGTTAGTAATGATAGGAAGCCTTATTAATTTATTTTTTTGTGCGGGCACCAGATGAGTGGCTCTCAGGAGCCGCTATCTGCGTCCGTATATGTCAGCGATGGGGAGCGGGACAGCGCTATGCCTGCGCTCCCTCCAAACTCCCTATCAAAGCCAATGAGGCTGCAACCCCTAGCGCTGGCTGGGAGCGCTGAAAATGAGCCACTTCTAACAAAAAAAATACAGCGCCTGAGCGGGCAATGTCAGAAGGGGATTTCAGGTGCCCTGTTTCTGCAGCTTGCCCCTTATTTAGTCCTTGTGGCGGGCAGGGGATCCATAAAAATGTTCAAAAATCCCGGGAATTGCACTGGGGACACACAAATGACAGGACACATGTTTTGCGCAGCCCAAATCACAAGTTTGCACCACAACACAAAAGTGCATAAAATACATTAAAAAATAATTGCAAATAGCCCAGGTACCCCTTGGTACATGCACCAGCCCAAAAAACAAAATTACAAAAGTGGTCTAAATAATTGTAACCATCCGAGCCCATCGAAATGTATGGGATAAGGCCACACAGTGCAGGGTGAGTGCCTGGCCCTATCTGGCACTGTAGGCAGGGCCGGATTATGAGAGGGGAGCAAGGGGCGTGCGCCCTGGGGCCTCCACCACTATCCCTGCATAGGGGGCCTCCACCACTATCCCTGCAAAGGGGGCCTCCACCAACCTTTGGGTTATGGTCTGGTCCAGCATGCCTTTCAGTCTTTGGTCTGATGGGCAGCGGGGCTAGCAACAAAGCTATCGGCGGCAGTGGGGGTTTGCCTGGGCAGCCAAAGCCACCACAGGGCAGGATGCAGAGTCTAGAGCAGCAAAGCCGCCGTCAGCAACTCTACAGTGATGGGTGCAGAGCTGTCACTGCACATAAGCCACAGAGCACAGCCACTGGCAGCTCAATGCAGGGATCTTCTGCTGGACAACTACACTACCCCCTCCCAGAATGGCAAAGCAGAAGTTCCCGAGCAGCACGCACCTGCACAAGGGGGGCACAAGGGACTCTATCTGGGGTCTCCACTAGATTTTGTGTCCAGGGGCCTCCACCACACATAATCCGGCCCTGACTGTAGGGAACTCATCGGCGGCACTCATCCCATCCCCGGTGCTGATGATAGATGGGACACTACCTGACACTATCACAGGCGCTCAGGATGTTTGACTTGATAAATACACCTTTTGCACTGGGACCAGACACTCACCTGACACTACATGGCACTACATGGCACTACATGGCACTACCTGGCCAGAGCAGCCCATCAACCAGCTTCCCCTAAGGTTGCAACAGCAGGAAGCTGCTGTGACTTACCTCTGCCCGATCCACTTCTGTCAGCGGCCGTGGAAGGAGCATTTGAATCTGGCCACAGCCAGGGCTACAAGGCTCCCATGGTTCCTACTCGGCGACCATCTTTTTGTAGCCAGATTCAGATGCTGCTGCTGATGCCGCCATCGCTGACAGAAGAGGATTGCGGGCAGAGGTAAGTCACTTGAGTGCGCTTCACAGTCTTCACCCCGCCACAGCCAACCCCAATGTTCTGGTCTCTATTGATTTAATTACATTTATTCAAAGTTTGGCTGAACTCGAACTTTGGGGGGGTGCGCCCATCCCTTCTATCTATCTATCTATCTATCTATCTATCTATCTATCTATTGTTCTTTCCATCTAATCTATCCCATCTATTGATCTAATATATTATCTATCTATCTATCTATCTATCTATCTATCTATCTATCTTTCTATCTAATTTATCCCATCTATTGATTCTATCTATCTATCTATCTATCTATCTATCTATCGTTCTTTCCATCTAATCTATCCCATCTATTGATCTAATATATTATCTATCTATCTATCTATCTATCTATCTATCTATCTATCTTTCTATCTAATTTATCCCATCTATTGATCCAATCTATTATCTATCTATCTATCTATCTATCTATCTATCTATCTATCTATCTATCGCTCTTTCTATCTATTTTATCCCATCTATTGATTCTATCTATCTATCTATCTATCTATCTATCTATCTATCTATCTATCGTTCTTTCCATCTAATCTATCCCATCTATTGATCTAATATAGTATCTATCTATCTATCTATCTATCTATCTATCTATCTATCTATCTATTGTTCTTTCCATCTAATCTATCCCATCTATTGATCTAATATATTATCTATCTATCTATCTATCTATCTATCTATCTATCTATCTATCTAATGTATCCCATCTATTGATCCTATCTATCTATCTATCTATCTATCTATCTATCTATCATTCTTTCTATCTAATCTATCCCATCTATTGATCTAATATATTATCTATCTATCTATCTATCTATCTATCTATCGTTCTTACTACCTAATTTATCCCATCTATTGATCTAGTCTATTATCTATCTATCTATCTATCTATCTATCTATCTATCTATCGTTCTTTCCATCTAATCTATCCCATCTATTGATCTAATATAGTATCTATCTATCTATCTATCTATCTATCTATCTATCTATCTAATGTATCCCATCTATTGATTCTATCTATCTATCTATCTATCTATCTATCTATCTATCTTTCTTTCTTTCTATCTAATCTATCCCATCTATTGATCTAATATAGTATCTATCTATCTATCTATCTATCTATCTATCTATCTATCTATCTATATCTATCTATCTATCTATCTAATTTATCCCATCTATTGATCCTATCTATCTATCTATCTATCTATCTATCTATCTATCTATCTATCTATCTTATCTATCTATCTATCTATCTATCTATCTATCTATCTATCTATCTATCTAATTTATCCCATCTATTGATCCTATCTATCTATCATCTATCTATCTATCTATCTATCTATCTATCTATCTATCTATCGTTCTTTGTCTATCTATCTATCTATCTATCTATCTATCTATCTATCTATCTACTGTTTATAGGTTTTAAGAAATGTATATATCTTTTTTTTTGTTGTAATCAGTAGACATAACTTGACAGGAGTGTCCTGAGGAATTCCAATGGAGATAATAACATGTGGCTTCCTGTAGACCCCCCAGGGCTGAAGGCTTAGCATTGCATTTGGCAGTACCGAGGTGGGAACAAATGGGATGTGCTGTAGATGAAGCCGGGCAGCATAAACCCGCATGGTATGGAGACAAAAAAATATTAAACTTCAAAGGCAAAGCTACCATCATATGTGTTTTCCAACAATCCACCAATTTAAATGTGATCAGGGGAGGAAGACGCTCCCATCCTCTCAAGCTCTGGCATATTCAGCTTTGGAAAACCCACCCTACTCCATATCAATGGTAAGTATTATTATTTTCTATCCATGTTTGGTATAGCCGGGTTGGAAAAATTATTCTGAAGAACGTGCTGGTCTTGTTATCTATCTAGGAGACACCCAGCAGCAATTGGGGCTTGGGCAAGAAATATGACATAGAAGTTATAATCCTGCATGGAATTAGCCGGCCCCCACCTCTGAGTCATGTGACAGGGGCCGGCTTATTCCAGGGGCGGCTAATTCCCGGTGGGGGGTGGGAGGTGAAAGACCCTTTAAAAACAGGAGCGGACAAAGGAGAGCTGACCAATCTAGTGGATCTCCCCAGCAGACCTCTCCGGTAAGATATAATCTATCATCATTTATGTCATTGTCTTACTTCCTATGTAAGCATATTTTATTATGTAATTTTAAAGCTGAACAAAACCCACCATCGCTTTAATTGATAAATCTTTTTGCTATGCCATTTATTACGGTCTGTACATGAACCCTCTGATTGTGAAGAGCTGCAGAATATGGTGGTGCTATATAAATAACAATTTTAATTATTATTTTTATTATTATTACAGATCGGTAACGTGTGTCTGTCACTGTGTCACCAGGGACCATATTATCAAAAGAACAGTAAGTAGCTCTTATTACAGTAAAAGATGGCAGCACTTCGGTATCTGAATCTTGATTAAATGCCTGCAGCAGCAGGGGTGGGCTGGGGCCACCAATCAGCCCGGGAATGTGGCCATGCAGTATAGAGTGAGTGCAGTATAGAGTGAGTGCAGTATAGTGTGAGTGCAGTATAGTGTGAGTGCAGTATAGAGTGAGTGCAGTATGGTGTGAGTGCAGTATGGTGTGAGTGCAGTATAGAGTGAGTGTAGTATAGTGTGAGTGCAGTATGGTGTGAGTGCAGTATGGTGTGAGTGCAGTATGGTGTGAGTGCAGTATAGAGTGAGTGTAGTATAGTGTGAGTGCAGTATGGTGTGAGTGCAGTATGGTGTGAGTGCAGTATAGTGTGAGTGCAGTATAGAGTGAGTGCAGTATGGTGTGAGTGCAGTATGGTGTGAGTGCAGTATAGAGTGAGTGCAGTATAGTGTGAGTGCAGTATGGTGTGAGTGCAGTATGGTGTGAGTGCAGTATAGTGTGAGTGCAGTATAGTGTGAGTGCAGTATAGTGTGAGTGCAGTATGGTGTGAGTGCAGTATGGTGTGAGTGCAGTATAGAGTGAGTGCAGTATAGAGTGAGTGCAGTATAGTGTGAGTGCAGTATGGTGTGAGTGCAGTATGGTGTGAGTGCAGTATAGTGTGAGTGCAGTATAGTGTGAGTGCAGTATAGAGTGAGTGCATTATAGTGTGAGTGCAGTATAGTGTGAGCGCAGTATAGAGTGAGTGCAGTATAGTGTGAGAGCAGTATAGTGTGAGTGCAGTATAGTGTGAGTGCAGTATAGAGTGAGTGCAGTATAGTGTGAGTGCAGTATGGTGTGAGTGCAGTATAGTGTGAGTGCAGTATGGTGTGAGTGCAGTATGGTGTGAGTGCAGTATGGTGTGAGTGCAGTATGGAGTGAGTGCAGTATAGAGTGAGTGCAGTATAGTGTGAGTGCAGTATGGTGTGAGTGCAGTATGGTGTGAGTGCAGTATAGTGTGAGTGCAGTATAGTGTGAGTGCAGTATAGAGTGAGTGCATTATAGTGTGAGTGCAGTATAGTGTGAGCGCAGTATAGAGTGAGTGCAGTATAGTGTGAGAGCAGTATAGTGTGAGTGCAGTATAGTGTGAGTGCAGTATAGAGTGAGTGCAGTATAGTGTGAGTGCAGTATAGTGTTAGTGCAGTATAGTGTGAGTGCAGTATAGAGTGAGAGCAGTATAGTGTGAGTGCAGTATAGTGTGAGTGCAGTATAGAGTGAGTGCAGTATAGTGTGAGTGCAGTATGGTGTGAGTGCAGTATGGTGTGAGTGCAGTATGGTGTGAGTGCAGTATAGTGTGAGTGCAGTATGGTGTGAGTGCAGTATGGTGTGAGTGCAGTATAGAGTGAGTGCAGTATAGAGTGAGTGCAGTATAGTGTGAGTGCAGTATGGTGTGAGTGCAGTATGGTGTGAGTGCAGTATGGTGTGAGTGCAGTGTGTTGTGAGTGTAGTATAGTGTGAGTGCAGTATGGTGTGAGTGTAGTGTGAGTGCAGTATAGTGTGAGAGCAGTATAGTGTGAGTGCAGTATAGAGTGAGTGCATTATAGTGTGAGTGCAGTATAGTGTGAGCGCAGTATAGAGTGAGTGCAGTATAGTGTGAGAGCAGTATAGTGTGAGTGCAGTATAGTGTGAGTGCAGTATAGAGTGAGTGCAGTATAGTGTGAGTGCAGTATAGAGTGAGTGCAGTATAGAGTGAGTGCAGTGTGTTGTGAGTGTAGTGTGAGTGCAGTATAGTGTGAGAGCAGTATAGTGTGAGTGCAGTATAGAGTGAGTGCATTATAGTGTGAGTGCAGTATAGTGTGAGCGCAGTATAGAGTGAGTGCAGTATAGTGTGAGAGCAGTATAGTGTGAGTGCAGTATAGTGTGAGTGCAGTATGGTGTGAGTGCAGTGTGTTGTGAGTGTAGTATAGTGTGAGTGCAGTATGGTGTGAGTGTAGTGTGAGTGCAGTATAGTGTGAGAGCAGTATAGTGTGAGTGCAGTATAGAGTGAGTGCATTATAGTGTGAGTGCAGTATAGTGTGAGCGCAGTATAGAGTGAGTGCAGTATAGTGTGAGAGCAGTATAGTGTGAGTGCAGTATAGAGTGAGTGCAGTATAGAGTGAGTGCAGTATAGTGTGAGAGCAGTATAGTGTGAGTGCAGTATAGTGTGAGTGCAGTATAGAGTGAGTGCAGTATAGTGTGAGTGCAGTATGGTGTGAGTGTAGTGTGAGTGCAGTATAGTGTGAGAGCAGTATAGTGTGAGTGCAGTATAGAGTGAGTGCATTATAGTGTGAGTGCAGTATAGTGTGAGCGCAGTATAGAGTGAGTGCAGTATAGTGTGAGAGCAGTATAGTGTGAGTGCAGTATGGTGTGAGTGCAGTGTGTTGTGAGTGTAGTATAGTGTGAGAGCAGTATAGTGTGAGTGCAGTATAGAGTGAGTGCATTATAGTGTGAGTGCAGTATAGTGTGAGCGCAGTATAGAGTGAGTGCAGTATAGTGTGAGAGCAGTATAGTGTGAGTGCAGTATAGAGTGAGTGCAGTATAGAGTGAGTGCAGTATAGTGTGAGTGCAGTATAGTGTTAGTGCAGTATAGTGTGAGTGCAGTATAGAGTGAGTGCAGTATAGAGTGAGAGCAGTATAGTGTGAGTGCAGTATAGTGTGAGTGCAGTATAGAGTGAGTGCAGTATAGTGTGAGAG
The DNA here is from genome assembly GCA_027917425.1 of Gastrophryne carolinensis. Classification (NCBI taxonomy): domain Eukaryota; kingdom Metazoa; phylum Chordata; class Amphibia; order Anura; family Microhylidae; genus Gastrophryne; species Gastrophryne carolinensis. The sequence goes on along the minus strand of CM051235.1, from coordinate 37,076,965 downwards.
CAGTATGGTGTGAGTGCAGTATAGTGTGAGTGCAGTATAGAGTGAGTGCAGTATAGTGTGAGAGCAGTATAGTGTGAGTGCAGTATAGAGTGAGTGCAGTATAGTGTGAGTGCAGTATAGAGTGAGTGCAGTATAGAGTGAGTGCAGTATAGTGTGAGTGCAGTATAGTGTGAGTGCAGTATAGAGTGAGTGCAGTATAGTGTGAGAGCAGTATAGAGTGAGTGCAGTATAGTGTGAGTGCAGTATAGAGTGAGTGCAGTATAGTGTGAGAGCAGTATAGTGTGAGTGCAGAATAGTGTGAGTGCAGTATAGAGTGAGTGCAGTATAGTGTGAGTGCAGTATAGAGTGAGTGCAGTATAGAGTGAGTGCAGTATAGTGTGAGTGCAGTATAGTGTGAGTGCAGTATAGAGTGAGTGAAGTATAGAGTGAGTGCAGTATAGTGTGAGAGCAGTATAGTGTGAGTGCAGTATAGTGTGAGTGCAGTATAGAGTGAGTGCAGTATAGTGTGAGAGCAGTATAGTGTGAGTGCAGTATAGAGTGAGTGCAGTATAGTGTGAGAGCAGTATAGTGTTAGTGCAGAATAGTGTGAGTGCAGTATAGTGTGAGTGCAGTATAGAGTGAGTGCAGTATAGTGTGAGTGCAGTATAGAGTGAGTGCAGTATAGAGTGAGTGCAGTATAGTGTGAGAGCAGTGTAGTGTGAGAGCAGTATAGTGTGAGTGCAGTATAGTGTGAGTGCAGTATAGAGTGAGTGCAGTATAGTGTGAGAGCAGTATAGAGTGAGTGCAGTATGGTGTGAGTGCAGTATAGTGTGAGTGCAGTATAGAGTGAGTGCAGTATAGTGTGAGTGCAGTATAGAGTGAGTGCAGTATAGTGTGAGAGCAGTATAGTGTGAGTGCAGAATAGTGTGAGTGCAGTATAGAGTGAGTGCAGTATAGAGTGAGTGCAGTATAGTGTGAGTGCAGTATAGTGTGAGTGCAGTATAGAGTGAGTGCAGTATAGAGTGAGTGCAGTATAGTGTGAGTGCAGTATAGAGTGAGTGCAGTATAGTGTGAGAGCAGTGTAGTGTGAGAGCAGTATAGTGTGAGTGCAGTATAGTGTGAGTGCAGTATAGAGTGAGTGCAGTATAGTGTGAGAGCAGTATAGAGTGAGTGCAGTATGGTGTGAGTGCAGTATAGTGTGAGTGCAGTATAGAGTGAGTGCAGTATAGAGTGAGTGCAGTATAGAGTGAGTGCAGTATGGTGTGAGTGCAGTATAGTGTGAGTGCAGTATAGTGTGAGAGCAGTATGGTGTGAGTGCAGTATAGTGTGAGTGCAGTATAAAGTGAGTGCAGTATGGTGTGAGTGAAGTATAGCTTTAGTGCAGTATGGTGTGAGTGCAGTATAGTGTGAGTGCAGTTTGATGTGAGTACAGTATAGTATGAGTGCAGTATAGCTTTAGTGCAGTATGTGAGTCCAGTGAAGCATTAGTGCAGTATAGTGTGAGTGCAGTATAGTGTGAGAGCAGTATAGTGTGAGTGCAGTATAGTGTGAGTGCAGTATGGTGTGAGTGCAGTATAGTGTGAGTGCAGTATGGTGTGAGTGCAGTATAGTGTGAGTGCAGTATAGTGTGAGTGCAGTATGGTGTGAGTGAAGTATAGCTTTAGTGCAGTATAGTGTGAGTGCAGTTTGATGTGAGTACAGTATAGTATGAGTGCAGTATAGCTTTAGTGCAGTATGTGAGTCCAGTGAAGCATTAGTGCAGTATAGTGTGAGTGCAGTATAGTGTGAGAGCAGTATAGTGTGAGTGCAGTATAGTGTGAGTGCAGTATAGTGTGAGTGCAGTATAGCTTTAGTGCAGTATGTGAGTCCAGTGAAGCATTAGTGCAGTATAGTGTGAGTGCAGTATAGAGTGAGTGCAGTATAGTGTGAGTGCAGTATAGTGTGAGTGCAGTATAGTGTGAGTGCAGTTTGATGTGAGTACAGTATAGTATGAGTGCAGTATAGCTTTAGTGCAGTATGTGAGTCCAGTGAAGCATTAGTGCAGTATAGTGTGAGTGCAGTATAGAGTGAGTGCAGTATAGTGTGAGTGCAGTATAGTGTGAGTGCAGTATAGTGTGAGTGCAGTATAGTGTGAGTGCAGTATAGTGTGAGTGCAGTATGGTGTGAGTGCAGTATAGTGTGAGTGCAGTATGGTGTGAGTGCAGTATAGTGTGAGTGCAGTATAGAGTGAGTGCAGTATAGTGTGAGTGCAGTATAGTGTGAGTGCAGTATAGTGTGAGTGCAGTATAGTGTGAGAGCAGTATAGTGTGAGAGCAGTATAGTGTGAGTGCAGTATAGTGTGAGTGCAGTATAGAGTGAGTGCAGTATAGTGTGAGTGCAGTATAGAGTGAGTGCAGTATAGAGTGAGTGCAGTATAGTGTGAGTGCAGTATAGTGTGAGTGCAGTATAGAGTGAGTGAAGTATAGAGTGAGTGCAGTATAGTGTGAGTGCAGTATAGTGTGAGTGCAGTATAGAGTGAGTGCAGTATAGAGTGAGTGCAGTATAGTGTGAGAGCAGTATAGTGTGAGAGCAGTATAGTGTGAGTGCAGTATAGTGTGAGTGCAGTATAGAGTGAGTGCAGTATAGTGTGAGAGCAGTATAGAGTGAGTGCAGTATGGTGTGAGTGCAGTATAGAGTGAGTGCAGTATAGTGTGAGTGCAGTATAGAGTGAGTGCAGTATAGAGTGAGTGCAGTATAGAGTGAGTGCAGTATAGTGTGAGTGCAGTATAGAGTGAGTGCAGTATAGTGTGAGTGCAGTATAGAGTGAGTGCAGTATAGAGTGAGTGCAGTATAGAGTGAGTGCAGTATAGAGTGAGTGCAGTATAGTGTGAGTGCAGTATAGAGTGAGTGCAGTATGGTGTGAGTGAAGTATAGCTTTAGTGCAGTATAGTGTGAGTGCAGTTTGATGTGAGTACAGTATAGTATGAGTGCAGTATAGCTTTAGTGCAGTATGTGAGTCCAGTGAAGCATTAGTGCAGTATAGTGTGAGTGCAGTATAGTGTGAGAGCAGTATAGTGTGAGTGCAGTATAGTGTGAGTGCAGTATAGTGTGAGTGCAGTATAGTGTGAGTGCAGTATAGTGTGAGTGCAGTATGGTGTGAGTGCAGTATAGTGTGAGTGCAGTATGGTGTGAGTGCAGTATAGTGTGAGTGCAGTATAGTGTGAGTGCAGTTTGATGTGAGTACAGTATAGTATGAGTGCAGTATAGCTTTAGTGCAGTATGTGAGTCCAGTGAAGCATTAGTGCAGTATAGTGTGAGTGCAGTATAGTGTGAGAGCAGTATAGTGTGAGTGCAGTATAGTGTGAGTGCAGTATGGTGTGAGTGCAGTATAGTGTGAGTGCAGTATGGTGTGAGTGCAGTATAGTGTGAGTGCAGTATAGTGTGAGTGCAGTATGGTGTGAGTGAAGTATAGCTTTAGTGCAGTATAGTGTGAGTGCAGTTTGATGTGAGTACAGTATAGTATGAGTGCAGTATAGCTTTAGTGCAGTATGTGAGTCCAGTGAAGCATTAGTGCAGTATAGTGTGAGTGCAGTATAGTGTGAGAGCAGTATAGTGTGAGTGCAGTATAGAGTGAGTGCAGTATAGTGTGAGTGCAGTATAGAGTGAGTGCAGTATAGTGTGAGTGCAGTATAGAGTGAGTGCAGTATAGAGTGAGTGCAGTATAGTGTGAGTGCAGTATAGTGTGAGAGCAGTATAGTGTGAGAGCAGTATAGTGTGAGTGCAGTATAGTGTGAGTGCAGTATAGTGTGAGTGCAGTATAGTGTGAGAGCAGTATAGTGTGAGAGCAGTATAGTGTGAGTGCAGTATAGAGTGAGTGCAGTATAGAGTGAGTGCAGTATAGTGTGAGAGCAGTATAGTGTGAGAGCAGTATAGTGTGAGTGCAGTATAGAGTGAGTGCAGTATGGTGTGAGTGCAGTATAGTGTGAGTGCAGTATAGAGTGAGTGCAGTATAAAGGGAGAGCAGTATAGTGTGAGTGCAGTATAGAGTGAGTGCAGTATAGAGTGAGTGCAGTATAGAGTGAGTGCAGTATAGTGTGAGTGCAGTATAGTGCGAGTGCAGTATAGAGTGAGTGCAGTATAAAGTGAGAGCAGTATAGTGTGAGTGCAGTATAGAGTGAGTGCAGTATAGTGTGAGTGCAGTATAGAGTGTGTGCAGTATAGTGTGAGTGCAGTATGGTGTGAGTGAAGTATAGCTTTAGTGCAGTATAGTGTGAGTGCAGTTTGATGTGAGTACAGTATAGTATGAGTGCAGTATAGCTTTAGTGCAGTATGTGAGTCCAGTGAAGCATTAGTGCAGTATAGTGTGAGTGCAGTATAGTGTGAGTGCTGTATAGTGTGAGTGCAGTATAGAGTGAGTGCAGTATAGTGTGAGTGCAGTATAGCTTTAGTGCAGTATGTGAGTCCAGTGAAGCATTAGTGCAGTATAGTGTGAGTGCAGTATGGTGTGAGTGCAGTATGGTGTGAGTGCAGTATGGTGTGAGTGCAGTATAGTGTGAGTGCAGTATAGAGTGAGTGCAGTATAGAGTGAGTGCAGTATAGTGTGAGTGCAGTATGGTGTGAGTGCAGTATAGTGTGAGTGCAGTATGGTGTGAGTGCAGTATAGTGTGAGTGCAGTATGGTGTGAGTGCAGTATAGTGTGAGTACAGTATGGTGTGAGTGCAGTATAGTGTGAGTGCAGTATGGTGTGAGTGCAGTATAGTGTGAGTGCAGTATGGTGTGAGTGCAGTATAGTGTGAGTGCAGTATGGTGTGAGTGCAGTATAGTGTGAGTGCAGTATGGTGTGAGTGCAGTATAGTGTGAGTGCAGTATGGTGTGAGTGCAGTATAGAGTGAGTGCAGTATAGAGTGAGTGCAGTATAGTGTGAGTGCAGTATAGTGTGAGAGCAGTATAGTGTGAGAGCAGTATAGTGTGAGTGCAGTATAGTGTGAGTGCAGTATAGTGTGAGAGCAGTATAGTGTGAGAGCAGTATAGTGTGAGTGCAGTATAGAGTGAGTGCAGTATAGAGTGAGTGCAGTATAGTGTGAGAGCAGTATAGTGTGAGAGCAGTATAGTGTGAGTGCAGTATAGAGTGAGTGCAGTATGGTGTGAGTGCAGTATAGTGTGAGTGCAGTATAGAGTGAGTGCAGTATAAAGGGAGAGCAGTATAGTGTGAGTGCAGTATAGAGTGAGTGCAGTATAGTGTGAGTGCAGTATAGTGCGAGTGCAGTATAGAGTGAGTGCAGTATAAAGTGAGAGCAGTATAGTGTGAGTGCAGTATAGAGTGAGTGCAGTATAGTGTGAGTGCAGTATAGAGTGAGTGCAGTATAGTGTGAGTGCAGTATGGTGTGAGTGAAGTATAGCTTTAGTGCAGTATAGTGTGAGTGCAGTTTGATGTGAGTACAGTATAGTATGAGTGCAGTATAGCTTTAGTGCAGTATGTGAGTCCAGTGAAGCATTAGTGCAGTATAGTGTGAGTGCAGTATAGTGTGAGTGCTGTATAGTGTGAGTGCAGTATAGAGTGAGTGCAGTATAGTGTGAGTGCAGTATGGTGTGAGTGCAGTATAGTGTGAGTGCAGTATGGTGTGAGTGCAGTATAGTGTGAGTGCAGTATAGTGTGAGTGCTGTATAGTGTGAGTGCAGTATAGAGTGAGTGCAGTATAGTGTGAGTGCAGTATAGCTTTAGTGCAGTATGTGAGTCCAGTGAAGCATTAGTGCAGTATAGTGTGAGTGCAGTATGGTGTGAGTGCAGTATGGTGTGAGTGCAGTATAGTGTGAGTGCAGTATAGAGTGAGTGCAGTATAGAGTGAGTGCAGTATAGTGTGAGTGCAGTATGGTGTGAGTGCAGTATAGTGTGAGTGCAGTATGGTGTGAGTGCAGTATAGTGTGAGTGCAGTATGGTGTGAGTGCAGTATAGTGTGAGTGCAGTATGGTGTGAGTGCAGTATAGTGTGAGTGCAGTATGGTGTGAGTGCAGTATAGTGTGAGTGCAGTATGGTGTGAGTGCAGTATAGAGTGAGTGCAGTATGGTGTGAGTGCAGTATAGTGTGAGTGCAGTATGGTGTGAGTGCAGTATAGTGTGAGTGCAGTATGTGAGTCCAGTGAAGCATTAGTGCAGTATAGCATGGGAACATCATAGTATAAGTGTAATATGATACAAGCACAATATAGAATGAGTACAGTATAGCATGGGTGCATTATATAGCATGGGTGCATTATACCATAAGTGCAGTATAACACGAGTGCATTAAAGCATGAGTGCAATATAGCATGAGTGCAGTATAACACGAGTGCAGGATAGTATGAGTGTAATAAAGTGCGAGTGCTGCGGCTTTTATTTTGTAACTACATTAACCAACCAAAAAAAAAACATGCTTAACTGTTACAAATGTTTGTTTCTTTGACATGAGCTGTCCTCACTGCTGGATGGATCAGCATCACTCTTAATATCTAAGAGGCTGATTCATTACTAGCGCAAGGTAACGGCAGATGAGCGTCTGTAGCGAGGCGCTCCGATCACCCGCTAGTAGTCGCTGTGATGGCTATGGTTCGCTGTTACCGAGCGCCTCAGCCGCTGGCCGCCATTGATGAATTTGATGTGTGAGTCGCTATAACACCAGTACAGCGCTATGTGGGAGCGCACGGTAGCGACTGGTCAGTGTGAGCGACTCAAACCATATTCATCAAAAAAACAGCCTCACACAGCGCCGGCGCTCAAAATTGGGGTCGCTGTAGCCCAGATCGCAAGAAGCTGTGTGATTAAAGTCTGTTTTTGAACACATATGGGTTGATTCAAAGAAACATGTAACAGCTTGGATTTGGCTCACGATCATCCTATTTTTCACGTCCGCTCGTGCGTTCGTATGAACTTGCGAGTGATTCAATAAGCAAATACGTTTCTATCCTAAAATATACGTCCGTTCGTATGATATCTCCCGAACTTGCCTCAGTCAGTTGACAATCGTAAAAATCACGTTCATGTGCTCACCTGTTGCGGCGGCAGCCTGTTTTGTCGGCGGCTTCCATCGTCCAGCTCTTCCAATTACTTGCGTTTGCCTCTGGTTTTCATTGGTTTTTGGCCTCTTAGATTCGTGCGTTCTTATGTATATAAGATCTTGCGCATGCGCACCCTCAACCAGAAACTTACCTAAACCCTTTAGCGCTTGCATCCAACTTCATTTCTCGCTCCCTCAAACTTACCTAAACCCCTTAGCGCCTGCATCCAACTTCATTTCTCGCTCCCTCAAACTTACCTAAACCCCTTAGCGGCTGCATCCAACTTCATTTCTCGCTCCCTCAAACTTACCTAAACCCCTTAGCGGCTGCATCCAACTTCATTTCTCGCTCCCTCAAACTTACCTAAACCCTTTAGCGCTTGCATCCAACTTCATTTCTCGCTCCCTCAAACTTACCTAAACCCCTTAGCGCTTGCATCCAACTTCATTTCTCGCTCCCTCAAACTTACCTAAACCCCTTAGCGGCTGCATCCAACTTCATTTCTCGCTCCCTCAAACTTACCTAAACCCTTTAGCGCTTGCATCCAACTTCATTTCTCGCTCCCTCAAACTTACCTAAACCCCTTAGCGCTTGCATCCAACTTCATTTCTCGCTCCCTCAAACTTACCTAAACCCTTTAGCGCCTGCATCCAACTTCATTTCTCGCTCCCTCAAACTTACCTAAACCCTTTAGCGCTTGCATCCAACTTCATTTCTCGCTCCCTCAAACTTACCTAAACCCTTTAGCGCCTGCATCCAACTTCATTTCTCGCTCCCTCAAACTTACCTAAACCCTTTAGCGCTTGCATCCAACTTCATTTCTCGCTCCCTCAAACTTACCTAAACCCCTTAGCGCTTGCATCCAACTTCATTTCTCGCTCCCTCAAACTTACCTAAACCCCTTAGCGCTTGCATCCAACTTCATTTCTCGCTCCCTCAAACTTACCTAAACCCTTTAGCGCCTGCATCCAACTTCATTTCTCGCTCCCTCAAACTTACCTAAACCCTTTAGCGCTTGCATCCAACTTCATTTCTCGCTCCCTCAAACTTACCTAAACCCTTTAGCGCCTGCATCCAACTTCATTTCTCGCTCCCTCAAACTTACCTAAACCCTTTAGCGCTTGCATCCAACTTCATTTCTCGCTCCCTCAAACTTACCTAAACCCCTTAGCGCTTGCATCCAACTTCATTTCTCGCTCCCTCAAACTTACCTAAACCCTTTAGCGCTTGCATCCAACTTCATTTCTCGCTCCCTCAAACTTACCTAAACCCCTTAGCGCTTGCATCCAACTTCATTTCTCGCTCCCTCAAACTTACCTAAACCCCTTAGCGCCTGCATCCAACTTCATTTCTCGCTCCCTCAAACTTACCTAAACCCCTTAGCGCCTGCATCCAACTTCATTTCTCGCTCCCTCAAACTTACCTAAACCCCTTAGCGCTTGCATCCAACTTCATTTCTCGCTCCCTCAAACTTACCTAAACCCTTTAGCGCCTGCATCCAACTTCATTTCTCGCTCCCTCAAACTTACCTAAACCCTTTAGCGCTTGCATCCAACTTCATTTCTCGCTCCCTCAAACTTACCTAAACCCCTTAGCGGCTGCATCCAACTTCATTTCTCGCTCCCTCAAACTTACCTAAACCCTTTAGCGCTTGCATCCAACTTCATTTCTCGCTCCCTCAAACTTACCTAAACCCTTTAGCGCTTGCATCCAACTTCATTTCTCGCTCCCTCAAACTTACCTAAACCCCTTCGCGCCTGCATCCAACTTCATTTCTCGGTCCATAAAACGTAAGAAAATCACATAATTTACATATGTCTATATGTTTCTAAGTGTGTTGTTTCTGGTTTGTGTAATTTTTTGGGTGTGTGCATATTAGAAAAGACACATTTAGGAAGGCTTCAAATATAATTTATTTAAAAGTTTTTCTTTCTTTGGTTTGGAATAAAATTCCAAATTTTTTTTTATAGTTTTTTTTTGTTTTTTAAAACCGTTTTTGTTTTTTGGCCTCGGGAAAACATATATAATTTTTTTATTTGTTTTTAACAGTAAAACTTTTTTTTTTTTTTTTGTGGGTTTTTTTGTTTAAAAAATATATATATTATTTTTTGTTAAAACAATTAAAAACTTTCTAAAATTTTAACAACTTTTAAAAAACGTGAAACAAAGGAGCCAGGACCAAGGGCACTATTCATCATCCTCTTCTTCATCTGTTGGCCCCAACGTCGCCTGTATGGCCAGCAGCTCGGCCACCAACTCCTTCATTCGTTTTTTTTTTCCCGCCAAGGTTTTGGGGATCATCCCTGTAACCAATAGAGAAAGAAACATAAATAGGAGTCCCAGACCGGTTTGTATGCTGGAAATAGATTTAGGGTTAATCAAATACATGTAAATGCATGACATATGTCCTTCTTCAAAGGGATACAGTTAATGCATTTCCCACAGGTAAGTGTTTAAACTCCTTAAACCGGACCTTCAACATTATTTAATGAAAAACAAAAACTATTCACAAATGATTCTGCCCCACCTCAAAGTTAGTTAGGCTTTTTTGGGGATTACAGCGCCGCCATCTGGACTCTGAAGCATAACACTTAATGAGGAGAGGAGAGTTGGATAAAGTACAGGGGAGTAGGTTACAGTGGTGCGTTGGGAATCCAGAGCATAGCTGGGTTGAGGGAAAGGTCATCACTCACACAATGCATGGCAGCACCTTCCTTTTTTCAATCTGGATCCCATGCTGCCTGTAAATATTGTGCATTCCATATTCCCCAATATTGGTTTTGTTCTGTCTAATAACATGCATTAGATGGCTGAAGGGTGTTTTTCCATGTTTCTAATCTGTAGGTACAGTGTGATGGCTAAGTCTTTGGTTCTTAATACTAGTTTGGGTCCTCTTTAAGCTAACGAAGTGCCCACATGAAAGTGTGAACTACACTTTGGCTACGCCTTTAGTTATGTGTGTGTTATTAGCTAAGCAAACATTAATATGAATAATGGCATGGAGACTTACGGAGTTGGTGGCCGACAGATGGCTGGTTGGGGCCAACAGGCTGCCCTTGGTCCTGGCTCGGCTGTGAAGAAGTCCCTGGAGAAACATGTGACATTTGGTTAGTATTTGTAGATAGTCACTATCCCCAACATATCTGGCTCCCAGTCTGGCTGACATCACTCACCTTCGCCAGGATCTCCTTCCAGCATCTCTGCTGCCTCCTCCTCCACTATCTCACCCGCTCCTGAAGCTTCTACAAATACATAATAAAGGATAACTTAGTTTTTGGCCTGCCATGTATATCTTTGTGCCTAGACATGAAGAGTGACATACCAGAGCCTTCCCCATGCGTGGCCAGGTATGACTCCACGCCCACGCGCCTTGGCCCCTCCTCTGTGGTAAGGTCCAGGGGCTGGTCTGAGGAGGCCACAGAGGAGGGGTAGGTCCGTCGCCCGGGAGATCCACCACCTTCACTCACAGATGCAGAGTCATGCAGCACTGGTCGGCCTGTACGTCTCCGGGTGCGGCGAATTCTGAAATCCATTTCCAACACTACCAAAGAAAAGTCATTATAAATAAAGGCATAACTTAGACATTTGGAACATATACCATGCAATTGCTTAGTACTTACTTGGGAAATGGATCCCAAAAAACCTCCGCACCCGGGGCATGTGCAGACGCTTCAGGTCCGACCAATGCTGCATTATCTGGGTGTGAGTGAAGGTGGTGCTGGTCACACGGTGTATCTCCGCGATGATCTCCCGGGCGATGTCCCTTTTCTCGCACACATTGGGCGCGAAGTCATACCGGCGCTGAAGCATGATCTGAAAAACATAATGGACACAGAGCTTTTACTTTTACACACAGACCCATATGTGTTGCATCACAAGTTGAGTATTTAATGTCATTAACACACACATTTCGAATGGCCGCCATTTTTGGGGAGTGGCTTAAAGAGGACGTTGACTGTGATTGACAGTCTGGTCTTATGTTATATGTATCACACACCATGTACATACAGATAATAGCCAACATCAACAATCAGGCCACCTGCATCTATGGCATGTTAGGATGTTTTAAAGATCCAAGATGTAGCCTAATGCTTAGGCTTTTGGCCCACGTGTGTGGCTTCCCGTTGTGTTTTTATGGCTTAGGAAAACAGTGTTCCGCAAACATCCGCATCAAGGTCCGAGACAGGCCAGGTTTGACAGCTCGCCCCGCTACTCCACAGGTTAATTAACTGTTGCTAAGCCGGAGCAATTGGCCGAATTAGGACATCAGCATAGACAGGTGAAAACGTGGCCAGGCTCGGCCCTTGAGGATGAAGTGTGAGGAGCCAGTGATTAAACATTAAGAGACCCCAAACTAGTTCCCAACGCATCATTTACATTTAGGCCATCATTGACTATTCTATTAAAATGCACAGGCAGCCACTTACCAGCATGAGGATCTCTTCCTGTTGACGGGTGAAGATAGTGGGCGCCATCTTTAGTCTTCTTCCAGGCAGCAGATAAGTGAAACCCCAGCGGTTTCCTGGTTCCGCACGAACGTACGTCCGTACGAGCGCGTAGTCGTGCGCATAGGCGTCAGACGCTGGGCGCATGATTTAAAGGTCCCTGCACCCAAAGCTCATTCTCTTTGAGCTTTTGGACAAAATGGCACCAAAAAAGGCAGCAGCTAAACGCGGCCAGCAAAGCCAGACCTCTGAGGGCCCAACAACCAGGTCCCAGCAACGACCGAAGAAGCTAAGGTCCCAGAAGGCCCAGAAGGCAAGTACCACCTCGGCCCCACCAAGGGACACTGGACCCTCCCTTTCCCAAAAAAGGGCCCCAAAGGCACGTGCCCCTGCGGCCAAAAAACAGGCCACAGCAGCCACCACCACCTCTGCCCCCAGAAGAGGCCGCCCAAGGGAGCCCACACCACCCATGCTTTCAAGCCGGGCACTTAGCCAACCCAGGCCCCACAGCAGTGCCCGAAGCACATCCAGCCCGCACAGAAGGGCCCGAAGCCCCTCCAGGGCCAGAAGCCCCTACAGGGCCCGAACCCCATCCAGGGCCAGAAGAACCCCATCCAGGGCCAGAAGCCCAGCCAGGGCCAGAAGCCCCTACAGGGCCCGAACCCCATCCAGGGCCAGAAGAACCCCATCGAGGGCCAGAAGCCCAGCCAGGGCCAGAAGCCCCTACAGGGCCCGAACCCCATCCAGGGCCAGAAGAACCCCATCCAGGGCCAGAAGCCCAGCCAGGGCCAGAAGCCCCTACAGGGCCCGAACCCCATCCAGGGCCAGAAGCCCAGCCAGGGCCAGAAGCCCCTACAGGGCCCGAACCCCATCCAGGGCCAGAAGAACCCCATCCAGGGCCAGAAGCCCAGCCAGGGCCAGAAGCCCCTACAGGGCCCGAACCCCATCCAGGGCCAGAAGAACCCCAACCAGGGCCAGAAGCCCAGCCAGGGCCAGAAGCCCCTACAGGGCCCGAACCCCATCCAGGGCCAGAAGAACCCCAACCAGGGCCAGAAGCCCAGCCAGGGCCAGAAGCCCCTACAGGGCCCGAACCCCATCCAGGGCCAGAAGAACCCCATCCAGGGCCAGAAGCCCAGCCAGGGCCAGAAGCCCCTACAGGGCCCGAACCCCATCCAGGGCCAGAAGAACCCCATCCAGGGCCAGAAGCCCAGCCAGGGCCCGAACCCCATCCAGGGCCAGAAGCCCCCGACCTGGCACCAGCCGGGAACAGAGCCCCCGACCTGGCACCAGCCGGGAACCTAGCCCCCCAAGAGGGCCCCGAATTGCAACCATGACCACATCTACACCTGGAAGTTCGGTGGCCAGCCACGCCAGAACACCCAGTCCCTTGGCCAGTCCAGTCCAGTCATTGGGAAGCCACCAATCCGGCCATTCCCCTACCCAGCCCCAGGCCATAATGTCACCACATGTGTCTGCACACATGGAGGAGCAGCCAAGCCAACCATCTGGCCGCACATTGCGCCGCGGCCAGTTGAGTGGGAGATTCTCCCATGACCAAAATATGGCATTGGCTAGTGGCCTTACATTATACTATGACGAGCTATATGGGAGCAAATCCAAACACACCACCAAGCAGCGCAAGATGGCATTGTTTGAAACCATCCTCCGACAAGTAAATGCAGCGGGGGAAGAGAGGAAAGATGTGTCCCAAATTCAGAAGAAAATCTCTGATCTGAAGTATGCTGTACGGCAAAAAGAAATTAAAAGGCATAATTACAGGTAAATAAATGTTTTCGCTAAATATAATGTTTGGGATGTGCTGTATGCCCCTTTTCTGAATACCAAACGATTTTCTCTTTTCAGCATGAAAACTGGAGGTGGCTTTCCATCTAAATTGGAGTTTACCCCTGCTGAGGAGATTGTGCTTGGACTTCTCCATCCGGTCGCGGTCGGTGGACATGCTGGTCTAAGGGACACAGACTCCCCGACCCGTACCCACGGTGAGTACTATTAAATCTGCATGTTTGCCTGTTTGCTAAATAATCTACAGTTCACTAGTAACAAGATAACGGGATGCCCCTATGGTTTGCCTTGCTTGGCCTCGCACTACTGTGGCTGTTTGTGTCCTCTTTTGGTCCCTGTGAATCACACATTTAGGCCCACAGCCATTATGGCAAAGATCAAATGTCCAATTGTATTGTTAAAGTCATGAAGTTTCGCAAGATAAGTGAGATATTTAGAATCAATCACAAAACACACATCATTATGTATGGGTTGCCTTTTGGTTGTGTGAGTTGTGTTTGAGTTAACTATTTAATTAGCCACCCACAAACATATGTGACCAAGAGCAGCGAGACTCAACTGGCGGCCCGGGGTCCCAATGCGGACCTTGGCACCACATTCAAGGACCCCTGCCCAGACAGCCCTGCACTCAGTTACTTCTGTGTTGACGTGCTCAGAGCTGCCCCCTTGATCGGCCATGTAGTGGTTGGTCTCCTGCCCAATGTCATGGCTCCGTGAAACATAGCATTGCAATATGAAGTACTGCCCAGGAAGTGGCATTGCAAGGTACACAGTAACTTATTTAAATTTTCACTGGCCACAATCGTGTCCCGCTGCCCCTGCTCTGGCCCATGTGCCACAGTCCCCCCATGCCCCCCCCCCACATAAGCCCCATACATTTGTAACAGATTGGCTCCATCCATCACATCACCATCAATACGTTAACTCCCCCCTTTAGACATCCAATCCCTGTCCCCTCAGCTCTGGCCCATCCAGCCCAGCAAGGGCAAGCAGCCTTTATTAGTTGGCACTTTGAAAGCTCCAGCCCCTCCACCAGTGTCTTTATTTTTAACTAGACACCCCCTGCGTCAGCACCATGGCCAGACATTCACCTCTCACCACATACCTTGAAATGGGCGTTTCAAACAATTGTTTGAGTACCCCGGACCTAGCGAATGGTAGGCTAAATCCAAAAATGTGCCCTGAAAGTTGGATGCTGAATGGGTACACTTCATGACTTAGAACTGAGGTCACTTAGCAGTTTGTCCGAGCCATTGCACCTCTGTAAACTTGCGTGGGTTTGAACAAAGGTAACCATTGCTCTAGAGTGGAATAATATTACAAATAGAGCTATATTTGATTACCTATCCAAAAAAAGGTTATGTGTGTGTGTTTACGTGGTATTTTTTTCTCTTCTTCAGCCCAGCATGATCCCTCAGCAAGGGTAAACTCACCCCCCAGTTTGGTTATGCCTACCAGGTCCGTACAGCATCGGAGCCCAGATCAGAGATTTTCGGTAAGTTTATTTAGTAGCATAAATAATAACAAGTGCTTAAGAATGTGTTAAACTGTTGAAATCCTACATTGGGACGCAAACTTAGCCTTTTTTTTTTTTCGATGTCCCTACAGACCCGCACACTCATGGAAGAGATCCAGGACATGGAGGAAGATGATGATGTCTCCGTACAGGGCACGTCGGATGAACTCCCCCTGGGTCCCAATTTGGAACTGCTCGATAATGTTTCTCTGGCCAATCCTCAGCAGCAGAGTGAATCTCCATCCATTGTGCTTGCACATGGGGAGACTGACACTACAGTCCCCAGTGTTCACTCTGCTGCTGAGGATTTGCAAAGCAGGCCGGTTGCTGTTGAGGGTACGACACCACGCGGCAGGGCACGCCCAAGAGCCAGGGTAATTGTGCGGCGGACGCCATTACGCCGCCCCACAATTTCCCAGGGGAGGCAGAGTGCCCTGCTTCAATTATGGACCCAACAAAGGGACTCTTATGACGCCCAGCTCGTTACAGAGCGTGAGCAAAGGCATGCAGACATGGTGAACATCCATACCAGTCTACAGGGCATCCTCGCGGAGTTGCGTACCCTCAACAGCAACGTGGCCAATTCAAGTAATGGCATCCAGTCAGCCATGGCTGAGATGACCAATATGCAGAGAAACATTGTGGAGCAGTTCCAAATTCACAATGCTGCCATGGCCCAGGCTAGGTCCCATTCCCATGGACCTCCACCTGGACCTCCACCTGGGTATTATGGGCAGCCACCCTATTAAGCCATGGGTGTGTGGGACATCTTTTCTCTTAACCCCCACTGTATTTACTTGTCCTTTGAGGTTTCAAACAATCCATTTTGTGTTGCTCTGGCAGGTTGTGTTTTGTATTTGCTCCCATATAGCTCCTTAGAGTAATGCTTAAGGCCACTAGCCAATGCCATAGGTCTATGTGGAGTTTATCTGGCCACTTATGGCTTAACCTATGTATTTGGTTGGTGCTCCTCCTGTTTGCAGACATGTTTGTGTGACATTATGGCCATGCCCAAATATCCCTGGGCACAGGCAATATTAATGACTGGACTAGGCTGGCCTTTGGACTGGGTGTCCTGGTTTGGTTGTGCCACTCACTTCCAGGTGTAGATGTGCTCGATGTTTTTTTTTTTATGTTATCCATTTGTTACCACAGATGTATGTGGACTGATTTCTGTTAACCACTATAATTTTTCATTTGCTAAGTAAAACAAAAATTTAACTTCCAATACTTGTGGCGTTTTTAGTGGGAAGACTTTTGTAACAGCTTGGCCTAAACCAGATAATTTTGTTTGGAAGAGGTGTAACAATGCACAGCGAAAGCTAAGGAAACTACATGAAATACATTAGGCAACAATTAAGGTCGAAATGTTTTACTTAGAGGTAATGCCACATTAGGGCAAAACAACATATGTTTCCAAAAGGATAACACAGACATACAGAATGGTGAGACAGGGAAAAAACTTAACTAAAATGCTGGCTGATCAGGTTGGCTCTAACAGATTGGCCAGACTCACTGGGGGGCCCCTCAAAATTCTCGGCTTCATCCTCGACGGCTGAAGAGGGCAGGCTGTCCACATAACGTGGGACACGTTCCAGGATGGCAAAATTGTGCAAAACAGCACATGCCATTATAATGTCGATCACTTTCTTGGGATCATATTGCAGGGCCCCCCCAGTATGGTCAAGGCAACGAAAACGTGTCTTCAGCAGACCAAAGGCCCTCTCCACAACAGCCCGGGTCTTGCGATGTGCACGGTTATACGCTTCCTGAGAGGCATCCTGGGGCCGCAGCACAGGCGTCATGAGCCAGGGTAGAAGTGGGTACCCGGAATCACCTTAAACAGAGAATTAAATGTAATCAAAATTAAAAAGGCAACACAACCAACACCAAAAAATTCACAGATATCATAATGATGTAAGGTAAAGTGTTCCCAAAAAAAAACAGGGCACATTAGGGCCCCCAAATATTGCACTAAGGTATAACCTAAATAAAAATGGCACTTCTATATACCAATTAATTAACAAACATCTGCACGGCCAAGGGTATTTGTATTTTACATATATTTGTAGTTTTCAGACATGTTACAATTAGGATGCTGCTGAGGGCCTATCCACATTTCACTGGAAACTACAATGTATGCAGTTTAAGTCCACTTTGACATTTAACGACCAATAGTACAAAAGGAGCCAAATGTCAAAGATCCCTATCCACATTTCAATGGAAACTACAATGTATGCAGTTTAAGTCCACTTTGACATTTAACGACCAATAGTACAAAAGGAGCCAAATGTGAAAGATCCCTATCCACATTTCAATGGAAACTACAATGTATGCAGTTTAAGTCCACTTTGACATTTAACGACCAATAGTACAAAAGGAGCCAAATGTCAAAGATCCCTAGCCACATTTCACTGGAAACTACAATGTATGCAGTTTAAGTCCACTTTGACATTTAACGACCAATAGTACAAAAGGAGCCAAATGTCAAAGATCCTTGGGTATAAACTCCAAACCAATATATTTAGGCACAAGGAACTTACAGACATCCTAACTAAAGGGAAAACATTCTGAAGGCCAAAGCGAGACAAGGATTTTTGGGGTAAGTTCCTAATATATGAGCCAAGAAAAAGGCAGTTGGACGCTTCTGTCAAGTTTTCAAAAACAAACATATCAACAAATACAAGATTAATGCCACATTTAATAACACACAAATAGGACACACTTACCAAGCAGCCATGCCCCCGAAAATTCACCTGCCTCAAATCTCCGAAACAACCCAGATCGCCGGAGGATATAGGAGTCGTGGGACGATCCGGGGTAGCCGGCAAGGACACTCATAAACCGCATATCCGGACCAACCACGGCCTGGACATTAAGTGAGTGTCCCATTTTACGATTCCTTAAGGCAAAAACATACAAAAAGGGTAATTGATATTTGACCCCAAAAAATAAATTAAACACAAAACATGTCTGCACTCTATTGGGAAATACTAATGAAAAGCCGAGATAAAGCAGCTACACAAATGAGGGATAAACAAATATGCTGCCGCAAAGGAAAACAGGTGACATGACACGT
The DNA here is from genome assembly GCA_027917425.1 of Gastrophryne carolinensis. Classification (NCBI taxonomy): domain Eukaryota; kingdom Metazoa; phylum Chordata; class Amphibia; order Anura; family Microhylidae; genus Gastrophryne; species Gastrophryne carolinensis. Next base: position 37,059,133 of record CM051235.1, on the reverse strand, counting down.
TGGGCAACATAATAACCAATCTCAATACCTATATATATACTCGTCGGCTGCCCTAGGTACGAGTGCCACATGTGTGCAGTCAATTGCACCAATAACGTTGGGCATGTCGGCCACATTATAAAACCCAAGCTTAATGGCGTTTCTGGCTGCCATATCATCAGGAAAATAAATATATTTTTGAGTTATGGCAGCCATGCCTTCCAAAAATTTAGATAGTGCGCGGCTCAGCGTAGGCTGTGACATCCCCACGGAGAGGGCACCCAGCCTCTGGAACGAGCCGTTCGCCAAAAATTGCAGGCAGCCAAGCATCTTGGTCATACCTGAAATTGCATGCCCCTTCCTTGTGGTGCGGGCTAACCATGGCCGCAGCTCACTATATAATTTATGGAGGGAAGCGCGATTAAGCCTGGTCAGCTCGAACAGCTCAACATCATTCATGCTATCGATGTTCATGCGACGACGCAGGGGCAATCTGCTCTCAGACATCTCGATCAACTCAATGCCAAAAAGCATAAGCCCTTGATGTGCCACAAACTCGCTCCGCTCCATCCTACTCCCGAGGCCAAATAGCTGCCGGCAAACATTTCGTAAAGCACCTCTTTAATGGGCTTCAAAACAATTAGCAATCACCTCTCTGAATTGGGCGCAAGCCCATGTGAAGGACGTAAAAAATAGGATCGGACGCAAATAATACGATTTGGACGGGAAAAACACACGAACTAACGCAAATAATACGAATTGGACGGGAAAAACACACGAACTAACGCAAATTATACGATTCTCGTACGAAATGCGTATGTTCATATACGTCTATGCGCGAACGATCGTACGAATACGAAATGGCCAAAAAAACCAGAAAAAATGACAAACACCCACCCAAACTTACGATTCTCGATACGAAATCACTTAACTTTTGCTCTTTGAATCGAGGGGATATCCACTAGTAACAAAGCGAAATTATATGAAATGTTTTTAACTGTTTTAACATTGTGACATTAACACTTTAATACCAGACCTGTAATGACAATTCTGCATAAAAATATAAAAAATCAAAAAAGTTTTCAAAAATGACTTTTAATAGGCCAGGAGAGGTGACACAATGATTTGATTTAAAAAAAAAAAAAAATATTAAAAGAAAACCCTGTTTAAAGAGAAGAAAAGGAACGTCCATTGAAATGTATGGCAGAGCTACAGGTAGTGACAGGTAATACCTGGCGCTCTAGAAGGAAGAGCGCCGGCGGTATACGCTGAGCCGTCTGTGATGATGAATCGGACGCTACATGGCGCTGAGTCGCTCACCGGAATCGCTTTGATAAATGTAGTATTGCGTACAGAGCCCGGCGATCACCGTTCGCTACCTGTCGCTGCCAGTCGCTACCTGATGAATAACCCCCTCAGTGTTCAGTCATATTTTTAATATGGGGAGGGGGTGCCTGGATTCAGCCCTGTCAATGGCACACGGCATCGACAATGACATCCCCGAACATCCGGGGGGGGGGGGGGGAACTGCGCTGGATCTTGGGCAAGGTAAGGAGTTTTTTTTCAGCCTCAGCACCAGGGGAGGAAGACTGTGGGCCTTATTCATGAAGGGATAGCGTCAGGTAGTGCCTTGTAAACGACAGGTAGCGTCAGGTGAACGCCGGACACGGCACGCAATTACACATTTATCAAGCGGATTCTGGTGAGCGACTGGGATAACGCCATTTAGCGTCTGATTCATCATTATCCCAGCCTCAGCGTACAGCGCCGGCGTTCAGCCTTTGCAGAGAGCCACGTATTACCTCTCGCTACCTGTCGCTCTCTCATACATTTCAATGGACGTACTTTTACTTCTCTTTAAACAGGGTTTTTGTTTTAATATTTTTTTTTTATTATTTGCATATAATTTATGGATCTTTCCTGGCCTTAAAATGACCTTTTTTTCATTTTATTTTTTGATTTATAGGTCTGGCATTAATGTGTTCATGTTACAATGTTATAACAATGTAATTCCATATGTTTTTCGCTTTATTACTGGTAGATACATGTTAAAAAACAACCTTTCATCACACAGCCTCAGGCGCTCTGGGCTTCAGCGAAGCATTTTTGAGCGCCGGAGGTGTGTGAGTCTTTTTTTTTGATGAATATGTTGTGAGTCGGTTGCAATGACCGGTCGCTAACATTCGCTCCCATACATCGCTGTACTGGTCATATAGCGACTCCCCACAATGTATTCATCATTGCTGCACAGCGACTAAACTAGCGAACCACGGCCGAGCACAGCGACTAGTCGCGGGCGCTCTGAAATGCCTGCTACAGATCTGTCGCTACCTGGCGCTAATGATGAATCAGCCTGCCCGTCTGTGTGTGTGGGGGGGAGGGAGGGTTGATCAGAGGATAACCACGCCTGCACGGTGAGATCCCCAGTGGAGTATGTATACTGGGCGATCTGTGGGGTTTCACACAGTGGGGTATCCAAAATCCTATTGTGAAAATGGCGGGTTTGGGTCTACTTTAACCCCAGCTTTTCTCATCTGTCTCTTTTCAGATGTCCCCCGGATCCTCCTTTTTTCTCATGCTTGGCATGCTCCTGGTCCTCTGTCATATGTCCTCCTCCCAGAACTGGCTCACCTTTACCAAGAAGCACGTGGGATGCTACAACAACCTCAACTGCAACAGTGAAATGCAAAAAAGACTTTTTGACTGCAAAGACACCAACACCTTCATCTGCGCCTCTGCCAGCAACGTGATGAACCTCTGCAGGGGCGCCAAAAATAATCAGAACAGACTAAGCAATGCAAAATTCAGTCTGATCAACTGCATAGGAAACAGCCGGTGCAAGTACAGCCAGAAGAAATTCGAAGACAAGATATGTGTGACCTGCGAGAACAACCTGCCTGTGCATTTTGTGGGCGTGGGGAAATGCTAAAGAGAGGCGCCAACTTTGGTTCCATTACAGGTTCATTTGCCTACAGTTTTGGGCTGAAAAAGAAGAAGACAATGTTATTTTAGGGTTAAAAAAACAATACAAGAATAAAGATGAATAGACATATTGGAGTGTTATATTTAAAGGACAATTGTATAAAAACTTATATTTGTGCTTTTGCCTTTTTAATAAAATGTTTTTTTGTACTTATTTGTTTTTGCTTGTTTTATTTTGCTGTTTCCAGTGCTCCCCATAGTGGCCGTTTTTGGACTAAAGGTGAAGTCACCCTGACAGCCCTGGAATCTATAACGGCACGTGGCCAAACAGCGGATCACAGCATGAAAAAAAGTCAGCTCTACCTTGATTAGGGAGTCACAATCCGAGTAGAAAATCCAATCGGCTCGGCAGGAGCGCTCCACTCCAACATCAGGCACAACACAAAGTATTGCCAGCCAAAAGCGTTTCCTCATTAAAATCCAAAGACCTTTATTCCAATTCAATAGTAAAAAAAGCATGGTGCAGACATAAATCCCCCAGTAAAATACACGTATGTCCAGGGGCGGACTGGGGCTAAAAAACGGCCCGGGACTTTTTGGGGCACACCGGCCCTGCTGCACTGTTCTTAATGTCAATATATACACACCTTATTTTTGTTCCATAAGATGCACCCAGGGTTTAAAGGACTCAAATAAGAAAGAAAATATTCTGAACCAAATGGTGTGCTTAAATTCCCCCATTCAGTGCGCAGAATCACACCATTACAATAAAGGCAGTGGGGGCATCCCTCAGTACAGCCAGTGGGGCATCCCTCAGTACAGCCAGTAGGGGCATCCCCCAGTACAGCCAGTGGGGCATCCCTCAGTACAGCCAGTAGGGACATCCCTCAGTACAGCCAGTGGGGCATCCCTCAGTACAGCCAGTAGGGACATCCCTCAGTACAGCCAGTAGGGGCATCCCTCAGTACAGCCAGTGGGGCATCCCTCAGTACAGCCAGTAGGGGCATCCCTCAGTAAAGCCAGTAGGGGCATCCCTCAGTACAGCCAGTAGGGGCATCCCTCAGTACAGCCAGTAGGGGCATCCCCCAGTACAGCCAGTAGGGGCATCCCTCAGTACAGCCAGTGGGGCATCCCTCAGTACAGCCAGTGGGGGCATCCCTCGGTACAGCCAGTGGGGCATCCCTCAGTACAGCCAGTAGGGGCATCCCCCAGTACAGCCAGTGGGGCATCCCTCAGTACAGCCAGTGGGGCATCCCTCAGTACAACCAGTGGGGCATCCCTCAGTACAGCCAGTGGGGGCATCCCTCAGTACAGCCAGTGGGGCATCCCTCAGTACAGCCAGTAGGGGCATCCCTCAGTACAGCCAGTGAAGCATCCCTCAGTACAGCCAGTGGGGGCATCCCCCAGTACAGCCAGTGGGGCATCCCTCAGTACAGCCAGTAGGGACATCCCTCAGTACAGCCAGTGGGGCATCCCTCAGTACAGCCAGTAGGGACATCCCTCAGTACAGCCAGTAGGGGCATCCCTCAGTACAGCCAGTGAAGCATCCCTCAGTACAGCCAGTGGGGGCATCCCCCAGTACAGCCAGTGGGGCATCCCTCAGTACAGCCAGTAGGGACATCCCTCAGTACAGCCAGTGGGGCATCCCTCAGTACAGCCAGTAGGGACATCCCTCAGTACAGCCAGTAGGGGCATCCCTCAGTACAGCCAGTAGGGCATCCCTCAGTACAGCTAGTAGGGGCATCCCTCACTACAGCCAGTAGGGGCATCCCTCGGTACAGCCAGTAGGGGCATCCCTCAGTACAGCCAGTAGGGGCATCCCTCAGTACAGCCAGTAGGGGCATCCCTCAGTAAAGCCAGTAGGGGCATCCCTCAGTACAGCCAGTAGGGGCATCCCTCAGTAAAGCCAGTAGGGGCATCCCTCAGTACAGCCAGTAGGGGCATCCCTCAGTACAGCCAGTAGGGGCATCCCTCGGTACAGCCAGTGGGGCATCCCTCGGTACAGCCAGTGGGGCATCCCTCAGTACAGCCAGTAGGGGCATCCCCCAGTACAGCCAGTGGGGCATCCCTCAGTACAGCCAGTGGGGCATCCCTCAGTACAGCCAGTGGGGCATCCCTCAGTACAGCCAGTGGGGGCATCCCTCAGTACAGCCAGTGGGGCATCCCTCAGTACAGCCAGTAGGGGCATCCCTCAGTACAGCCAGTAGGGGCATCCCTCAGTACAGCCAGTAGGGGCATCCCTCGGTACAGCCAGTAGGGGCATCCCTCGGTACAGCCAGTGGGGCATCCCTCGGTACAGCCAGTAGGGGCATCCCTCAGTACAGCCAGTAGGGGCATCCCTCGGTACAGCCAGTGGGGCATCCCTCAGTACAGCCAGTAGGGGCATCCCTCGGTACAGCCAGTAGGGGCATCCCTCGGTACAGCCAGTGGGGCATCCCTCAGTACAGCCAGTGGGGCATCCCTCAGTACAGCCAGTGGGGCATCCCTCAGTACAGCCAGTGGGGCATCCCTCAGTACAGCCAGTGGGGGCATCCCTCAGTACAGTCAGTGGGGCATCCCTCAGTACAGCCAGTAGGGGCATCCCTCAGTACAGCCAGTGGGGCATCCCTCAGTACAGCCAATGAGCGGCATCCTGGGGCGATCGTGATCATCCTGCAATAGCGCTAGTATGAAACCAGCCTCACCCTCCATTTTACTGTGACTTGTGATTTGATGCGGTGCATTTCCTGTCCCCCAGCGGTGTGGGCACCTGAAGTGGAAGGCGATGGCAGCAGGATTGGCAGAGGATGAGGCAGCAGCAGCGAATCGGCAACGCTGCCGCCGCCGCTCTCACACACACACACAATAACACACATACATGCTTACCGGCACTTCCCGGCTGTTGCGCGCCGGTCGGTGGGCGTGCCCCATATGGCCGGCGTCCATTGGTTTCATTGGACGCCGGCCATATGGGGCACGCCCACCGACCAGCGCGCAACAGCCGGGAAGTGCCGGTAAGCATGTATATGTGTTATTGTGTGTGTGTGTGTGTGTGTGTGAGAGCGGCGGCGCCGGCAGGAACCGCAGGGCTGGGCAGGCCAGCCGGGCGGCCGGCTGCTCCCCCAGCCTCCAGCATCTTTTCCATGGGGTTGCAGCCCTCCCTGGCACCGGCCTACCGGGATTTTGCCCGGTATGCCCTATGGCCAGCCCGCCCCTGCGTATGTCGAACCCCGCGGGTTCTTACTCATGACAAGCAGCGGCTGCATCCCCGCTGGGACTTTACCATTTGTGGATGGTTGGAATGGGCACGCTACATGTTAGAGGGGGATGCGGCCACCAGCACACGGTTCCGCTCACTTAGATGAAGTGGCGGGAGCAGATCTGAGCATGCTGATTGGATGAGAGGCTGCGCATGAGCTGTAGGACCCGGGGAAAGGTGAGTTATTTTAGGTGACCTGGGGGGGGGGTTTACACAATGGTTGGGGTGCCCCAAGGGGCAAGGATCAACTTTTTCTGGACTGCCCCTTTAAAGTGGACCAAAACCCTGAATTTGGTCCACTTTTAAGGGGCATTCCAGGAAAAGAGTTAAATGTTGCTGCTTTCTGCTCTCCCCATGCTGGCTGTCAGAGGCGGCATCTTTTACCCAGATACCATTCGGCCTGCTTTATACTTAAACTGGACCTTCAGCATCATTTAATGAAAAGCCCAAACCCTTAAAAACTATTCCCCAGCATCTAACGTTAATATATTTTACGTTTTTAGTTGCTACTTATTATTCTTTCCCCCACTGGGCTGCAACTCTGTTCAGGGTTGGTTTAGAGTTGCAATGTCCAGCTTGAGAATGGTTAAAACTTAGCTTTTACTTCATAGCTTAAAATGAGGATAATTCCAAATGTAAAGATACTGTAGTTGCTTTGGGTTATTTCTATGGGTACTGTCCCAATGTGTATACCCTAAATTGCCACTGGGTGTCAGTATGTCTCCTACTGTAGGTACTGAGGTGTAGCCGCCATTTCTGTGAGCAGCAGGGGTATAAAGGGCTTTACTCATCAAGGGATAGCGACAGGTAGAGCCTTGTAAGCGACAGGTAGCGGCAGGTGTATGCCCGGCACTGTACGCAATACTACATTTATGAAGGCGATTCTGGTGAGCGCCTCTAACAGCGCCATGTAGCGTCCGATTCATCATCACAGACGGCTCAGCGGATCCCGCCGGCGCTTTGGCTTTCAGAGCGCCTAGTATTACCTGTCGCTACCTGTCGCTCTCTCCCATACATTTCAATGGACTTTACTTTTCTTCTCTTTAAACAGGGTTTTCTTTTTATAATTTTTTTTTTGTTTTGTATCAAATCATTGTGTGACCTCTCCTGGCCAATTTAAATGCATTTTTGAAAACTTTTTTGATTTTTTATATTTTTATGCAGAATTGTCATTACAGGTCTGGTATTAAAGCGTTAGTCACAATGTAATAACAATGTCATTCCATGTGTTTTTGCTTTGTTACAGGTGGATATGTGTTCAAAAACGGACTTTAATCACACAGCCTCCTGGCTACAGCGACGCAATTTTAAGCGCCGGCGTTGTGTGAGGCTGTTTTTTTATGAAGCCTCCCAATTTGGGCTGTTTTTACTAGTCTATAATACTGGAGGGCTGGAGGTCTCTTATTTTAAGGTATCCCAATTTGTGTGAAATACTGGGGATCACTGTAAACTCACATTTTAGGTGACCCCACAGTGCAGGTGTGGGATGCCAGATCTTTCTGGTGCCAGGCCAGCGTGGGCACGCAAAGCCGGAGGGAAGTGACTGCGAGTATGTTGGCTGCTCCCCTCCATTCAGCTTTCTATGCGACTCATCAATATACACAACATCAAGGAGAACCCAGGGGTCTGGACCACCTCCCCAGACCTGGTGAAGCATAGTTGCATACCTTCCAGGTGTCCCTGATTTGGAGGGACTGTCCCTCTTTTGAGTCCAAGTCCCCCTGTCCCTGGTTGGTCTCATTTGTAACATGCAGATCTGCATCAATAAATGGTTCATTTACCTATTCAATAGGCTCGATTCAGAGAGACAAAAAAAACCTTCAGTTTTAGTGCCGATGTCGTATTGTTTTCAAATGTTCCCGCTCTCGTATGAGTGTGCGAGCGATTCTATGCATGCATTGTAAACCTTCTGTAAAGTTTCCGTCCACTCGTATGCCAGAGTACGAGGATGTCATTTTCCATCGAGACTTTTCTGTTTAATTTTCTCAGGTAACAACGTAGGCTTTAGTTTTTGCCCTTTTCCCATCGTATCCTCCCATGAATCCTTTACGTTTCCCGATAGATTCTGTTTCACTTTTACAAAAAATAATCGTCCAGACGGAAATACTTACGATCTTGCGCCTGCGCACTACAAGCTTAACTCATTAAAGTGCTCGCCTACATATTTGCCACCTTCACTTCTACTACAATGTTTAGCTAAACCCCTTAGCACTATCCTCCAGCTTCCCTTTTGGACCCTTAAAGCTCACCTTAACCCCTTAGCGCTATCCTCCAGCTTCCCTTTTGGACCCTTAAAGCTCACCCCAACCCCTTAGCACTATCCTCCAGCTTCCCTTTTGGACCCTTAAAGCTCACCTCAACCCCTTAGCGCTATCCTCCAGCTTCCCTTTTGGACCCTTACAACTTACCCCAATCACTTCGCGGTTATGTTCTTCATCCATTTTATGTCCCTAAAACTTACCCAAACCACTTCACAGTTATGTTCTTCATCCATTTTATGTCCCTAAAACTTACCCAAACCACTTCGCGCTTACGTTCATCTTCCATTTTATGTCCCTAAAACTTACCCAAACCACTTCGCGGTTATGTTCTTCATCCATTTTATGTCCCTAAAACTTACCCAAACCACTTCGCGGTTATGTTCTTCATCCATTTTATGTCCCTAAAACTTACCCAAACCACTTCGCGGTTATGTTCTTCATCCATTTTATGTCCCTAAAACTTACTCAAACCACTTCGCGGTTATGTTCTTCTTCCATTTTATGTCCCTAAAACTTACCCAAACCACTTCCTGTTCATCTGAATCTTCCTCTCTAAATTTTGTTAGAAACTTTCGTTTGTTGTTAATGTATTGGTGTAAATAAATGACACTGAAACGTTTTGTTTGTTTACTAATTTTTTGCATTTCAAGGCCATTTTTTTTGGCCATTTGCTTAAAATTTTCGTTGTAAAAAATTTTGAAAATTTAAAAACTATTAAAATATTTAAAAAGATAAAAATTTACAAACATTAAAACTATTTACATTATGCAAAACAGTGACAGGACCCAGAACACTATTCTTCATCTTTTGTCCCCAACGAGTCAACCAGCTGCTGCATATTGGCCACCAACTCAAGGACCCTTCGATTCATTTCTTCCACTCTTGCCCGTTTGGTCCCTGTATAAAATTGAGAAAAAAACATAAGTTTGCGCTAAATACATGTTTCTCACCTGTGGATGGAATGTTTGTTAGTTGGCAACCTAAATAAACACGACATATGTCAGTCTGGGAAGTCATTACTCTAAGGAAGTGGCCAGAGGTCATTCTGGGAAGTCATTACCTAAAGGAAGTGGCCAGAGATCAGTCTGCTAGGTCATTACTCTAAGGAAGTGGGCAGAGGTCATTCTGGGAAGTCATTATTCTAAGGAAGTGGGCAGAGGTCATTCTGGGAAGTCATTATTCTAAGGAAGTAGGCAGAGGTCATTCTGGGAAGTCATTATTCTAAGGAAGTGGGCAGAGGTCATTCTGGGAAGTCATTATTCTAAGGAAGTAGGCAGAGGTCATTCTGGGAAGTCATTATTCTAAGGAAGTGGGCAGAGGTCATTCTGGGAAGTCATTACTCTAAGCAAGTGGGCACAGGTCATTCTGCTAATGATATTGACTCTGCCTTTAGGAATTTGGGTGATCATGTCACTTAACACATACTGCAAAGAATGACATTACAACTTACTTGGTTGGTGGCCGACGGATGCCTTGTTGGGGACAACCCTACGTGCCGGGCCCTGCCACTGTTGTGAAGTAGAGGCTGTTGAGACATGGAAAATAAGGTCAATTATTATGTCTTAGTCAACAGTAATCAAATGTCATTTTCAATTTGTGTGTCACATTACTCACCATCTCCCTGTGCCTCCTGGCCGAGATCACCCGCTCCTGAAGCATCTACAAAAACAGATTAAGGGAATCAGCTTGGGTGGGAATTGCATGTACAGTATATGTGTGTGCGGTAACATGAAGAGTCACATACCAGAGGCTCCCACATGCGTCGCTGGGTACGACTCCCTGCCCACACCGTGCCACCCCTTCTCTGTGGAAAGGTCCAGGGGCTGGTCTGAGGAACCAACAGAGGAGGGGTAGGACCGTCGCCCTGGAGATCCACCACCTTCACTTCCAGCAGCAGATTCATGCATCACTGGTTAGCCTGTGCGCCTCCGGGTGCAGTGAATGCCGTAATCCATTTCCATCACTACCAAAGAAAAGGCATTATAACTAAAGGCCTACCTTCTGCATCAGTTACATCTGGCATGCAATCGCTATGTACTTACTAGGGAAATGGAGTCCGAAAAACCGCCGCACCCGGGGCATGTGCAGCCGTTTCAGGTCCGACCAATGCTGCATGATCTGTGTGTGGGTGGTGTCCGTTTGATGGTGGATTCTTGAAACTATCTCCAGGGCGACGCTGCGCTTCTCAAAAGAGTTGGGCAGGTAGTCGAACCTGCGCTCCAGCTTGGTCTACAAAACACAATCAAAAACAAGGTTTGAGTGAAAACAGCATACAAATATCTGTGAACAATTTGACTAAATGACATTAACATACACATTTGTAGCCTAATACAATCCTTGAAGCTGGCCTCAGTGCTGGTTCGCACGTGTGGGCACTCACCTCAGTTTGGCACGGAGTTTGATACACTTTTTAAACCAGCCATTTCTTCATGCGCTTCCTTAAAGTGGAACAACACCCTCCCATGATCGGCCCGGGAATTTATAAGATTCCCGGACCGATCAGACCCCCCGATCGGGGTGCCCCGCTGCATGAAACCCCCCAGAAACCCCTAAATCCCTACCTTATCCACGATCCAGTGGCACCCGCCGCTGCCTCCCGCGCGTCCCTAGCAGGACGCGCACCTTCGCCGGCCGGTTGCGAATGTCCGGCGCAGGCGCGCGCCCTGTAAGAATGACGCGCGGGAGGCGGCGGCGGGCACGCTCTCTTGTCCGTCCCGCTTGTCCGTCAGCGGGGATTGGCAGTGGCGGTCACGTGGGAGCAAGGAGAAGTGAGTTTTTCGGGGTTTCTGGGGGGTTTCACACACCGATCGGGGTGCCCCGCCGAAGTGGACCAAAACCCAGGATAGTCAAAATCCTGAGTGTTGGTCCACTTTAAGGGCTAGGCATGCATTTAGATGGCAAATCAAAGGCATTAAAAGACACTTACAAGCATGATGATCTCTTCTTGTTGGTGGGTGAAGATTGTGGGCACCATCTTGCCTCTTGTCTGCAGCAGATATGTAATGCCCCTGCGGTTTCCGGGTTCCGCACGGCCGGACGAACGGCCGTACGCACGCATACGCGAACACGTAAACTTCAGACCCCAGCATTAGTATTTAAAGGGGCCTGGAGCCACAGCTCATTCTCTTTCAGAGTCTCTTCATGATGTCAGCCAAAAAAAACGCAGCAAAGGCCAAAGCAGCCAAGGAAGCCAGCCGGAAAAAGAGTGAGGAGGCTTCATCAGGCCCCACCACTCGCTCCAAAATGCCTAAGGCGAAGCGGGCGGGAACCCGCAGTGGGCAGCCAAAGGCGACCACAAAGGCACCCACAAGCCCAAAAACAAAGGAGCCAGCACTAAAGAAGAAGGGCCAGGCCACCAAACACACAGGTACGGCCCCTAAAAAGCACACCAAGAGGGTGAGAAGCTGAGTGTGGTCCCATAATGGGCTTTAAGGGATGCGTGAAGCCTCAGAACAGCCAGTACATGCATGTTTATTTTGGTTAAGGAGACCAATGTGTATGGACTTGTTGACTAATACATCTAACAGATAATGAAATTCATAGTCAAGTTTAACTTGGTCCGTTGGGGGAGTTGACATTCATGCATGGGCCCCTATTTTATTGAACCATATGTGTTAATACGCATCACCAATGCCTAGTTGTGTGTTAACATGCCTTCTTTTCACAAATGCAGCCCAGCATCATCCCTCAGCTAGTGGGGAAGCCTCAGCCAATTTGTCCATGCCGTCAACTTCCGTGCTGCCTCGGACCCAGGATCCGATATATACAGTAAGTGTCTTTTTCAGATTTTGCTTATGCATGTGGCTTGCCATGTTTCTTTTTGCGGAATTACATATGTATTGCCCAAACTGAACCTTTTTTTTTACATGTCCCAACAGACCCACACACTGATGGTGGAAATCCAGGAGCTGGAGGAGGATGGAACCTTCATGGGACCTTCTGTACAGTACCAATTCTGCCTGATTGAAGGACGAGGCTGTGATGAGAAGGTCGTCCAAGAATGGCACAATGCGAATGCCCTGGAGCCTGAGAATAGCCATTACTCCTGCCCAATCCTTGGTAAATACTCTTGGGGATGAGGTGAGACCGAATGGAAGGGCCGCCAACTGAAAGTGCTGGTCTTCCACTGTGAATCTAAGAAACCTCTGGTGAGCGGAACAAATAGGGATGTGCAGATAAGCATCCTTGATGTCGATGGAAGTCATAAAGTCCCCTTGACGGAGAGCGTCGATCGTTGATCTTAACGACTCCATGCGGAACCTTCTGAAGCGAATAAATTGATTTAGTCGCCTCAGATCTAGAATAGGCCGAAGAGCCGTCTTTTTTGGGAACCGTAAATAGGTTTGAGTAAAACCCCAGACCCCTTTCCGCAAGAGGAACCAGGTGAATAACATCCATGTTTAAGAGATTCGCAACAGCTGCCCGGAGCCCCAGCGCGATCCCCGGATCCGCGGGCATCCGAGACCTGAAAAATCTGGGCGGAGGCCGGAACTCGAATTCCAGCTTGTACCCGGAGGACACAACCTCCAGAATCCATCTGTCTGACACCTCTTTGACCCAAGCCTGGAAAAAGAACCGCAGCCGTCCCCCCACCCGCACGGGTGAGGGCGCCTCCTCATTGCTGGGCAGGCTTGGAAGCGGCCTTAAGCTTTGATCCCCAATTCTGATTTGAACGGCCACATCCTCTTCCTCTGTTCCATGCAGTCCCCCTTGGGGCTGAAAAGGCCGATCCTCTGCCTGCTCTGGAACCACGAAAAGAAGGGTTAAAAGAGGTCGATCCCCGAAAGGAATGACGTTGCTTCTTACGCTGAGGCAATTTGCCTCCTTTAATGACAGAATCCAATTTCTCACCAAAGAGGCGCAATCCCTCAAAGGGGAGTGCTATAAGTGACTTCTTAGCCACCGTGTCAGCCGCCCACTGGCGTAGCCATATAGACTGCCGTATAGCAACTAGCAAAGCGGAAGTTCTGCTACACATGGCCATGGTATCATCCAAAGCAGAAAGTACAAAAGACACAAATAAATCACATCGCTTAAGAGCGGCATACTCATCAGAGGCTGGATCAAGCCCTGAGGTATTTGATAGGTCTCTAATAACAAATAACAGACCTAATAGCGACTGCCATAAGTGCCGAGGCACCCACAGGTCGTAACGCCGAGGTTAGTAGATTCCGGAGAATGCAAAACAGAGGAATTGGACAAACTGAGCACAGGTGCATCCACCACAGGGGGAGATGGCCAACGCTTAACAGTGTCTGAAGGAAAGGGATATTTCTTATCCCAGCCTAAAGGAATGCCAGGAAGCTGCGTAGGCTTCTCCCATTCCTTAAGAATGATTTCTTCAAAATGTTTTTGATCTGGAAATTCTAAACGAGGCTTGGAGGCTCCAAAGAACTCCCCCTTATGAGGAGGGACTGCTTCTGGAAGATCGATTGCCAAAACCTCATACAATTGAGCAAGAGCTTTAGGGGTGTCAAAAATCTCCCCTTCACCTTGTTCAGCGTCAATACCCACAAATTGCTGAACATCAGAAACATCAGATTCCTCAAAGAATTCTCCTTCTCCAAACGGAGAACAATCTGACCAATCAAGCTCATTTGCCTCAACAGCAGGAGCTAAATGTTTTCTTTTAGCTGAGGCCTTCTTGGACACAGAGCTAGACATTAATTTTTCAATGTGAGCCAATCTGGCACATACATCAGAAAGCGACTCTCCACCCCTGACAATATCACTGGGGGTATGGACAAGACAAGGTGGTGTGGGAGAAGAGGCCGGAGCCCCAGACCCTGAGGCTTGGGCCTCTGAATGCTGTATTATAATCAATTGAGCACAAGCTACACAAAGAAATGCGCTATACCCAACAAGGGATGCCCCACATCGCAAACACTGCCGAGTCTGTCCCAAAGGAACTGAGAGCCCAGTATCCTGAGATGCATCCATATGGTGTTTCTTAAAATACTTAATTTTTTATACTTAAGTATATGGGATTTAAGCCGAAGCTACCCGGGATGCCCCTTAATAGTCCCTAAATGGGAGGATTTAACAAGGACCAGGAGAAACCCCTATTAAAGAGTTCCCACCTGGAAGACATAATAAAAATATACAATAAGCCTTATGCATATAAAAGACTTCCCTTTAGCACAGCTAAAAGGGTACTCACAATGACCACAACAGCCCTGCACCCAACGACCTGCGAAAGCCCAGCAGAAGCACCAGCGCAGCAGCCAGATCAGCGGAGAGACCAGCGCCAGAACCGGAACCAACATGCCAGTAACAAACCGCATGTGAAACAGGGAGAGAGAGCTTGAAATCCGGCGCCGCCGATAAGCCCCACCCACAAGAAATGCTCAGAGAGCGGGGTGCGGGCCAGCCAAGGACAGCCGAATGACGTCACAGAACGGGGCTGGACACCGCCCGTCAAGCCCCGCCCACATCCGGAAGCACGCACTGACAGAAAGAGAGGGAAATTTAAAATATCCCAACAAGAAGAAACACGGGTAAGAAACTTACCTTACCCTCCTGTTTAAAAATAAATGCATAGGCCAAAGACACCCAAGGGTGTATCTACCCTTGCCTGAGCCCATCAGCCAAGGCTGGGAGGCATAACATAAACATCACAATAAAAAATGAGGTTCAGGCAGAAATAGAAAACAACCGGGACTAACCCCGGCTACCTGCAGGAAGGAGAGTCATCTTCTGAATGCTTCGCCGACTGCAGAGACGAAAAGACTGGGGAATAGTGGGAGGTCCCGGGTACTTATGGACCAGGAGGGGCTCCTTTTCTCCATGTCATCTCTGCAAGATCGCCCTCTACAGGCCGGTATCCCAAGTGTCATGAATGTTGGAAGCGGGGTGTGTGACATACTAGGAATATATCAGATTTTGATGGGAAAATGATCCAAACTAATGCAAATGATCCAATTTAGTTTCGTTCTTCGAAAGCGCATATACGAAAGCGCCCGAACGTTCGTATGAATGGAAAATGAACGAAAAAAACAAAAAAATGACTAACACATACAAAAACTTTCACGGACAGCTATGGAAGTCCAGACGAATGTGTCTCCGAATCAAGCCTATTGTTCTGCAAGTGAACGGGCAGACGGGAGCGTGCACAGTGCGGGGAGCTTCCTGTCCTGCGGCACTCTGCAGCAAAGGAAAGATGGCGGTGATCAGGCGATGGGCAACGCTGGATTACAGCCGAGGTAAGTGTCTGTTTGTTATTTAACGCCTCCCCGTCCTGCTTTAGTGCCAAGAAAGGGTGGCAGGGCAGGGGGAGGTTTAAAAACGGCCAGTCTGGCTGGACCTACACCACTACTATAAACTGGCGCAGCTTTAACCATAGCGCCAGTGCTGCGACCTGTATTGCGCTAGTGATACATTACAAGCAGGATGGCGGCTGCATCTGTGCTGCTTCATTTTTTTTAAACCAGACCAAAAGCCTGACACAGTTGGAAAAGAAAGGTAGTGGCCATTTTGGAGCTTCCTCTCCTTCTTCCAGCATCACAGCCATGCTGCTGCCTGGATTCAACTGACATAACGGTCAATGCAGAGTAACAGGAAACCCAGCAGCACTTTCTGTTTGCAGGCAGCTTGAAAATGCATGAGGCGCCATCTTGTTTTCTAAGTTTACCACAGCAAGAGTTAGAAAAGGGTAAATGAAATTGTATGTGCAACAATCTAAATTGCCCTGGGGAGGAATGCATATGAGCACGGTTTGTTGTGTTGGTCTAGTTTAAGGGCCTTATTCATGAACACGTTTATCAAGCAGAATCTGTTGAGCGACTGGGATAACGCCATGTAGCGTCCGATTCAACATTATCCCAGCCTCAGCGTACAGCGCCGGCGTTCAGCCTTGCAGAGTGCCAGGTATTACCTCTCGCTACCTGTCGCTCTCTCATACATTTCAATGGACGTTCTTTTATTTATCTTTAAACAGGGGGTTTTGTAATATTTTTTTTTTTTATGTGGTGACCTCTCCTGGCATAGAAAAAGCCATTTTTGAAAATATTTTTCATGTTTTATATATTTATGCAGAATTGTCCTTACATGTCTGGCATTAATGTGTTCATGTACCAATGTTATAACAATGTAATTCCATATGTTTTCGCTTTGTTACTGGTGGATACATGTTAAAAAACAACCTTTAATCACACAGCCTCTGGCAAAGCATTTTTGAGAGCCGGAGTTGTGTGAGGCTGTTTTTTTGATGAATATGTTGCGAGTGGGTCGCACTGACCAGTCGCTAACATGCGCTCCCATACAATGTTGTACTGGTCATATAGCGACTCCTCACAATGTATTTATCATTGCTGCACAGCGACTGAGTCGCTATGAACTAGCGACCCACGGCCGAGCACAGTGACTACTAGCCGGCGCTCTGAAATGCCTGCTACAGACGCTCATCAGTCGCTACCTGGCGTTAGTGATGAATCAGCCTGCCCGTCATTTTTGGCTTATAAAACCCTAAAGGACGGACTCTCAGGTTAAGTCCACTACAATCCCCACATACGCCGCCCACGCCCAGAATATAACAGATTATTTCATTTTTATTCTGTAACTATTAAAATGTGGCAGAACCTAGAAATGGGTTGTAATGATCCTCGAACTACTTTTCGCTCTCCATTGACTTAATAAGATTAATAGTTCCACACATGGAATTCTTTCTCCGCATTTTACCCATCCGTGCACTGTGAACGGATGGGTAACACAATGGCCTCGATTCAATAAAGATAGAAAAAAATTCTCATGGTAGTAAAAAATTCAATTCATGAAAAAAAAGCCTGAGAATGTCACTGTTACTGAATCACTAGATAAAAAGACAATGAAAGTCAATGGCAGCTTTTACTACAGTGTAGAAAGGAGTAAACAGTTCTCTACTTTTCTTAGGAGTAAAAAAGCGCCATTGACTTCCATTGTTTTCTTACACACAATTTTGGGGTAGGCTCTGGGAATCTCCCCTCAGGTCCCCAGAAGGTCCGCACTCCACCCAGGAAAATATATATCTACAAAGGTCTATGTGAAAATATATCTAATTTTATTAGGTTAAAAAGACTCATGGGCAAATACACACAAATACACAAAAAATATAATCTACATTTTAAAATACATATACACAATGACAAAAAGAGGGTACCCCACATAAAGGCTCCAAAAAGTATTTTAAGAGTATAACCTTCCTAATTTCACAAATGAATAAATAATTAGAGGCCGATTCATTAATAGCGCCAGGTAGCGACAGATGAACGACTGTAGCGTGATTTTTTCAGCTCCAGCCAGTATTCGCTGTGCTTGGCCGGCGTTAGCTTGATGACAGCGACTCAGTCGGTGTGCGGTAATGTTGAATACGGGCTGGGGGGTCGCTGTTTCACAGGTCCAGCGTTGTATGTGAGCGCCTGACAACGAATGGCCAGAGCGAACGGCTAGCTTCATATTCATCAACAAATCACGCTCCGAATGTGCTGTCGCTGTCCATTCCTTGTTTAAACCCCAGAGCGCTGGCGGCGATGTGTATTAACTAGTTTTTAACCCCTAAACAACCATATTTTTAGAATGTAACATTATACATGTTTTTAGAATCATTTTGTAATATGAATACATTAATCTCAGACCTGTTTGATCAATTCTGCACATATATTTTTTATTTTTTTTTTTTATTTAAAAATAAATCCTAACATTGCAGAAGTGGTCTCCGATTTTTTGACATTAAAAAAAAAAAAAAAAAAATTAATACCAATTAATTATGAATAATTATAGATTGCTCCATTGAAATGCATTGGACATCGCCAGGGAGCGACAGCTCATACCTGGCGCTGTGAGGGAATTTGCAGCGGCGCTGTTCGGTCCAGGCGGCTTCATGATGAATGCCGCGCTAGCCGTCGCTCTCGCCGGCGCTAGCCTCATTTTGCTTGATAAATGCGTCATTGTGACCGCCGCCGGGCGTACTTGAGTCGGTAGTCGCCGTTAGCTGCCGCTACCTGGCGCTCGTCAGACACTACCTGGCGCTATCGCTTGATGAATAAGGGCCCAAGTTAATTGATTAATGTAGGTGTAATTATACACCATACTACTGGCCAGAGAAAATAATATGCTGGTGGATAATGTTATAGCCGCCAGCAAATAGTATGTTTAACAAGTGACACACAATGTAGAAGAAAGGGGAAAGTGCTAAGTGCAATGTACTACAACGAACAGAGGGCCAGAAAAAATGTGCAACATCAAATGTATCAAGAAGAGATGAACACCATATGTGACTGAATGTCTGCTCTAAGGCAGATAATAATACACTGGCCAAAGATACAATGTAACAGATTAATAGTACTGGAAGGTATTACATCACCGTTTTACGCAGTCGTGTGTTGCCAGGGGTCCCCCCATAAGCTGAGCCTGCCGACGCGTTGCGTGGAAGGACCACAGATGGCTGTCCGTTGTTTTCTTAGCTGGTGATTCAGTAACAGTGACATTCTCAGGCTTTTTTCTCATGAATTGAATCTTTTACTACCATGAGAATTTTTTTTTTTTTACCTTAATTGAATCGAGGCCATAGTGGGTGACTATACATAAGTGAATTACAAACTAAGGGGCAGTGAAGTGCACATGTGCCCAGAGCAGTGGGCTGCCCTAAACTCAGCGCCCGGGGAGCAATTGGGGGTTAGGTGCCTTGCTCAAGGCCACTTTAGTCATGTCCCATGGTTGGGAATCGAACCTGTCCCCTACCAGTCACAGGCTTGTTTCCATTCCTCTAGGCCATAACTGAACCTTATAGCAACTTAGCACTTATATCGATCTGCACTAGACACTTTTGTTTGTAACACTGCGGCTATCTGTTTGTTAGCATTGAATAGGTATACTCAGGGGGTTATTCATCAAGGGATAGCGCCAGGTAGTGCTTCGTAGCGGAGAACGCTGGGCGTTGTACGCAATACCACATTTGGGAAAGCAAATTTGGTGAGCGACTCTAACAGCGCCATGTAGCGTCCGATTCATTATTACAGGCTGCTCAGCGTATAGCGCCGGAGCTCTAGCTTGCAGAGCGCTAGGTATTACCTGTCGCTACCTGTCGCTCTCCCATACATTTCAATGGATGTTCCTTTTCTTCTGTTTAAACAGGGTTTTTTGTTTTCATTTTTTTTTCTCTCTCAAATAATTGTGTCACCTATCCTGGCCTAGAAAGAGTGATTTTTGAAAACTTTTTTGATTTTTTATATTTTTATACAGAATTGTCATTACAGGTCTGGCACTAAAGTGTTAATGTCACAGTGTTAAAACAATGTCATTCCATGTGTTTTCGCTTTGTTACTGGTGGATATGTGTTCAAAAACAGACTTTAATCACACAGCGCTTGGTGCTCCGTGCTACAGCGCCCAGCTTTCGAGTGTCGACGCTGTATGTGTCTGGTTTTTTGTTGAATATGGTGTGAGTCGCTGAGAGTCGGTCGCACTGAGCTGGCGCTTACCTTTCGCTCGCTGCAGCGCTGTACTATTGTTAGAGCGCCCCACATACATCTCATTCATCAATGCCGGCCAGGTTGCTACAGTGACTAAGGTGCTCTATTACATCGCCCGATACCCGCTTACAGCGTTTACTAGCGGTCGCTCTAAGCGCCGTTATACAGACGCTCATCTGCCCATACCTGGCGCTAGTAATGAATCAGCCTCCACTATGTGATTTATCAGCATCAGCACTTACACTTTAGGGGATTATTATCTCATGACTTTTGCACAATATTTATTTATTTACTTACTTATTGTCCTTTTTGCACAATATTGAGTACTAAATTATTTACTTATCCATTTACTTATCTGCTATTATGTAATGATTATATTTATTCAAGCCTATGTGTCCACATCATTGTTTTTGTCTTATATGTTTTTTTAATTTGTTTAATTTAATTTTCTGTTTGTCAGCGATATTTTAATAGTTACAGTATAAAAATGAAATAATCTTTTATATTCTTATGCCCTTATTCATCAAGCGATAGCGCCAGGTAGTGTCTGACGAGTGCCAGGTCCCGCCAGCTAACGGCGGCTACCGACTCAAGTACGCCCGGCGTCGGCCACAATGACGCATTTATCAAGCTAAATGAGGCTAGCGCCGGCGAGAGCGACAGCTACCGCGGGATTCATCATGTAGCCGACTGCAATGAACAGCGCCGCTGCTAATCCCATCACAGCGCCAGGTATGACTTGTCGCTCCCTGGCGATGTCCAATGCATTTCAATGGAGCTATCTTTAATTAATCATAATTAATTGCTATTAATGGTTTTTTTTTTTTTAATGTCAAAAATTCTGTGACCACTTCTGCAATGTTAGGATTTTTTTTTAAAGTAAAAAAAAAAAAAAATGATTTTGTGCAGAATTGATATTACAGGTCTGATATTAATGTATTCATATTACAAAATGTTTATAAAAACTTGTATAATTTTACAATCAAAAAATATGGTTGTTTGGGGGTTAAAAACTACTTTACACACATCGCCGCCAGCGCTCTGGGGTTTAAACAAGGAATTCACAGCGCGAAAAAATTCGGAGCGTGATTTGTTAATGAATCTGCAGCAAGCCGTTCGCTCTGGCCATTCGTTGTCAGGCGCACCCATACAACGCTGAACCTGTGAAACAGCGACCCCTAAGCCCGTATTCAACATTACCGCACACCGACTGAGTCGCTGTCAACAAGCAAACCCCGGCCAAGCACAGCGAATACTAGCTGGCGCTGTGAAAATCACGCTACTGGCGCTCATCTGTCGCTACCTGGCGCTATTAATGAATCGGCCTCTTAGTGTGAGCGGCACTTGATTTGTGGGGATTGTAGTGGACTTACCTGAGAGTCCACCTTATAGAGTTTTTTGGGTTGATGGTATTAGTAATATCCCCTGTGCCAGCCCCTCCTGCTATTATCTTATTGATTTGGCAGTGCGTATCTAATTTTTGTTAACCTTTCATTTTTTACTTAAATTGCTTTAAATCAGCCACCGAGTGCCGCACCCAAGGCCAAAAAAATCGGCGTTAAGTGGTTTAACGACCACTTAATAAATCAGGTTGACGCTTGATAAATCAGGCTCAAAATGTCACACAGCTTTTTCCCAAATCTTTAATCCCGTTAGAACATTTGTCAAATCTGCATGACTAACGAACTCTCATTCATTGGCACCTTCTTCAATGAAGATGCAGATCTGCTCTGCAGGATGCCGGCCATTGTAACACAGTCCAACTTTGTAGCATCAAAGCATTACTTAGGGCTATGGGGGGTCATGCTAATTATTTGGTGAGGCCAGTGTGGATTCGGGTGTGCATTGTAACCTGCATCTCAGTGAGCTTGTTAGTGTTTAGACACAAAAAATTGCAAAAAAAAAAAATGTGTTTTGCCCCCCCCCCAATGACCTGTACCTGTGATGGGCCATTTTTACAGGTTAGGTACATCTGCTACTGTTATTTCCAAACTTTATAAATATATGCTTACATCAAAGAAAAAAATAATGTGTCTAAACCATTAAAATCTTAAATAGGACAGGCTTTCGGGTAAGCCCAAAATAATCCCCAAAAAATAATGGGGGTTATTTAAGAAACGCTAACGCCAGGTAGTGCCACGTGGCGCAAGTTGAATGCTGGACGCTGTGGCCCTTATTTATGAAGGAATAGCGACAGGTAACACTGGTTAGCTGCCGGTAATGACGGGCACCGCCACGAGAACGCCGGCTCCCCACCACAATCACACATTTATCAAGCCGATCCTGCTTAGCGACTGAGATAGCGCCAGATAGCCACTCATTCATCATTATTCCAGCCTCAGCCCACAGCGCCAGCGTCCGACCTTGAACAGCGACAGGTATCACCTCTCGCTACCTGGCGCTCTCCAATGCATTTCAATGGAACAATCTTTAAATATTCATAATTCATTGTTATTAATGTTTTTTTTTTTTTTTTTTTTAAATGTGAAAAATTCTGTGACCACTTCTGCCATGTTAGATCATTTTTTTAAGGTAAAAAAAAAAAAAGAATTTGCAGAATTGATATTACAGGTCTGATATTATTGTATTCATATTACTAAATTGTTTAAAATTTTTTCTTTTTTTTTGGTTTCCAAAAATATGATTGTTTGGGGGTTAAAAAACTACTTTTTTACACATCGCCGCCAGCGCTCTGGGGTTTAAACATGCATTTCACAGCGCGAGAATTTTTTGAGCGTGATTTTTTGATGAATATGGTGGGAGCCGGTCGCTCTGACCAGTCGCTATCATGCGCACCCATACATCGCGGAACCTGTCAAATAGCGACTCGTCACCTCGTATTCAACATTACTGCACACCGACTCAGTCGCTATCAACAACCGAACAATGGCCAAGCACAGCGACTACTAGCGGGCGCTGTGAAAATACTGCTACAGTCACTCAACTGTCGCTACCTGCCGCTATTAATGAATCGGCCTCCCCATGTGTAAGCCACATTTAAGAAAGTGAATCTGGCGAGCACCTCTAACAGCGCCATGTAGCGTCACATGTATTACTAGCGGTGGCTCAGTGTAATGCGCCATGTAGTACCTGTCGCTCAGTAGCGCTTATATCATTGTGTATAAATAGCGATTTCCTAAAGTTTTTTTTTTTAATTTTTGGTTCAAATAATTGTGTGACCTCTCCTGCCTGGCAACCAAACACTTTTATTGTGATTTTTTGTTATGCAGAATTGTATGTGCAGGTCTGGCATTGCAGTGCCATTGTCACAGTGATAAAACAATGTAATTCCATATGTTTTCGCTCTGGTGCTGCTGTATATGTATTTAGAAGCAGACTTTCATCACATAGCTTCTGGCGCTCTAGTGCCCAGTTTTAAAGCGCGACACTGTGTGTGAGAATTTTTCTTAAATATGGGTTTTAGTGCTGAGTGCCGGACGCACTTAACTGGCGCTAAGTATCGCTCGCTGCAGCGTTGTCCTGTTGTTAGATGTAGCATAGCCTTGGGCGCTTTGACCTTGGGACACCACCTAGCGTTCTCCATTGGCTCTGCAGTGAATCAGGGAGAAACTTACACAGCGCCCACCACACATCACATTTATCAAACCTGGACAGGATACTACAGCTACAGAGCAAGCTATAGGGAAGTGCACCGCATTAATAGTAGTAAATAGGTGCCAGCCATAGGGGTATCATGAAACCACAACAACAAGATGAGGGAGCCTAGACTGATCCCTCCAACCCCCACAGAAGGCCGCACACTAAATATAAAAAGTATGAAAAATATAATTTTAATAAATACCAAGTACATCAAAAAGGCACCTTATAAGACATACATACAATTTAAAAAACACAAAACACAAAACAGGGGTATCCCACGCACGGTGACTACTACATGTAGATATCACTGTTATCACTATATATATGTACACAATACACTGTGTAGATCACGTTATGAATGCACCAAAAATGCTGAGGATAGGGAGATTACATGTGTTTCATCAATGTTTAAGTGAAAAAGAATGAATACAGACCAGTCTGTGTGTGATGGAAACACTAAAGTGCTGAGTATGTGTGCAAAAAACAAATAGTGTGTGCAAATAGCAATAAAAACTAAACTCATAAGCCAAAGCAATAAGTGCCAATATATGACAGCAAAACCACACATGTGAAAAAACTAAAAGGATTGACAACCATTGGGGCATTCAACAGTAAAGTAACAAACAATAATAAAAAATGTAAACAATAAAGAAAGTACTACTTAACCATGTCACCAGGGGTCCCCCGTCGCAGCCGCCACCTACGCGTTACGTGTCGTGCAGACACTTCGCCAGGGTGTAAGTGTCTGCACGACACGTAACGCGTAGGTGGCGGCTGCGACGGGGGACCCCTGGTGACATGGTTAAGTAGTACTTTCTTTATTGTTTACATTTTTTATTATTGTTTGTTACTTTACTGTTGAATGCCCCAATGGTTGTCAATCCTTTTAGTTTTTTCACATGTGTGGTTTTGCTGTCATATATTGGCACTTACTGCTTTGGCTTATGAGTTTAGTTTTTATTGCTATTTGCACACACTATTTGTTTTTTGCACACATACT
The DNA here is from genome assembly GCA_027917425.1 of Gastrophryne carolinensis. Classification (NCBI taxonomy): domain Eukaryota; kingdom Metazoa; phylum Chordata; class Amphibia; order Anura; family Microhylidae; genus Gastrophryne; species Gastrophryne carolinensis. Next base: position 37,034,690 of record CM051235.1, on the reverse strand, counting down.
CAGCACTTTAGTGTTTCCATCACACACAGACTGGTCTGTATTCATTCTTTTTCACTTAAACATTGATGAAACACATGTAATCTCCCTATCCTCAGCATTTTTGGTGCATTCATAACGTGATCTACACAGTGTATTGTGTACATATATATAGTGATAACAGTGATATCTACATGTAGTAGTCACCGTGCGTGGGATACCCCTGTTTTGTGTTTTGTGTTTTTTAAATTGTATGTATGTCTTATAAGGTGTCTTTTTGATGTACTTGGTATTTATTAAAATTATATTTTTCATACTTTTTATATTTAGTGTGCGGCCTTCTGTGGGGGTTGGAGGGATCAGTCTAGGCTCCCTCATCTTGTTGTTGAGGATACTACAGCTACCACTTGTCCACCCGCTAAGCTAGGTCACAGCACCCGACACCCGCTTCCAGCGTCTACTAGCGGTCGCTCTAAGCGCCGCTACATAGACACTCACATGGCAATACGTGACGCTAGTCTTAAATTAGCCTCAAAGTGCCGCTCACGCCAGAGATAAAAATTATTTCATATTTATTTTATACATTTTTAAAATAATGCTAACCAGACGAAAATGACAAATTTAAAAAACATATGAGACAGCAGCAGTGATGTGGACACGATTGGGCTGTAGTAGATATTCCATTTCTTAATAGATAAATAGTCATAGGCTCTCATTACTGGTGCAAAGATGTAATAAATAGAAACATAAATAATTAAAAACTTTGCATAGGTGCAAAAAAGTTAACAATCCTCTAAAGTGCAAGTGCTGGGAAACTATGTATACCTATACACACTAGAGACAACAGTATCAATTACAGCTACAATATTATTGCAGACAAACGTGAATTGTGCCAATCACCAATTATAATGCCCAGGTCCCATCAGAGTCTCACCACACCGACGCGTTATGTGGATCACATCCACTTGTTTTGGGGGGTTTTGTTCTGCTTTAATAGAGTGCAATAGAGTGGTAAAGGTATGAACAACATCTGGATCAGAAGACTCCATCATGATATGTCTGTCATGTCCTTGTCTGTAATCAGAAATAAATATTAGTCATTGGTTCTGCACTCCTTTACTCATATGCTTTGATCAATAAATCCAATGTTGGTGCTGCAACCTCAATTAAAGGGTTTCCACCGCTATCCAACCCTTTCCATACAATTTAAAAAAATATTGAAGGTGCGCACTCATGAGGTCTAATGTAACAAAAGAAAGACTAATTTTCCAAAGTTTATATCATTTATTGTAACGTAATTGAAACGGGTGCACCACCAATGCTGAAGCACTATAACTAGGGTGTGCTCACTAAAATGGACCACCTAAACAACAATAATAGAGTGGACATGCATATAAGCACACCTATCTCTAAAAAAGGAGCACCACAACTTAATAAAGAATTATTATTACAAATGTTGTATTAATGCAATGCAAAAAGAAGCTAAAACACATAAAACACAAACAATTTAAAAACAACCGAACATGACCAGTATTCTAAAGTACTTGATACCCAGACGGGTGTATCCATATAATTAATACCCCATGGTAACATGGCCCATCATTTTTCACCCTAAAATAAATATTTTGTGCCGGCACAAAAGAACACTACTCTATATCCTGCTTATAATTACTACTAAAGTTAATAATGTATGAAAAATAAAGTGCTATAGTGCAATGCCAATTCCTAATAATGCATGTGCCAAGAATCTATTCACATACAACTACCAATACAAAATGAAACCACAACCCCACACAGCAGGTGATAACAAAAGATAAAAAAACTATCAGCATATCCTAAATAAACTAATTTAAACACATCAACATATCCTAAATGAATCAATTTAAACACATATCGTTATACTAAATATATTGCACAGACCTAATCCAAGAGACTTAAATGTGAACCATGTGAAAAAATATCATAATAAATATGCAGTAGCAAGTGCCGACAAACAATACAACATGAATCTCACAAGTACAGGGCCACCCAGGGTATACAATAATAGGGTCAAAGTCGGTATAATCCACGCGCGCATGCAGCTCCCATGCCGCTTCAAGGGTGAGGGTGATTATTATCATTTATTCAAATTAATCACAATATAAAGTATACACAAATTTCATAAAACACACATTTAGACAAAAAAGACATTGCATGTAACTTTATTGGGCCTCTTTAAATATGCTTTAAGGTACTAAGATGGAATGCATACTCTTCTTCAGAGGTATGCATACCTCTGAAGAAGGGCGGGTTTGGCCCGAAACGGCCCGTCAGGTTATGTGCTGTACATCTTGAGCGTGATGAGTGTATTGTTTACAGGTGATGTAATCTGCTTTTAAGATTAATGTGCATGTTATTCCTTGGTGTGGGCAATGGCAACTTTCTGATTATTATATATTTGTGCAATATTGTTTCTTTTGGGCATAAGTGCAATATATCGCTGCTGGCTGGTGCAATGTTTACATAAGCTGATACATTTCTATAACATTGTGAGATCATATACTTCTGAATTCTCTATCTCAATTGCACTAAGCACTTTAGCCATATGTTGACTGTAGCCATACATTGTAAGATTATGGGTAATAAAACTGTTCCACCTTAGTACCTTAAAGCATATTTATAGAGGCCCAATAAGGTTACATGCAATGTCTTTTTTGTCTTGATGTGTGTTTTATGAAATTCGTGTATACTTTATATTGTGATTAATTTGAATAAATCATAATAACTTTGGAAAATTAGTCTTTCTTTTGTTACATTAGACCTCATGAGTGCGCACCTTCAATATTTTTTAACTTGTCTGTAATCATACCATGTAAAGCGCTACGGAAGATATTGGGGCTATTTAAATAAACATTATTATTAATAATAATAATAATAACAATAATAACAATAATAATATTTCACAAGCATACAATAGCCAATTTAAAGAAGGGGTGGAGTAGTTACTGATATCAGGTGTGTTTGGTGGAAATAAACACCTAAATGACAGTAGATCCAGTTTAGGCACCCTTTAGGGGAAATGTTAGAGGTGTATATAACCAAATATAAGAATATATATAAATCCTATTGCTGGAATTACTTATAGCACCTCTGGAAGGTAAATCAATTACTGTAAGCTGGTCTATTAGAAAAATACCGGTTATGACCTTCTAAAACCAGTTAAAGCCAAATTTTTCAAAATCAAACTTCTGAGTACCGTGTATATATGTCATAAAAAATCATAAATTTCAGGAACTCACCACCGTGGCCCGGGATTTCAAAAACTACCCAGGGCCTCCAAAGATTCCAGTTAAGATAAATGCTGGAGACCTCGCTGTAATTGGTCACGCCTTGGTTCCTCTTGAAGTATCCGTTGCTTGATAAAGATGCTTCTGAACTTCATTTGGTAAATTTAATAAACTTTTATTTTCACTCACAAACATAAATCCCAACACAGAATGAGATGTAGAAAAAGTTTGGAAAGGAAGTTCAGAATAGACCACTTCTGCAGATGCCTGGATTTGTCCTCTGCGTACAAGCTTTTTGTAATCAAAGTTAAAGTGCAGTTTGTGCTGATGTACGCATTCAGTCCAGTATGCGCTCCAATGCACTTTGTAAATTAAAGATGAAGGAAAAAATGTCAGTCCTCGGTGGCGGCGCTTCTGCTGCTTTTATAATGTGCTGCCTAATTACAGGATTATCTTTAAAGATGTTGTCCGACGCGCGTTTCGGCTATAAGTAATTCCAGCTATAGGATTTATATATATTGTTATATTTGGTTATATACACCTCTAATATTTCCCCTAAAACGCGCCTAAACTGGATCTACTATCATTTAGGTGTTTATTTCCATCTATCACACCTGATATCAGTAACTACTCCACCATTTCTCTAAGTAGCATGTGTAAGGAGTGACCCCTTACTGAATAGGCTGCAGCTACTCTCTCCTTTCCAGCGCACCTTGCAACACATCTTTCTACATAATGGCCAATTTAACACTGGAGAGTATTTAGATGGTCTCCAGAGATAAACTATTGTCCCAAAAAGACTTCTTCATGAATCTTTCTTTTGCATTAGTGCCGGATATTATCAGCCTCTTGCAGTCTTCTGATTGGGTGTGGAGGATAAGACCACACCCTCCGTGCGGGAGAATGGTAAGCACCCACCAGAAACCAGAGCAACAGCTTTAGATTGTTTTAGGATTGCTGAATAGAACTTGGATCTCATATCATAATTTTGGATTCGGGAAACCCAAGTGGACTCAGAGCCTCTATATAGGGAGACATGATGCTTTCCTTCTTATTATATGTTATTTGTTTAGTGATCTTATGGTACTGTTTAATTAAATAATTGTAAACACCTAAATACCCCAAAATCATTTAAGAGGACTCTGGAGTCTCTATTGTAGGAGCTATTGCAGATACAGTATAAAGTACTGCAGCATTATTCATATTTTTATTATGGTTTTTGTACCAAACCCTTAGGAAATAAACCTGTATCTATCTATCTATCTATCTATCTATCTATCTATCTATCTATCTATCTGGGTTATTCATCAAGGGATAGCGGCATGTAGAGCTTCGTAGCGGCAGGCAGCGTCTGGTGAATGCCGGGCGCTGTACGCAATACCACATTTATGAAAGCGATTCTCTAACAGTGCCATGTAGCGTACAATTCATCATTACAGGTGGCTCAGCATATAGCGCCGGCGCTCTAGCTTCCAGAGCGCCAGGTATTGTAATACCTAGTGCTACCTGTCGCTCTCCCATACATTTCAATGGACGTTCCTTTTCTTCTGTTTAAACAGGGTTTTTTGATTTTATTTTATTTTTTCTCTCAAATCATTGTGTGACCTCTCCTGGCCTAGAAAGAGTCATTTTTGACAACTTTTTAAATTTTTTTATATTGTTATGCAGAATTGTCATTGCAGGTCTGGCACTAAAGTATTAATGTCACAATGTTACAACAATGTCATTCCATGAGTTTTCGCTTTGTTACTGGTGTATATGTGTTAAAAAACAGACTTTAATCACACAGCGTCTGGCGCTCTATGCTACAGCGACCAGATCCAGAGTGCCGACGCTGTGTGTGTCTGTTGTTTTGTTGAATATGGTGTGAGTCGCTGAGAGTCGGTCGCAATGAGCTGGCGCTACCTTTCGCTCCCTGCAGCGCTGTACACGCCCAACATACATCTCATTCATCAATGCCGGCCAGATTGCTACAACGACTGAGGCGCTCTGTTACAGTACCCGATATTAGCTTACAGCATCTACTAGTGGTCGCTCTAAGCGCCGTTATACAGATGCACATCTGCCAATACCTGGCGTTAGTAATGAATCAGCCTCCCCATGTCTTTGGGGATCATACTAATTATTTGGTAAAGCTTCAAGTGAATGAGCGGCTTGAGCGTTCGTGGACTCGGAGGGATGCGGCTTTGCGGCTTTTCTTGTGGTGGCCGAGACCAGAGACGAGGGGCCCCTGGATAAGATAAGGGTTTGTTTTTATTCGTAACCCCCCGTCCTGCCTCAGTGCCAGGGTAGGGTGGCAGGACAGGATCATACTTGAGTGACGTTCCGCTTTAACACACAAGAAAATGCAATAAAAACTGTTGTTAGAGATTTTTCCTGCAATGAAACATTTTTAGGTTCGGCCTTAGGTTGAAAGGATTCCTGTGCAAAACTGCGTAATGCCCCCCCCACCCCCTGTGGGGACCCGTTCTTCAGTGTGTGCGCACCCCACTCCCATAACTAAATGAGCAATGAGTCTGACATCTTCTAAAAAGCATATTAAACAATACCCAGGTGATCAAATTTGGATTAGCCATATTCGCCATGTCGCTAAAATTGGGGGTAGTAGTCCCTCCGGTCATTTGATTAACTAGCTCCATTTCATCAACAATGGGGAACAACCACTGTGTGACATTGTATGGGCGCCAGCGGCAGGCAGGGGTGGTGAAATTTAACAGACAAGAGGCTCCAGGGAAAAAAAGTGGAGGAACCCCCCCCCAAGTCGGATGCCCTGTGCAGCCCACACCCCACAGGCTGGCCATGCTGCTGAGGTAAAATTGTCCTAGTGATAGTGGTAGCCAATAGCAGTGCCTGATTTTTCCGGTGGAATGAGGAGCAAGTAAGAATAATAGGACCCAGGGCCTGATTATGAGGGGGGGGAGCAAGGGGCGCGGGCCCCGGTGGCTCCACCACTTGCCCTGCAAAGGGGGCCTCCACCAACCTTTGGGTTATAGTCTAGTCCAGGAAGCTTTTCAGTCTTTGATCTCCAGCAACAACGCTATTGGCGGAGAGCCTAGGCAAGTCTTGTTTTGCTTTTGCAAAATGCAGCCAAAGCCACCACTGGGCAGGATGGAGCAGCAAAGCCGTTGTCAGTAATGCTACAGTGAAGGGTGCGTGCAGAGATGTCAATCGGTGGCCGCTTATTGCACATAAGCCACCAAGCACAGCTGCTGGAAGCTCAGCTCAATGCAGGGCTGGGTGACTACACTACACCCCCACCCAGAATGGCAAAGCAGGAGTTCCCAAGCAACCCCCACAAGCCAGCCTGAGGAAGTGGGAAGCGTGCCAACGAAACGCGTGGCTCTTGGGGTGGAAGGCGGTGGGGAGACCTTTTTGGCTTAATCTGGTTTATTTTGGTTTCATTTTGTGATCTATACTGTGGTTCACATCATAGGACATTACCACACTTTGGTTATGATGATGATGGGGGATTGATTTTAATACTGTTATTTGTGATTGTTTCATATAGGCAATGAATTGTGTTTTCTTATATTATCTTGATGGGATTGGTTCTGATTTCAGATTGGTTATAATCAAATTTAATTTTTTGACTGTTTGCACTTGCACTTTACAGCACATATATAATTGTATGATCCGGATTATAGGCAGGTTTTGCACAGTACATGTACGTGGTTTCATATTTATATAAGAAACTTTTTTTCCTTTATTATGATGTGTATACATATATACATAGGAATTTGATGGCAAAATATATATATATATATATATATTTTTTTTTTTTTTTTTTTTGATGGTGCTCTCCCCATCGCTTACACACCTATCTATGTTGGTCTGTTTTGTTTTTCATTGTTTGATTTATGCTTTTTAATTGGTTTTAGCACGTAGTGATTAACTTGTGTTAAGATCAAATAAAATAATATTTTTTTGTACTAGTATTGATTTTAGTGTGCCTCCGAATCCCCACAAGGGACTCGATCTGACGTCCCAGTAAGTTACTTGGCTAGACTATAATTTTAAAGGAAAACAAATACTGTATCTGGGGCCACCACCAGATTTTGTGCCCAGGGGTCTCCACCACACTTAATCCGGCCCTGATGAGGGGAATGACCCCCTATGCCCGGACCAACACTTCTTTCATCTAAAAATGTGCGTCAGTTCACTTAGAGGCAGTGTTGACCTTTAGGGTACAACAGTGTTCTTTGTATTTGATTGTCACCAGGGAAAGGATGTTAGGAAACATTTCGCAAGGACAGAAGAACATTTTGCTTAAAGGCGGAGTGTTTAATTTCCTCTTGTGTAAGCCTTTATATTTTGATTGTTTGCACTTGCACTTTACAGCACATATATAATTGTATGATCTGGATGATAGGCAGGTTTTGCACAGTAAATTCACATGGATTCATATTCATACCCAAAGCTTTTTTGCTTTTATTATGATGTGTATACATATAAACATAGGAATTTAATGGCAAAATACCCGTATTTTTCACCCCATAAGACGCACCTGCCCATAAGACGCACCTAGGATTTGGGGGAAGAAAATAAGAAAAAAAATATTTAAAACCAAATACGCACCATTATAGACAGTGTGGCATTCCCCTATCCCATTCCTATAGGCCGTGTGGGATGCCCCCATTCCATAGACCGTGTAGCATCCCATTCCCCGTATACCCAGTGTGGCATCCCCCCCTCCCATTCCCCATATACCCATTGGCTGTGTGGCATCCCCCTCTCCCCCCATTAGTATAGGCTGTGTGGCATCCCTCTCCCCCCATTCCCATAGGCTGTGTGGCATCCACCTCTCCCCCCATTCCCATTGGCTGTGTGGCATCCCCCCTCCCCCCATTAGTATAGGCTGTTTGGCATCCCTCTCTCCCCATTCCCATAGGCAGTGTGGCATCCCCCTCCCCCCATTAGCATAGGCAGTGTGGCATCCCCCTCCCCCCATTAGCAAAGGCTGTGTAACATCCCCCGCCCCCCATTAGTATAGGCTGTGTGGCATCCCCCTCTCCCCATAGGCTGTGTGGCATCCCCCTCTCTCCATTCCCATAGGCTGTGTGGCATCCCCCTCCCCCCATTCCCATAGGCTGTGTGGCATCCCCCTCTCCCCATTCCCATAGGCTGTGTGGCATTCCCCTCTCCCCATTCCCATAGGCTGTGTGGCATCCCCCTCTCCCCATTCCCATAGGCTGTGTGGCATCCCCCTCTCCCCATTCCCATAGGCTGTGTGGCATCCCCCTCTCCCCATTTCCATAGGCTGTGTGGCATCCCCCTCTCCCCATTCCCATAGGCTGTGTGGCATCCCCCTCTCTCCATTCCCATAGGCTGTGTGGCATCCCCCTCTCCCCATTCCCATAGGCTGTGTGGCATCCCCCTCTCCCCATTCCCATAGGCTGTGTGGCATCCCCCTCCCCCCATTCCGATAGGCTGTGTGGCATCCCCCTCTCCCCATTCCCATAGGCTGTGTGGCATCCCCCTCCCCCCATTCCCATAGGCTGTGTGGCATCCCCCTCTCCCCATTCCCATAGGCTGTGTGGCATCCCCCTTCCCCCATTCCCATAGGCTGTGTGGCATCCCCCTCTCCCCATTCCCATAGGCTGTGTGGCATCCCCCTCCCCCTATTCCCATAGGCTGTGTGGCATCCCCCTCTCCCCATTCCCATAGGCTGTCAGGCATCCCTTTCTCCACATTCCCATAGGCTGTGTGGCATCCCCCTCCCCCCATTCCCATAGGCTGTGTGGCATCCCCCTCCCCCCATTCCCATAGACTGTGTGGCATCCCCCTCCCCCCATTAGTATAGGCTGTGTGGCCCCTCTCCCCCCATTCCCACCCCCCTCCGCCCATTATTATAGGCAGGCGCCATGTATATATAAAAAAAAAAAAGTTAAACTCACCTGTCCGCTGACATTTTTCCCCCACTTTTGGGGAAAAATAAGTGCGTCTTATAGGGCGAAAAATACGGTGTATATATATATATATATATATATATTCTAAGCAGACAGCACGTCCTGCTCCCGACATAGTCCTTACATGTGGGTATACCTCCGCCTTCAGGGCCGTGCACTGCAGAACATGAAGAAAACAAGCTCCTCCCGGCCCTACACACCGGAGGACCTCCCACAAATCCCCAGATTTCTCTGCAGTGCTGAAACTGTGAAGACATGAAGTATCACTCTCTCGCAGGCGAGCGGGGCTTGACAGCCCGAGGTCCTGCGGGACTATTTCCACCCCACCTCATTGTGAATTAATGCCTCCCAGTCTGGGCTGCATTGGTCGGGTGAAGGTAGGCAGCACCCAGCGTGCTTATGGAGCTAGACTGTCAGTAAGGCTTCCTAGATTAATGGCAGGCTGATTCATTACTAACGCCAGGTAGCGACCGATGAGCATCTGTAGAGCGGATTTCAGAGCGCCCGCTAGTAGTCGCTGTGCTCAGCCATGGATCATTGTTTCAGAGCGCCTCAGTCGCTGTCCGACATTGATGAATATGATATGTGAGTCGCTGTACTACGCTCTATGTGAGTGAACCGTAACGCCAGCTCAGACTGACTCACACCACATTCATCAAAAAAACAGCCTCATACATCGCCAGCACTCAAAAGCAAGTAATTGTAGCCCAGAGCGCCAGAGGCTGTGTGATTAAAGGCTGTTTTTGAACATGTATCCACTAGTAACAAAGCGAAAACATATGGAATTACATTGTTATAACATTGTAACATGAACACTTTAATACCAGACCTGTAAGGACAATTCTGCATAAAAATATTATTAATCCAAAAAGTTTTCAATAATGTCATTTTCTTGCCCAGAATACATGTGTTTTTGTGTTTTGTGTTTTTTTTTTAGGGAAGAAAAAAATATTGGGAGCAGGAAAAGGATTTAAGGATCGTCCATTGAAATGTATGGGAGAGCGCCAGGTAAGGACAGGTTAGACGTGGCGCTCTGCAAGGATGAACGCCGGCGCTGTACGCTGAGCCTGGGATAATGGTGAATCGTACACTACATGGCGTTGTTCTAGTCGCTCACCAGATTCGGCTTCATAAATGTGTAATTGCGTGCCGTGTCCTGCGTTCACCTGCCGCTACCTGGCGCTACCTGCTGCTGTACAGGCTCTACCTGGCGCTATCATTTCATGAATAAGGCCCATAATGTCAATAAGGCTTCCTACTATAAATCTATGTAATGTCAATAAGACTTTCTAGCTCTATATAATGTTAATAGGGCTTTCTAAAAGCTTTGTAATGTCAATAAAGCCTCCTAGAGCCATAATTAAAATGAGATGATCCATGAATAGAAGAAGGGACAGATAAATCATGTATAACAGAAGACTAGCTGCAAGGTATTTACACATAGGTCCCACTCATTTATAATGGAAATTATATAAGAGAAAGGAAATTAAGTATTGCAGACCATTTTAGCTGCCAGGGGTCAGTGCCCCGGGGTGTAAATCTAATCCATCTCATGCTATGTGCTTTATAATAGGTCTGGTCCCTGCCCTTATCTATCTATCTATCTATCTATCTATCTATCTATCTATCTATCTATCTGTATACATTATCTATTTATTTATCTATCTATAGATAGAAAGGTTTAGGTAGCTATGCACTGTTTTCCCCAGAACTTTTTCCCTTCTTTTGTAAATTAACATTTATAGTGAACAACAGACATGCCATGACAACTCTAATGGAGGCAATAAAATGCGGCTTTCTGTAGAGCCTGGGGGCTGAAGCCTTTCTAATACATCTGGCAACATCTACAGTAGGTGAGAACAAAGGGAATGTAGATGAAGCCAGACAGCACTAACGCCTGGTATGGGGACAAAGAAGATATTAGACTTCAAAGGCAACACCACCATCATCTTCCCTGCAAATCTTGGTGCAGTCAGCGACAAACATAGCGAATGGTGTTACCAGGGGTGATTTTGCGCTATAGGGTTGTTTGTCCCAGATGGTTTTGGCATGTTCATTTGATATTAAGTAGATACGTTTTGCACATGAAATATTTATAACTTTGCTCTGCATTACTGCACTTTTTTCACTAGCACTTCAGATTAGACACAGGATATTTATTGGTAGCAATAAAACTATTTGATTATGGCCCTTATTTAAGAAGGGATAGCGTCAGGTAGTGGCTGGTTAATGACAGGTAGCGACTGGTGAACACCGGACACGGCACGCAATTACACATTTATCAAGCAGAATCTGTTTAGCGACTGGGATAGCGCCATGTAGCGTCCGATTCATCATTTTCACAGCCTCAGCGAACAGCGCCAGCGTTCAGCCTTGCACAGCGCCAGGTATGACCTCTTGCTACCTCTCGCTCTGCCATACATTTCAATGGACGATCCTTTCCTTCTCTTTAAACTGTTTTTTTTAATTTTTTTTTTTAAATCACAAATAATTCTGTGACCTCTTCTGGCATTGAAATTGTTTTTTCATAATTTTTTATATATTTCCTAAGAAATGACATTACAGGTCTGGCATTAAAGTGTTCATGTTACAATGCTGTTACAATGTAATTCCATATGTTTTCGCTTTGTAACTAGTTGATAGATGCTGGAAAACAGACTTTAAACACACCGCCTCCTGCGCTCTGGGCTTCAAACAAGTATTTTTCAGCGCCAGAGATTTGTGAGGCTGTTTTTTGCTGAATATGGTGTGAGTCGGTCGCTATGAGCAGTCGCTAACATGCGCTCCCATACAGCGCTGTACTGGTCAAATAACGACTCCTCACAATGTATTCAACATTACTGAACAGCGACTGAGTCGTTATAAAGGAGCAACCCATGGCGGAGCATTGTGACTTCTAGCGGGCGCTCTGAAAATGCCTGCTACAGACGCTCATCTGTCGCTACCTGGCGCTAATGATGAATCAGCCTGCCCGTATATATGGTATGAACACAAACAGAAAGGTGGTGGGGCTGCCAGCACAGTCCCAAAAGCCTTTATCAAAGTGAGCCACACTCAGTAGTTTAAAAATTCATATACCATGCCTTTATTGAAAACATATACATATACAAGACTGACAAAAGTTTAAAAAACATTAAAAAAGGTGTTGGAAATTTTATGGCTCTAATACAACAAATACAAATATCATGATGAATGCCGTCAATTAAAGTGAAAATGAGTTCATATATGGTATGAACTTTGGAAATTGTTATGAGGGTTCCTTGCTGTAGCTGGGTTAGGGTATAAATGTTTTTTAAGATTGTAATTGTACTGAGTTTATGAGTTTATGTCTGTGAGTTTATGTATATGTTTGTGAGTTTATGTATATGTTTGTGAGTTTATGTATATGTTTGTGAGTTTATGAGTTTATGTTTGTGAGTTTATGTATATGTTTGTGAGTTTATGTATATGTTTGTGAGTTTATGTATATGTTTGTGAGTTTATGTATATGTTTGTGAGTTTATGTATATGTTTGGAGTCTTTTTTAACATACTAATGAATTAAAAATGGTTGTATTGATGTAACTTTGGAGGATTGATTATTGAGGAACATTTGGTGCCTCCCGGGGCATCCCATTTTGCGGTTTACTGGGACCGTTGTTGTTTATATTGAATGGTGTTACCAAGATATTGTCACAATGAAAAATCATTAGCGAGGCTACTGGAATCCATCAATGCTAGCTGATACTTGTTGGAGACTAATTTGGGATGCCTGGATGTGTGGTACATCTACCTATGTATAGATGGAGAGGCCTAGGTAGCCATGAACTGTTTTTTTCAGATAAGAGAGCCAATTGAGCACCATACAAATATATATTATTATTAGGGATGAGCAAATCGATCCGGACGAACCTGGGTTCGATCCGAATTTCATGAAAAATTCGATTCGGATCGAATCCGAATTTCCCCGCGATTCGATCGCTCGAAGTTTTCCTTTAACATCCATTCATTTACATTACAGGCATTCTAAGATGGCGGACGGGACATGTCCAGACATCTACCCCGCACCAGTGCATGCTGGGGCAGTCACATGCAGCCTATCAGCAGCCAGCAAGCCCGGTGACGGCACAGCGCTATTTAAGGCGGCCGACATCTTGCTTTTCCTCATTTCTCTATTTCATTCGTGAGAGACAGGACGCTGCTGTAGTGAGGGAGAGACAGAGAGCCAGGGACAGACAGGGACAGACAGAAGACAGGCAGGAAGTCAGCGAGAAGAAGGGAAAGTTAGGAAAAATCGGAGGCAGTCACAGGGAGATTTTTTTTTTTTCATCCAGCCTGAGTGTTACTGGCTGACTGGCTTTTTTAGCGTTTTCAGGCTGCTTATACACTTACTGTGCATATATACTGAACTGATCTCAAGTCTGCTGTGAGGCATCCCATTCTGTGACTACACCAGCCTCTATTTACTATAACCCTTTGCACTTATTCTAAAAGTCATTTGGCCTGATAAAGACACTTTTGCTGTGCATAGTAATACTGCTGCAGGTGCTCTCTGGTTGGGGCATCCCATTCTGTGACTACACCAGCCTCTATTTACTATAACCCTTTGCACTTATTCTAAAAGTCATTTGGCCTGATAAAGACACTTTTGCTGTGCATAGTAGTACTGCTCACAGGTGCACTGCTGGCTGTTGGGGCATCCCATTCTGTGACTACACAAGCCTCTATTTACTACTATAACCCTTTGCACTTATTCTAATAGAAATTTGGCCTGATAAACACACTTTTGCTGTGCATAGTACTACTGCTCACATGTGCACTCCTGTTGGGGCATCCCATTCTGTGACTAACCAGCCTCTATTTACTATAACCCTTTGCACTTATTCTAAAAGTAATTTGGCCTGATAAAGAAACTTTTGCTGTGCATAGTAGTACTGCTGCCAGGTGCTCTCTGGTTGGGGCATCCCATTCTGCGACTACACCAGCCTCTATTTACTATAACCCTTTGCACTTATTCTAAAAGTCATTTGGCCTGATAAAGACACTTTTGCTGTGCATAGTAGTACTGCTGCCAGGTGCTCTCTGGTTGGGGCATCCCATTCTGTGACTACACCAGCCTCTATTTACTATAACCCTTTGCACTTATTCTAAAAGTCATTTGGCCTGATAAAGACACTTTTGCTGTGCATAGTAGTACTGCTGCCAGGTGCTCTCTGGTTGGGGCATCCCATTCTGTGACTACACCAGCCTCTATTTACTATAACCCTTTACACTTATTCTAAAAGTCATTTGGCCTGATAAAGACACTTTTGCTGTGCATAGTAGTACTGCTCACAGGTGCACTGCTGGCTGTTGGGGCATCCCATTCTGTGACTACACAAGCCTCTATTTACTACTATAACCCTTTGCACTTATTCTAATAGAAATTTGGCCTGATAAACACACTTTTGCTGTGCATAGTACTACTGCTCACAGGTGCACTCCTGTTGGGGCATCCCATTCTGTGACTACACCAGCCTCCATTTACTACTATAACCCTTTGCACTTATTCTAATAGAAATTTGACCATGCCAACACACCTTGAGGATCCGCTGGACTTCTGGGCAGCCAAACTTGATTTGTGGCCGCAACTAGCAGAGTTTGCCCTGGAAAAGCTGTCCTGCGCGGCAAGTAGCGTGCCATCTGAGCGGGTGTTTAGTGCGGCGGGGGCCATAGTTACGGCGAGGAGAACTCGTCTGTCAACTAAAAATGTGGAGAGACTCACCTTTGTCAAAATGAATCAGGGATGGATCAGCCAGGATTTCCACCCACCAATGCCTGATGCATGCGACTAGATTCAGCATGGTGACACGTTTTACACTTTCCAAATGGTGCAAAACATAATTATGTCTTTAGGCCAATTTTTGGGCTCCTGCTGCTGCCAACTCCAGGGTGTGAATCATCCAATTTTTGGGCTCCTGAAGCCAACCCCAGTGTCTCTTTAAAGTAATGTTTGGGCGCCTGCTGCTGCTGCCAACTCCAGGGTGTGATTCATCCAATTTTTGGGCTCCTGAAACCATCCCCAGGGTCTCTTTAAAGTAATGTTTTGGCTCCTGCTGCTGCTGCCAACTCCAGGGTGTGATTCATCCAATTTTTGGGCTCCTGAAGCCAACTCCAGTGTCTCTTTAAAGTAATATTTGGGCTCCTGCTGCTGCTGCTGCCAACTCCAGGGTGTGATTCATCCAATTTTTGGGCTCCTGAAGCCAACCCCAGTGTCTCTTTAAAGTAATATTTGGGCTCCTGCTGCTGCTGCTGCCAACTCCAGGGTGTGATTCATCCAATTTTTGGGCTCCTGAAGCCAACCCCAGTGTCACTTTCGAGAAATGTTTGGGCTCCTGCTGCTGCTGCCAACTCCAGGGTGTGAATCATCCAATTTTTGGGCTCCTGAAGCCAACTCCAGTGTCTCTTTAAAGTAATATTTGGGCTCCTGCTGCTGCTGCTGCCAACTCCAGGGTGTGATTCATCCAATTTTTGGGCTCCTGAAGCCAACCCCGGTGTCTCTTTAAAGTAATGTTTGGGCTCCTGCTGCTGCTGCTGCCAACTCCAGGGTGTGAATCATCCAA
Source organism: Gastrophryne carolinensis (assembly GCA_027917425.1). Taxonomy (NCBI): domain Eukaryota; kingdom Metazoa; phylum Chordata; class Amphibia; order Anura; family Microhylidae; genus Gastrophryne; species Gastrophryne carolinensis. Next base: position 37,018,962 of record CM051235.1, on the reverse strand, counting down.
TTTTTGGGCTCCTGAAGCCAACTCCAGTGTCTCTTTAAAGTAATATTTGGGCTCCTGCTGCTGCCAACTCCAGGGTGTGATTCATCCAATTTTTGGGCTCCTGAAGCCAACCCCAGTGTCTCTTTAAAGTAATGTTTGGGCTCCTGCTGCTGCTGCTGCCAACTCCAGGGTGTGAATCATCCAATTTTTGGGCTCCTGAAGCCAACTCCAGTGTCTCTTTAAAGTAATGTTCGGGCTCCTGCTGCTGCTGCCAACTCCAGGGTGTGATTCATCCAATTGTTGGGCTCCTGAAGCCAACCCCAGTGTCTCTTTAAAGTAATGTTTGGGCTCCTGCTGCTGCTGCCAACTCCAGGGTGTGATTCATCCAATTTTTGGGCTCCTGAAGCCAACCCCAGGGTCTCTTTAAAGTAATGTTTTGGCTCCTGCTGCTGCTGCCAACTCCAGGGTGAATCATCCATTTTTTGGGCTCCTGAAGCCAACCCCAGGGTCTCTTTAAAGTAATGTTTGGGCTCCTGCTGCTGCTGCCAACTCCAGGGTGTGATTCATCCAATCTTTGGGCTCCTGCTGCCAACTCCAGTGTCTCTTTAAAGTAATGTTTGGGCTCCTGCTGCTGCTGCTGCCAACTCCAGGGTGTGAATCATCCAATTTTTGGGCTCCTGAAGCTAAATCCAGTGTCTCTTTAAAGTAATATTTGAGCTCCTGCTGCTGCCAACTCCAGGGTGTGATTCGTCCAATTTTTGGGCTCCTGAAGCCAACCCCAGTGTCTCTTTAAAGTAATGTTTGGGCTCCTGCTGCTGCCAACTCCAGGGTGTGATTCATCCAATTTTTGGGCTCCAGAAGCCAACCCCAGTGTCTCTTTAAAGTAATGTTTGGGCTCCTGCTGCTGCTGCTGCCAACTCCAGGGTGTGATTCATCCAATTTTTGGGCTCCTGCAGCCAACTCCAGTGTCTCTTTCAAGCTATATTTGGGCTCCTGCTGCTGCTGCTGCTGCTTGAAGGGTGTGTCAGTCAATTTTTGGGCTCCTGCTGCTGCCAACTCCAGTGTCTCTTTCATCCAATGTTTGGGCTCCTGCTGCTGCTTGCAACTCCAGGGTGTGATTCATCCAATTTTTGGGCTCCTGCTGCTGCCAACTCCAGTGTCTCTTTAAAGCAATGTTTGGGCTCCTGCCCCTCACAGTGATGCCACTTCAACTCTCTGCAATTGTGCCGCTCTGCGATTCTATTAGCGATGCCTCTGATCTGCATGTGATATATATTCAAAGTATTATTTAACTAACCCAGCACGCATCCTGTGCGTGTTACAGCAAGGCAGAATGGTTTACAACCCTATTGAGGCTCTAGGAGGCTCAGAAATAGCCGTTTTTAATAGCGATTCATCGCGTATAAATTCGGGTCGAAACTATTTTTGTCGGAAAATTCGGCGAATCAGTCGAATCGAATTTTTCAAAAGTTCGCTCATCTCTTATTATTATTATAAGTTTGTAAGCGTGTATTATGCAGCAGTGCAGTTGGATCTATTCTCATGGATGTGAAAGCGTGCTTACATGTGAAAAAGCCGCAGAACAGCAAGAAATGTCTGCGAAAAAGGCAAATCTGTGCTTTTAGATGCTCATTTGCTTATGGGAGAAAGCATGTATCTATGCACAGATACATGCATGCATGTTTATGGATGTGCAATTAGATACATGCTTTCTCCACTATGCAGATATTAGTAATTATTATGGGGGTAATTCGTCAAGGGATAGCGGCAGGTAATGCCTGGTAGCAGCAGGCAGCGTCTGGAGAATGCCGAGCACTGTACGCAAAACTACATTTATGAAAGCGAATATAGTGAGCGACTCTAACAGCGCCATGTAGCATCCGATGTATTATTACAAGTGGCTCAGCATATAGCGCCGGCGCTCTAGCTTCCAGATCGCCTGGTATTACCTGTTGCTACCTGTCGCTCTCCCATACATTTCAATGGCCGTTCCTTTTCATCTATTTAAACAGAGTTTTTTTTTCTTTTTTTTTTCTATCAAATAATTGTGTGACCTCTCCTGGCCTAGAAAAGTCATTTTTGACAACTTTTTCGATTTTTTTATGCAGAATTGTCATTACAGGTCTGGCACTAAAGTGTTAATGTCACAATGTCACAACAATGTCATTCCATGTGTTTTTGCATTGTTACTGGTGGATATGTGTTCAAAAACAGACTTTAATCACACAGCATCTGGCGCTCTATGCTCTAATGACCAGATTTAGAGCGCCGACACTGTGTGTGTATGGTGTGGACGAACTGAGCTGGCTCTACCTTTCGCTCCCTGCAGCGCTGTACTGGTGTTACAGCGCTCAACATACACCACATTCATCAACCAAGTTACTAGAGCGACCGAGACTAGCGGCATCTACTAGCGGCGCTTAGATGCTCATCTGCCGATACCTGCAGTTAGTAATGATAGGGAGCCTTATTAATTTATTTTTTTGTGCGGGCACCAGATGACTGGCTCTCAGGAGCCGCTATCTGCGTCCGTATATGTCAGCGATGGGGAGCGGGACAGCGCTATGCCTGCGCTCCCTCCAAACTCCCTATCAAAGCCAATGAGGCTGCAACCCCTAGCGCTGGCTGGGAGCGCTGAAAATGAGCCACTTCTAACAAAAAAAATACAGCGCCTGAGCGGGCAATGTCAGAAGGGGATTTCAGGTGCCCTGTTTCTGCAGCTTGCCCCTTATTTAGTCCTTGTGGCGGGCAGGGGATCCATAAAAAAGTTCAAAAATCCTGGGAAGTTTGCACCACAACACAAAAGTGCATAAAATACATAAAAAAATAATTGCAAATAGCCCAGGTACCCCGTGGTACATGCACCAGCCAAAAAACAAAAATACAAAATTAAATATTTGTAACCATCCGAGCCCATCGAAATGTATGGGATAAGGCCGCACAGTGCAGGGTGAGTGCCTGGTCCTATCTGGCACTGTAGGCAGGGCCGGATTATGAGAGGGGAGCAAGGGTCGCGCGTCCCGGGGCCTCCACCACTATCCCTGCAAAGGGGGCCTCCATCAACCTTTGGGTTATGGTCTGGTCCAAGATGCCTTTCAGTCTTTGGTCTGATGGGCCGCGGGGCTAGCAACAAAGCTATCGGTGGCAGTGGGGGTTTGCTTGGGCAGCCAAAGCCACCACAGGGCAGGACAGAGAGTCTAGAGCAGCAAAGCCGCCGTCAGCAACTCTACAGTGATGGGTGCAGAGCTGTCACTGCACATAAGCCACAGAGCACAGCCACTGGCAGCTCAATGCAGGGATCTTCTGCTGGACAACTACACTACCCCCTCCCAGAATGGCAAAGCAGAAGTTCCCGAGCAGAACGCACCTGCACAAGGAGGGCACAAGGGACTCTATCTGAGGCCTCCACCAGATTTTGTGTCCAGGGGCCTCCATAATGACTGTAGGGAACTCATTTCATCCCCGGTGCTGATGATAGATGAGACACTACCTGCCACTATCACAGGCGCTCGGGATGTTTGACTTGATAAATACACCTTTTGCACTGGGACCAGACACTCACCTGACACTACATGGCACTACATGGCACTACCTGGCCAGAGCAGCCCATCAACCAGCTTCCCCTAAGGTTGCAACAGCAGGAAGCTGCTGTGACTTACCTCTGCCTGATCCACTTCTGTCAGCGGCCGTGGCAGGAGCATTTGAATCTGGCCACAGCCAGGGCTACAAGGCTCCCATGGTTCCCACTCGGCGACCATCTTTTTGTAGCCAGATTCAGATGCTGCTGCTGATGCCGCCATCGCTGACAGAAGAGGATTGCGGGCAGAGGTAAGTCACTTGAGTGCGCTTCACAG